>OY757020.1:43422816-44022816 GCA_963580285.1 Lucinisca nassula
CAACCAACACTATGTAGGTCAGTTCGAGACAGATTGTGGGTACACGTTAGGACCGCCTCATCGATGCGATTTTATACAGTACCCACAATCTTTATTCTAGAGCAGAAATATGAAAAATAGGGTTTACCCCTGTAAACCTCGGTTTTGCTTGATAAACAAGGGGTTCAAGGGGGTCAGAATTGTATAGGTGTGTTTTCATGATGATAAGTGGAATAGAGCAAAAGTTTACGATAGACTCAGCTGCCCCTATAAACCCCAGTTTTACTGTACAATAGTGGGGGTCAAAATTATAGAGGCGTGTTTCGTGATGTTTATTTCTTCTTTTTCTTCTTGTTTCTCTTTTTTCTTTCTCTCCTGTCCCTCTCTTTCATCTTTTCTATTATCCCTTTTTTTCTCTTTCTCTGGGAGACCCACCGGGATTTACGTGTCCTTACACCCAAGTACAATCGATCAAATCTGCAATTCACTGATGACCAAGTTGGTGTTGACTGGGTCGTTATACTCAAAATAAACCAGCGAAAAAGTAAGGTTTACTTGCAGGCTTGTTTATCGCCTGTTCCATTTTTTCGCTTTTATTTATTTATTTATTTACTTATCTATTTATTTATTTAATTTTAGACCTATTTTGGCAGCCTTTTCTTGATTAAAAAAATATTTGTTTGCTGACTGTATTCATAGCATTACGTTAACACACCCCTGAAACTAACTGTATTCATAGCATTACGTTAACACACCCCTGAAACTAACTGTATTTATAGCATAACGTTAACACACCCCTGAGACTGACTGTATCCATAGCATTACGTTAACAAACCACTGAGACTGACTGTATTCATAGCATTACGTTAACACACCCCTGAGACTGACTGTATTCATAGCATTACGTTAACACATCCCTGAGACCGACTGTATTCATAGCATTACGTTAACACACCCCTGAGACTGACTGTATTCATAGCATTACGTTAACACACCCTTGAGGCTGACTGTATTCATAGCATTACGTTAACACACCCCTGAGACTGACTGTATTCATAGCATTACGGTAACACACCCCTTAGACTGGAGTACGAATTTCTGCACAAACTGTCAGAAACGGGCTCCACGAGTTCGGACTTAATGCCATGAGGCCTGCTGTACGTGTTCCGTTGACGAGACAGCACGTGCTAGACCGGTTGGACTTTGCCAGAACTAACGTCAGGTGAACGGTTCATGGCTTGACGCCAGTACTGTTTACTGAGGAGTCCAGATTCTGTCTCAACTTCAGTTATAAACGTCAATTGGTGTGGCGAATGTCTAAAGAGCGATTCGATGGCGTGGATGTGACAGAGCATGATCGCTATGGAAAGGGGTCAGTCATGGTTTGGGCTGGGATAAACGTGAACGGTAAAACTGACTTGTATGTCGTTGAAAAATGAACGTTAATGGCAGTGAGGTACTGTAATGATATTCTTGATGAGTTTGTGAGACCATATGCATATGCTTTCGGCCCGGACTTTATTCTGATGGACGATAATGCCCGTCCCAACCGTGCCGACGTCACTGTTTCCTATCTGGAACGTGAGACAATCGTTCGTATGGACTGGCCTACTCGGTCACCGCACTTAAATCCGATTGAGCATGCGCAGGACATGCTTCAGCGTGCTGTGTCAGCCCGACATGTGCATCCGAGGACTTTACAGGAGCTCAAAGATGCATGGTTGCTGAATGAAAGCTGATTCAACAAAACCGGATACAGACTCGGATTACGAGCATGCTCAGGAGATGTCGTACTGTAATTGATGCCCGTGGACGCCATACACGTTATTAGGCACGTTTGTCTAAACAAATTTTGAAATTTGTGAAAAATCAGTTGTCCAAATCCCTTCGTGTTACGGCAAATTTTGGGGGTGCCAAGACGGTTGCTGTTGTCACGCTTGAATGCAGTACCAGCTGACAAAATTAATCACTAGGTTTTGTGAAGGATACGTGTTCTATCATTATGTATCAAATTTGGATTCAGCTGATTAATTCATCCAAAAATTATTTTGCATTAAAAAAGTGATCCCTATCAAACTTTGAGTAGCATATGTTATTTCGGGCGTCGGGACATAAAAAGGAGAATAACTTGACAAAACAGAACAATTTAAAACCATTTGATTTAGACATTATAACCCTAATCAGACGCCGCGTTTACCTAAGCCGAATTAAAATACGTTTTTTCAAACCTGTACGGGATCCTAAAAACATTAACCCATAAATGCCAATTTATTGTTTCAATTCAGGGACATTCTGAAACAGTTAAGATAGATTAGAGGCAACAGAATGTTGCGTCTGATCTGTGTCTTCACTATTTGCTAAAGTACGGAACTTGATTTAAAACTCACAGTTTACAACACGTGTTTTGTAATTAGAGCTCTCGAAAGCAGGCGAATTGTAGGTCAGTAAAGGGTTATTTAGTTGGTCACTGATAGGCTAACCCTTTTAACCCTGTAGACCGGTGCATACGCCGAGGTAGAAATACACTGTATCTATACAAACCTTGTAGATCCTGATAAGACGGCACGTAGCTAGAACGTCTCGGCAGAATCTACATGTACACTGTTGGTCATAATGTCAGTGAACTAATCAGCAATCCCTTTCTATAAGAATATCTTTAAAGCGAGAAGAGTCGTTTTTAGAAACACAGGGATGGAAGAGTAAAACATAAATGTCATCGGTAAGCGCGTACGAAAATAGTCCCAGAGTACCGTTTTCTTTTCAGAATTCGTTTTCTCGTGCAAATTTATATTCAATCCGTATAAAGTCCCGAAAACTGAAATATTTTGAAAGACGTTCCATGCCTGTAAAATTAATTTTCCACTGTTCATTTTGGACTCTTTTATGCAGCGAAAGAAAAGCGGAAGTGGAGTAACGCGGTCCTGTACCGGAAGAAGAAATGTGTTGACAAAGAAACTTGATTTTAAAAATCAACTTTCAAAAATGTTTAAAATAACTTCTGAAGTCATCAAACCATGGCATGCAGCATTTACATAATCTTCTCAATTGTTGACCCAGAGTTGTTGTTTGCATAGATTGAAAAACAACCTAAAAAATGAAAATATCATTCTGACTCAGGGCTTTAGA
The DNA here is from genome assembly GCA_963580285.1 of Lucinisca nassula. NCBI lineage: Eukaryota > Metazoa > Mollusca > Bivalvia > Lucinida > Lucinidae > Lucinisca > Lucinisca nassula. The sequence continues at coordinate 43,425,922 of OY757020.1, forward strand.
ATTTATTTCATCTCAATATCGGGTAAAAGTCCCACAAAGATCAAATTTTAAATCCCTGTTTTGCATTTAATTCAACAGAACTTATGAAATATGTTTTGCATTTAATTTCACAGAACTTATGAAATATATACTTTTAAAATGACAGCAAAACATTTGCCATTACACTTGCAAGAAATACTTTCAAAGTAACTATTTGCAAAAGCTTTGCACATGAATAAAAATCGGAGTTGATGTTTGCAAACTGTTTCCAGACTGCTATTGAGGAAAGCCTGTTAATTAATCCAATCAAATGAGCTTAAGTCTGTTTGCAAAGTTTTGCAGTATGAAAAATGTCAGATATACTGGTTGCGAAACCTTTACAGTGTGCTAAAAGCATTTTGTATTTGCAATCTCTTTTTAGTGGCACTGATATGCTTGCAAAATGTTTGCACCAATCTGTTGCAAAGCACTTGCAAAGGGTATGCAACCGGTTATTTCACTGGAACATATTCCAAATATACTCTGCGAATGGATTGCAAAGGATTATTTTTGTATCGGATTCCAGAAATAGGAAAACTGCGCTTTTCAAAAACAAGGTTTTTATTGTTGAAACTGAAAGCGATAACTTTTTCGCAAAGTTCACAGATTCTTTGTGACTGAACATTTATTATGCATGAATAAATTATTAGATATGACCTAAATTTCTATTTGGCAATTATTTTGATGCATCACAAAGAAATCAAGGTTTTGGTGTAGCAAAAGTAGTACTGCCAGCAGCACTGTCCTCTTTTCAATCATTTCATACTATTTCCACACATTTGTAGATTCCATCCAATTCTGTTCCATAAATGTATATTCATGGCATGTTTTTTTGCCATAGATACTGTAAAATTGTGATGGTAGTGCTTATTTAGGTCTAACTGGGGTAGCACACTGAATATCCGGGAATTATCATAGAAATGTCCGGGAATTGTCCGGGAAAAGTCAGGGAAATGTGGGGTAGCGGTGCGTTATCCCTAATATCTCCACTTCTGATGGTCAGAAATTAATGAAATTAGTATCAAATAAAATTTTAAGATCCGATCTAAAAAATTATATTAAAATACATTTTTTGAAGTTACTTGTCTTGAAAATTCCCTGATTGTGTCCTGAACTGGGGGTAGTGGTGTGTTATCCCTAATATCTCAATTTTGGGTGGTCAGAATCTACTAAGATTAGTATCAAATAAAATTATAAGCTCCATTCTTAAGGATTATTACAAATATTTTTAATCTTTAACATTTTGGGGGCCCAGATTTGAAGTAAATTTGCCCGGCAAAATTCCATAATGTAGGTCTAACTGGGTGTATTTGATTAGAATTGCCTCTGATCTATGTTCTTGGGAGGAGTGTGTGTACATGTAGGTGGGGGGGGGGACGTCAAACTCATGTAAAACAGTTTTTATTGATCTGTTTGGAAAGGAGACTTGCAGTAATTATATTTGCACAAACACTTCATCAGGAATATCAGGTAAGGCTTCATGGAACTAAGACCGTGTCTTAAACCAAAGCAAAACTTAAAAATTGTCTCTCCGAAACAGTCCGCTGCAAGATATGTCCTAAATTTCTATTATGCACTTCTTTTGATGCATCATAAAGAAAATAAGAGTTTGGTATAGGTAGCACTGCAGTAAATATTGGAAGGTGCCGGGTTCATAAACTTAATAAAAGACCATACAAAGCACGGTTACTAGCAAATTCAAGCGCTTGTACCACCACTGAACTCTCCAAATTATTGACTTCATGTTTGACTGCAATCAAAAAGTATTTGATAAAATATTGCGACAAAGACTTCGAAAGATCAGGTAGAAATCTGTTTTGGTCTATAAAAAATTCTAATGAAGTTTTAAATAAATTGAAATCCAGGCGGTTTCGTGCTTCAAGTCTGTCTACTTATGATTTTGCTACCCTTTACACACGTCCTCCTAATCTTATAAAAGAAAAACTTAATGATTTAATTGAATGGACATTTCATAGGGAAGACTCCCTCTATCTTGCATGTAATGTAAGAAATGCTTTTTCACTTCTGAAGAGCATAAAAATCATACTTTATGGTCATGTCAGAATTTGTGTGAAGCTCTCACCTTTCAACTTGACAATATTTACATAAGATTTGGTACTAAGTTATTTAGACAAATTGTGGGTATTCTGATGGATACTAATTGCGCACCACTCGTGATTTCTTTTTGTTTTGTTATGAGAGAGACTTCATGATGTCCCTTTCTGCTGAAAACGAGTCTGAAATCATTGAAGCTTTTAGCTCCACTTCTAAATACTTGGATGATTTATTAAATATTGATAATACCTCTTTCGGTGGTTTGATCAGTCAAATTTACCCACCCCCCCACCGCCAAGAACTTCAGTTAAATAAAGCAAATTCCTCTGATACCGAGGCCCCGTTTTTGGATTTACAGCTGTCTATTGTAGATGGGTTTCTTTCGTGCAAAATTTATGATAAACGGGATGATTTTGATTTTGAGATTGTAAATTTTCCTTTTTTTTTTGGATGGTGATGATCCTTGTGCGCCATCCTATGGCGTTTATATTTCGCAATTAATTCGATTTGCCAGAGTGTGTAGTCATGTAACTGGGTTCAATACACGTAATAAATTGTTAACGGCTAAACTTCTTAATCAGGGTTATCGGTACCATTAACTACGCAAATCATTTTCAAAATTTGATAGACGTCATTCTGATTTAATTTCAAAATTCAATATTGGACTTAAATCTCTTCTGCAACAAGGTCTATCGGAACCCGAATTTTATGGTGCCTTAGTATACAAATTTAGAAAAATATATAACCGCAATGCTTTCAGCACCCAATTTCGTAAAATCATTCTTCGATATAAAATGATGGGGTACAACATAAATTTTATACGACAGACTGCATGCATGGTAGTAAACCCAATCACGGTTGACAACTTTGCTTCCCTCTTTATTTGCACGCCGGTGGGTCAGGCCTCAGCTTCTATGACGGTTCCTGTGTAAAGGCCTATTGAGAATTAGAGAGATCTAATTCAAGGTAATGTTGGCTGATGCCTGATGCCTGATGCTCTATCTCTGGTCGGGCCCATCGGAGTCTAACTTGGTTTTCTTTTGCTCCAGCATTTCAGCGGTTTCTTGCTGTCGAGTCCTAACCGTTGGTTCAGCCCTGTGGTTGTTTGATTATTTGCGTTCACGGAGATGTTGCACTGATGAGTTAGGAGGCCTTAATGTGGACTGAACAAATTATTTGTCTAAATAGCGATGGAAATAAGGGCGAGGATTGTGGCCACGTTAAATCGATTTAAGCCCCCCCCCCACCCCCCCAGTGGAATTCGTTTCCGCTGACCGTTCCAAGGCGGTTCTTCTGTTTTGTTATGGTTTGTCTTTCGGTGTTTGTGTCGCTTGTGTAATTTTATTTTGGATAGCCTATTGGCCATTTTGTGGGAAGGTACTGTCCGTTTGGCTTTCCGCTGTTGGTGTTTCCATTAGGTCTGTTGTCGCATGTTTGTGTTTCTTACCCTTTGGTGTCTCTGATGGGAGCTATGGGTTGATTGTATCGATTCCTGATCATTGCCTCTACTTCTATTTTATCATTTTTGACCGAGCTTTAAGTTGCCTTCTAAATACCAGACTTGCTTCTATTGGATATAAATCCAATGTTTAATTTCAATGTGAGAAAATGATAGGTATAAGTGACTAACATGATGCATGTTTTTATAAATATATCTGCAAGCTCAAAGAAATTGTTGCTGATTTTATATGGTCACCCCTCCTTTCATGTGTTGGTTTTATTTACCCTTCCCCTACCTACCCTACCCATCCAACCCCATCTACCCATCCACTGATAAACAATTCTGATTCTCCGTTCTAGTAGGTAAACAGATCAACATGTTGTTTTGTCTCATTAACTGGTTGGGCTTGGATGGCTCTATTAAAAAGTAAGGTTTGAAAAGTTTTGAATGTGTTGTTTTGTGGGAGTAGGTAAAAGGTTACTATTGTCGCCTATGGAAAATATTTAGTGGTCTATAGCAAAGGTAGAAATGTCAACAGCACTGTCCTGTTTTCGGTCATTACACACTACAGTAGAATTCCGCTTAAAGACCACCCCTATATTAGGACAACTCCACTATTAAGACCGTTTTAACATTCCCAAATTATTTTCTATACAATTCATTGCTATTTATTTCGATAAAAGAGACCAACTCGCTATTCAGTATTAAGACCGTTTTCAAAAGACCATATCTGTCATTTATGTTCGCTATTTTGCCATGGATAATGTAAAAATGTGATGGTAGTGCTAATTTAGGTCTAACTGGGGGTAGAAGCCTCCGTGGTGCAGTGGTTACGCTACTAGCCTTGTAAACCAGGGATCGCAGGATCGATCCCGGGCTTCTCCAGACTTTCGGATGAGTCTTTAAACCGAGGTCCCGTCTCCGTATGACCTTAGCTGTTGGTGGGACGTAAAACTAAAACTCACTCACCCTAACTGGGGGTATTTAATGAGTTTTTGCCTCTGATCTTTGTTCTTGGGAGCGGGGTGTACTTTAAAGCCATGTAAACCAGTTTTATCGATGTGTTTGGAAAGAAGACTTGCAGTAACTGCATTTGCAGAAACACAAGAAAGAATCTACTTCATCTGGAATATTAGAGTAAGGTTTCATGGCACTAGGACTATGTCTCCTACCAAAGCAAAACTTAAAAATCGTCTCTCCTAAACAGCTCGCTGCAATATCCCGATAAGTTTTCTCATCCGTTATATGTTCTTATTTATTGTATCCATATCAAAAGGATATGAACAGATAAATTCAGCGTTTCTCATGGCATTAAGGCATTTATAAACATTTTCTTGGCACTTTTGTCTTCAAAATATCCTCACAAATATCATCTTTTACATTAAATGTGGGTTGTAGGTGTGAAAATAGCCATGAAAATGAGTATTGGTCCTATTTAGGCATAATTCTGTGCATTTTACGATAGAATTATTCCACAGACATTGAAGAAGAAACACTGATGCTAGCCAGTGTCTAGGTTCCATTCCAGAAAGAGGTCAACTTTGCACTTTTCAAAAACATATGGTTAACTCGGCTTTCATAGTTGAATCTGAAAGTGATAACTTTTTCGCATCTTTGTGACTGAACCTTTATTATGTGTGCATAAATTTATTAGATATGACCTAAATTTATATTTGGCATTTCTTTTGATGTATCATAATAAATAAAAAATAAGGGTTTGTTATTAGTAGCATTGCACTAGATACTGGGAGGCGCAGGATTTTATCACTTTTGGACCGAGCTTTTAGCTGCGTTCTAAATACCAGATTTGCTTCATTGGATATATATCCCATGTTTTATTTCAATGTGAGAAAGTGACAAGAATAAGGGACTAAAATGAGACATGTTTTATAAATATATCTGCAAATTCAATAAAATGGTTGCTGATTTTATATGGTCAGGCCTCCTTTAAAAAGGTTTATTTTTTTTTTTGTATTTACTCCGTTCGAGTAGGTACAAAAAACATGGTTGACTGTACCTTGAAAAGGAGCAGTACAACATGTTGTTTTTTCTCATTAACTTGTTCGGCTAGAATGGTTCTATAAACAAGCAAGTTTTGAAAAGTTTTGTATGTATAGTTTTTGTGGGCGCAGGTAAGTCGGCTATGGAAATATTTAGACGTAAGCTCCCAATAGCAAAGGTAGAAATGTCAGCAGCGCTGTCCTGTTTCAGTGGATACATACATGTATGTTTGGAAAGAAGGCTTGAAGTAATTGCATTTGCAGAAACACAAGAAAGTATCTACTTCATCTCGAATATAAGAGTTAGGTTTCAGGGCACTAGGACTATGTCTCAAACCAAATCAAAACTTAAAAATCGTCTCTCCTAAACAGCCCGCTGCAATATCCCGTTAATTTTTCTCATCCGTTATAAGATCCGATTTGTTGTATTCATGTAAAATGGTTGTGAACAGATGAATTCAGCTATTAATCATTGCATTAAGGCATTAATAAACATTTTCTTGGCAGTTTTGTCTTCAAAATATCCTATTTTTTTTTTTTTAGTTTAGGGCTTTAGGTGTGAAAATTGCCATAAAAATGAGTAGTATTGGTGCTATTTAGGAACAATCCTTTGCATTTTAGGAGAGAATTGTTCCAAAGACATTGGAGATGAAACACTGGTGCAAGCCGGTGTCTAGGTTACATTCCAGAAAGAGGTAAACATTACACTTCTCAAAAACATTTGGTTTGCTCGGCTTTCATAGTTGAATATGAAAGCGATAACGTTTTCGCAAACTTGAAAGATTCTTTGTGACTGAACTTTTATTATTCAGATTTTCTGGATGTGTGTGAAAAGAAGACTTGCATTTATGTTGTTGTTTGTTACTTGCTGTGTGACTCATATTCTAGACAGGTTTTTTTTTATTTATTTAGACCCCATTTTGATTTATATCAGTCTTTGAATCGACTGCCTATTCTAAATTCGCAAAATTGCAGTATGTTTCCTCTGGCTTTCTTTGCCGGATCATTACAGGGTCACTGATGAGGCTTTATTTTTCATTTTTATTTATTAGCCGAAACTACGTAGTATGACCATCTTCTTTCTTACGAATGTTTTTATTGCTCTTAAAGGAACTCATTTTTTATTTTGATTTTATTATGATAAGTAAATTATTAGATATGACCTAAATTTCTATTTGGCAATTCTTTTGATGCACCATTCTTTTTGACTGAAATTAAAAGCAATGTAAATCAGATTTGTTTGAAAAGAAGACTTGCATTTATGTTGTTGTTTGTTACTTGCTGTGTGTATCACTTGTGTCTATTTATTTTGGATGGCCATATGGCCATTTTGTGGGAAAGTAACTGTCCTTATGGCCTTCCTTTGTTTAGGTTTCCATTATGGTCTGGTCGCTTAATGTTTGTGTTTCATTCCCTTTGGTGTCTTTGTTGGGTGGAGTAAGTTAATTGTATCGATTCCTGATCTTTGTTTTACTTCTACTTTGCAGTAATTGCATTTGCAGAAACACAAGAAAAAATCTACTTCATCTGGAATATTAGAGTAAGGTTTCATGGCACTAGGACTATGTCTCCTACCAAAGCAAAACTTAAAAATCGTCTCTCCTAAACAGCCCGCTGCAATATCCCGATAAGTTTTCTCATCCGTTATATGTTCTAATTTATTGTATCCATATCAAAAGGATATGACCAGATAAATTCAGCTGTTTCTCATGGCATTAAGGCATTTATAAACATTTTCTTAAGGGTTTGTTATTGGTAGCATTGCACTAGATACTGGGAGGCGCAGGATTTTATCACTTTTGGACCGAGCTTTTAGCTGCGTTCTAAATACCAGATTTGCTTCCATTGGATATATATCCCATGTTTTATTTCAATGTGAGAAAGTGACAAGTAAAAGGGACTAAAATGAGGCATGTTTAATAAATATATCTGCAAGTTCAAAAAAATGGTTGCTGATTTTACATGGTCAGCCCTCCTTTAATTTTTTTTTTTTTTTTTTTTTTTTTGTATTTACTCCATCTGAGTAGGTAACAAAAACATGGTTGACTGTACCTTGAAAAGGAGCAGTACAACATGTTGATTTTTCTCATTAACTTGTTCGGCTAGAATGGTTCAAAATATCCTAATTTTTTTTTAGTTTAAATAGGGGTGTAGGTGTGAAAATAGCCATAAAAATGAGTAGTATTGGTGCTATTTAGGCACAATTCTTTGCCTTTTAGGACAGAATTGTTCCAAAGACATTGGAGATGAAACACTGGTGCAAGCCGGTGTCTAGGTTACATTCCAGAAAGAGTAAACACTACACTTCTCAAAAACATTTGGTTTGCTCGGCTTTCATAGTTGAATATGAAAGCGATAACGTTTTCGCAAACTTGAAAGATTCCTTGTGACTGAACTTTTATTATTCAGATTTTCTGGATGTGTTTGAAAAGAAGACTTGCAGTAATTGCATTTGCAGAAACACAAGAAAGAATCTACTTCATCTGGTATATAAGAGTAAGGTTTCAAGGCACTAGGACTATGTCTCAAACCAAAGCAAATCTTCACAATTATCTCTCCGAAACAGCCCGCTGCAATATCCTGATAAGTTTTCTCATCTGTTATATGTTCTTATTTATTGTATTCATGACAAAAGGATTCGATCAGATATATTCAGATATTTCTCATGGCATTAAGGCATTTGTAACATTTTCTTGGCAGTTTTGTCTTCAAAAATCCCAAAATGTGTAAGTTTTTACTTTAAAAAGTGGGTGTAGGTGCGAAAATAGCCATAAACATTTTGTATTAGATTTTGTGGGGGCAGGTAAGTCGCCACACATTTGTAGTTCTAACTAATTCTGTTTCATATAATGCATCTTCATGGCATGTATTTTGCCATGGATAATGTACAATTACGATTGTAGTGCTAATTTAGGTCTAACTGGGTGTGTTTGATGAATTTTTGCCTCTGATCTTTGTTCTTGGGAGGGGGCGTAATTTAAAGGCATGTAAATCAGTTTTTATTGATGTGTTTGAAAAGAAGACTTGCAGAAATTGCATTTGCAGAAACACAAGAAAGAATCTGGAATATAAGAGTAAGCTTTCATGGCACTAGGACTATATCTCAAACCAAAGCAAAATTTAAAAATTGTCTCTCCGAAATAGCCTGCTGCATTATCCGGATAGGTTTTCCCGTCCGTTATATGTCGTAATTTATTGTATTCATGTCAAAAGGATTCGAATAGATATATTCAGATATTTCTCATGGCATTAAGGCATTTATAAACATTTTCTTGGCAGTTTTCTTTTCAAAATACCCTCAAAAATGTCATTTTTACTTTAAATTTGAATGTAGTGTGAAAATAGCCAAAAACAATTGTATGTGTAGTTTTTGTGGGTGCAGTTAAGTCGCCTATGGAAATATTTAGTGAAACTCCCAATAGCAAAGGTAAAAATGTAAGCAGCACTGTCACTCGGGCTGAGGGCAATGGACATTTAACATTTTTGTGCCTAAATAAATTCACTTCGACTTGACTTGATTGAATTCCATTTAAATAGACGTAATTGTTAGAAATCAATTATTCGTGTACCTGTTTTATAAAAAAATCTTTGTAGGCTTCACTAAGTCCCTTGAATTTTATCTACTTCACAAAAACGTGCTTATGACATTAGAAATGTATATAATGACTAGCGTAAGCACTGACAGGAATCATGGTAATGTTGGTGAATTTATTTACTATATTATCCATATTTTTGCTCGTTAACATCGTTAGAACTACCTCCAGGAGTAACCACAACCTACATGTATATTTTGTGCCAAAAAGTAAAATAATAAATATTGAAAACTCTATTGCATCCATTGCGACAACACATCTGTGTGCTATAATGACACATCTAAAACCTGTGACACTAGCACTTTGCATCTTCTCTTCCTAGTACTTGTACCTTAAAATATACATAGCTGGAGTCAAACGAACTGCAGATAACTTTTTTTTTCAATAAGTATAATTGAATAAACTGATTTTTCTTCTTGGTTTATGGCCAGTTTGAATGTTTGTGTGTGTGTGTGTGGGGGGGGGGGGGGGGGGCAATTGTCCCTTTCTGAAAAAAGCAATGAGGGTGGGGGGGGGGGGGCAAATGTCCATACCAAATATCCGGCATGCCGGTATTTTCAACTGGGGGAGCGAAAGAAGTCCGTTAATATATTTTTTTCAAGGGGGGGGGGGGTGGCAAATGTCCTGGGGGGGGGGGGCAATGTCCTGGAAACTGACTAAATTACTAAAACAACAACTCTCAAGACCATGTTTATTCAAGAGAGAACAAGTTTATTCAAGTGAGCACGTGATAGCCAGGGGCAAGGGTGGACTAAATGATGTCATGTTTTATATGACTTTAATCGATTAGTCAAGGTGACAGTAAACAGATGAGTACTGTGGCAGGTTCAAAGTAGGCCTTTTTATTAATTACATTTTTTATAATTAATTTAGATAGTAACAAATAAACAGATACCAGAGTTAAGTATAATGTAACCTCTATTATTGAAAATGCCCATATATCACTGCTGAGTATATGGTTCTATTTTACTTCCAGGGTGGAAAATGTCATTTTCTGGTATTTGCCGGCATTTTCCAGTATTTGCCGGTATTTACCGGTCAATGCCACCGGCATGGAAAATACTCAAATCTGCCGGCATTTTGCAAACCCTGAAAGGAAAGCTTAACAAGAGCACCGCATGCGGGTGCCAACGCTCGTCTGCAGTTTCTTTTAGAAAACCAAAGTTCTAAGTCAAACAAGAGCAATCAAATTGCAAGATGGAGTTATAAAACTTGTAGGGAGTGTAGCTCTTGTGATGGTGAGTATGTGTATGAAGTTTCATGAAGGTAGGCCAAATACTTTTGGAAATATGGTCAAGGTTAAGGTTTCGGTTAAATTTTCGAAAAATAGGTCAAAGTTCAAAGGTCAAGTTCACAGATCACAAAGTGTGGTATCACTGAAAAGGTCGTGTCCCAAGGAACATTCATGTGAAGTTTGAAGGCTCTGATGTGAATAGTATCAAAATGAGAGCAAAAAATGTGTTTCAGAAAAAAATTGGAAAAGGAGAGATAATTCAGCCAAAATCAACAATGTTGTTATGGTCCTTGGTCAAAATGTAGCTCTTGTGATGATGAGTGTGTGTATGAAGTTTCATGAGGCTAGGTCTAATACTTTTTAAGTTATAGCCAAGGTTAAGTTTTTTTGGAACGACGACGCCAGACGACAACGACAACGCAGACCTCGGAGTGATGACAATAGCTCGAAAGTTTTTTTTCAAAAAACAGACGAGCTAAAAATCGTCTCTCAGAAACAGCCCGCCGCGATATCCTGATAAGTTTTCTCACCCGTTAGATATATTAATTTATTGTGTTCATGTCAAAAGGATTCGAACATATATATCCAGACATTTCTTATGGCATTAAGGCATTTATAAACATTTTGCTGGCAGGTTTGTCTTCAACATATCCTCAAAAATGTCATTTTTTTTTTTACTTTAAATAAGGGGTGTAGGTGTGAAAATAACCATAAAAATGTGTATGTGTAGTTTTTGTGGGTGCAGGTAAGTAGCCTATGGAAATATTTAGTGGTAAGCTCCCGATAGCGAAGGTAGATTGCCAGCAGCACTGTAATGTTTTCAGTCATTACATACTATTTCCACACATTTGTAGTTCTATCCGATTCTGTTTCATAAAATGTTTTCGTGGCATGTATTTTGCCATCGATATTGTAAAAATGTGATGGTAGAGCTAATTTCGGTCTAATGGGTGTATTTGACGAGTATTTGCCTCTGATCTATGTTCTGGGGAGGGTGTGTACATTAAAGGCGTGTAAATCTGTTTTTGTTGATGTGTTTGGAAAGAAAACTTACAGTAATTGTATTTGCAGAGACACAAGAAAGAATCTACTTCATCTTCAATATAAGAGTAAGGTTTCATGGCACTAGGACTATGTCCCAAACAAAAGCAAAACTCAAAAATTATCTCTCCGAAACAGCCCGCTGCAATATCCTGATAAGTTTTCTCATCCGGCTAATGTTCTAATTTATTGTATTCATGTCAAAAGGTTGTGAACAGATTTATTCAGCTATTTCTCGTGGTATTAGGACATTTATAAACATTTTCTTGGCAGTTTTGTCTTCAAAATGTCATCAAAAATGTTATTGTTTACTTTAAATGTGGAGTGTAGGTATGAAAATAGCCATACAAATGAGTATTGGTGCTATTTAGGCACATGTCTATGCATTTCAGGATAGAATTGTTCCAAAGACATTGGAGAAGAATATCACTGATGCAAGCCAGTGTCTAGATTCCATTCCAGAAAGAGATAAACTTTGCACTTTTCAACAAGATGTGTTTGTGAAACACTGATGATCCCGGACAGCGCATGTTAAATATGAAAGCAGTATCACTTAGCAATCAAAAGGTATGGCAAATGTTCAAGTCTTAAAAAAAGTAGGACAAGGTTACAAGTTAAAAAATATGGGATCGTTGGAAAGGCCATGTGACACAGAATACACATGTGAAATATGAAAGCCATATCACTTACCAATCGAAAAGTTTTGGCTAATGTTAAAGTGTTTAAAAAGTAGTTCAAATGCCAAGGTCAAGGTCAGGAGGTCAAAAATTATTTGTGGGTATATTTAAATTTGGAAAAATATATAAGAAAGTAATCAATATACCTGTTATTTTCTCTGTCTGGTATTAACCCACATACCTTCTTGCATGACATAGTAGTTTTTGACAGTAATCTAAGGAGTAATTTTTTTTACAGATCAGATTTTGTTAAAAAATATGTGCAGTGAAATAGTTAAATTATCAGTGGCTGAATTCTTTGCCATTATATTGATATTTCATTTTTATTCTTTTGTTGGTATAGTTTCGACAGTTTCTCATTATGAGCATATATTATGAAGATTGCTTTTGAAATATTGATGATTACCAAACTGTTTTGTTGCCCAGTGATTTAGAAATCAGATACCAGGAATGCAATGTCTGTTCCAAAAGTGTGCAACTTTTAATTCTCAAAATATGCTGTATGTCCTTACTTTGGTGACATGGTATCTTGAAAAATAATCCATGTACCATCGATTTTCTTTTCATATTTCAAAAGCACAAGTGCAAATATTCTAAATGACAAGTTTCATCACAATCTATGGATAGCAATTTTTGGGTCAGGTGTACCCATTCCCCTTAAGTGGCTCTACAGACACGCGAGACCGAAAACGTTTGTTTAAATAAAAGGTTGGTTTGAAAAACAGGAGATCCTTTGCTAAATATGAGATCCACGATCGTGATACAAAACAGTATTGAGGTGATTCGTTTCCGAAAGAACAAGATTTTTTAAACTACTTAAGAAATAAATTGTTAGATGATAACGTACACTTCAATACTAAATGAAAAGTGTCCAAATCTGTAAACCTTGGAGTCACATGAAATGACAAGTTACTAGTCTAATAACGTATATATAATGCATCTTTCATCCTTTGATGTGCAGAGTCATGGAGCATAAAAAAGTGACACATACACAATACAAATACATATGTTAGACACAGATGAGGTTATCTTCCGTCCAGTGTGCGGCCAATCAGTGCAGGATGATACACGTACAAATGTAGCATGGTAGTAAGTTGAGATAGGAAATGTTTAAAAGGATAGATCTCGCGTAATGCATTTTGTAATAAAGTGAGTGAGTGTTTCAGTTTTACGTCCCACCAACAGCTAAGGTCATACGGAGACGGGACCTCGGTTTAAAGACTCATCCGAAAGTCTGGAGAAGCCCGGGATCGAACCTGCGACCCCTGGTTTACATTTTGTAATAAAAAGAAATGAAATTTTGTAAAATGCATTTGAACAAATTTATTCACAAAATAATACCGGTTGAATGGATGATTGTTCTGTATGTTCTATATGTTGGAGGCTTTTACACAACTGCAACAGAAAAAAGCCATAAAATTAATATTGGTGCTATTTAGGCATAAGTTTAGGATAGAATTGTTCCAAAAGCATTAGAGAGGAAATACTGATGCGAGCCGTGTCTGGGTTCCATTCAAGAAAGAGGTAGACTTTGCAGTTTTCAAAAACATATGGTTTGCTCTGCTTTCATAGTTGAATCTGGAAGCGATAACTTTTTCGCAAACTTAAAATATTCTTTGTGACTGAACTTTTCTAATGCATGAGTAAATTATCATATATTACCTAAATTTCTATTTGGCAATTCTTTTACAACGTCATAAAGAAAAAAAAAGGTTTCGGTATTTGTAGCCTTGTACTTGATAATGGGAGGTGCCGGGTTTTTACACTTTTGGACCGAGGTGTAGTTGTGTTCCAAATACCAGACCGTTCCAAGGCGGTTCTTCTGTGGCGGTTTATTTATGTTGTTGTTTGTTACTTATTGTATGTATCACTTGTGTCTTTTTATTTTGGATTGCCATATGGCCATTTTGTGGGAAAGTAACTGTCCTTATGACCTTCCTTTGTTAAGGTTTCCATTATGGTCTGGTCGCTTAATGTTTGTGTTTCTTCCCCTTTGGTGTCTTTGATGGGTAGAGTAGGTTACTTGTATCGATTCCTGATATTTGTTTTACTTCTACTTTGCTTACATTGGATATATATCCCATGCTATATTTCAATGTGAGAAAATGACAGGTGCAGAGGACTAAGATGATGCATGTTTTATAAATATATCTGCAAGCTCAAAGAAATTATTGCTGATTTTATATGGGCATCCCCCTTGAAAAATGTTGTTGTTTATTTACTTCGTAAACATACATGGTTGCCTGTAAGATCAACATGTTGATTTTTTTCTCATTAAGTTGTTGGGCTAGGATGGGTCTATAAAAAAGCAAGGTTTGAAAAGTTTTGTATGTGTAGTTTTTGTGGGCGAAGGTAAGTTGCCTATGGAAATATTTAGTGTTAAGCTCCCAGTAGCAAAGATAGAAATGTCAGCAGCACTGTCCTTTTTTTCAGTCATTTCATACTATTTCCACACATTTGTAGTTCTATCCAATTCTGTTTTATAAAATATATCTTCATGGCATGCATTTTGTAATGGAGAATGTAGAAATGTGTTGGTAATGGGAATTTAGGTCTAACTGGGTGTATTTGATGAGTTTTTTGCCTCTGATCTATGTTCTTGGGAGGGGGTGTACCTTAAAGCCATGAACATTATTGCGCTGCGTACCAACGCAGCGCCATTTGTAATGAGTTTGAGACACGGACTATGTAATCATGAAACTTGACTTTTCAATGATGTAAGCGAATTGTCAGTTACAGAAGTTCGCGTTATTGATAAAATTAAAACACTTTTTTTAACAATTTTAATTTGCTACTACATTCAATTATACATTTGAAATCTGAATGTTTGCCATTCGAATTCTATTTTTGATACATTCTGGATTTTTAATAACGAACTATGTTTTTTGTTATAATCATCGAAAGGGTATTCGGTTTTGATTATTATTTTATTATCAGTCAGTACAGTCCTGAATATACTCCTGCTTTTTCATTGTTGAATTATCCCAAAATTAAAATTCATTGTTTGAAATGGATGACAGAAGTCTATGTGTGTTTAAAATAGATGACAGTGCTTCTACACAGAATGGTACAATCTACGGTTTAAACGTATCCCTTTCGATTCCAATGATTGATTACTGCGCAATATTTAAGACTGTTACTGCAGCAAAGGTTAACCCTTTTAACCCTGAAGCCCGGCACAGATACTAATGCAAACATGTAGATCCTGATGAGATATGGCGCATAATGAGCCACCTTATAGAAATATATAACTTGTTATCCTGATGACTCTTTTAAGCTAGATACTATATAAAGTAGAATGGACGTGCCCAAAGTCAGTGATGGTAGAGCCCACGCCGATAACTCAGGGGTGGAAGGGTTGAAGAGGGTAAATAAATCAAAGCACTGACAGCACTGATATGTCGAGTATCTCTTAGTGTAGTTTGAAAAAATGGCCCTGAAGGGGAACTTGAACTGTTTCGTTTAACCCTTTACCCTAAGCAAACAGTGTTAACCCTGAACAGACACCGCGTTCTGATATGGGTATACACTGTTTGCAAAACCCAACACATGATTGCAGTCCAGATTCTACAGATAATTCTCTAAGCTGTAAATAACGCGGCTTTTTTTTTTTTTTTTTTTTTGATTTGAGGTTTAACGTCCCCGTCAACACTGTAAATGTCATTTTGGAGACGTTGCTTCCAATTTTGTGGGATTTGTACCCGACACTGAGATGAAATAACATCTCAAGCCATGTCGACCAATGGGTTTATAAGCATGGACTGTCCGACTTGCACTGCTTTACATGGGCAGGCTTGGTTCCTCTAAGCGGTTTACCACTGAGTCCTCGTGCGGGGTCGGAGTCAGTCAGCTCTGCGTGGTAGAATCATGCAGCCCATCTATTTCTTCAAGCCACGATGGACGGGGGCCGCCCGACATTGAGATGAAAAGACAACGTAAGCCCTGCCGCCCAATGAAACCAGTAGGGTTTATAAGCATGGACGGGCCGACTCGCGCCGCCTTGCCTGGGCAGGCTTATATCCTCTTAGCGGTTTACCAGTACTCGTGTGCGGGTCGGTTTCAGTTCTGCGTGGAAGCATCATGCCGCCCATCTATTTCTTCAAGCCCCGATGGGCGGGGGCGTTTTTTTTTTTTTTTTTTTTTTTGTGTAAATGATCCTTACCTTGATTTCCTAAAAACACGCCTATATAATTTTGACCCGCTTAAACCCCACTTTTACATACTGAAACTAGAGTTAACGGTGATACCCATTATTTTTTCTTATTTCTGATTAAAAATAGCTTGTAGATGCCCGTTAGAACTAGGTTCTAACGTGTAATCACAATGTATATTTTGAACAGAAATATGATAAATATCAGATTTTCTTCTATCTGAAAGTTTTTTTGACGGTAAAATTTTCAATGTATTTGAACAGGTGTTCTTTGGTAAAGAGTGATAGTCACGTGGGCGCAACGTTGAAAGTTGTGTGCTTAGTAACTTTGTTCGATTGGCAAACAATCGACCCAAAAAGTGTTTTTGTGTGGGTCTGGGGGGGGGGGGAATTAACAGTGATATCCGACATTGTTGGACTTCCCATCAGGCACATGACGTAATTGTGAGGTAACATCAACGTCGGTGCAACGTCATGACTTTAATGCAACGTCACATCTACGTCGGTGCAATGTCGTTGCCCTTGCGACGTGCGCCTGCTGGGTTCTTGATATTCTCATACTGATTTTAAACTACAGTATTTAAAACATTCATTATACAATGAAAAATGGGACTGAAAATTTAAGTAGAACAATTATTTTTCTTTCATCCAGTGTTAAATTTAAGAAAATCAAATAAAAACAAATTGGGTCATTTTGAGGTTGTTTTAATTTTTTCGGGATTTTCGGAGCTGGAAAAATGCCAGTACAGGTAAAGTCCCTTGATTTGACATGAGGCATGATGATCCCAATTGTCCCGTATGTACAAAGAATCTTTCTTCCGTCGGACCATTAGAGAGTGGAATGCTCTTTCCGATTCGATCATTTCCACAGTTGAAGGTGCTGATAATACTGAAGCTAATTTTGCCTCTTTCGTGAGAGCCAGGGATAACTTCACAGGTCCTGATCTTTGAATGGCATTTGCCGTATTCTCAGTAATAATTCCGAATGCTGATTCTGGTATGGGACTCTACCGATAGAGAAGAACCAGCATTTCCTAGGGTCATCCCAGAAGGCAAATATAGAGTCACTCACCTCAGAGTGCATTGGACACTTCAGTGTTTTTCGCACGGTGCATCGTGACATTGACATTTGACCCTTGACCTCGAAAATCTATAGTGTTCATCATCGTTCCACGGGAAACATTTGTGGAATGTTTGATACTTCAATGATGATAGCTTTGCTTTTTTATCCTGTTCACAATGTTTTCAATGTCAAGTCGATTGTTAACTTGGCATTTGACCCTTGACCTTGAAAATCAATAGG
Organism: Lucinisca nassula; assembly: GCA_963580285.1. Classification (NCBI taxonomy): domain Eukaryota; kingdom Metazoa; phylum Mollusca; class Bivalvia; order Lucinida; family Lucinidae; genus Lucinisca; species Lucinisca nassula. The sequence goes on from OY757020.1 coordinate 43,443,434, forward strand.
ATATATTCTCTTTCCACGGGGAACATTTATGGAAGGTATGATGCTTCTCCGATGATGGCATTGTCTTTAATCCTGTTCACAAGTTTCCGGACACACGGACACCCACACAAACACCCACACACGGACGTATGGTATCGATCAGGGGAAAATAACGAACAATAATGTAATGTGTCATTGACTGGTGACAGATAGATCTCAAAACTATAATTCTGAAGTCATTCAAAATTCCTAAAGTATTCTGTTGCTTATTTGCGGCGAAATGCTCTTTATGACCTGCTCGCGATATTTCATACTCTTGTTCCCCCTTCTCTGTTTATGATTTGTACTGCCCGCAATTGGGAATGGCCTTAGAAAACCTTTCCTATAATGAATCGGTAAGAAAAGGTTCATTCTCATGTATTAGGTCCAACCCTTTAAAGACATGCACAATTATGAAATCTTTTAATGAAATTAAAGGTAAACTAGATCGCGCAGTCGATGGTATACCATCACAAATACCCGCTTTTTCTATGAATAACACTAATGACTATATATTAGCTAGCCAAAACTACATATAAGTTTAAAAAAAAGTTGCAAAGAACATTAATTCTAACTGATAAGCAACGTTTCAGGAGTGTAACTCTTATAGTTTAGAAGATATGGCAAAGTCATACTTTTTACCTTTGACCTTGGGATCATGTTGAGGTCCACCAAAATTATCCCAATTAATCCTATATTCCAACGGCCATCCAATATCCAAGTTTCAGAAGTGTAACACCAATAGTTTAGAAGATATGACAAAGTCATACTTTTTAACTTTTGACCTTGGGGTCATGTTGAGGTCGAGGTCACATCAAAAGTATCCCAATTTATTCTATATTCAAAGGGCCATCCAATAACCAAAGTTTCAGAAGTGTGACTCCAATAGTTTAGAAGATATGGCAAAATCATACTTTTTGACCTTTGACCTTGAGGTCATGTTGAGAACGAGGTCACACCAAAAGTAGCCCAATATATTCTATATTCCAAGGGCCGTCCAATAACCAAAGCTTCAGAAGTGTAACTCCGATAGTTTAGAAGATATGACAAAGTCATACTTTTTTACCTTTGACCTTGGGGTCATGTTGAGGTCAAGGTCACACCAAAAGGAGCCCAATTTATTCTATATTCCAATGGTCATCCAATAACCAAAGTTCCAGAAGTGTAACTCCAATAGTTTAGAAGGTATGGCAAAATAAGACTTTTTGACCTTTGACCTTGGGGCCATGTTGAGGTCAAGGTCACGCCAAAAGTAGCCCAGTGCCATCTACATTCCATTTATTATCCACAGGCAAAGTTTGAAAAATGTATCTTAACCGGTTTCAGAGGAGATCCATTCCACAGAAACTCGACGGACGTATGTACACACACACACATACTTCCATACAAACATACATACATACAGACCCCCGGACTGATAGACACTCGACTCTGACACGAAAACAATATACCCGATTTTTCTTCGAGAAAGCGGGTATTAAAAAAGTTGTTTTCCGCAGCGCTTCCTCATTTGCTCCAACATGGAGCAATTTTTTACTTGTTTGTATTGATGTGTTTAGAAAGAAGACTTGCAGTAATTGCTTTTGCAGAAACACAAGATACACAAGAAAGAATCTACAACATCTGGAAGATAGGATTAAGGTTTCAAAGCTCTAGGACAATGTCTCAAACCAAAGCAAAACTTAAAATTTGTCTCTCCGAAACAGCCCGCTGCAATGTCCCGATAAGTTTTCTCGTCCGTTATATGTCTTTATTATTGTATTTCATGTCAGAAGGTTGGGAAAAGATACTTTCAGCTATTTTTCATGGCATAAACTGGCTCCTGTTTCAACAGGAAATTTCATCCCCATTCACTACAGCAGGAAAGTGACCTGTATATTTTATTCACTTTTGTACCGAACTTTTAGTTGCTTTCTAAATACCAGACCTGCTTCCTTTGGATATATATCCCATGTTTTATTTCAATGTAAGAAAATGACAGGTGTAAGGGACTTAAATGATGCATGTTTTATAAATATATCTGCAAGCCCATAGAAAATGTTGCTGATTTGATATGGTCACCCTCATTTAAAAAGGTTTGTTTGTATTTTCTCCCTTCTATTCTGTAAACAAAGATGGTTGACAGTAACTTGAAAAGGAGCAGGTCAACATGTGGATTTTTCTCACTTACTTATTGGACTAGGATGGTTCTGCAAACAAGCAAGGTTTGAAAAGTTTTGTTTGTGTAGATTTTGTGGGCGCAGGTAAGTCGCCTATGGAAATATTTATTGTTACGCTCCCAATTGCAAAGGTAAAAATGTCAATAGCACTGTCCTGTTTCAGTCATTACATACTATTTCCACACATCTGTAGTTCTATCCGATTCTGTTTTATAAAATGTATCTCCATGGCATGCATTTTGCAATGGGTAATGTAGAAATGTGTTGGTAATGGGAATTTAGGTCTAACTGGGTGTATTTGATGAGTTTTTTGCCTCTGATCTATGTTCTTGGGAGGGGTGTACCTTAAAGCAATGTAAATTATTTTTATTGATGTGTTTAGAAAGAAGACTTGCAGTAATTGCATTTGCAGAAACACAAGAAAGAATCTACTTCATCTGGAATATAGGAGTAAGGTTTCTTTGCTCTAGGACAATGTCTCAAAACAATAAAACTTCAAATTTGTCTCTCCGAAACGGCCCGCTGCAATATCCCGATAAGTTTTCTCATCCGTTATATGGTTTAATTATTGTATTCATGTCAAAAGGTTGTGAAAAGATATGTTCAGCTATTTCTCATGGCATTAAGTGGCTCCTGTTTCAACAGGGAGTTTCATCCCCATTCACTACAGCACTAAAGTGACCTGTATATTTTATTCACTTTTGGACCGAACTTTTAGTTGCGTTCTAAATACCAGACCTGCTTCCATTGGATATATATATATCCCATGTTTTATTTCAGTGTAAGAAAATGACAAGTGTAAGGGACTAAAATGATGCATGTTTTATTAATATATGTGCAAGCCCATAGAAATTGTTGCTGATTTGATATGGTCACTCTCCTTTAAAAATGTTGGTTTGTATTTACTACGTTCTATTCTGTTAACAAACATGATTGACAGTAACTTGAAAAGGAGCAGATACACATGTGGATTTTTTCTCAATAACTTATTGGGCTAGGATGGTTCTATAAACAAGCGAGGTTTGAAAAGTTTTGTTTGTGTAGATTTTGTGGGTGCAGGTAAGTCGCCTGTGCAAATATTTATTGTTAAGCTCCCAATAGCAAAGGTAAAAATGTCAACATTTGTTGTTCTATCCAATTCTGTTTCATACAATGTATCTTCATGGCACGTATTTTGCCATGGATAATGCAAAAATGTGATGGTAGTGCAAATTTAGGTCTAACTTGGTGTATTCTATGATTTTTTGCACCTGATCTAAGTTCTTTGAAGGGGGGGGGGGGGGTACTTTAAAGCCATTCAAATAATTTTTATTGATAAGTTTAGAAAGAAGACTTGCAGTAATTCTATTTGAAGAAACACAGGAAAGAATCTACTTCATCTGGAATAAAAGAGTAATGTTTCATGGCACTAGGACTATGTCACAAACCAAAGCAAATCTTAAAAATTGTCTCTCCGAAACAGCCTGCTGCAATATCCCGATAAGTTCTCATCCGTTATATGTCTAATTTATTGTATTCTTGTCTGAAGGATATGAACATATATATATTCAGCTATATCACCTGGCATTAAGTGGCTCGTGTTTCAACAGGGAATTTCATCCCCATTCACGAAAGAAGGAAGGTGGCCTGTATGTTTTATTCCCTAAATTCAAGGGAGGCCGAAAACGTTTGTTTAAATAAAAGGTTGGTTTGACAAACAGGAGATCACTTGAAAAATATTAGATACACGATTGTGATAAAAATTAGTATTGAGGTGATTTGTTTCCGAAAGAACAAGATTTTATAAACTACTAAAGATATAAATTGTTAGATGATAACGTACAGTTCAAAACTAAGTGATAAGTGTCCAATTCTGTAAACTCTGGAGCCACATGAAATGACAAGTTACTAGTCTAATAACGTATATATAATGCATCTTTCATTCTTTGATCTGCAGAGTAATGGGGCATGAAAAAGTGACACATACACGGTACAAATATATATGTTAGACACAGATGAGGTTATCATACGTCCAGTGTGTGGCCCAACGGCGCAGGATGATACACGTACAAATGTAGCCTGGTAGTAACTTGTGATAGGAAAGGTTTAAAAGGATAGATCTCGAGTAATGACTTTTGTAATAAAAAAGAAATGTAATTTTGTAAAATAAATTTGAACAAATTTATTCACAAAATAATGCCGGTTGAACGGACGACTGTTCGGTTTGTTGGAGGCATTTACCAAACTGCCACAGAAAATAACCATAAAATGAGTATTGCTGCTATTTAAGCATAATTCTGTGAATTTTAGAATAAAATTGTTCAAAATGCATTGGAGAGGAAATACTGATGACAGCCTGTGTCTGGGTTCCATTCATGAAAGAGGTAAACTTTGCACTTTTCAAAAACATATGGTTTGCTCGGCTTTCATAGTTGAATCTGGAAGCGAAAATTGTTTCGCAAACTTAAATATTCTTTGTGACTGAACTCTTAAATTTCTATTTGGCAATATTTTTGTCACGTCATAAAAAAAAAGGGTTCGGTATTGGTAGCATTGCACTTGATACTGGGAGCTGCCGGAATTTATCACTTCTGGACCGAGCATTTAGTTACGTTCTTAATACCAGACTTGCTTCCACTGAATATATACCCCCCTGTTTAATTTCAATAACGAAAATGACAGGTGAAAGGGACTTAAATGATGGATGGTATATAAATATATCTGCAAGCTCAAAGAAAGTATTGCTAATTTTATATGGTCACCCCTTCTTGAAAAATGTTTTTTTTTATTTACCTCGATCTAGTCTGTAAACAAACATGGTTGACTGTAACTTGAAAAGGAGTAGGTCAACATGTGGGTTTTTTCTCATTAACTTGTTTGGCTAGGATGGTTCTATAATAAAAGCAAGGTTTGAAAACTTTTGTATGTGTAGTTTTTGTGGGCGCAGGTAGGTCACCTATTGAAACATTTAGTGTTAGGCTTCCAGTAACAAAGATTGAAATGTCAGCAGCACTTCATTTTTTCGGTCATTACATACTTTTTCCACACATTTGTAGTTCTATCCAATTCTGTTTTATAAAATGTATCTTTGTGGCATGCATTTGCCATGGATAATGTAGAAATGTGATGGTAGTGCGAATTTAGGTCTAACTGGGTGTATTTGATGAGTTTTTGCCTCTGATCTATGTTCTTGGGAGGGGGTGTATCTTAAAGCCATGTAAATTAATTTTTATTCTATATCTACATCTACATCTCTACGTTGGTCCGTCAATCTTGAATATTACGCAACTGATATGACTTCATTATGGTTAGCACTAGAAAGATGAACAGCAAGAGAATATACTCCGCAAGAAGTAGTATTTAGTCTTAAATTAGGGTAAAATTAACAAGAAAATAGGACTAAAAAATAATATAATGTATAAGCAAAGAGGTACAACATAAATAAGAGAGAAGGAAGAAAGTTATCCCAGCCACTTTTGGCTCAACAAGTAAAGACATCTCTGCCTTACGTGGCGGTACCAGGGCCCATACGTCCCCGACAGCACAGCTCCCCCTTGCAGAGTGATGGGCCCCTTAACTTGCTAAGAATGAGAGGGCGGATAGATTCATTCTAAATGATGCCAGTGATGGAGGCTCAGCTACAGAAGCTGGTACAGAATTCCACAAAGGTACGGTACGAGGGAAAAAGCTAAACTTAAAAGAATCAGATGATATTGAAACTGTCTGAACTTCCTGGAGTGTGTAGCTCTGGTCCTTGCTGTGACTGGGGTCAAGTAATCAGCGGCAGGTATATCAACAAGGTCCTGAATTACTCTGTACAGTAGGGTGAGCTGAGTCTCTGACCGTCTGATTTCAAGAGGTTCCTACTTTAGGTGATCGAGTACGGATGATACTTTTGGACTGAGCGTTTAGTTGCGTTCTAAATACCAGACTTGTTTGCATTGGATATGTATTCCATGTTTTATTTCAATGCGAGAAAATGACAGGTGAAAGGGACTAATATAATGCATGTTTTATAAATATATCTGCAAGCTCAAAGAAATTATTTCTGATTTTATATGGTCACCCCTTCTTGAAAAATGTTGTTTTTATTTACTTCTAGTCGGTAAACAAACATGGCTGACTGTAACATGAAAAGGAGCAGGTAAATATGTGGATTTTTTTCTCATTAACTTGTTGGGCTAGGAAGGTTCTTTTAAAAAGCAAGGTTTGAAAAGTTTTGTATGTGTAGTTTTTGTGGGCGCAGGTAAGTCGCCTTTGGAACTATTTAGTGTTAAGCTCCCAGTAGCGAAGATAGAAATGTCAGCAGCACTGTCCTTTTTTCAGTCATTACATAATATTTCCACACTTTTGTAGTTCTATCCAATTCTGTTTTATAAAATGTATCTTCATGACATGCACTTTGCAACGGATAATACAGAAATGTGATGGTAGTGCGAGTTTAGGTCTAACTGGGTGTATTTGATAAGTTTTTGCCTTTGATCTATGTTCTTGGGAGGGGGTGTACCTTAAAGCCATGTAAATTATTTTTTATTGATGTGTTCAGAAAGAAGACATGCAGTAATAGCATTTGCAGAAACACAAAAAATACAAGAAAGAATCTACTTCATCTTGAATATAAGAGTAAGGTTTCATGGTTCTAGGACAATGTCTCAAACCAAAGCAAAACTTCAAATTTGTCTCTCCGAAACAGCCCGCTGCAATATCCCGATAAGTTTTCCCATCCGTAATATGTTTTAATTAATGTATTCATGTAAAAAGGTTGTGAACAGATATATTCAACTATTTCTCATGCCATTAAGTGGCTCCTGTTTCAACAGGGAATTTCATCCCCATTCACTACAACAGGAAAGTGACATGTATATTTATTCCCTACAGACACGGGAGGCCGAAAACGTTTGTTTAAATAAAAGGCTGGTTTGGAATACAGGAGATCCTTTGCAAAATATGAGATCCACGATCGTGATAAAAATAGTATTGAGGTGATTCGTTTCCGAAAGAGCAATATTTTATAAACTACTAAAGAAATAAACTATTAGACGATAACGTACACTTCAAAAAGTGATAAGTGGTCAATTCTGTAAACTCTGGAGCCACATGAAATGACAAGTTACTAGTCTTATAACGTATATATAATGCATCTTTCATTCTTTGATGTGTAGAGAAATGGAGCATGAAAACGTGACACATACACGGTACAAATATATATGTTAGGCACAGATGAGGATATCTTACGTCCAGTGTGCGGCCCAACAGCGCAGGATGATACACGATCAAATGTAGCATGGTAGTAACTTGTGATAGGAAAGGTTTTAAAGGATCGGTCTCGAGTAATGAATTTTCTAATTAAAAAGAAATGTAATTTTGTAAAATGCATTTGAACACATTTATTCACAAAATAATACCGGTTGAACGAACGATTGTTAGGTATGTTGGAGGCATTTACCCAACTGCCACAGAAAATAGCCATAAAATTAGTATTGCTGCTATTTAAGCATAATTCTGTGCATTTTAGAATAAAATTGTTCAAAATGCATTGGAGAGGAAATACTGATGGAAGCCTGTGTCTGGGTTCTATTCATGAAAGAGGCCTTCATGCGGACTGAACAAATTATTTGTCTTAATCGCGACGGAAGTAAGGGCGAGGAAATACTGATGGAAGCCTGTGTCTGGGTTCTATTCATGAAGGAGGCCTTCATGCGGACTGAACAAATTATTTGTCTTAATCGCGACGGAAGTAAGGGCGAGGATTGTGGCCACGTAAAATCGATTTAAGCCCCCCAGTGGAAATCTTCCACTGACCGTTCCAAGGCGGCTCTTCCGTGGCATTTTATTTATGTTGTTGTTTGTTACTTACTGTGTATATCACTTGTGTCTTTTAATTTTGGATGGCCATATGGCCATTTTGTGGGAAAGTAACTGTCCATATGGCCTTCCTTTGTTTAGGTTTCCATTATGGTCTGGTCGCTTAATGTTTGTATTTCTTTCCCTTTGGTGTCTTTTATGGATGGAGTAAGTTAATTGTATCAATTCCTGATCTTTGTTTTACTTCTACTTTGCATATCAGGGCTGTTTTGTTTGTGCCGTGTGGCGGCTGTAAAAGGTCTCCCCGTACATGCATTTAATGCTCTTATTTTTCCAATCCTCAGGGATTGCTTATGCAATTGCTTTTCACTGTTCCATCAATTGACATCCTTTAGATACCTGTTGAAGGTCATTATTAAACCGATGTTCGTTCCTCGTTGTATAACAACTGCTTGTTTGACATCCCTGTACTTTAAGTAGACTAGGATGTTTTGTGGGCTTTTGTTGTACCTTCCTTCTATTCGAAGGAATCTTCTTCAGTAATTTTATTTATTTAATAACCGGTATGAACATCGCTTTAGTTTTGACGGTATCACAACCTTACTAACCAAAATGAGTATTACAAATACATTTAAAATATCAATATCACCCCTTAGGTTACACTCTGCTTCTTCTGTACGGATTCCCCATTCTATTAAGAACTTTAATACTATGTTGCCTTCGGTATTGGTTAGACCCTTAAATTTGTCTTCTGTAACTTCAGTTAATCTCAAAGGAGCAGGCAATACCAATGTTTTTGGGAGTAGTCTTCGTATAAGACTATCTCCTCTCAAATCACCCATCCTTCGAAAATATACTAATCCGTGGAAAAGAAGTGGAATGTATCCTAGCATTTCTAAGTGCAATGCCAAGAGGTGCAGATGTTGTTCGCATTTAAGCACTGCGTCTACCGTTACTTCATCTGTAAACGGTAGACGCTTCTCTGTAGTTAACATGTCTGATTTGACATGACAGTCTACAGATTTAATTTATCTAATTACTTGACGTGCTGCAAACTGTAATATGCAGTACGTCGGTCAAACTAACCGCATGCTTAAAACTAGATTGAACGAGCATTATCGTAGAATGAGTAAGCCTAAGAAAACTGACACTTTCTTGTACCGTCACTTTCGACGTACAGGTCATTCTGTAAATAACATTATTATACAACCAGTGGAAAAACTTTATTACGATGCAAATTCTACATCTAGATTCAAAATAATCAAAAGACATGAAGCTGAACTGAAATGGATTAAATTTTTACAGACCCCTTTTCCACTGGGATTTAATGACAACATTTATCATGAGGGTAATATTTCCAGAATGCCGGACTTTGATATTTTCTCACTCCTGGAATGTCGAAAACGCCGAACTAGATCTCACGGCACCAGGAAAAATGGTAACTTTAAACGTAAATCACGTGCGTTTAAACGAAACAATACTAGACTGAAGTGACTGTCAATTATATTATTAAATCATGGACGCCACTCTATGCTTTCATTTTTAAGTTCATTACCCGTTTCTGTTTTACGTCTTCTGGACACCGAGGCGAATAAATTCTACGATAGTTCTCATCAGTTATATGATGCGGCTCTCTTAACTAGAGGCTATACTCAGCATACTCTCCGTCCTTACATTGATTCTGAAATTAATCATAAACGTCATTTCTTCAAAATATCCTTCATTAATAAGGGTATGGATTTTATAGATTTGCCCAGTATCTTCCGTGAGAGATCGGTGCTTTCTTCCATTCCTGCTTATTTTCAAAATACTGAAACACCTATAATTTGCTATAAATATAACAAACCTGTTAGATCTATCATTTTTAATTTCAATAAACTTGTTTCAGATCTTGATATTGATACTAATACTCCTGATTCATGTGATTGTAAAAACTCAAAGTATTGCTATCCTGCTGCTGGTCATGTAATTACTGGCAATTTGAAAATTATTCCTGATTCTAGGATAAGGAATATAATTTCTAAAGGACCGAAATATCGGTTTCCTTCTAAAATTGATTTCAGTAAATGTAGAGATGAAATCGCTGCTTCCTTCAATGAATTCGGTAATCGATGGTGTAAGCGAGAGTATGTTGAGTGTAAAGCCCTATTGGACTGGAAACTTAGCATTTTAAGACTAGTGAATAAACGCATTTCTTTCTATTCTCAAAATACTAACTTATTACCTCCTAAGCCCAAGACGTCTTTACGTCATCTTAAACTAGGTATTCAAGAATTTCATAAGAAGTTTGTTTTGGCCCCTGCAGACAAGGCCGCTAACAACGTCGTCGTTGTGTGACGGCTCCACTATGTTAACACGCTTAAGCAGGAGCTTGGTGGTACTAAGGCCTATGAACTTCAGCCTTTGGCTGAAGAGAGAGCTAAAGTAGATAAACATGTTTGTCTTTCAGCCACCAAGTTTGCTGTGTGTGTTAACGAAGGCCAAGACAAGCTTCCTACGCTATACTGGTTACCAAAACTTCATAAAAAACCTTACAAAGCACGGTTTATTGCAAATTCTAGCTCTTGCACTACCACTGAACTTTCTAAATTATTAACTTCCTGTCTTACTGCTATTAAAACGCATGTAATTAAATATTGTGATAAAGTCTTTTAAAGATCAGGAAGAAATCTGTTTTGGTCTATAAAAAATTCGAATGAGGTTTTAAATAAATTGAAATCTAGACAGTTTCGTGCTTCTAGTCTGTCTACCTACGATTTTTCCACTCTTTACACTACACTTCCTCATAATCTTATAAAAGAAAAGCTTAATGATTTAATTGAATGGGCTTTTCACAGAGAAGATTCTCTCTATCTTGCATGTAATGTCAGAAATGCATTTTTCACTTCTAAAGAGCATAAGAATTATACACTTTGGTCATGTCAGAAAGTGTGTGATGCCCTCACCTTTCTACTTGACAATATTTATATTAGATTCGGTACTAAGTTATTTAGACAAATTGTGGGTATTCCGATGGGTACTAATTGCGCACCTCTTGTGGCTGATCTGTTCTTGTATTGTTATGAAAGAGACTTCATTTTGTCGCTTTCCATTGATAACCAATCTGAAATTATTGAAGCTTTTAGCTCTACTTCTAGATATTTAGATGATTTATTAAATATTGATAATACCTATTTTGATGGTTTGATCAGTCAGATTTACCCCCTTGAACTTCAGTTAAATAAAGCAAATTCTTCTGATACCGAGGCCCCGTTTTTGGATTTACATCTATCTATTGTAGATGGATTTGTTTCGTGCAAAATTTATGATAAACGCGATGACTTTGATTTTGAGATTGTAAATTTTCCTTTTTTTGGATGGTGATGTTCCTCGTGCGCCATCCTATGGCGTTTATATTTCGCAATTAATTCGATTTGCTAGATTGTGTAGTCATGTAACTGACTTCAACACTCGTAATAAATTATTAACGGCTAAACTCCTTAATCAGGATTATCGGTACCATAAACTACGCAAAGCCTTTTCAAAATTTTATAGACGCCATTCTGATTTAATTTCAAAATTCAATATTGGACTTAAATCTCTTCTGCAACAAGGTCTATCGGAACCCGAATTTTATGGTGACTTAGTATATAAATTCAGAAAAATATATAACCGCAATGACTTCAGCACCCAATTTCGTAAAATCATTCTTCGATATAAAAAGATTGGGTACAACATGGATATTATACGACAGACTGCATGCATGGTAGTTAACCCAATCACGGTTGGCAACTTTGCTTCCCTCTTTAATTGCACGCCGGTGGGTCAGGCCTCAGATTCTATGACGGCTCCAACGTAAAGGCTTATTGAAAATTATAGAGATAATGTTGGTTGGTGCCTGATGCTCTGTCTCTGGTCGGGCTCATCGGAGTCTAACTGTTGGTTTTCTTTTGCTCCAGCATTTCAGTGGTTTCTTGCTGTCGAGTCCTCACCGTTGTCTCACCTCTGTGGTTCTTTGATTTCTGTGTTCACGGCGATGTTGCACTGATGAGTTAGGAGGCCTTAATGCGGACTGAACAAATTATTTGTCTTAATCGCGACGGAAGTAAGGGCGAGGATTGTGGCCACGTAAAATCGATTTAAGCCCCCCAGTGGAAATCTTCCACTGACCGTTCCAAGGCGGCTCTTCCGTGGCATTTTATTTATGTTGTTGTTTGTTACTTACTGTGTATATCACTTGTGTCTTTTAATTTTGGATGGCCATATGGCCATTTTGTGGGAAAGTAACTGTCCATATGGCCTTCCTTTGTTTAGGTTTCCATTATGGTCTGGTCGCTTAATGTTTGTATTTCTTTCCCTTTGGTGTCTTTTATGGATGGAGTAAGTTAATTGTATCAATTCCTGATCTTTGTTTTACTTCTACTTTGCACTTTTCAAAAACATGTGGTTTGCTCGGCTTTCATAGTTGAATCTGGAAGGGAATATTTTTTTTTCTCAAACTTAAATATTCTTTGTGACTGAACTTTTATTATGCATGAGTAAATTATCATATATGACCTAAATTTCTATTTGGCAATATTTTTGTTACGTCATTAAGGAATAAAAAGGGTTCGGTATTGGAAGCATTGCCCTTGAAACTGGGAGATGCCGGAAATTATCACTTCTGGATCGAGCGTTTAGTTGCGTTCTAAATACCAGACATGCTTCCACTGAATACATACCCCATGTTTAATTTCAATAATGATAGGTGAAAGGGACTTAAATGATGCATGATATTTAAATATATCTGCAAGCTCAAAGAAAGTATTGCTGATTTTATATGGTCACCCCTCCTTGAAAAATGTTTTTATTTACTTCGATCAAATCTGTAAACAAACATGGTTGACTGTAACTTGAAAAGGAGTAGACCAAAATGTGTTTTTTTCTCATTAACTTATTTGGCTAGGATGGTTCTATAATAAAAGCAAGGTTTGAAAACTTTTGTATGTGTAGTTTTTGTGGGCGCAGGTAGGTCACCTATTGAAACATTTAGTGTTAGGCTCCCAGTAACAAAGATTGAAATGTCAGCAGCACTTCTTTTTTTCGGTCATTGCATACTTTTTCCAAACATTTGTAGTTCTATCCAATTCTGTTTTATGAAATGTATCGCAATGGTTAGCGCAAGAAAAATGAAAAACAAGAGAATATAGTCCTCAAGAAGTAGTATTTAGTCTTAAATTAGCGTAAAATTAACAAAAAATAGGACTAAAAAATAATAAAATATATAAGCACAGAGGTACAACATAAATAAGAGAGAAGTAAGAAAGTTATCCCAGCCACTTTTGGCTCAACAAGTAAAGACCTCTCTGCCTTCCGTGGCGGTACCAGGGCCCATACGTCCCCGACAGCACAGCTCCCCCTTGCAGGGTTACTAGGTGACTGGGCACCTTAACTTGCTAAGAATGAGAGGGCGGATAGCTCCATTCTAAATGATGCCAGTGATGGAGACTAAGGTATAGAAGGTTGTACAGAATTCCACAAAGGTACGGTGCGGGGAAAAAAGCTAAACTTAAAAGAATCAGATGATGTTGAAACTTTCTGAACTTCCTGGAGTGTGTAGCTCTGGTCCTTGCTGTGACTGGGGTCAATTAATCAGCGGCAGGTAAGTACCGAAAGACCAAGATTTTATAAACTACTAAAGATATAAACTGTTAGATGATAATTTACACTTCAAAACTAAGTGAAAAGTGTCCAATTCTGTAAACTCCGGAGCCACATGAAATGACAAGTTACTAGTCTAATAACGTGTATATAATGCATCTTTCATTCTTTGATGTGCAAGGTGATGGAGCATGAAAAAGTGATACATACACGGTACAAATATATATGTTAGACACAGATGAGGTTATCTTACGTCCATTGTCCGGCCCAACAGCGCAGGATGATACACGTACAAATGTAGCATGATAGTAACTTGTGATAGGAAAGGTTTTAAAGGATAGACTTCGAGTATTGAATTTTCTAATAAAAAAGAAATGTAATTTTGTAAAATGCATTTACCAAACTGCCACAGAAAATAACCATAAAATGAGTATTGCTGCTATTTAAGCATAATTCTGTGAATTTTAGAATAAAATTGTTCAAAATGCATTGGAGAGGAAATAATGATGGAAGCCTGTGTCTGGGTTCCATTCATGAAAGAGGTAAACTTTGCACTTTTCAAAAACATATGGTTTGCTCGGCTTTCATAGTTGAATCTGGAAGCGAAAACTTTTTCGCAAACTTAAAATATTCTTTGTGACTGAACTTTTAATATGCATGAGTAATTATCATATATGACCTAAATTTCTATTTGGCAATATTTTTGTTACGTCATAAAGAAAAAAAAAGGTTCGGTATTGCTAGCATTGCACTTGATACTGGGAGATGCCGATATTTATCACTTCTGGACCGAGCGTTTAGTTGCGTTCTAAATACCAGACTTGCTTCCACTGAATACATACCCCATGTTTAATTTCAAAAATGAAAGTGACAGGTGAAAGGGACTTAAATTATGCATGGTATTTAAATATATCTGCAAGCTCAAAGAAAGTATTGCTGATTTTATATGGTCACCCCTCCTTGAAAATTGTTTTTTTTTTATTTACCTCGATCTAGTTTGTAAACAAACATGGTTGACTGTACCTTGAAAAGGAATAGATCAACATGTGATTTTTTTTTCTCATTAACTTATTTGGCTAGGATGGTTCTATAACAAAAGCAAGGTTTGAAAACTTATGAATGTGTAGTTTTTGTCGGCGCAGGTAGGTCACCTATTGAAACATTTAGTGTTAAGCTCCCAGTAACAAAGATTGAAATGTCAGCAGCACTTCCTTTTTCAGTCATTACATACTATTTCCACACATTTGTAGTTCTATCCAATTCTATTTTATAAAATGTATCTTTGTGGCGTGCATTTGCAATGGATAATGTAGAAATGTGATGGTAGTGCGAATTTAGGTCTCACTGTGTGTATTTGATGAGTTTTTGCCTCTGATCTATGTTATAGGGAGGGGGTGTATCTTAAAGCCATGTTAATTAATTTTTATTCTATATCTACATCTACATCTCTACATTGGTCCGTCAATCTTGAATATTACTCAACGGATATATGACTTCATTATGGTTAGCGCTAGAAAGGTGAAAAGCAAGAGAATATAGTCCTCAAGACGTAGTATTTAGTCTTAAATTAGCGTAAAATTAACAAGAAAACAGGACTAAAAAATAATATAATATATAAGCAAAGAGGTACAACATAAAGAAGAGAGAAGGTAGAAAGTTATCCCAGCCACTTTTGGCTCAACAAGTAAAGACCTCTCTGCCTTCCGTGGCGGTACCAGGGCCCATACGTCCCCGACAGCACAGCTCCCCCTTGCAGAGTTACTAGGTGACTGGGCCCCTTAACTTGCTAAGAACGAGAGGGCGGAAAGCTCCATTCTAAATGATGCCAGTGATGGAGCCTCAGCTTTGGAAGCTGGTACAGAATTCCACAAAGGTACGGTACGAGGGAAAAAGCTAAACTTAAAAGAATCAGATGATGTTGAAACTGTCTGAACCTGTCTGAACTTCATGGAGTATGTAGCTCTGGTCCTTGCTTTGACTGGGGTCAAGTAATCAGCGGCAGGTATATCAACAAGGTCCTGAACCACTTTGTTCAGTAGGGTGAGCTGAGTCTTTGACCGTCTGGTTTCCAGGGGTTCCTACTTTAGGCGATCGAGCATGGATGATACTTTTGGACCGAGCGTTTAGATGCGTTCTAAATACCAGACTTGTTTCCATTGAATATGTATTCCATGTTTTATTTCAATGCGAGAAAATGACAGGTGAAAAGGACCAATATAATGCATGTTTTATAAATATATCTGCAAGCTCAAAGAAATTATTTCTGATTTTATATGGTCATCCTTGAAAAATATTGTTTTTATTTACTTCTAGTCGGTAAACAAACATGGTTGACTGTAACTTGAAAAGAAGCTGATCAATATGTGGATTTTTTCTCATTAACTTGTTGGGCTAGGAAGGTTCTATAAAAAAGCAAGGTTTGAAAAGTTTTGTATGTGTAGTTTTTGTGCGCGCAGCTAAGTCGCCTATTGAAATATTTAGTGTTAAGCTCCCAGTAACGAAGATAGAAATGTCAACAGCACTTTCCTTTTTTCAGTCATTACATACTATTTCCACACATTTGTAAGTCTATCCAATTCTGTTTCATAAAATGTATCTTCATAGCATGCACTTTGCAATGGATAATGTAGAATTGTGATGGTAGTGCGAGTTTAGGTCTAACTGGGTGTATTTGATAAGTTTTTGCCTTTGATCTATGTTCTTGGGAGGGGGTGTACCTTAAAGCCATGTATATTATTTTCTATTGATGTGTTTAGTAAGAAGACGTGCAGTAATTGCATTTGCAGAAACACAAGGAATACAAGAAAGAATCTACTTCATCTGGAATATAAGAGTAAGGTTTCATGGCTCTAGGACAATGACTCAAACCAAAGCAAAACTTCAAATTTGTCTCTCCGAAACAGCCCGCTGCAATATCCCGATAAGTTTTCTCATCCGTAATATGTTTTAATTATTGTATTCATGTCAAAAGGTTGTGAACAGATATATTCAGTTATTTCTCATGGCATTAAGTGGCTCCTGTTTCAACAGGGAATTTCATCCCCATTCACTACAACAGGAAAGTGACATGTATATTTATTCCCTACAGACACGGGAGGCCGAAAACGTTTGTTTAAATAAAAGGCTGGTTTGGAAAACAGGAGATCCTTTGCAAAATATGAGATCCACGATCGTGATAAAAAATAGTATTGAGGTGATTCGTTTCCGAAAGAGCAATATTTTATGAACTACTAAAGAAATAAACTGTTAGACGATAACGTACACTTCAAAAAGTGATAAGTGGTCAATTCTGTAAACTCTGGAGTCACATTAAATGACGAGTTACTAGTCTAATAACGTATATATAATGCATCTTTCATTCTTTGATGTGCATAGTGATTGAGAATGAAAATGTGACACATACACGGTACAAATATATATGTAAGACACAGATGAGGTTATCTTACGTCCAGTGTGCGGCCCAACAGCGCAGGATGATACACGTACAAATGTAGCATGGTAGCAACTTGTGATAGGAAATGTTTTAAAGGATTGATCTCGAGTAATGAATCTTGTAATAAAAAGGAATGTAATTTTGTAAATTGCATTTGAACAAATTTATTCACAAAATAATACCGGTTGAACGAACGATTGTTAGGTATGTTGGAGGCATTTACCCAACTGCCAGAGAAAATAGCTATAAATTGAGTATTGCTGCTATTTAAGCATAATAACGTGCATTTTAGAATAAAATTGTTCAAAATGCATTAGAGAGGAAATACTGATGGAAGCCTTTGTCTGGGTTCCAGTCATGAAAGAGGTAAACTTTGCAGTTTTCAAAAACATATGGTTTGCTCGGCTTTCATAGTTGAATCTGGAAGCGAAAATTGTTTCGGAAACTTAAATATTCTTTGTGACTGAACTTTTATTATGCATGAGTAAATTATCATATATGACCAAAATTTCTATTTGGCAATACTTTTGTTACGTCATAAAGGAAAAAAAAGTTTCGGTATTGGTCGCATTGCACTTGATACTGGGAGATGCCGAAATTTATATCTTCTGCACCGAGCGTTTAGTTGCGTTCTAAATACCAGACCCATCTTCTTTATTATGAATGTTTTCATTGCTCTTAAAGGAACTCATTTTTTATTTTTATTTGCCTTCACTGCAGCTGGTGTTGTGCCGTGTGGCGGCCGTAAAACATCTCCCCGTACATCAATCATAGTGCAGTTTAAATTTTACTTTTGGTCCTTTGAGATCAGCGTGAATATTCTGAGAAATCAGAAATAAATTATTGGTTTAGATTAATATTCTAGACAGGTTTTTAATTGTTTGGACCCCATTTTGATTTATATCAGTCTTTGAATCGACTGCCTGTTCGAAATTCGCAAAATTGCAGTATGTTTCCTCTGGCTTTCTTTGCTGGATCATTACAGGGTCACTGATGAGGCTTTATTAGCCGAAACTACGTAGTATGACCCATCTTCTTTCTTATGAATGTTTTCATTGCTCTTAAAGGAACTCATTTTTGATTTTTATTTGCCTTCACTGCAGCTGGTGTTGTGCCGTCTGGCGGCCGTAAAACGTCTCCCCGTACATCAACCATAGTGCAGTTTATATTTTACTTTTGGTCCTTTGAGATCAGCGTGAATATTCTGAGAAATCAGAAATAAATTATTGGTTTAGATTAATATTCTAGACAGGTTTTTAATTGTTTGGACCCCATTTTGATTTATATCAGTCTTTGATTCGACTGCCTGTTCGAAATTCGCAAAATTGCAGTATGTTGCCTCTGGCTTTCTTTGCTGGATCATTACAGGGTCACTGATGAGGCTTTATTAGCCGAAACTTCGTAGTATGACCCATCTTCTTTCTTATGAATGTTTTCATTGCTCTTAAAGGAACTCATTTTTGATTTTTATTTGCTTCCACTGAATACATACCCACTGTTTAATTTCAATAATGAAAATGACAGGTGAAAGAGACTTAAATGATGCATGATTTTTAAATATATCTGCAAGCTCAAAGAAAGTATTGCTGATTTTATATGGTCACCCCTCTTTGAAAAATGTTTTTTTTTTTTACTTGCTTCGATCTAGTCTGTAAACAAACATGGTTGACTGTAACTTTAAAAGGAGTAGGTCAACATGTAGATTTTTTTTCTCATTAACTTGTTTGGCTTGGATGGTTCTATAATAAAAGCAAGGTTTGAAAACTTTTGTATGTGTAGTTTTTGTGGGCGCAGGTAGGTCATCTATTGAAACATTTAGTGTTAAGCTCCCAGTAACAAAGATTGAAATGTCAGCAGCACTTCCTTCTTTCAGTTATTACATACTATTTTCACACATATGTAGTTCTATCCAATTCTGTTTTATAAAATGTATCTTCGTGGCATGCATTTGCAATGGATAATGTAGAAATGTGATGGTAGTGCGAATTTAGGTCTAACTGGGTGTATTTGATGTATTTTTGCCTCTGATCTATGTTCTTGGGAGGGGGGTGTATCTTTAAGCCATGTAAATTAATATTTATTCTATATATTCATATACATCTCTACGTTGGTTCGTCAATCTTGAATATTACTCAACGGATATGACTTCATTATGGATAGCGCAAGAAAAATTAAAAGCAAGAGAATATAGTCCGCAAGAAGTAGTTTTTAGTCTTAAATTAGCGTAATATTAACCAAAAAATAGGACTAAAATAGTATAATATATAAGCACAGAGGTACAACATAAATAAGAGAAAAGGAAGAAAGTTATCCCAGCCACTTTTGGCTCAACAAGTAAAGACCTCGCTGCCTTCCGTGGCAGTACCAGGGCCCATACGTCCCCGACAGCACAGCTCCCCCTTGCAGAGTTACTAGGTGACTGGGCCCCTTAACTTGCTAAGAATGAGAGGGTGGATAGCTCCATCCAAAATGAGGCCAGTGACGGAGACTCAGCTACAGAAGCTGGTACAGAATTTCACAAAGGTACGGTTCGAGTGTGTAGCTTTGGTCCTTGCTGTGACTGGGGTAAAGTAATCAGCGGCAGGTATATCAACAAGGTCCTGAACCACTTTGTACAGTAGGGTGAGCTGAGTCTCACAGTGAAAAATGAACAAAATAAGGACAAATACGCAATGCGAATTTACACCAATACATACTGATACACTGGCAATACAGTACGTATTTACGTCCGTCTTGTGCGCAAATACGGAAATAATAAGCAACTGGTGTGACAAAGTTTACGCAACAAAACGCGTGCGTATTGGAGAACGTATTTTTGAAAAATACAGAAGAAATAAGCAGCGGATGCAACAAATGTTACGCAGCAAAATGTGTATGTATTGAAGGACGTATTGTTTAAAAATACAGAAAAAATACGCAGCTTGTGCGGCAAACCTTGCGCAAAAAAACGCATGCATATTGGTTTATATATATATTTGAAAAATACGGAAAAATACGCTGGTGGTTTGACAAAAAATTCGGTTCGTGTTGACATGTGTATTTATGACAGAATAGAAAAGAAAAACTAGCCTGTCAGTTTCACGTTTTGCAGCTATTCGCATACGTATTGTTTATATGGATCACAGAATGTGACTATACATGCATATTGTCCTAGCCTAGGCTGGGAATATTGTACTTTTAGGCCAAGATTTTGCAGAAACGTACATATTTTGTATATTATTTAAATACAATGCATGTCCGACAAGAATTTCACAGCAATATGATAATAGTCTACATGTAGACAAGGAACACCCAAAGATTCTTGGTTCATTCTGATTCAACATTACATCACGAAAACACGCCTATATGATTCTTACCCCCATAAACCCTCCTTTTATGAAATAAAACTGTGGTTTACAGGGGGTAAACCTTATTTTTCTTATTTCTGCTCTGAATTATAGATTGTCGGTAATCGTTAGAACCGCCTCATTGCGGTGGTTCTAACGTGTAGAACCGCCTCATTGCGGCGGTTCTAATGTGTACTCAAAATCTATATTTTGAGCAGAAATAAGGAAAATATCACAATTTTTCATTTAAAATTTTCGCTTTTAGATGGTAAAATTCACAATGTATTTGTACAGGCATGTTTGCGTAATGAATTCCAGAGTCAGGCCTACTAATGAAGCTGAAGCTATTAAACAACAAGAAGCAACCTCTAGCCCTTTCTTTGTATGCGCAGCTTAGTAACGCCCCGTCAAGGAAGATAACTCTGTTGTTGTCGACATTCTTTTGTTAGGTTAGCTTGTCTAAGATTTCGGCGGTTAGCAATCGCCAACAAACGATCGAACTATTGGCTTGAAACCTGTCAATCAATTCTGGCGCAGGACTAAATAGGCCCACTCCGGTTATAGCTGATAAGACAGGTGTGCAGATTGCCCGCGGTCAAAAATGTTCAAGTTTCAGAGCCAATACACTATATCTGGCATGGGGTTACATTGAGGTTAACTGCATTTATTACATATTAAAATCCATTCCTGAAGTGAAAATGCTTTAACAATGGTTTCAAAAGATAGGTCTGGAGAAAATGTTGAAGTGACAATAATATGCCACATCTGCAGGGCGTGATCTTCATTCTTTTCCCAAAGCCAAATGTAGACTATGAAAATTGTAGGTTTAAAAGATTAAATAATGGAATAGTCTGTACTGTTTCGACTGATAGATTAAAATGACAATTTGATATAGTATCCACATTTTTCATCACTTTACAACCAATATTTGATCAACGTCGAACTAACATCGATTCGATGTTTAGTTTGTTTGTTTGATTTGAAGTTTAACGTCCCTGTCAACACTGTAAATGTCATTTTGAAGACGTTGCTTCCAATTTTGTGGGACTTTTACCCGACATTAAGATGAAATGACATCTCAAGCCCTGCCGCCCAATAAAACCAATAGGGTTTATAAGCATGGACGGGCCGACTCGCACCGCGATGTCTAGGCAGGCTTAGATCCTCTAAGCGGTTTACTAGTACTCGTGTGCGGGCTGGTTTCAGCTCTGCGTGGAAGCATCACATCACGTGAATAAGTGAATCCACCTAACCCCCACTATATATAGAGAAAACTGGGGTTTACGGGGTATACATTATTTTTTTCTTATTTCTGATACAAGTCATAGGTTGTGGGTACTCGTTAGAACCACCTCATTGACCGCCTCAACAAAGCGGTTCTAACGAGCACCCACAACCTATGTTTGCAGTTTAACTACCATGATACGCGCCGGAATTTGGAAGAAATGCCTGTAAAATGACCTAAATAATGTTTGCAGGGGTGTTAAATATCAAACCAAACAGCAGAAAAAGAAAACTAGTGTATATCCGCTTAAAGAGGGACCCCATTTTTCCAGGGTTAATATCAGACAGACACATAAATTACTCTCCGAACGGTCTGCACACCTCCCATGAGACTCATTGCTGGCCATAATTTACCTGCAAATGCCTGAGTTGTAAAATTAACTCCAGCACTGGTGTTATCTTCAAGGTTTTCAGAAAGTCAAAGGGGAACTTGAATACAATTTGCCCACTCTGTATAGCTACCATGTTCTTATTGATAACTTGAAGTGCAATATCATTCCATGATAATCGTATGACTATGTGTTACATACACACACACGCACGCACGCACATGCACGCAGATGGAGCGATAGAGTCTTTAAATTAAAAGAAAAATAGAAACTAGAGGCAATATACAACCTAATCAGCAAAAAACAACAAGGGTGCTGATCAGACTGCATGGATGTTTAGGTTGATCTTCAACTTTTTTGGCGTTGAAACCACAAAAGCCTTTTTATATTTAGGTTATTATTCTATCACCTGTGTAACATACTGGTGAAAATCTTTTCAAACATAAATTGTAAGCGCTCGTCAAAACTGCGTAAACGAGGCGGTTGTCATGGGTACCCACAATCTAGGATTCCAAAACTCTTCGTAAATTTGGGCATAGGTACATTGTATGATTTGTGATGCATAGCATATCTTTAGAGCCAAGTATGCTATTTTTTTTTAGTTTATATATGGAATAGATGACATGTGTTTTTTTTTTTGGTCTCTCTCTCTCTCTCTCTCTCTCTCTCTCTCTCTCTCTCTGTTTATGTCCCTTTCATGAGATATGGCCCTTGTGAAATTTTTTGATGAAATCTCGTCGGCAATATAACTAAAAAAGTATCAAAGCTGCGCCTTGAAAGTTGATGAATGGATCTCACTTTAGCCATGTGAAGTATTACCTTTTCAACTAGGAGCAAGCAGTGTTGGGGGCATAGTGTTTCATAAACACCAGCTCTAGTTTCTCTTATTTCGACCCGAGGTGTGCAAAAACCGGAGTATTCGGAGAAAAACCACCTGACCTTCCATTGCAGAACTTAGCGTCTCATGAATGGATTGGAAGTGATGGGTAGACATTACGCTAACACATCCGTGCGACATAGTGCATTTTTCACATCTCCTCAATGGCTAGTTTTCAGATGAAAGTCCCTGATATTTTTCGTATCTATACTGCAAATTTCTCTAAAATAAAGTGGGGTTTATTGGGGTGGGGGTGGTGTTCACGTGATGTTGACATTGTAAGTACCGATCTGAGTCTTGAACACATCGTTTCATGATAGTTAACATTTCTGCCAAGTAATTTCAAAATTCATTCAGGAATAACTGAGTTAGTTGTTAACTAACCATTTTTAAACTTTGACCTCTACGTATGACCTTGGACCTCGATGTACTGACTGAGTCTTGTGCGCGAAACATCGTCTCATGATGGTTAACATTTCTGCAAAGTGATCCGGTAATAAATCAAAGCACTGAGAGTACTGGTGGGTCGATCGTCTCTGAGTGTAGGTTGGGAAAATAGTCCTGAGCTGAGAATCGAACTGTTCGTTTAACTTAAGCTAGCACAGTAGATCTGATCAGACATCGCGTTATGTGGCGTCTGGTTATGTAGATTCTGTTTGCCAATGCCCAAGTGCACGAGCACAGTCCACCCGCGCCCGCCTGTCGGGGCTTGAATAAATAGATTGGCTGTATGATGCTTCCACGCAGAGCTGACAGTACCGTAACATTGGAAGTGACGTCTCCAAATGACCTATACGTTCTTGACGGGGACGTTACACCTTAAATCAAACAAACGAGCACAGTCCAGAATTTTCTTCTTACGCTGCGCTCTGACGTCTAAGGGTAGTACTTGGGTTTTGTTCAACAGAGTGGGGAGGGTGCAAACGCAGCCCCACCCATTTTTTGGAAATTATCTCAGATTCATGCAGTTTTTCACCCTCTGCAAAATACCTGAAATTCACACCCTCAACCTGCCCCATTTTCAGAGTCTGCGTACGGCCCTGAATCATGTTCAAAACTGTTATTGCATACATACCTGGCGAACAGTGCCGACCCTGATCAGAAGCAATATACTCTAAAGCCGATCTTGGTCTACGCTGTTTGTCTAAAAACGGTACCACCTATAAAGTCTGCGCGACTCATTTTTGCCATTAAACATTTCAGGGACGGGCCTCCGTGGCCTAGTGGTAAAGAGCGCTGACTCTTGATCATTAGGTCTCTCACCGCTTTGGTTCGAGCCCCGCTCGGGTCATATGGGAGACGCCAAGTTCTGCAACTGAAGGCCAGGTGTTTTTTTTCTCCGGGTACTCCGGTTTTCGCCCACCTCTGATTAACGATTGGCTCGATATGAGTGAAATAATCTTGAAGGGCCGTAAACCCAACCCCCCCCCCCCCCAAAAAAAAAAAAAAAAAAAAAAATTCGGGGCTCTAAAATTAAGACTTGGCATACATTTGTGTAACAGTTTAAAAATGGAGTTTCCGAAAGACGTCACGTGACAGTGTGGCCTGAATTAAGTTATTGTCTTTCTCTCATTACGAGAGCAACCTGGCAATTTATACTATTTCGTTTAACCCTCAAATGCCACTATTTAAGCAAACAGTGTAGTCCCTGTGCAACCGGCTGAGCAGACGCCACATTCCGCGGCGTCTGATCTGAGTATTATCCAGCACACGATTCCTGTCAAGACTATAGATAGCTCTTGTTAAAGCCTAGCCACTAGGTGTTAAATGAATAATATGGAATTAAAATCATCTTTTGCATTAAAATGAACAGTGTATAAAAGTGTAGCCTGTCTAGTCTCTCTGGCTCAATTTTATCCTAAGATTTGAGACTCTACCAAATAGACTTGCCATTACTAAGAAGGTGATAAATTTTTAAACCATTAAAAAATACCAACCAAAAAAACGATCAGACTTTTATTATCAAACTAGTAGCTAGTCTACTCTTGTTACATCGATAACAATAGCGCAACGTTTAAAATTCTATTAATAAAACATAATATTGGTTTTCCCAAACCAGTGATGGTCACGTGGACAACTGCATGAATACCGTTTGCCATTTAGTAAATTTGGGCCGATCGTAAACCGATCGATCCAAAAAGCTATTGACTGAACACGAAAAATGACCTTTTTTGACATTTGACCACTGTGACCTTGACCATGGAGGTACCGACCTGGGTCTTGCGTGCGACAAATTGTCTCAGGATGGTCAATATTACTGCCAAGCTATTTTCAAATCCATCCAGGAATAGCAAAGGTATTAACAGGACACAAGAAAATACACTTTTCTTTACCTTTCACCTCTATGACCTTGACCTCGGGGGTACCGTCCTGGGTCTTGCATACGACACATTCTCTCATGATGGTTAACATTTCAGCCAAGGAATTGCCAAATCCATCAAGAATAACAAAGATATTGACGGACGGACGGACGGGCAGTCGGACGGACAGCGCAATGTCATAATACATGTACTTCCTTTTTTCCATTTGTCGATTGATTTGATTGATTGATTAGAGGTATAACGTCCTCGTCGACACTGTAAATGTCATTTTGGAGACGTTGCTTCCAATTTTGTGGGACTTTTACCCGTCCTTGAGATGAAATGACATCTCAAGCCCTGTCGCTCAATGAAACCAACAGGGTTTTTAAGCATGGACGGACCGACTCGCACCGCTTTGCCTGGGCAGGCTTAGCAGTTTACCAGTATTCATGTGCGGGTCGGATTCAGCTCTGCGTGGAAGCATCATGCAGCTTATCTATTTCTTCAAGCCCCGATGGGCGGGGGCCATATTGTCGATTGTATTTGAGTTTAACGCCCAATCAGCACTGTTTTAGGTAATTTCGGAGCCGGTCCGTTTACCTATCCACCTTTTTCGTGGACAGGCTTAAACGAAAGTGCATGTTAACCGGTACGGTGCATATTCTTTCGCAAGAAACTGACAACTGCCCTTCTTGAATCAGCGGAAAGGAGAGAATGGCCGTAGAAAAGATTCCATGATCAGTCCCTCGAAAGAATGTTGTCAGGTATCGAACCCGCGTCCTCCTGATCACCAGTCAGACGTGCATCCGACTGAGCTACCGAGGCCGTTTTTTTTTTTTTTTTTTTTTTCAAAACTGGCGTATAAAAATCAAAGCACTGAGAAATCTGGTTGGTTGATTGTCCCTGAGTGTAGGTCGGAGAGATAGTCCTGGACTGTGATTTAAATTGTTTCATTTAACCCTGAAATTCTCGATTTTAAGCAATTAGTGTCGATCTTGATCAGAAGCCGCTTTCTGTTGCGTCTGGTCTGGGTCAATGTTTGCCAAGTCAAACCTAGGATTCTTAGATAACCCTCTTTCGCAACCCTCTGACCTCAAGGCGGGTACTGTAAAACCTGGTTTAGTGGCCACCTCTATTTAACAAGCAAACCTGTCTTAAGCAAGCATACCCTCGGTTCCATAAATAGGAAAATGCATTAAAATTCACCTGTATTAAGCAAGCACCTGTCCTAAGCAAGCACATTCTGATCATCTCTTTGGATCTCTCTCTCTCTCTCTCTCCTCTCTCTCTCTCTCTCTCTCTCTCTCTCTCTCTCTCTCTCTCTCTCTCTCTCTCTCTCTCTCTCTGTCTGTCTGTCTGTCTCTCTCTGTCTCTCTCTCTCTCTCTCTCTCTCGCTCTGTCTCTCTCTCTCTCTTGTGACAAAGGATGACAAATCCTGGCGACAATATGCATTCTTTCATATTTCCAAAACGGTTTCTTTACTGATTAAATATTGAGGCACTTTCCTTTACTCGTACAAATGTTTTGGGTTCTCGTACGAACCGCCTCATTGAATGCTCACCATTGTGATACGGTTGATAGAAAAAGAAAATGCACTCATTCAGTAAAATGTCATTTATACGAACCTGTTAACGTTCTCTCTCTCTCTCTCTCTCTCTCTCTCTCTCTCTCTCTCTCTCTCTCTCTCTTCGAGAGATCTAGAAATACTGTAAGACCAGGGAGGAAACCATTCTCACTAAAGCTGGGGTCAGTCTGGATGATCATAATCTACTCCTTTCGCATAAAGTATAGCTATTTAAGGGTTCGACGAAAGGCGTTCAAGCTTAGGATCCCTTTTCGAGCCTAAACGCAGAGACAATCAGCCATCCGATGCGTTTAGTAATTTGACTTCAAACGCTGGTAAGAAGAAGAAGAAGAAGAAGAAGAAGAAGAAGAAGAAGAAGAAGAAGAAGAAGAAGGAGGCAGAGCTGCAAATGTGATATTGCGAGAAATCAGTTGTGTGTTACTCTATCTGCCATAGAGAGTTTAATAATTGAGAGCCCCCGCCCATCGGGGCTTGAAGAAATAGATTGCGCTGCATGATGCTTCCACACAGAGCTGAAACCAAACGCATATATGAGTACTGGTAAACCATAAAGGTCTAAGCCTGCCGAGGCAAAGTGGTGCGAGCCGGCCCGTCCATGCACATATAATTTATTGGTTTGATTGGACGGCAAGGATTGAGATGTCATTTCATCTCAATATCGGGTAAAAATCCCACAAAATTGGAAACATCGTCTCCGAAATGACTTTAATAGTGTTGACTGGGACGCTCAACCTCAAATCAAACAAAGCAAACAAAGACTGAAAGTTTGTTAGATTAATTTTCATTGCACATTGAACTGATCATTACGGTAACACATCTGCGCGGCATTTTCCACATCTCCAAAATGGCCACTTTTGATGAAAACCCATGATATTTTTCTGCTAACATTTAATAACGAGTACCCACACCCAATTACAGAAATACGAGAAAATAATAATGTTTATCCTTGTAAACCCCAGCAGGTGCCGGTCCCGGTAGCTCAGTCGGATGCGCGTCGGCAGCATTCTTTCATGGAGATTGATCATGAAATCTTTTCTACGGTCATTCTCTCCCTTCCGCTGATTCAAGAAGGGCAGTTGTCAGTTTCTGGTGAAAGACTGTGATGAGTAATGTGTAACTTTAAAATCTGGACTTAGACATTGTTCAAGCCTTGGAAACTGATTAGAGGTTCTAAGCCTGCCCAAGAAAAGTGGCGCGAGTTGGCTTGTCCATGCATATAAACCCTTTTGGTTTTATTTGGGCTTGAGATGATGTCATTTCATCTCAATGTCGGGTAAAACCCCAACAAAAATGGCCTATGAAGTGTTAACAGAGAATTTAAATCACAATTCAAACAAACAAATTGTTCAAGCCTACTCTCAGAATCAATTGCAGTTACATCATACATTTGGTTTAGAAGCCTCCGTGATGTAGTGGTTACGCTACCCGCCTTGTAAACCAGGGGTCACAGGATCGATCCCGGGCTTCTCCAGACTTTCGGTTAAGTCCTTAAACCGAGGTCCCGTCTCCTATGACCTTAGCTGATGGTGGGACGTAAGACTCAAACACTCACTCACTGATTTGAGGTTTAACATCCCCGTCAACACTGTATAGGTCATTTTGGAGACGTTGCTTCTAATTTTGTGGGACATTTACCAGACACTGAAATAAAACGACATCTCAAGCCCTGTCGCCCAAAGAAACCAATAGGGTTTACAAGCATGGACAGTCAGACCCGCACCGCTTTTGCCTGTGCAGGCTTAGATCTTCTAAGTAGTTTACCAGTACTCGTGTGCGGTCGGTTTCAGCACAGCATGGACGCATTATGCAGCCCATCCATTTCCTCAAGCCCAGATGGGCCAGGGCCGGTTACATCATAGAACCCCAAAAAGTGTAAACAAGTCGAAAAAAATGTTAGCGAGCCGATGGGTGGGTAGGTTCCACAAGGAACAAGATTGAAACAAAGAATTTATGAGCATTAAAACACACAAGTGGGCTGCTTTTAAAAAGCATCCAATAGGTTTGGTCTTGTCAGTTTACATTCTGATTTGAGCCAGCTGATATCATTATCCCACTTAAATGCATTTTTTGAATAAAAATAATAAACTTTAATACAAAACGTGTATATAAAATTTCGAAGCCTGTGACCTTGGTATCAGGAGGTGTA
This sequence comes from Lucinisca nassula, assembly GCA_963580285.1. Classification (NCBI taxonomy): domain Eukaryota; kingdom Metazoa; phylum Mollusca; class Bivalvia; order Lucinida; family Lucinidae; genus Lucinisca; species Lucinisca nassula. The sequence goes on from OY757020.1 coordinate 43,472,294, forward strand.
GGTAGTGATGAGTATTCTGTGGTAAATTGTTTAACGCCATAGCAAGTATAAACTAAATGTAACTTACATATCATTTACACATGTAGAGCACAAAACCTAACCAAACGAAAATGTAAACCGAATTTTTCAAAAGGTCATAACTCTGTTAATATTTGGTGGACAGTAATTCTCGAAACTTAAGGCACATCTTCACATCTTAGCCTTACTACATACACATGTTAGGCTTGATCGGATGAAAACTGTATAGTATAGTAAAGGAGTTATACGGAAACGAAAAAAAAAAGTTTACGAACGGACGGACCATTCCCATAACTTAATACGACCGTCTTTTTTTGTTGTTGTTGTTGTTGTTTTTCAAACGGGCATATAAACTGATTTTCCTAAGTCATCAGGCCTTCTAAAGGGGCCTTTGTTATCTATTTCATTTGTTGTTAACGTCCCTGTTAACACTGTGTCTTTTTTGAGACACTGTTCCCAATTTTGTGGGACTTTTAATCAGTACTGAGATAAAACAGGCAGATAATACTCCTTCTCAAGCCCTGTCGCCCAATGGAACTAAATGGTTGAAATGCACGAACCACTTTTCTGGGCAGGCTTAGAACTTCTAGGCGATTTAACACTACTCATGTGCGGCCGGTATCAGCTCTACGTGGAAGCATCATGCAGCCCAATCTATTCCTTCAATCCCCGATGGACGGGGGCCGATCAGACCTTGGGGCAATATAATGGATGCATGAGCTGAAACCGACCGAACTTTGAAGTATTGCTGGACCGCCTAGGAAGATCTAAGTCTGCCCAGACAAAGTGCTGCGAATCAGACTATATCTTAAACCTCGGCAGTTTCTTTGAGCGGTATATGTCCGCAAAAACCTGAAATTTGCAATCCTTTTGTATATCTTTCTGGATCACAATTTAATTGTACAAGAAACTGAATAGTAAAACGTCAAGTGTTGAGTGGAAATAAAGAACACCACTCTCGGCTTATCAGATACAATAGCTCCCATCGAATGCGCCAAAAAGTCTTTTAACAACTCAGTCTGTAACTGGTGGCAGGTCACTTAGTAGTCATGAAGTTTTTGAACAGAAACTATTGCTATCTGTGCTGGGCTCAAGAACAATAAACAACGACCCATCAACGTTATGACTTTGTTTCGCTCCCGAAATATTTTATATATTTGGAAGAGTTAGAACCTTCGACCTTGGCACACACGTTAATTCTAGTAGCGAAGACATATAAAATGTTTTTACACACTCAGCAATCTTTTTTATGTTTGTTTTTACGACCCTTTCAAGATTATTTCACTCACATCAAGCCGATCGTTAATCAGAGGTGAGCGAAAACTGGAGTACCCGATGAAAAACCTCCTGACCTTCCGTTGCAGAAATTCTCATTTTGTGACCTGAGCCATGCTCAAACCTACAGCGTTGAGAGACCTAATGATTAAGAGTCAGCACTCTTATCCACTAGGCCACGGAGGCCCGTTACACCAAGTGATCTTTATAAACTAGAGCTGCCGCCTAACGGGCGCCAATTATACCCCCGCATGCGTTGTCAGACAAATTTTTACAAGTATTTGACCTTGAGGAAGGTCAACGTAAAGGTCAAGGTCAGGTTTGTGTATATCAACCTTAAGTACTAGTGGCAAGGTGTGTGGTGTGTGAATATTAAAGAAATCGGTCAAAGAATAAGGAAGTTATGAGCAATGTTAAAGTTTTTTGTAACGGACCGACGACAGACGACAAGCTGACTCCTATATACCCCCTTCAAACTTCGTTTGCGGGGGTATAATGAGGAAAAATAACGTTCTCTGCCTTTTCCAACATTTACATATACGTATTATTAGAGCTATTAGCGTCGCGAAAGATGTTCAGAATATATAAATCTGTTCCTATCTGTGTGAAGTAAACTTTGCGAGTTTTGTTTATTTGTATTTAACGGCCCAGTCAATACTGATTTGGGTCATGTTTGGGCCTGTCAGTGTACCTATACACGCTTTTCCTGAGCAGGCTTATCCGTAAGCGGTTTACCAGTTCAGTGCACATTCTTTCTCCAGAAACTGACAACTGCCCTTGTTGAATCAGCGGAAGGGAGAGAATGACCATAGAAAAGATTTCATAATCAATTTCCACGAAAGACTGTTGCTGACCCCGGTAGGTATCGAACCCGAGTCTTCCTTATCACTAGTCAGACTGTATCCGACTGAGCTACCGCAGCCATCCACACTTTGTGAGTAGTAGTAGTTATGTTCTGTTATTTTTCGTTTCCATGGCCCATGGACTTACTCCATAATGGCATTGCAAGACGTAAAGGAGCAGTCTCTATAAGGCTGATTTCATGGCCACAACCGATTTCCTTTAAACTTTGTAGCTTCAAATTGGTACATTTTGGCTGTCTAATGGTGAATTTTTAGACTCATTGGTCCACTGGTTTTTGCTGTATACACTATTAAAGTGGGTGGGGTAATGTCACCCCATCAAGGGTATACCAACAAAAATGCTATTATTTTTGTTCAAAGTGCATGACTGGAGGCGATGTTTGCCGTATGCTTACAACCCTTTCAGGCATAACAGCCGGTGATAACAGTCTTATAAATATCAAACAAGAGAAGAGTTTATACGCGCTTGTAAGTTGTACCCAAATAACAGTAATTTTTATTCCCCAACTTTACGAAAAACCACAACACCTTTACAGTTTTCAACTTATTTCAAAGATCTTTCATAAATATAATGTTGATGTAATAGTCATTCTAGGTATATGTCAGAATTATTGTTAGTTCATAAAACTTAAAGAGTTACCTGCCCCTGAAATTGGATTTTACCCATTTTTTAAATTGGAGTGCATTTATCCATTTGTAGTACTCACAACTTCATTTGAAAGTGAATAAACCGATTCGATGCAAATATTATTAAATAGATGTGGACAAGGAAGTAATTTGATTCAATAGTGCATGCTAGTATTTCCTTTTTTTTTTTTTTTTTTGGTTATTTATGAACTCTTAATTTCCAGGTGCAAATGGAACATTTGTCAACTGTCAAACATTTTTGACCACCAAAGCAGGCTTTGCTCATGTTGTGGAACCTCATTTAAGACTGATACTGTGCTTAAATATAAGCCTGTATGGTCTCACGACATGTTTAAGAATTTTTTAATTTACTGATTTACCTCTGAATCGCTAGATGTACTCCATGTGTTAACAGCAGCATCATAAACAAAATCAATATGTTCCCGGCATGGTTTTGCTTCACTATTTTCTGTTTTGTTCCGGTAATATCCCAAATACCAGAGAACAGAAGCCACATGTGCGCAACATCCCACGGTACGAGCTCCACTTCTGCACCCACAATACCATCCAGTGATTGGGTTCAGTCCTTGTGTATATTCAACCCACATGCTATATGTTTTATTAGACGTGTGGCGATAACGTATCTGTGCTTTGAGAACACCATCTTCTTCTTTGTGTGCCATTATCTCATATGATCCATTGTCGTCAAAATGTTCATCTGTGTAAGATCTGGCTTGTTTCAGCTGGTAAATACCCAGTTTCAAATCCATGAGTTCATCCTCAGTCATCTCTGGGAAATTCTCAAGTTTCTCATCATCGATCTTTTTCCAAATAACCCGTTTTTTATCCCAGCCATTTTTTGTCGCGCCTGCTATTAGCATAGCGCGATATAGGCGCCTGGTTTACCGTCCGTTTGTTCGTCCGTTCGTTCATCCGTTCGTCAAGGCGTCAACATTTGCGACCACCCTAGCGTTCACCCAAATGGTCAAGTTTATTTCTCAAGAACTAAAATAACTTCATTAACGATACTTGGTACAAACTTGTATCTGGGGATGACAACTTACATGCAAGCATTCATATTTGACCTTGACCTACATTTCATGGTTCACTGACTTTGTAAAACATTGCGACCACCCTAGCGTTCACCCCAATGGTCAAGTTATTTTCTCAAGAACTATAAGAGCTTCATTAATGATATGTGGTAAAAACTTGTATCTGTGGATAGCATTTTGAATGCAAGCATCCATATTTAACCTTGACCTACATTTCATGGTTCACTGACTTTGTAAAATATTGCGACCACCCTAGCGTTCACCCTAATGGTCAAGTTTATTTCTCAAGAACTATAATAGCTTCATTAATGATATTTGGTGCAAACTTGAATCTGGGGATGGCAACTTAAATGCATGCATCCATATAATGACCTTGACCTAAATTTCATGGTTCACTGACTTTGTAAAATATTGTGACCACCCTAGCGTTCACCGTAATGGTTAAGTTCATTTCTCAAGAATTATTAGAGCTTCATGAATGATACTTAGTACACGCTTGCATTTGAGAATGGGATCTTTTGAGCAAGCATCTATGTTTGACCTTGACCTACATATCATGGTTCGATGACGTTGCGCCCCAACATGCGCGACATAGCCTTCGGCGGAATTCTTGTTACAACCTTATCCTGCAGCTTATTTGGAGTTTTTGCTAGGGCCATCATTCTTCTAGCAATTACTTTGCCTGAATCTTTGCTTGTTACCAAAGGTGGTCTAAATGCATTGCACGATGAGCAAACAATCCTTACACAGTCGCCAACATATGGTATTTGACCATTGGGCATTGTGTTGCTAAGGGCTTTCCACTTTTTAAATCTCCCATTTGCTGATTCGACAACCCATCTCACCTTTGTAACTAGCCTTGACTTATTCGCCTCTTCAGTCGTATGTTGCTTCTGAGATTTGTTTAGGAAGTGCGGCATATGAGAATTGATTCCAAAATCCTTTAGTATATCTATAGCATCCCTGAAGCCGCGGTCTACAACAAAACATCATCTTCTTCAAACCAGTCAGTAATATTTTCTGCATTAGTCTTTAACATGTGTTCGGTAATCTTAGCATCTGTGTTTTTCCCATCTGCAAGATATGGTCCCATCACAGTCAAAATGTAACCATCATTGGCCACAAGCATCATAGGTTTCAGCAAAGGCTGTCCTTTATGTACAGAATAAGATCTTCTCTGAAATTAGTAGTTTCCACTCTTCTCAATATATATGTATGTTCCAACAGCCACTGCGATTGCAACATCAGAATTTGAATCCCCAAATAGGACATTTGCAAAAGTTGATGTATGATTCAGGGATGTTAGAGAAATACTAATGGGTTATGAAATCAATTCTCATATGCTTCACTTCCTTACCAAATCTCATAAGCAATATACGACTGAAGAGGCGAATGATTCAAGGCTAGGTACAAAGTGAGATAGGTTGTCGAATCAGCTAATGCCAAAATGGAAGGCCTTAGCAAGAAAATATCCAATAGTAAAATACCATATGTTGGCGACTATGTAAGAATTGTTTGCTCGTTTTGCAATGTGTTTAGACCACAAGGTCTGAACCCAATCACTGGATGGTACTGTTGGTGAAGAAGTGGTGCTCGTACCGTGGGATGTTGTACTTATGTGCTTGCTAGCATGCACTATTAAATCAAATGACTTCTTTGTCCACATCCATTTAGTTATATTAGCAAGGAATCGGTTTATTCACTTCCAAATGAAGTTGTGAGTACTACAAACGGATAAATGAACTCTGATTTAAAATAATGGGTAAAATCAAATTTCAGGGGCAGGTAACTCTTTAAGTTTTATGAACTAACAATAATTCTGACATATACCTAGAATGACTATTACATCAACATTATATTTATGAAAGATCTTTGAAATAAGTTGAAAACTGTAAAGGTGTTGTGGTTTTTCGTAAAGTTGGGGAATAAAAATTACTAATATTTGGGTACAACGTACAAGCGCGTATAAACTCTTCTCTTGTTTGATATTTATAAGACTGTTATCATCGGCTGTTATGCCTAAAAGGGTAGTAAGCATACGGCAAACATCGCCTCCAGTCATGCACTTTGAACAAAAATAATAGCATTTTTGTTGGTATACCCTTGATGGGGTGACATTACCCCACCCACTTTAATAGTGTATACAGCAAAAACCAGTAGACCAATGAGTCTAAAAATTCACCATTAGACAGCCAATCTGTACCAATTTGAAGCTACAAAGTTTAAAGGAAATCCGTTGTGGCCATGAAAATAGCCTTATAGAGACTGCTCCTTTGCGAAAACGACTGCGGCTGTTATAAGTCCCCCATAAGGGAAATAGATACGCCTGAAGGGGGTGGGGCTACTCCTGAAAAAGTAGTTTCTCTTTGGATATGTCTAAGGGGTATACTCTTAAAGGAACGAATTTGCTCCTGGGGAGCAAATTCTTCCCTTTTAGAGTAGACCCCTTGAGGAGCAAATTCTTCCCCTTTTAGAGTAGACCCCTTTTTCAGTTGGACAGAGCCAACAGAGTAGCAACCATAAGGTCCTTAAAGTTGTATTTCCATCATGAAATCATGCCTATAAAATTGGGATCCCCTTTAATATGTTCTATAAAAGGGTTATCCTTTGGAAACAAGGAATACACCACAGAACTGAAAAATATGGTGTGCACATGTTTTCTGGGCCCGACTAGCTAGTTTCGGCCAATTAGGTCTCATCAGTGACCCTAAGATATTTTCAAAATTCCACAATGGGATCAATGATCCAAAAGGACAAAAAAATATAATCTACACTATGATGTAGGGCAGGGAGACGGTTTACCGCCGCCACACATTCCCACACACCTGTTGAAGTGAAGTTAAATATGTTCTATAAAAGGGCTATCCTTTGGAAGCAAGGAATACACCGCTGAACTGAAAAATATGGAGTGTACATGTTTTCTGGTCCAGACTAGCTAGTTTCGGCCAGTTAGGCCTCATCAGTGACCCTCAGATATTTTCAAAATTCCACAATGGAATCAATGATCCCAAAGGACAAGAAAATATAATCTACACTTTTATATAGTAAAGCTCGGCCGGGTTTGCAGGGGTATACATTAATTTCCGTATTCATGCTCTGAGACACTAGATTGTGAGTACTCGATAGAATCGCCTCGTCGAGGCGTTTCTGTCGACTCCCCGCAATCTATGTTTTGAGCAAAAAAGTAAAATATATCAATTTTTCTTTTAAAATTTCGTTTTCTTTGGCCAAAAAATGACAATGTATTTGTATAGGTTTGTTTCGAAATTCGGTAAAAATGGTAGACTAACTGCCACACCTGCCAGGTGTATCCATTTCCCTTAAGACATTTATTGTTGGAGTTGAAACGCTTGCTTTTCAGTCTGTTTCGCTATTCAGACAGGCTGTTTCCTGTTATTGCAGTATTGTATTGCATCATCGTTAAAGCTGATTGGTTGATCGCGTCACGTGCCCCTCCAGTTACAATCTGGTCATTAGACCCGGTTTGCCCGACTCATGGCGACCAAACCAAAAATAGGAACCCGGAAGTAATTTTTATTGTTGCATTCCTCATGTTAGTTTTACGTCCACCAACAGCTAAGTCATACGGCGACGGGACCTCGGTTTAAAGACTCATACGTATTACGAAAACACGCCTATAAAAATACATTGCAAACTTAACCGACGAAAAAACGAATATATTAAGAAGAACAAGATGTGTTTGTGAAACACGAATATGTCCCAGGGCATGGTCATTTTGTCTTCGAAGCTGATCACGGGTCAAGATCAAGGTCACAGGTCAAGATCAAGGTCACAGGTCAAGATTTTTTGTTTGAGTAGGAAGACATTGTCACAAGGAGCCTACATGCTCAATATAAAGTTTCGAACTCAACAGGGTCAAAAGATATGACTAATAATACTTTTATCTTTTGGTTGGATGTTGTCGGTGGTCGTCGTCGTCTGACGTCGTATGTCTTCTGACGTCAACACTTTCAAACGACATCTTCAAATGACAACTCCTCCTGTACCCTTTGCCCAATTTCATTCAAACTTCACAGGAATGTTGGCTAGGTGTCTCCCTACCAAAATAGCAAAAATTGTCTAGATGGTCCCCAGAGCTAAAATAGAAAAAAAATTCAAACGACAACTCCTCCTGTACCCTATTCCCAATTTCATTCTAACTTCATAGGAATGTTGCTTTGGTAAACGTCTACCAAAATAGCTTAAACGATCCCGCTTCAATGAACAAGATGACCACCAGAGCTAAAAACTAGAGAAACTATCAATAAAGGTGATGATTAATACCCCCGCCTCAATACTTGATACAGAAAGCAAACATAAACAGTGTCCACTGAGTCCACTCAGGGGCAATAACTCCATTATGCTGGACAGATTCTCCTGAAATTTGCGTCTTGCACATCTACTTATCCTAGTGAATAAGTACGTCAAGTATCCATTGAATCCGACTGATAGTGAAGGAGTTCAGCGGACAAAGTTTTGCAGCAACCACTTTTCAGTGATTCAGGGGCAATAACTCCATAATTGTTGGACAGATTCTCCTAAAATTTGCGTCTTGCACATCTACTTATCCTAGTGAATAAGTATGCCAAGTATTCATTGAATCCGACTGATAGTGAAGGATGAGTTCAGGTGACAAGATGTTTGCAAGCAAATCAGGGTCAAGAAAGTATGTTTCAAATTGATTCAGGGGCCATAACTCCGTAAATATAAAATTTGCGTCTTACAAATATACCCCTCCTTGTGAACAATTATGGCAAGTATAAATTGAATCCGACTCATAGTGAAGGAGGAGTTGAGCGGACAATGTTTTTTAGCACATTTTTAACAAATCAAGGGCCATAACTCCGTATTTATAGGACAAACTTTAGTGAAATTTGCGTCTTGCACATCTACCCCTCCTGGTGAATAATTATGGTAAGTATCAATTGAATCTAACTGATAGTGAAGGAGGAGTTGAGCGGACAAAATTTTGCAGACAGACCACCCGACCGCCCGACAAGCCAAATGACAGGCTGATTCCAGTATACCCCCTTCAAACTTCGTTTACGGGGGTATAAAAAGAAAATCATCGTAAATTTGCTTCAAACGCGAACTCCTCCTAAAGCCTTAGGCCAATGTGATTCAAACTTCATAGGAACGTTGCCTAGGTGACTCTCTATCAAAATAGCTAAACTCCTTCCGCTCTGACAAACAAGATGACCACCAGAACCTAAAATAGAAAAATCTTGAAACGACAACTCTTCCTTTACCCTTGGGCCGATTTCATTCAAACTAATGCTAAGATGGCCATCTACCGAAATAGCTAAAACGATTTTGCTCGGATGAACAAAATGACTGCAAGAGCTAAAAATAGAAAAACATCGTAAATTTGCTTCAAACGCGAACTCCTCCTAATCCCTTGGGCTAATTAGATTCAAACTTCCAAAGGAATGTTGCCTTGATGACTCACAACCAAAATAGCCAAAATCGTTGTGCTGTGACAAACAAGATGGCCGCTAGAGCTAAAAATAGAAAACAAATCTTCAAACGACAACTCCTCCTCTACCCTTGAGCCATTCATACAAACTTCGTAGGAATATAAATGACTTTCTACCAAAATAGCTTAAATGATCCCGCTCCGGTGAACAAAATGGCCACCAAAGCTAAAAATGGAAAACATTGTAAATTTGATTCAAGCCAGAACTCCTCCTAAACCTTTCGGCCAATTTGATTCAAACTTTGCTGGAATGTTACCCAGGTGACTCCCTTTCAAAATTGCTAAAATCATTCCAGTCTAAGGAAAAAGATTGCCACCAGAGCCAAAAATAGAATGTACTAGAGACAGTGATACTCAGGTGAGCGAATCAGGGCCCTCTGGGCTCTCTTGTTCATTAGACCTACAACTGTTGACTGGGTGGTAAAACCACAACACACATATTGAGGCGGTTATAAAAAGTACCAACAATTAATTTTTAGCAGAAATTTTCATAATTACACCAAACCTTAAGAGCCTTACCTGAGCAGTTTCGGGATATTTTGCTCACAAGCTAGCTTTCCCTGTGTTAAAATGCCAAAGTCCAATGACGGAGGCTGCCACACTATAAGCCCCCCCCCCCCACCCACCCAGAGCCGTCGACTCAGGTGAGCTAAAAGCTTCATGCGGATGCAGATGACAGATGCCGTCAAGGCCAGAAATTACCCCACCCCACCACCACGGCAGCTCCTGCAGGGAGCACAATGAGCCAAGACAGCAAGCTCTACATGACTGTATGCACAGTGAATATTAAAAATAGCCTGCACACGTTCACGTTTTGATCAAAGGCTTCACTTGACTTCTTCATGCTGACAATGAATGCCCTGACTGGGCTGTGCCCATGTGCAAGCTGATGTGTGTTTACAGAAAAAAACTTCAATATTGTATACATGTATATACATTTTGCTGCACCCCCGCCCATCGGGGCTTGGAGAAATAGATGAGGCTGCATGGTGCGCCCAAGCAGAGCTGAAACCAACCGCACCTGAGTACTGGTAAACCGCTTAGAAGATGGAAGCCTGCCCAGACAAGCTGTGCAATTCTGATCGTCAATGTATATAAACCCTATTGGTTTCATTGGGCTTGGGATGTCAATTCAAAGTCCCAACAAGGGGACAATGATGGCCCTGGGTCGCTCACCTGATTCATAGTGTAACAAGTGGACCCTCGGGACAGGCCCCAGGGCTATAATTTGCATAATCTTGGTAGAGGTCTAAACGGAGATGCGTTCATACTAAATACCGAAGACCGGAGCCTTCTGGTTTGAGACATAGAGATTTTTTAAGGTTTTCCATATATGAGTCTATATAAAACCTGTGGTCCCCGGGACTGCGCCATTTTGGCCCAAGGCCTATAATTTGAACAATCTTGGTAGAATTACACAAGACGAAGCTTCATACCAAATATTAAAAAAGACCTTTGCCTTCTGGCGCCCAAGCAGAACTGAAACCAACCGCACCTGAGTACTGGTAAACCGCTTAGAAGATGGAAAACTGCCCAGACAAAGCTGTGCAATTCTGATCGTCAATGTATATAAACCCTATTGGTTTCATTGGGCTTGAGATGTCAATTCAAAGTCCCAACAAGGGGACAATGATGGCCCTGGGTCGCTCACCTGATTCATAGTGTAACAAGTGGACCCCGGGGACAGGCCCCAGGGCTATAATTTGCATAATCTTGGTAGAGGTCTAAACGGAGATGCTTTCATACTAAATACCGAAGACCGGAGCCTTCTGGTTTGAGACATACAGATTTTTTAAGGTTTTCCATATATGAGTCTATATAAAACCTGTGGTCCCCGGGACTGCGCCATTTTGGCCCAAGGGCTATAATTTGAACAATCTTGGTAGAATTACACAAGACGAAGCTTCATACCAAATATCAAAGACCTTTGCCTTCTGGTTTCAGATAATATTTTCAAAAAATTTTCCCAATATAAGTCTATGTAATCAAGTGGGCCGTGGGGCCCATTTTAGCCCCAGGGCTACAATTTGAAAAAGGTTGGTTGAGGTCCACTAGATGAACCTTCATACCAAATATCTTGGCCTTCTGGTTTGAAACAAGGATATTTTCAAAGGTTTTCCCTGTATAAGTCTATGTTAAACAAGTGTGCACCGGCATGGACCCATCTTTGGACCCAGGGCTATAATTTGAACAATTTGACCCAGGCTTTGTGATTTCAGACAAGAGTGGGCCCGGGGCAGAGCCATTTTTGGTCCCAGGGCTATAATTTGAACGATCATGGTTGAGGTCCACTAACAAAGCTTCATATTAAATATCAAAGAACTGAGCCTTCTGGTTTCAGACAAGAATATTTATTAAGATTTTCCCAATATAAGTATATGTAAAACCAGCGGGCCAAGGGGATTGGGCTTTTTGGCCCCAGGTCTGTAATTTGACAATCTTGATAGAGGTCCACTAGACGAAGCTTCATATCAAATATCAAATACCTGCTACTGCTGTTTTAGAGAAGAAGGCTTTTAAAGACATTTCCTATCTAAGTCTATGTTTAACCAAGGGGCCCGGGGCGGGGGCATTTTTTACCTCAGGGCTATAATTTGAACAATCTTGATAGAGGTCAACTACATGTAAATGAAGCTTCACACCAAATATCAAACACCTGGTCATTCTGTTTTCAGACGAGAAGTGTTTTAAAAAGTTAAAAGGTTTCCCTATAAAAGTCTATGTAAAACCGGTGTACCCCGGGACGGTGGCAGTTTTGGCCCTAGGGACATAATTTGAAAATCTTGGTACAGGTCCATTAGACACAACTTCATACCAAATATTAAACACCTGGGCCTTCTGGTTAAAGACAAGAAGACTTTTAAAGGTTTTCCCCCATTTAAGTCTATGTAAAACCGGTAGGCCCTGGCGCCGGGGCATTTTTTGCCCCAGGGCTGTAAAGTGAACAATCTTGGCAGTTTATACTAATTATCAAACACCTGGACCTTCTGGTTTCTGACAAGAAGATTTTTAAAGGTTTTTCCCTATATAAGTCTATGTGGGTGGGTCTATTGGTGGGCCCCAGTGCGGGGGCATTTTTGGCCCAAGTGATATCATTTGAACAATCTTGGCAGAGGTCCACCAGATACAACTTCATACCAAATATCAAACACCTAGGCTTTCTGGTTTCAAAGAAGATTTTAAAAGATTTTTCCCTATATCCTTTTAAAACTGATGGGACCCGGACCGGGGGCATTTTGGGCCCAAGGGCTATAATTTGAACATACTTGGTAGAGGTCCCATAGATGAAGCTTCATACCAAATAACAAAGTCCTGGGCCGTACGGTTTCAGAGAACAAGATTTCAGTATAAAAAAAAAATCAATTTTTGCTCCTGGGACCTAGATGTCCAACGGACCAAAACCGTTTGAACAACTTTGAAAGGAGACCACCTAAGGATAATTCCTGTGAAGTTTGGTCAAAATCCAATCAGTGGTTTAAAGAAATTGTTTACGCACGCCCGGACGCACGACGGACAAAAAGTGATCCTAAAAGCTCACGTCGTCACTACGTGACAGGTAGCTATTTACGAAGAGGGTTTAGAGATGAACCCCTAAGTGCCATGAAATAAATATATATCGGAAAATGTTGTCTGTTGCATCTTCTTGCAGGTTTTGCATCCTGGCAAACTGTGTGGACCCTGATCAGACTGTACCTCTAACAGCGTGGACATTGATCAGACTTCTCCTAGCATATTTTGCTTCTAATTTTTTTACGTTTCCTTACCTAGGTCGATAGTTGCTAAATGCAGTATTTGAGAGAGTCTACAATGTATGAATACAAAAGATTGAAATTATTATTACTGTCAGATTAACCTTAAACTGGAAATGGCTCTGCCCACTCAGGAAGAATTCATTTGGCAGAAGTGTGTGAATATATAGTAAATAATGCAATAACAGTTGAAAAAAGTCAGCTTGGTCTTCTGCTCTGAATCATGTTTTTTATTTTGGTTTTACGGCCCTTTCAAGATTGTTTCACTCAAATCGAGCCGATCTTTAATCAGAGGTGGGCGAAAACCGGAGTACCCGGAGAAAAACCACCTAACCTTCCGTTGCAGAACTTGGCGTCTCACATGTGACCCGAGCGAGGCTCGAACCACAGCGGTGAGAGACCTAATGATCAAGAGTCGGCGCTTTTAACCACTAGGCCACGGAGGCCCGTTTCTGAATCATGTACATGTACTTTTATTTCGTGACTATTCTAGACTATTCTATCTAAAGCATGATTTCACAAAGTGCTAGTTAACTTATCCTGTCTAGGAAAAGTGAAGGGAACTGACTGGCCCAACATGACCTTAGCTGTTGACTGGGTATTGAAACAAAAACTGTATCAGAGAACCCTTTTGTTCTGTTTATTCTGTTGCAGTACTAGTGTGTTGGAGTTTATCTGACTTAATATCAGGGAACTTCAATTAAGAAGGGCAAGAGGTTATTCCCTACTGTTTAATTGCTTCAAGCCTAGCTGACACTAGAATTTACTAGAATTTAATGATGCATCAAAATGAGCTAAGAATCTGCCTACATGTACGAGTATAGTGCATCGTGCTTGGTTGAAGAAGAAGAAGAAGAAGAAGAAGAGAGAGAGAAATCCAGATAAAATTAGGGGCTAAATTGCCCTTTATGAGACATTATCACTGTACTGGCTAAGAATGAAGTAAAATTTATTTATCTATATATTTATTTTCGGTTTGTTCGTTTCATCTGAGGTTTAACGTCCCCGTCTACATTGTAAATGTCATTTTGAAGACGTTGCTTCCAATCTTGTGGGAATTTTACCAGACGTTGAGATGAAATGACATCTCAAGCCCTGTTGCCGAATGAAACCAATATGGACGCTCCGACTCGCACCGCTTTTCCTGGGCAGGCTTAGATCCTCTAAGCGGTTTTCCAGTATTCGTGTGCGGGTCGTATTTAGCTCTGCGTAGAAGCATCGTGCAGCCCATCTATTTCTTCAAGCCCCGATGGGCGGGGGCCTTATTTATTTTAAGTATAATGGCCCATTGCGAGGCGGTTGAAACCAGTACCCACAATCCATCTTTTTTGCCGAAATAAGAAAAATAATGTATACCCCTGTAAACCCCAGTTTTACTGTATACAAGAAAAACGCCAAATGGCATCATGGACGGGTTTTTTAAAAAAGGTTTACCAAAAGGTAAACCGAAAAAGGTAAACCGGGACGCGGACGCCCGGCCGCCCGCCCGACCTCCCGCCCGCCCGCACGGACATCGCTATTCTAAAGGACGGAATTTTTCCTTGAAAAACCCCGTCCAAAAAGTGGAGTCAAAATTATATAGGCGTGCTTTCCTGATGATAAAATGTATTCGCTAGATGGCAAACGGTGTAGAAGCCATCTGATCTGGACCTACATTGTTTGCAAAGGTAGACATTTTCGTGTTGAACGGGATAAGGACTAACAAAGGACAGACAGACGCAAAGAACCGTAGAAAAACAATATGTCTCCTCCCCTTTCAGGGGAAGGGGCATAATAATAATAAAATAAATAAATAACTAAACTGTCAATAAAAAAATGAACCTATAAATTCCGTCGTTGAGACTGATCTTGAAATCTTTTCCTAGTCATTCTTTCCCTTCCTCTGATTCAAGAAGCGCTTCTGGTGAAAAGGATGTGTGCACGTATACTCAAAATAAATAAATAGATAAATAAACTTTACTTCTGTTATCGGCCCCGCCCATAGGGGCTGGCTGGATGATGTTTCCATGCAGAGCTGAATCCGACCCGCACACGAGTTCTGGTAAACTGCTTATAGGATCTAAGCCTGCCCAGGCAAAGCGGTGCGAGTCGACCAGTCCATGCTTATAAACCCTATTGGTTTCATAATTGGGCGGCAGGGCTTGAGATGCCATTTCATCTCAATGTTGGGTAACAGTCCCACAAAATTGGAAGCAACGTCTCCAAAATGACCTTTACAGTGTTGACGGGGACGTTAAACCTCAAAATCAAACAAAATTACTTCTGTTACTCAGAGATAGTCTTAGCCAATGGTCCAATGCAGTGATAATGTCTCCCAAAGGGCAATTAAGCCCCTATTTTCTTCAAGACCGACACTAGCTATCTAATTGCTTAATCAGTGGCATTCGAGAGAAATGGCCATTAATCTGACTTTAATATAATTTATGTTGTTGTACTGGTCAGTTGTAAGTTGATTTCTAACACAATGTTGCAATATGTAACTGATGTCAATGGCATGTACTTTGGTTTGTGTTTTACGGCCCTTTCAAGATTATTTCACTCATATCGAGTCGATCGTTAATCAGATGTGGGCGGAAACCAGAATGCCCGGAGAAAAACCACCTGATCTTCCGTTGCAGAACTTGGCGTCTCGTACGTGACCCCAGTGAGGCTCGAACCCACAGCGGTGAAAGACCTAATGACTAAGAGTCAGCGAGGTATGTACCAGATAGCCTGCTCCCAACAAAACGACTAAATACTTTTTATATGTACATGTCTGGGCAAACAATGCAGACCCAGATCCGAGAGGAGCAGTATAAGGATCTGCATTCTTTGATATATGACGCCTATTCATATATATTGGTAATATGTTTGCACCAAAATAAATAAATAAATAAATAAATAAAAATAGAACCAAACTTTTCAGATAAAAATCGTGATATTTTTCATGTTTCTGCTCGAAATACAGACCGTGGGCACTCGAGAGAATCGCCTCGGCGAGGCTGTTTTTATGACAACCCACAATCTATGTTTTTGAAATAAAAACCTGATAGTTTTCATGTTTCTGCTCAAACCACAGACCGTGAACACTCAATAGAATCGCCTCGGTGAGGCTGTTTTTGCGATTACCCACAATCTATGTTTTTAAGCAGAAAAAGAAAAATAATGCTTATCCGAGTCAACTCCAGTTTTACTATTTCAAAATGGGGGTTAAGGGGTCAGAATTATATAGATGTACTCGTAATTTGTGACAATATACAGACCGCGAAGGTAAAGAAAATAAAAGCCAAAAAGTGAGCCAAGCCCCCCCCCCCCCCCCCCCCCCACACACACACACCAAAAATAGCCGTGTTTTCGCTAACCCAACGACCCTGCTTCAGACACTGACTCTACTAGTTTTATCAATAAAGAACAAAACAAAAATTAAAACACCAACCCTACCATTTTCAATATCCGATCCTACCCAGTGTCGTCTTTGCATTTTCCCATATTATTTTTGCGTTTTAAGTACATTTTTTAGTTTTTGTCATTTAGTACCTTCAAAAATACAGAGCTGACTTTTTTGAGCATTTAAAATGAATTATGATAAAAACAATCCAAGTCTCAACATGACCACTTTATTGACAAAAAACATGTACAAAAACAAAAATACATAAAAAAATACAAGCCCAATCCTGTATTTTTCGAGGGGAAAAAAAAAATAAAATAATAAAAAAAAGTTTGTCGCACCTACTGACCAAACTTTTTTCAGCATGATAGTAGAAGCACAACTATGTTTTACGCCTAGGTCAAGATATCTAAACAATTGTTCTTAAACATCGAGGCGGCTGCGTTTTTGTGATAGTCATATTTCAAATCCGCAAAACGCGTTTGTGTCACACACTCAATGCGTATTGTTTTTCAATAAGTCCATCTGCGTCAGCATGCATACGCAATGTGTATTGTTTATCGATACGCTCAATGCGTCTGCATGATTAAAACTTCACAATACGCGCATTGCGTATTCGTTTCATATACGCACAATGCTTTTGCACACGTAAACTTTGTCACACACGTATTTGCGTATTTTTGTTTATTTTGGCGACTTTTTCCTGTGTCTTTGACCGTCTGGTTTCCAGGGGTTCCTAATTTAGGTGATCGAGAATGGATGATACTTTTGGACCAAGCGTTTAGTTTCGTTCTAAATACCAGACTTGTTTCCACTGCATATGTATTCCATATTTTATTTCAATGCGAGAAAATGACAGGTGAAACGGACTAATATAATGCATGTTTTATAAATATATCTGCAAGCTCAAAGAAATTATTTCTGATTTTATATGGTCATCCCTCCTTGAAAAATATTTACTTCTAGTCGGTAAACAAACATGGTTGACTGTAACTTGAAAAGGAGCAGGTCAATGTGTGGATTTTTTTCTCATTGACTTGTTGGACTAGGAAGGTTCTATAAAAAAGCAAGGTTTGAAAAGTTTTGTATGTGTAGTTTTTGTCGGCGCAGGTAAGTCGCCTATGGAAATATTTAGTGTTAACCTCCCAGTAACGAAGATAGAAATGTCAGCAGCACTGTCCTTTTTTCAGTCATTACATACTATTTCCACACATTTGTAGTTCTATCCAATTCTGTTTTATAAAATGTATCTTCATGGCATGCACTTTGCAATGGATAATGTAGAAATGTGATGGTAGTGCGAGTTTAGGTCTAACTGTGTGTATTTGCCTTTGATCTATGTTCTTGGGAGGGGGTGTACCTCAAAGCCATGTAAATTATTTTTTATTGATGTGTTTAGAAAGAAGACGTGCAGTAATTGCATTTGCAGAAACACAAGAAATACAAGAAAGAATTTACTTCATCTGCAATATAAGAGTAAGGTTTCATGGCTCTAGGACAATGTCTCAAACCAAAGCAAAACTTCAAATTTGTCTCTCCGAAACAGCCCGCTGCAATATCCCGATAAGTTTTCCCATCCGTAATATGTTTTAATTATTGTATTCATGTGAAAAGGTTGTGAACAGATATATTCAGCTATTTCTCATGGCGTTAAATGGCTCCTGCTTCAACAGGGAATTTCATCCCCGTTCACTACAACAGGAAAGTTGGAGGCATTTACCCAACTGCCACAAAAATAGCCATGAAATGACTATTGCTGCTATTTAAGCACAATACTGTGCATTTTAGAATAAAATTGTTCAAAATGCATTGGAGAGGAAATACTGATGGAAGCCTGTGTCTGGGTTCCATTCAGGAAAGAAATAAACTTTGCACTTTTCAAAAACATGTGGTTTGCTCGGCTTTCATAGTTGAATCTGGAAGCGAAAATTTTTTTCGCAAACTTAAATATTCTTTGTGACTAAACTTTTATTATGCATGAGTAAATTTTCATATATGACCAAAATTTCTATTTGGCAATACTTTTGTTACGTCATAAAGGGAAAAAAAGGTTCGGTATTGGTAGCATTGCACTTGATACTGGGAGATGCCGGAATTTATCACTTCTGGACCGAGCGTTTAGTTGCGTTCTAAATACCAGACTTGCTTCCACTGAATACATACCCCATGTTTAATTTCAATAATGAAAATGACAGGTGAAAGGGACTTAAATGATGCATGATATTTAAATATATCTGTAAGCTCAAAGAAAGTATTGCTGATTTTATATGGTCACGCCTCCTTGAATAATGTTTTTTTATATACTTCGATCTAGTCTGTAAACAAACATGGTTGACTGTAACTTGAAAAGGAGTAGATCAACATGTGGATTTTTTTATCATTAACTGGTTTGGCTAGGATGGTTCTATAATAAAAGCAAGGCTTAAAAACTTTTGTATGTGTAGTTTTTGTTGGCGCAGGTAGGTCACCTATTGAACCATTAATGTTAAGCTCCCAGTATCAAAGATTGAAATGTCAGCAGCACTTCCTTCTTTCAGTCATTACATACTATTTCCACACATTTGTAGTTCTATGCAATTCTGTTTTATAAAATGTATCTTCGTGGCATGTTTTTGCAATGGATAATGTAGAAATGTGATGGTTGTGCGAATGTAGGTCTAACTGGTTGTATTTGATGAGTTTTTGCCTCTGATCTATGTTCTTGGGAGGGGGTGTATCTTAATGCCATGTAATTTAATTTTTATTCTATATCTACATCTACATCTCTACATTGGTCCGTCAATCTTGAATGTTACTCAACGGATATGACTTCATTTTGGTTAGCGCTAGAAAGATGAAAAGCAAGAGAATATAGTCCGCAAGAAAAAGTATTTAGTCTTAAATTAGCGTAAAATTAACAAGAAAATTGGACTAAAAACAATATAATATATAAGCACAGAGGTACAACATAAGAGAGAAGGAAGAAAGTTATCCCAGCCACTTTTGGCTCAACAAGTAAGGACCTCTCTGCCTTCAGTGGCGGTACCAGCGCCCATACGTCCCCGACAGCACAGCTCCCCCATGCAGAGTTGCTAGGTGACTGGGCCCCTTAACTTGCTAAGAATGAGAGGATGGATAGCTCCATCCAAAATGAGGCCAGTGACGGAGACTCAGCTACAGAAGCTGGTACAGACTTTCACAAAGGTACGGTTCGAGGGAAAAAGCTAAACTTAAAATAATCAGATGATGTTGAAACTGTCTGAACTTCCTGGAGTGTGTAGCTTTGGTCCTTGCTGTGACTGGGGTAAAGTAATCAGCGGCAGGTATATCAACAAGGTCCTGAACCACTTTGTACAGAAGGGTGAGCTGAGTCTTTGACCGTCTGGTTTCCAGGGGTTCCTACTTTAGGTGATCGAGATTGGATGATACTTTTGGACCAAGCGTTTAGTTTCGTTCTAAATGCCAGACTTGTTTCCACTGGATATGTATTCCATATTTTATTTCAATGCGAGAAAATGACAGGTGAAACGGACTAATATAATGCATGTTTTATAAATATATCTGCAAGCTCAAAGAAATTATTTCTGATTTTATATGGTCATCCCTCCTTGAAAAATATTTACTTCTAGTCGGTAAACAAACATGGTTGACTGTAACTTGAAAAGGAGCAGGTCAATGTGTGGATTTTTTTTCTCATTGACTTGTTGGACTAGGAAGGTTCTATAAAAAGCAAGGTTTGAAAAGTTTTGTATGTGTAGTTTTTGTCGGCGCAGGTAAGTCGCCTATGGAAATATTTAGTGTTAACCTCCCAGTAACGAAGATAGAAATGTCAGCAGCACTGTCCTTTTTTCAGTCATTACATACTATTTCCACACATTTGTAGTTCTATCCAATTCTGTTTTATAAAATGTATCTTCATGGCATGCACTTTGCAATGGATAATGTAGAAATGTGATGGCAGTGCGAGTTTAGGTCTAACTGGGTGTATTTGCCTTTGATCTATGTTCTTGGGAGGGGGTGTACCTCAAAGCCATGTAAATTATTTTTTATTGATGTGTTTAGAAAGAAGACGTGCAGTAATTGCATTTGCAGAAACACAAGAAATACAAGAAAGAATTTACTTCATCTGCAATATAAGAGTAAGGTTTCATGGCTCTAGGACAATGTCTCAAACCAAAGCAAAACTTCAAATTTGTCTCTACAAAACAGCCCGCTGCAATATCCCGATAAGTTTTCCCATCCGTAATATGTTTTAATTATTGTATTCATGTCAAAAGGTTGTGAACAGATATATTCAGCTATTTCTCATGACATTAAATGGCTCCTGCTTCAACAGGGAATTTCATCCCCATTCACTACAACAGGAAAGTTGGAGGCATTTACCCAACTGCCACAAAAATAGCCATGAAATGAGTATTGCTGCTATTTAAGCACAATACTGTGCATTTTAGAATCAAATTGTTCAAAATGCATTGGAGAGGAAATACTGATGGAAGCCTGTGTCTGGGTTCCATTCAGGAAAGAAATAAACTTTGCACTTTTCAAAAAGATGTGGTTTGCTCGGCTTTCATGGTTGAATCTGGAAGCGAATTTTTTTTTCGCAAACTTAAATATTCTTTGTGACTGAACTTTTATTATGCATGAGTAAATTTTCATATATGACCAAAATTTCTGTTTGGAAGAGAGAAGGAAGAAAGTTATCCCAGCCACTTTTCGCTCAACAAGTAAGGACCTCTCTGCCTTCCGTGGCGGTACCAGGGCCCATACGTCCCCGACAGCACAGCTCCCCCTTGCAGAGTTACTAGGTGACTGGGCCCCTTAACTTGCTAAGAATGAGAGGGTGGATAGCTCCATCCAAAATGAGGCGAGTGACGGAAACTCAGCTACAGAAGCTGGTACAGAATTTCACAAAGGTACGGTACGAGGGAAAAAGCTAAACTTAAAAGAATCAGATGATGTTGAAACTGTCTGAACTTCCTGGAGTGTGTAGCTTTGGTCCTTGCTGTGACTGGGGTAAAGTAATCAGCGGCAGGTATATCAACAAGGTCCTGAACCACTTTGTACAGTAGGGTGAGCTGAGTCTTTGACCGTCTGGTTTCCAGGGGTTCCTACTTTAGGTGATCGAGATTGGATGATACTTTTGGACCAAGCGTTTAGTTTCGTTCTAAATACCAGACTTGTTTGCACTGGATATATATTCCATATTTTATTTCAATGCGAGAAAATGACAGGTGAAACGGACTAATATAATGCATGTTTTATAAATATATCTGCAAGCTCAAAGAAATTATTTCTGATTTTATATGGTCTTCCCTCCTTGAAAAATATTTACTTCTAGTCGGTAAACAAACATGGTTGACTGTAACTTGAAAAGGAGCAGACCAATGTGTGGATATTTTTCTCATTTACTTGTTGGACTAGGAAGGATCTATAAAAAAGCAAGGTTTGAAAAGTTTTGTATGTGTAGTTTTTGTCGGCGCAGGTAAGTCGCCTATGGAAATATTTAGTGTTAACCTCCCAGTAACGAAGATAGAAATGTCAGCAGCACTGTCCTTTTTTCAGTCATTACATACTATTTCCACACATTTGTAGTTCTATCCAATTCTGTTTTATAAAATGTATCTTCATGGCATGCACTTTGCAATGGATAATGTAGAAATGTGATGATAGTGCGAGTTTAGGTTTAACTGGGTGTATTTGCCTTTCATCTATGTTCTTGGGAGGGGGTGTACCTCAAAGCCATGTAAATTATTTTTTATTGATGTGTTTAGAAAGAAGACGTGCAGTAATTGCATTTGCAGAAACACAAGAAATACAAGAAAGAATTTACTTCACCTTCAATATAAGAGTAAGGTTTCATGGCTCTAGGAGAATGTCTCAAACCAAAGCAAAACTTCAAATTTGTCTCTCCGAAACAGCCCGCTGCAATATCCCGATAAGTTTTCCCATCCGTAATATGTTTTAATTATTGTATTCATGTCAAAAGGTTGTGAACAGATATATTCAGCTATTTCTCATGGCATTAAATGGCTCCTGCTTCAACAGGGAATTTCATCCCCATTCACTACAACAGGAAAGTTGGAGGCATTTACCCAACTGCCACAAAAATAGCCATGAAATGAGTATTGCTGCTATTTAAGCACAATACTGTGCATTTTAGAATCAAATTGTTCAAAATGCATTGGAGAGGATACTGATGGAAGCCTGTGCCTGGGTTCCATTCAGGAAAGAAATGAACTTTGCACTTTTCAAAAACAATTGGTTTGCTCGGCTTTCATAGTTGAATCTGGAAACGAAAATTTTTTTCGCAAACTTAAATATTCTTTGTGACTGAACTTTTATTATGCATGAGTAAATTTTCATATATGACCAAAATTTCTATTTGGCAATACTTTTGTTACGTCATAAAGGGAAAAAAAGGTTCGGTATTGGTAGCATTGCACTTGATACTGGGAGATGCCGGAATTTATCACTTCTGGACCGAGCGTTTAGTTGCGTTCTCAATACCAGACTTGCTTCCACTGAATACATACCCCATGTTTAATTTCAATAATGAAAATAACAGGTGAAAGGGACTTAAATGATGCATGATATTTAAATATATCTGTAAGCTCAAAGAAAGTATTGTTGATTTTATATGGTCACCTCTCCTTGAATAATGTTTTTTTATATACTTCGATCTAGTCTGTAAACAAACATGGTTGACTGTAACTTGAAAAGGAGTAGCTCAACATGTGGATTTTTTTATCATTAACTTGTTTGGCTAGGATGGTTCTATAATAAAAGCAAGGTTTGAAAACTTTTGTATGTGTAGTTTTTGTGGGCGCAGGTAGGTCACCTATTGAACCATTAATGTTAAGCTCCCAGTATCAAAGATTGAAATGTCAGCAGCACTTCCTTTTTTCAGTCATTACATACTATTTCCACACATTTTAGTTCTATGCAATTCTGTTTTATAAAATGTATCTTCGTGGCATGTATTTGCAATGGATAATGTAGAAATGTGATGGTAGTGCGAATTTTGGTCTAACTGGTTGTATTGATGAGTTTTTGCCATTGATCTATGTTCTTGGGAGGGGGTGTATCTTAATGCCATGTAATTTAATTTTTATTCTATATCTACATCTACATCTCTACATTGGTCCGTCAATCTTGAATGTTACTCAACGGATATGACTTCATTTTGGTTAGCGCTAGGAAGATGAAAAGCAAGAGAATATAGTCCGCAAGAAGTAGTATTTAGTCTTAAATTAGCGTAAAATTAACAAGAAAATTGGACTAAAAACAATATAATATATAAGCACAGAGTTACAACATAAGAGAGAAGGAAGAAAGTTATCCCAGCCACTTTTGGCTCAACAAGTGAAGACCTCTCTGCCTTCCGTGGCGGTACCAGGGCCCATACGTCCCCGACAGCACAGCTCCCCCTTGCAGAGTTACTAGGTGACTGGGCCCCTTAACTTGCTAAGAATGAGAGGGCGGATAGCTCCATTCTAAATGATACCAGTGATGGAGCATTAGCTACAGAAGCTGATACAGAATTCCACAAAGGTACGGTACGAGGGAAAAAGCTAAACTTAAAAGAATCAGATGATGCTGAAACTGTCTGACCTTCCTGGAGTGTGTAGCTCTGGTCCTTGCTGTGACTGGGGTCAAGTAATCAGCGGCAGGTATATCAACAAGGTCCTGAACCACTTTGTACAGTAGGGTGAGCTGAGTCTTTGACCGTCTGGTTTCCAGGGGTTCCTACTTTTGGTGATCGAGCATGGAGGATACTTTTGGACCGAGCGTTTAGTTGCGTTCTAAATACCAGACTTATTACAATTTGATATGTATTCCATGTTTTATTTCAATGCGAGAAAATGACAGGTGAAAGGGACTAATATAATGCATGTTTTATGAATATATCTGCAAGCTTAAAGAAATTATTCCTGATTTTATATGGTCACCCCTCCTTGAAAAATGTTGTTTTTATTTACTTCTAGTCGGTTAACAAACATGGTTGACTGTAACTTGAAAAGGAGCAGGTCAATATATGTGGATTTTCTTCTCATTAACTTGTAGGGCTAGGAAGGTTCTATAAAAAAACAAGGTTTGAAAAGTTTTGTATGTGTAGTTTTTGTGGGCGCAGGTAAGTCGCCTATGGAAATATTTAGTGTTTACCTCCCAGTAACGAAGATAGAAATGTCAGCAGCACTGGCCTTTTTTCAGTCATTACATACTATTTCCACACATTTGTAGTTCTAACCAATTCTGTTTTATAAAATGTATCTGCATGGCATGCACTTTGCAATGGATAATGTAGAAATGTGATGGTAGTGCGAGTTTAGGTCTAACCGGGTGTATTTGATAAGTTTTTGCCTTTGATCTATGTTCTTGGGAGGGGGTGCACCTTAAAGCCATGTAAATTATTTTTATTGATGTGTTTAGAAAGAAGACGTGCAGTAATTGCATTTGCAGAAACACAAGAAATACAAGAAAGAATCTACTTCATCTTGAATATAAGAGTAAGGTTTCATGGCTCTAGGACAATGTCTCAAACCAAATCAAAAACTTCAAATTTGTCTCTCCGAAACAGCCCGCTGCAATATCCCGATAAGTTTACCCATCCGTAATATGTTTTAATTAATGTAATCATGTCAAAAGGTTGTGAACAGATATATTCAGCTATTTCTCATGGCATTAAGTGGCTCCTGTTTCAACAGGGAATTTCATCCCCATTCACTACAACAGGAAAGTGACATGTATATTTATTCCCTACAGACACGGGAGGCCGAAAACGTTTGTTTAAATAAAAGGCTGGTTTGGAATACAGGCGATCCTTTGCAAAATATGAGATCCACGATCGTAATAAAACATAGTATTGAGGTGATTCGTTTCCGAAAGAGCAATATTTTATAAACTACTGAAGAAATAAACTGTTAGACGATAACGTACACTTCAAAAAGTGATAAGTGGTCAATTCTGTAAACTCTGGAGTCACATTAAATGACGAGTTACTAGTCTAATAACGTATATATAATGCATCTTTCATTCGTTGATGTGCTGAGTGATTGAGCGTGAAAATGTAACCCATACACGGTACAAATATATATGTAAGACACAGATGAGGTTATCTTACGTCCAGTGTGCGGCCCAACAGCGCAGGATGATACACGTACAAATGTAGCAAGGTAGTAACTTGTGATAGGAAAGGTTTTAAAGGATTGATCTCGAGTAATGAATTTTGTAATAAAAAGAAATGTAATTTTGTAAATTGCATTTGAACAAATTTATTCACAAAATATTACCGGTTGAACGAACGATAGTTAGTTATGTTGGAGGCATTTACCCAACTGCCACAGAAAATAGCCATAAATTGAGTATTGCTGCTATTTAAGCATAATAATGTGCATTTTAGAATAAAATTGTTCAAAATGCATTGGAGAGGAAATACTGATGGAAGCCTGTGTCTGGGTTCTATTCATGAAAGAGGTAAACTTTGCAGTTTTCAAAAACATATGGTTTGCTCGGCTTTCATAGTTGAATCTGGATGCGAAAATTTTTTCGCAAACTTAAATATTCTTTGTGACTGAACTTTTATTATGCATGAAAAAATTATCATATATGACCTTAATTTCTATTTGGCAATATTTTTGTTACGTCATTAAGGAAAAAAAAGGTTCGGTATTGGTAGCATTGCACTTGATACTGGGAGATGCCGGAATTTATCACTTCTGCACCGAGCTTTTAGTTGCGTTCTAAATACCAGACTTGCTTCCACTGAATACATACCCCATGTTTAATTTCAATAATGAAAATGACAGGTGAAAGAGACTTAAATGATGCATGATATTTAAATATATCTGCAAGCTCAAAGAAAGTATTGCTGATTTTATATGGTCACCCCTCTTTGAAAAAATGTTTTTTTATATACTTCGATCTAGTCTGTAAACAAACATGGTTGACTGTAACTTGAAAAGGAGTAGTTCAACATGTGGATTTTCTTTTCTCATTAACTTGTTTGGCTTGGATGGTTCTATAATAAAAGCAAGCTTTGAAAACTTTTGTATGTGTAGTTTTTGTGGGCGCAGGTAGGTCATCTATTGAAACATTTAGTGTTAAGCTCCCAGTAACAAAGATTGAAATGTCAGCAGCACTTCCTTTTTTCAGTTATTACATACTATTTTCACACATATGTAGTTCTATGCAATTCTGTTTTATAAAATGTAACTTCGTGGCATGCATTTGCAGTGGATAATGTAGAAATGTGATGGTAGTGCGAATTTAGGTCTAACTGGGTGTATTTGATGTTTTTTTTGCCTCTGATCTATGTTCTTGGGAGGGGGTGTATCTTAAAGCCATGTAAATTAATATTTATTCTATATATTCATATACATCTCTACGTTGGTCCGTCAATCTTGAATATTACTCAACGGATATGGTTAGCGCAAGAAAAATGAAAAGCAAGAGAATATAATCCACAAGAAGTAGTATTTAGTCTTTAATCAGCATAATATTAACAAGAAAATAGGACTATAAAATAATATAATATATAATCACAGAGGTACAACATAAATAAGAGAGAAGGAAGAAAGTTATCCCAGTCACTTTGGGCTCAACAAGTAAAGACCTCTCTGCCTTCCGTGGCGGTACCAGGGCCCATACGTCCCCGACAGCACAGCTCCCCCTTGCAGAGTTACTAGGTGACTGGGCCCCTTAACTTGCTAAGAATGAGAGGGTGGATAGCTCCATCCAAAATGAGGCCAGTGACGGAGACTCAGTTACAGAAGCTGGTACAGAATTCCACAAAGGTACGGTACGAGGGAAAAAGCTAAATTTACAAGAATCAGATGATGTTGAAACTGTCTGAACTTCCTGGAGTGTGTAGCTTTGGTCCTTGCTGTGAATGGGGTAAAGTAATCAGCGGCAGGTATATCAACAAGGTCCTGAACCACTTTGTACAGTAGGGTGAGCTGAGTCTTTGACCGTCTGGTTTCCAGGGGTTCCTACTTCAGGTGATCGAGCATGGATGATAATTTTGGACCAAGCGTTTAGTTTCGTTCTAAATACCAGACTTAAACGAGAGTATGTTGAGTGTAAAGCCCTAAAGGACTGGAAACTTAGCATTTTAAGACTAGTGAATAAACGCATTTCTTTCTATTCTCAAAATACTAACTTATTACCTCCTAAGCCCAAGACGTCTTTACGTCATCTTAAACTAGGTATTCAAGAATTTCATAAGAAGTTTGTTTTGGCCCCTGCAGACAAGGCCGCTAACAACGTCGTCGTTGTGTGACGGCTCCACTATGTTAACACGCTTAAGCAGGAGCTTGGTGGTACTAAGGCCTATGAACTTCAGCCTTTGGCTGAAGAGAGAGCTATAGTAGATACACATGTTTGTCTTTCAGCCACCAAGTTTGCTGTGTGTGTTAACGAAGGCCAAGACAAGCTTCCTACGCTATCTGGTTACCAAAACTTCATAAAAAACCTTACAAAGCACGGTTTATTGCAAATTCTAGTTCTTGCACTACCACTGAACTTTCTAAATTATTAACTTCCTGTCTTACTGCTATTAAAACGCATGTAATTAAATATTGTGATAAAGTCTTTGAAAGATCAGGAAGAAATCTGTTTTGGTCTATAAAAAATTCGAATGTGGTTTTAAATAAATTGAAATCTAGACAGTTTCGTGCTTCTAGTCTGTCTACCTACGATTTTTCCACTCTTTACACTACACTTCCTCATAATCTTATAAAAGAAAAGCTTAATGATTTAATTGAATGGGCTTTTCACAGAGAAGATTCTCTCTATCTTGCATAAAATGTCAGAAATGCATTTTTCACTTCTAAAGAGCATAAGAATTATACACTTTGGTCATGTCAGAAAGTGTGTGATGCCCTCACCTTTCTACTTGACAATATTTATATTAGATTCGGTACTAAGTTATTTAGACAAATTGTGGGTATTCCGATGGGTACTAATTGCGCACCTCTTGTGGCTGATTTGTTCTTGTATTGTTATGAAAGAGACTTCATTTTGTCGCTTTCCATTGATAACCAATCTGAAATTATTGAAGCTTTTAGCTCTACTTCTAGATATTTAGATGATTTATTAAATATTGATAATACCTATTTTGATGGTTTGATCAGTCAGATTTACCCCCAAGAACTTCAGTTAAATAAAGCAAATTCTTCTGATACCGAGGCCCCGTTTTTGGATTTACATCTATCTATTGTAGATGGATTTGTTTCGTGCAAAATTTATGATAAACGCGATGACTTTGATTTTGAGATTGTAAATTTTCCTTTTTTGGATGGTGATGTTCCTCGTGCGCCATCCTATGGCGTTTATATTTCGCAATTAATTCGATTTGCTAGAGTGTGTAGTCATGTAACTGACTTCAACACTCGTAATAAATTATTAACGGCTAAACTCCTTAATCAGGGTTATCGGTACCATAAACTACGCAAAGCCTTTTCAAAATTTTATAGACGCCATTCTGATTTAATTTCAAAATTCAATATTGGACTTAAATCTCTTCTGCAACAAGGTCTATCGGAACCCGAATTTTATGGTGACTTAGTATATAAATTCAGAAAAATATATAACCGCAATGACTTCAGCACCCAATTTCGTAAAATCATTCTTCGATATAACAAGATTGGGTACAACATGGATATTATACGACAGACTGCATGCATGGTAGTTAACCCAATCACGGTTGGCAACTTTGCTTCCCTCTTTAATTGCACGCCGGTGGGTCAGGCCTCAGATTTTATGACGGCTCCAACGTAAAGGCTTATTGAAAATTAAAGAGATAATGTCGGTTGGTGCCTGATGCTCTGTCTCTGGTCGGGCTCATCGGAGTCTAACTGTTGGTTTTCTTTTGCTCCAGCATTTCAGTGGTTTCTTGCTGTCGAGTCCTCATCGTTGTCTCACCTCTGTGGTTCTTTGATTTCTGTGTTCACGGAGATGTTGCACTGATGAGTTAGGAGGCCTTCATGCGGACTGAACAAATTATTTGTCTAAATCGCGACGGAAGTAAGGGCGAGGATTGTGGCCACGTAAAATCGATTTAAGCCCCCCAGTGGAAATCTTCCACTGACCGTTCCAAGGCGGCTCTTCCGTGGCGACTTATTTATGTTGTTGTTTGTCACTTACTGTGTGTATCACTTGTGCCTTTTAATTTTGGATGGCCATATGGCCATTTTGTGGGAAAGTAACTGTCCATATGGCCTTCCTTTATTTAGGTTTCCATTATGGTCTGGTCGCTTAATGTTTGTATTTCTTTCCCTTTGGTGTCTTTTATGGATGGAGTAAGTTAATTGTATCAATTCCTGATCTTTGTTTTACTTCTACTTTGTTTCCACTGGATATGTATTCCATATTTTATTTCAATGCGAGAAAATGACAGGTGAAACGGACTAATATAATGTATGTTTTATAAATATATCTGCAAGCTCAAAGAAATTATTCCTGATTTTATATGGTCACCCCTCCTTGAAAAATATTTACTTCTAGTCGGTAAACAAACATGGTTGACTGTAACTTGAAAAGCAGCAGATCAATGCGTGGATTTTTTTTTCTCATTGACTTGTTGGGCTAGGAAGGTTCTATAAAAAAGCAAGGTTTGAAAAGTTTTGAATGTGTAGTTTTTGTGGGCGCAGGTAAGTCGCCTATGGAAATATTTAGTGTTAACCTCCCAGTAACGAAGATAGAAATGTCAGCAGCAGTGTCCTTTTTTCAGTCATTACATACTATTTCCACACATTTGTAGTTCTATCCAATTTTGTTTTATAAAATGTATCTTCATGGCATGCACTTTGCAATGGATAATGTAGACATGTGAAGGTAGTGCTAGTTTAGGTCTAACTGGGTGTATTTGCCTTTGATCTATGTTCTTTGGAGGGGGTGTACCTCAAAGCCATGTAAATTATTTTTTATTGATGTGTTTAGAAAGAAGACGTGCAGTAATTGCATTTGCAGAAACACAAGAAATACAAGAAAGAATCTTCTTCATCTGCAATATAAGAGTGAGGTTTCATGGCTCTAGGACAATGTCTCAAACCAAAGCAAAACTTCAAATTTGTCTCTCCGAAACAGCCCGCTGCAATATCCCGATAAGTTTTCCCATCCGTAATATGTTTTAATTATTGTATTCATGTCAAAAGGTTGTGAACAAATATATTCAGCTATTTCTCATGGCATTAAATGGCTCCTGCTTCAACAGGGAATTTCATCCCCATTCACTACAACAGGAAAGTTGGAGGCATTTACCCAACTGCCACAGAAAATAGCCATTAAAAGAGTATTGCTGTTATTTAAGCATAATACTGTGCATTTCAGAATACAATTGTTTAAAATGCATTGGAGAGGAAATACTGATGAAAGTCTGTGTCTGGGTTCCATTCGTGAAAGAGATAAACTTTGCACTTTTCAAAAACATGTGGTTTGCTCGGCTTTCATAGTTGAATCTGGAAGCGAAAATTTTTTTGCAAACTTAAATATTCTTTGTGACTGAACTTTTATTATGCATGAGTAAATTATCATATATGACCTAAATTTCTATTTGGCAATATTATTGTTACGTCATAAAGGAAAAAAATGGTTCGGTATTGGTAGCATTGCACTTGATACTGGGAGATGCCGTTATTTATCACTTCTGCACCGAGCGTTTAGTTGCGTTCTAAATACCAGACTTGCTTCCACTGAATACACGCCCCATGTTTAATTTCAATGATGAAAATGACAGGTGAACGGGACTTAAATGATACATGATATTAAAATATATCTGCAAGCACAAAGAAAGTATTGCTGATTTTATATGGTCACGCCTCCTTGAATAATGTTTTTTTTATTTACTTCGATCTAGTCTGTAAACAAACATGGTTGACTGTAGCTTGAAAAGGAGTAGATCAACATGTTGATTTTTTTCTCATTAACTTGTTTGGCTAGGATGGTTCTATTATAAAAGCAAGGTTTGAAAACGTTTGTATGTGTAGTTTTTGTGGGCGCAGGTAGGTCACCTATTGAACCATTAATGTTAAGCTCCCAGTAACAAAGATTGAAATGTCAGCAGCACTTCCTTTTTCAGTCATTACATACTATTTCCACACATTTGTAGTTCTATCCAATTCTGTTTTATAAAATGTATCTTCGTGGCATGCATTTGCAATGGATAATGTAGAAATGTAATGGTAGTGCGAATTTAGGTCTAACTGGTTGTATTTGATGAGTTTTTGCCTCTGATCTATGTTCTTGGGAGGGGGTGTATCTTAATGCCATGTAATTTATTTTTTATTCTATACCTACATCTACATCTCTACATTGGTCCGTCAATCTTGAATATTACTCAACGTATATAACTTCATTTTGGTTAGCGCTAGAAAGATGAAAAGCAAGAGAATCTAGTCCGCAAGAAGTAGTATTTAGCCTTTAATTAGCGTTCAATTAACAAAAATAGGACAAAAAACAATATAATATATAGGCACAGAGGTACAACATAAGAGAGAAGGAAGAAAGTTATCCCAGCCACTTTTGGCTCAACAAGTAAAGACCTCTCTGCCTTCCGTGGCGGTACCAGGGCCCATACGTCCCCGACAGCACAGCTCCCCCTTGCAGAGTTACTAGGTGACTGGGCCCCTTAACTTGCTAAGAATGAGAGGGCGGATAGCTCCATTCTAAATGATGCCAGTGATGGAGCCTCAGCTACAGAAGTTGGTACAGAATTCCACAAAGGTACGGTACGAGGGAAAAAGCTAAACTTAAAAGAATCAGATGATGTTGAAACTGTCTGAACTATCTGGAGTGGGTAGCTCTGGTCATTGCTGTGACTGGGGTCAAGTAATCAGCGGCAGGTATATCAACAAGGTCCTGAACCACTTTGTACAGTAGGATGAGCTGAGTCTTTGACCGTCTGGTTTCCAGGGGTTCCTACTTTTGGTGATCGAGCATGGATGATACTTTTGGACCGAGCGTTTAGTTGCGTTCTAAATACCAGACTTGTTTCCATTGGATATGTATTCCATGTTTTATTTCAATGCGAGAAAATGACAGATGAAAGGGACTTATATAATGCATGTTTTATAAATATATCTGAAAGCTCAAAGAAATTATTTCTGATTTTATATGGTCACCCCTCCTTGTAAAATGTTGTTTTTATTTACTGCTAGTCGGTAAACAAACATGGTTGACTGTAACTTGAAAAGGAGCAGATAATTATGTGGATTTTTCTCATTAACTTGTTGGGCTAGGAAGGTTCTATAAAAAAGCAAGGTTTGAAAAGTTTTGTATGTGTAGTTTTTGTGGGCGCAGGTAAGTCACCTATGGAAATATTTAGTGTTAAGCTCCCAGTAACGAAGATAGAAATGTCAGCAGCACTGTCCTTTTTTTCCGTCATTACATAGTATTTCCACACAGTTGTAGTTCTATCTAAATCTGTTTTATAAAATGTATCTTCATGGCATGCACTTTGTAATGGATAATGTAGAAATGTGATGGTAGTGTGAGTTAAGGTCTAACTTGGTGTATTTGATAAGTTTTTGCCTTTGATCTATGTTCTTGGGAGGAGGGGGTGTACCTTATAGCCATGTAAATAATTTTTATTGATGTGTATAGAAAGAAGTGTCTCTCCGAAACAGCCAGCTGCAATATCCCGATAAGTTTTCTTATCCGTAATATGTTTAAATTATTGTATTCATGTCAAAAGGTTGTGAACAGATATATTCAGCTATTTCTCATGGCATTAAGTGGCTCCTGTTTCAACAGGCAATTTCATCCCCATTCACTACAACAGGAAAGTGACCTGTATATTTATTCCCTACAGACAAGGGAGGCCGTAAACTTGTTTAAATAAAAGGCTTGTTTGGAAAACAGGAGATCCTTTGCAAAAATATGAGATCCACGATCGTGATAAAAATAGTATTGAGGTGATTCGTTTCCGAAAGAACAATATTTTATAAACAACTAAAGAAATATACTGTTAGACGATAACGTACACTTCAAAAAGTGATAAGTGGTCAATTCTGTAACCTCCGGAGTCACATGAAATGACAAGTTACTAGTCTAATAACGTATATATAATGCATCTTTCGTTCTTTGATGTGCAGAGTGATGGTGCATGAACACCTGACACATACACGGTACAAATATATATGTTAGACACAGATGAGGTTATCTTACGTCCAGTGTGCGGCCCAACAGCGCAGGATGATACACTTACAAATGAAGCATGGTAGTAACTTGTGATAGGAAAGGTTTTAAAGGAAAGATCTCAAGTAATGAATTTTGTAATAAAAAGAAATGTAATTTTGTAAAATGCATTTGAACAAATTTATTCACAAAATAATACATGTTGGAGGCATTTACCCAACTGTCACAGAAAATAGCCATAAAATTAGTATTGCTGCTTTTTAAGCATAGTTCTGTGCATTTTAGAATAAAATTGTTCAAAATGCATTGGAGAGGAAATACTGACGGAAGCCTGTATCTGGGTTCCATCCATGAAAGAGGTAAACTTTGCACTTTCCAAAAACATATCGTTTGCTCGGCTTTCATGGTTGAATCTGGAAGCGAAATTTTTTTCGCAAACTTAAATATTCTTTGTGACTGAACTTTTATTATGCATTAGTTAATTATCATATATCACCTAAATTTCTATTTGGCAATATTTTTGTTACGTCATAACGACAAAAGGTTTCGGTATTGGTAGCATTGCAATTGATACTGGGAGATGCCGCAATTTATCACTTCTGGATCGAGCGTTTAGTTGCGTTCTAAATACCAGACTTGCTTCCACTGAAAACATACCCCATGTTTAATTTCAATAATGAAAATGACAGGTGTAAGGGACATAAATGATGCATGTTATATAAATATATCTGCAAGCTCAAATAAAGTATTGCTGATTTTATATGGTCAACCCTCCTTGAAGAAAGTTTTTTTTTATTTACTTCGTTCTAGTCTGTAAACAAACATGGTTGGCCGTAACTTGAAAGGAGTGCGTTCTAAATACCATACTTGCTTCCACTGAATACATACCCCATGTTTAATTTCAATAATGAAAACGATAGGTATAAGGCACATAAATGATGCATGCTATATAAATATATCTGCAAGCTCAAAGAAAGTATTGCTGAATTTATATGGTCACCCCTCCTTGAAAAATGTTTTTTTTTTATTTACTTCGTTCTAGTCTGTAAACAAACATGGTTGAGTGTAACTTGAAAAGGAGTAGATCAACATGTTGATTTTTTCTCATTAACTTGTTTGGCTAGGATAGTTCTATAATAAAAGCAAGGTTTGAAAACTTTTTTATGTGAATTTGTTGTGGGCGCAGGTAGGTCACCTATTGTAAACTTAAGTGTTAAGCTCCCAGTAACAAAGATTGAAATGTCAGCAGCACTTCCTTTTTTTCAGTCATTACATACTATTTCCACACTTTTGTAGTTGTATCAGATTCTGTTTTATAAAATGTATCTTCGTGGCATGCATTTGCAATGGATAATTTAGAAATGTGATGGTAGTGTGAATTTAGGTCGCACTGGGTGTATTTGATGAGTGTTTGCCTCTGATCTATGTTCTTGGGAGGGAGGTGTATCTTAAAGCAATGGAAATTATTTTTTATTCTACATCTACATCTCCGCGTTGGTCCGTCAATCTTGACTATTACTCAACGGATATGACTTTATTATGGTTAGCGCTAGAAAGATGAAAAAGCAAGAGAATATAGTCCGCAAGAAGTAGTATTTAGTCTTACATTAGCGTAAAATTAAAAAGGAAATGCGACTAAAAATAATATAATATATAAGCACAGAGGTACACCATAAATAAGAGAGAAGGAAGAAAGTTATCCCTGCCACTTTTGGCTCAACAAGTAAAGACCTCTCTGCCTTCCGGCGGTACCAGGGCCCATACGTCCCCGACAGCACAGCCCCCCCCCCTTGCAGAGTTACTAGATGACTGGGCCCCTTAACTTGCTTAGAATGAGAGGGTGGATAGCTCCATCCTGAATGATGCCAGATATGGAGCCTCAGCTACAGAAGCTGGCAAAACTGTCTGAACTTCCTGGAGTGTGTAGGTCTGGTCCTTGCTGTGACTGGGGTCAAGTAATCAGCGGCAGGTATATCAACAAGGTCCTGAACCACTTTGTACAGTAGGGTGAGCTGGGTCTTTGACCGTCTGGTTTCCAGGGGTTCCTAGTGTACGGGATCGAGCATGGATGATACTTTTGGACCGAGCGTTTAGTTGCGTTCTTAATACCAGACGTGTTTCCACTTGATATGTATTCCATGTTTTATTTCAATGTGAGAAAATGACAGGTGAAAAGGACTAATATAATGCATGTTTTATAATATATCTGTAAGCTCAAAGAAATTATTTCTGATTTTATATGGTCATCCCTCCTTGAAAAATGTTGTTTTTGTGGGCGCAGGCAAGTCGCCTATGGAAATATTTAGTGTTAAGCTCCCAGTAACGAAGATAGAAATGTCAGCAGCACTGTCCTTTTTGCAGTCATTACATATTATTTCCACAGATTTGTAGTTCTATTCAATTTTTTTTAATAAAATGTATCTTCATGGCATGAACTTTGCAATGGATAATGTAGAAATGTGATGGTAGTGCGAGTTTATGTCTAACTGGATGTATTTGCTAAGTTTTTGCCTTTGATCTATGTTCTTCGGAGGGGGTGTACCTTAAAGCCGTGTAAATTTTTTTATTGATGTGTTTAGAAAGTAGACATGCAGTAATTGCATTTGCAGAAACACAAGAAATACAAGAGAATCAACTTCATCTGCAATATAAGAGTAAGGTTTCATGGCTCTAGGACAATGTCTCAAACCAAAGCAAAACTTCAAATTTGTCTCTCCGAAACAGCCCGCTGCAATATCCCGATAAGTTTTCTCATCAGTAATATGTTTTAATTATTGTATTCATGTCCAAAGGTTGTGAACAGATACATTCAGCTATTTCTCATGGCATTAAGTGGCTCCTGTTTCAACAGGGAATTTCATCCCCATTCACTATAGCAGGAAAGGGACCTTTATATTTATTCCCTACAGACACGGGAGGCCGAAAACGTTTGTTTAAATAAAAGGCTGATTTGGAAAACAGGAGATCCTTTGCAAAATATGAGATCCACGATCGTGATAAAAAATAGTATTGAAGTGATTCGTTTCCGAACGAACAATATTTTATAAACAACTAAAGAAATAAACTGTTAGACGATAACGTACACTTCAAAAAAGGAAAAGTGGTCAATTCTCTAAACTCTGGAGTCACATGAAATGACAAGTTACTAGACTAATAACGTATATATAATGCATCTTTCATTCTTTGATGTGCAGAGTGATGGAGCATGAAAATGTGACACATACACGGTTCAAATATATATGTTAGAGACAGATGAGGTTATCTTACGTTCAGTGTGCGACCCAACAGCGCAGGATGTTACACGTACAAATGTAGCATGGTAGTAACTTGTGATAGGAAAGGTTTTAAAGGATAGATCTCGAGTAATGAATTTTGTAATAAAAAGAAATGTGATTTTGTAAAATGCATTTGAACAAATTTATTCACAAAATTACACAGGTTGAACGGACTATTGTTCTGTATGTTGGAGGCATTTACCCAACTGCCACAGAAAATAGCCATAAAATGAGTATTGCTGCTTTTTAAGCATCATTTTGTGCATTTTATAATAAAATTGTTCAAAATGCATTGGAGAGGAAATACTGATGGAAGCCTGTGTCTGGGTTCCATTCATGAAAGAGGTAAACTTTGCACTTTCCAAAAACACATGGTTTCCTCGGCTTTCATAGTTGAATCTGGAAGCGAAAACTTTTTCGCAAACTTAAAATATTCTTTGTGACTGAACTTTCATCATGCATGAGTAAATTCTCATATATGACCTAAATTTCTATTAGGCAATATTTTTGTTACGTCATAAAGAAAACAAAGGTTCGGTATTGGTAGCATTGGACTTGATACTGGGAGATGCCGGAATTTATCACTTCTGGACCGAGCGTTAAGTTGCGTTCTAAATACAAGACTTGCTTCCACTGAATACATACCCCATGTTTAACTTCAATAATGAAAATGACAAATGTAGGGGACTTAAATGATGCATGATATATAAATATAGTTGCAAGCTAAAAGAAAGTATTGCTGATTTTATATGGTCACCCCGCCTTGAAAAATGTTTTTTTTTATTATTTACTTCATTCTAGTCTGTAAACATACACGGTTGACTGTAACTTGAAAAGGAGTAGATCAACATCTGGATTTTTCCTCATTAACTTGTTTGGCCAGGATGGTTCTATAATAAAAGCAAGTTTTGAAAACTTTTGTATGTGTAGTTTTGTGGGCGCAGGTAGGTCACCTATTGAAAACTTTAGTGTTAAGCTCCCAGTAACAAAGATTGAAATGTCAGCAGCACTTCCTATTTTCAGTCATTACATACTATTTCCACACTTTTGTAGTTCTATCCAATTCTGTTTTATAAAATGTATCTTCGTGGTATGCATTTGCAATGGATAATGTAGAAATGAGATGGTAGTGCGAATTTAGGTCTAGCTGGGTGTATTTGATGAGTTTTTGCCTCTGATCTATGTTGTCGGGAGGGGGGTATATCTTAAAGCCATGTAAATTCATTGTAATTCTACATCTACATCTATACGTTGGTCCGACAAAATTGACTATTACTCAACGGATATGACTTCATTATGGTCAGCGCTAGAAGGATGAAAAGCAAGAGAATATAGTCCGCAAGAAGTAGTATTTAGTCTTAAATTTGCGTAAAATTAACAAGAACATAATATATAAGCACAGAGGTGCAACATAAATAAGAGAGAAGGAAGAAAGTTATCCCAGCCACTTTTGGCTCAACAAGTAAAGACCTCTCTGCCTTCCGTGGCGGTACCAGGGCCCATACGTCCCCGACAGCACAGCTTCCCCTTGCAGAGTTACTAGGTGACTTGGTCCCTTAACTTGCTTATAATTAGAGGGTGGATAGTTCCATCCTAAATGATGCCAGTGATGGAGCCTCAGTTAAAGAAGCTGGTACAGAATTCCACGAAGGTACGGTACGAGGGAAAAAGCAAAACTTAAAAGAATCAGATGATGTTGAAACTGTCTAAACTTCCTGGAGTGTGTAGTTCTGGTCCTTGCTGTGACTGCGGTCAAGTAATCAGCGGCAGGTATATCAACAAGCTCCTGAACCACTTTGTACAGTAGGGTGAGCTGAGTCTTTGACCGTCTGGTTTTAGGGGGTTCCTACTGTAGGTGATCGAGCATGGATGATACTTTTGGACCGAGCGTTTAGTTGCGTTCTAAATACCAGACTTGTTGCCACTGGATATGTATTCCATGTTTTATTTCAATGCGAGAAAATGACAGATGAAAGGGACTAACATAATGCATGTTTTAAAAATATATCTGCAAGCTCAAAGAAATTATTTCTGACTTTATATGGTCACCCCTCCTTGTAAAATGTTGTTTGTATTTACTTCTAGTCGGTAAACAAACATGGTTGACTGTAACTTGAAAAGGAGCAGATCAATATGTGTATTTTTTTTTCATTTACTTGTTGGGCTAGGAAGGTTCTATAAAAATCATGGTTTGAAAAGTTTTGTATGTGTAGTTTTTGTGGGCGCAGGTAAGTCGCCTATGGAAATATTTAGTGTTAAGTCGCCTATGGGAATATTTAGTGTTAAGTCGCCTATGGGAATATTTAGTGTTAAGCTCCCAGAAACGAAGATAGAAATGTCAGCAGCACTGTTCTTTTTTTTAGTCATTACATACTATTTCCACACATTTGTATTTCTGTCTAATTCTGTTTTATAAAATGTATCTTCATGGCATTCACTTTGCGATGGATAATGTAGAAATGTGGATGTTAGTGCGAGTTTCGTTCTAACTGGGTGTATTTGATAAGTTTTTGCCTATGATCTATGTTCTTGGGAGGGGGGGGGGGGTACCTTAAAGCCATGTAAATTATTTTTTATTGATGTGTTTAGAAAGAAGACGTGGAGTAATTGCATTTGCAGAAACACAAGAAATAATCAACTTCATCTGGAATATAAGAGTAAGGTTTCATGGCTCTAAGACAGTGTCTCAAACCAAAGCAAAACTTCAAATTTGTCTCCGAAACAGCCCGCTGCAATATCCCGATCAGTTTTCTCATCCGTAATATGTTTTAATTATTGTATTCATGTCAAAAGGTTGTGAATAGATATATTCAGCTATTTCTCATGGCATTAAGTGGCTCCTATTTCAACAGGGAATTTCATCCCCATTCACTACAGCAGGAAAGTGACCTGTATATTTATTCCCAACAGACACGGGAGGCCGAAAACGTTTGTTTAAATAAAAGGCTGGCTTGGAAAACAGGAGTTCCTTTGCAAAATATGAGATCCACGATCGTGATAAAAAACAGTATTGAGGTGATTCGTTTCCGAAAGAACAATATTTTATAATTTACTAAAGAAATAAACTGTAAGACGATAACGTACACTTCAAAAGGTAATAAGTGGACAATTCTGTAAACTCCGGAGTCACATGAAAAGACAAGATACTAGTCTAATAACGTATATCTAATGCATCTTTCATTCTTCGATGTGCGGAGTGATGGAGCATGAAAATGTGACACATACACGGTATAAATATATATGTTAGACACAGATGAGGTTATCTTAGGTCCGGTGTGCGGCCAAACAGCGCAGGATGATACACGTACAAATGTAGCATGGTAGTGACTTGTGATAGGAAAGGTTTTAAAGGATAGATCTCGGGTAATGAATTTTGTAATAAAAAAGAAATGTAATTTTGTAAAATGCATTTTAACAAATTTATTCACAAAATTACACAGGTTGAACGGACGATTGTTCTGTTGGAGGCATTTACCCAACTGCCACAGAAAATAGCCATAAAATGAGTATTGCTGCTATTTAAGCATACTTCTGTGCATTTTAGAATGAAATTGTTCAAAATGCATTGGAGAGGAAATACTGATGGAAGCCTGTGTCTGGGTTCCATTCATGAAAGAGGTAAACTTTGCACTTTTCCAAAACATATGGTTTGCTCGGCTTTCATAGTTGAATCTGGAAGCGAAAACTATTTCGAAAACTAAAAATATTCTTTGTGAGTGAACTTTTATTATGCATGAGGAAATTCTCATATATGACCTAAATTTCTATTTGGCAATATTTTTGTTACGTCATAAAGATAAAAAGGGTTCGGTACTGGCAGCATTGCACTTGATACTTGGAGATGACGGATTTTATCACTTCTGAACCGAGCGTTTAGTTGCGTTCTAAATACCAGACTTGCTTCCAATGGATACACACCCCATGTTTCATTTCAATAATGAAAATGACATGTGTAAGGGACTTAAATGATGCATGATTTATAAATATATCTGCAAGCTCAAAGAAATTATTGCTGATTTTATACGGTCACCCCTTCTTGGATTTTTTTTTTTATTTTTATTTACTTCCTTCTAGTCTGTAAACAAACATGGTTAACTGTAACTTGAAAAGGAGCAGTTGAACATGTGGATTTATTTTCTCATTAACCTGTTGGGCTAGGGTGGTTCTATAATAAAAGCAAGGTTGAAACAATTTGTATATGTAGTTTTTGTGGGCGCAGGTAGGTCACCTATTGAAAACTTAAGTGTTAAGCTCCCAGTAACAAAGATTGAAATGTCAGCAGCACTGTCCTTTTTCAGTCATTACATACTATTTCCATACATTGGTAGTTCTATTCAATTCTGTTTTATAAAATGTATCTTCATGGCATGAACTTTGCCATGGATAATCTAGAAATGTGATGGTAGTGCGAATTTAGGTCTAACTGGGTGTATTTGATGAATTTTAGCCTCTGATCTCTGTTCTTGGGAAGGGGGCGTACCTTAAAGCAATGTGATTTAATTTTTATTGATGTGTTTCGAAAGAAGACTTGCAGTAATTGCATTTACAGAAACACAAGAAAAAAAGAAAGAATCTACTTCATCTAGAATGTAAGGGTAAGGTTTCCTCCTGGCTCTAGGACAATGTCTCAAACCAAAGCAAAACTTAAAATTTGTCTCTCCGAAACAGCACGCTGCAATATCCCGATAAGTTTTATCATCCGTTATATGTTTTAATTATTGTATTCATGTCAAAAGGTTGCGAACGGATATATTCAGCTATTTCTCATGACATTAAGTGGCTCCTGTTTCAACAGGGAAACTCATCCCCATTCCCTACAGAAACGGGAGGCCGAAAACATTTGTTTAAATAAAAGGTTGGTTTGGAAAACAGGAGATCCTTTGCAAAATATGAGATCCACGATCGTTATAAAAAATAGTATTGAGGTGATTCGTTTCCGAAAGAACAAGATTTTATAAACTACTAAAGAAATAAACTGTTACATGATAACGTACACTTCAAAACTTAGTGATAAGTGTCAAATTCTGTAAACAATGGAGTCACATGACATGACAAGTTACTAGTCTAATAACGTATATATATACTGCATCTTTCATTCTTTGATGTGCAGAGTGATAGAGCATGAAAAAGTCATATATACACAGCACAAATATATTTGTTAGACACAGATGAGGTTATCTTTCGTCCAGTGTGCGGCCTACCAGCGCAGGATTATACACGTACAAATGTAGCATGGTAGTAACTTGTGATAGGAAATGTGTTAAAGGATAGATGTCGCGTAATGAATTTTGTAATAAAATTAAAATGTGTTTTTGTAAGATGCATTTTAACAAGTTTATTCACAAAATAATACCGGTTTAACGGACGATTGTTCTGTTTGTTGGAGGCTTTTACCCAACTGCCACAGAAAATAGCCATAAAATGAGTATTGGTGCTATTTAAGCATAATTCTGTGCATTTTAGGATAGAATTGTTCCAAATGCCTTCGAGAGGAAATACTGGTGCAAGCCGGTGTCTGGGTTCCATTGCAGAAGGAGGTAAACTATGCACTTTTCACAAACATATGGTTTGCTCGGCTTTCATAGTTGAATCTGGAAGCGGTAACGTTTTCGCAAACTTAAAAAATATTTTTTTGTGACTGAACTTTTATTATGCATGAGTAAATTATCATATATATTCTTTTAATATTACTTCTACTTTTAATACGTCATAAAGAAAAGAAGGGTTCGGTATTGGTAGCATTGTACTTGATACTGGGAGGTGCCGGGTTTTATCATTTTTGGACCGAGCGTGTAGTTGCGTTCTAAATACCAGAGTTGTTTCCATTGGATATATATCCCATGTTTTATTTCAATGTGAGAAAATGACAGGTGTAAGGGACTAAAATGATGCATAATTTATAAATATATCTGCAAGCTCAAAGATATTATTGCTAATTTTATGTGGTCACCCCTCCTTGAAAAATGTTGTTTTTTATTTACATCGTTATAGTCGGTAAACAAACATGGTTGACTGTAACTTGATAAGGAGCAGATCAACATGTGGATTTCTTTCTCATTAACTTGTTGGGCTAGTATGGTTCTATAAACGCGCAAGGTTTGAAAAGTTTTGTATGTGTAGATTTTGTGGGCGCAGGTAAGTCGCCTATGGAAATATTTAATGCT
Organism: Lucinisca nassula; assembly: GCA_963580285.1. Lineage (NCBI taxonomy): Eukaryota > Metazoa > Mollusca > Bivalvia > Lucinida > Lucinidae > Lucinisca > Lucinisca nassula. Next base: position 43,515,272 of record OY757020.1, read on the forward strand.
GAGCTTCCAGTAACAAAGATAGAAATGTCAGCAGCACTGTCCTGTTTTCAGTCATTACATACTATTTCCACACATTTATAGTTCTATCCAATTCTGTTTCATAAAAGGTATCAACATGGCATGCGTTTCGCAATGGATAATGTAACAATATGATGGTAGTGCGAATTTAGGTCTAACTGGGTGTATTTTATGAGTTTTTGCCTCTGATCTATGTTCTTGGGAGGGAGGGGTGTACCTTAAAGCCATGTAAATTAAATTTCATTGATGTGTTTAGAAAGAAGACTTGCAGTAATTGCATTTGCAGAAACACAAGAAATACAAGAAAGAATCTACTTCATCTGGAATATGAGTAAGGTTTCCTGGCTCTAGGACAATGTCTCAAACCAAAGCAAAACTTAAAACTCGTATCTCCGAAACAGCTCGCTGGAATATCCCGATAAGTTTTCTCATCCGTTATATGTTTTAATTATTGTATTCATGTCAAAAGGACAGATATATTCCGCTTTTTTCATGGCATTTTGTGGCTCCTGTTCCAACAGGGAATTTCATCCCCATTCACTAGAGAAGAAAAGTGACCTGTATATTTTACTCCCTACAGGCACGGGAGGCGATTACATTTGTTTAAATAAAAGGTTGGTCTGGAAAAAAAGTAGATCCTTTGCAAAATATGAGACCCACGGATGTGATAAAAAATAGTATTGAGGGGATTCGTTTCCGAAAGAACAAGATTTTATAAACTACTAAAGAAATAAACTGTTAGATGACAACGTACACTTCAAAACTTAGTGATAAATGTACAATTCCGTTAACTCTGGAGTCACATGAAATGACAAGGTACTAGTCTAATAACATATATGAAATGCATCTTTCATTCTGTGATGTGCAGAGTAATGGAGCATGAAAACGTGACACATACACAGTACAAACACAAATGTTAGACACAGATGAGGTTATCTTCCGTCCAGTGTGCAGCCCACCAGCACAGGACGATACACGTACAAATGTAGCATGGAAGTAACATGATATAGTTAAGGGTTAAAAGGATATGTAATTTTGTAAGATGCATTTGAACAAATTTTATTCACAAAATAATACCGGCTGAACGGACGATTGTTCTGTATGTTGGAGGCTTTTACCAAACTGCAACAGAAAACAGCCATAAAATGAGTATTGGTGCTATTTAGGCATAGTTCTGTGCATTTTAGGATAGAATTGTTCCAACGACATTGGAGAGGAAATACTGATGCAAGCCGGTGTCTGGGTTCCATTCCAGAAAGAGGTAAACTTTGCACTTTTCGAAAACATTTGGTTTGCTCGGCATTCATAGTTGAATCTGGAAGCGGTAACGTTTTCGCAAACTTCAAAAATTCTATGTGACTGAACTTTTATTATGCATGCGTAAAAAATCAGATTTGAACTAAATTTCTATTTGGCAATTTTTTTGATACGTCATTAAGAAAATAAGGGTTCAGTATTGGTAGCATTGCACTAGATACTGGGAGCTGCTGGGTTTTAATCACTTTTGGATCGAGCTTTTAGTTGCGTTCTATATACCAGACCTGCTTCCCTTGGATATATACCCAATGTTATATTTCAATGTAAGAAAATGACAGGTGTAAAGGACTAAAATGATGCATGTTTTATAAATATATCTGCAAGCCCATAGGAACTGTTGCTGATTTTATATGGTCACCCTCCTTTAAAAATGTTGTTTTGCATTTACTCCGTTCTAGTCGGTAAACAAACATGGTTGGCTGTAACTTGAAAAGGAGCAGATCAACATGTGGATCTTTTCTCAGTAAGTTGTTGGGCTAGGATGGTTCTATAAACATGCAAGGTTTGAAAAGTTTTGTTTGTGTAAATTTTGTATGCGCAGGTAAGTCGCCTATGGAAATATTTATTGTTAAGCTCCCAATAGCAATGATAGAAATGTCAACAGCACTGTCCTGTTTTCAGTCATTACATACTATTCCAACACATTTGTAGTTCTATCCGATTCTGTTTTATTGATTGATTGATTGTTTTGAAGTTTAACGTTCCATCAACACTGTAAAGGTAATTTTGGAGACGTTGCTTCCAATTTTGTGGGACTTTTACCCGACATTAAGATGAAATGACATCTCGAGCCCTGTCGCTCAATGAAACCAATAGGGTTTATTAGCATGGACGGTCCGCCTCACACAGCGATTCCTGGACAGGCTTAGATCCTCTAAGCGGTTTACCAGTACTAGTGTGCTGGCCGGATTCAGCTCTGCCTGGAAGCATCATGCAGCCCATATATTTCTTCAAGCCCCAATGGGCGGGGGCCGCCAATTCTGTTTTAAAAAAATGTATTTTCATGGCATGTGTTTTGCCATGGATAATGTAAAAATGTGATGGTAGTGCGAATATAGGTCTAACTGGGTGTATTCTACGAGTTTTTGCCTCTGATCTAAGTTCTTTGACGGGGGGGGGGGGGTGTACTTTAAAACCATTGAAATCAGTTTTATTGATATGTTTAGAAAGACCCCCAGGTATTAGACTTCCTGCCTTGCCGTGGCCCTGGGGGCTCAATTCCCACTGGGCACGTTGCTGCTGTGGTCAATGTGCCCACTGGGAAGAGCTAAAGGAAGTACCACCCGTTTGCCGTGGGTGGCGTCCTGTAAACCGGAAGAAGGGATCCTGGAGGTTGAGGGTTACCTGAGGTGGCGGTGCTTCAGGTGCCCAACACGCCTCTTTGGCCTGGCTTTTCGGTGTAGACGGGTGGCCGTGCGGTCCGGCACGGTCAATCGGCTGGTCACGCCGAGCCCTAGAGATACCGCTTTGCTTTCTCTTCAACTCTTTTTGTATCTTTCCTGATACCAACCATATGCCCATTTACCTTACCCTTTTCTGTCTTTTTATCTCTAGAAGGCGGTGGCTTAACGGATCAATCGTGTAGGCATTTTGTTTATACGAGTATATCTCACGTGTATCTCTAACATCTGCGAGTTGGATAACCACTCCAGTATGGTGTTCCCTTGTAGGGCTCCACGGAGGGCGGAGAGCACTTGGGACGAAACTAGAATTTTTTTCTTATGGCTCCTGGAAAAAAACATAACCGCAAATCACCTAACCGCAAATCACCTAACCACAAGGCACCTAAACGTAAAAAACAAGAAGATTCATCCGAATCGGATGAACACAGTCAACAATCCAGTCAGCAGTCAAGTCAACAATCTAGTCAGCAGTCTGCTGAACCAAATTTTGACAATGTTCCGCGTTTCTTGGTCGTTACGTCACTTGACGATACACGAACTGTATCTAGCCTTTCCCCCTTCGTCATCGAGAAAAGTATTCTCTCCATTGCCGGACACCCTAAGAGTATAAAACAACTCAAATCGGGTGATCTTCTCTTAGAAGTCGAGAAAAAACAGCAAGTGGTAAGCCTGCTAAACACCAACAAACTCTTTGATCTAAAAGTTAAAGTCGCTTTACATAACACGCTCAATTCATCTAAAGGAGTGATTCGCAGTCCAGAACTGCGTCCTTGCTCAGATGAAGAGATAGTCGATAACCTTAAGGATCAGGGAGTTGTTGGTGTTCGTAACATTCAAGTTCGTAGAAATGGTGTACTAAAACCAACAGCAACTTATGTGTTGACTTTTAATACACCAATTCTACCCAAGAAAATCAAAGTAGCATATCTTTCCATTAACGTAGAGGTATACATCCCAAACCCTCTTAGATGTTACTCTTGTCAGGCTTTTGGCCATCACGAAAGCAGATGTCAGAGAAAAAAACTCTGTCCTAATTGTGGTGAAGAAAAGCATGTTGATAATCACCTCAACTGCAAAAATGAACCCAAATGCGTAAATTGTGATGGCAAACATGCTGTTTTCTCCCGAGACTGTCCGGCGTGGAAAAAAGAAAAAGAAATACTTACCGTCAAATACCAAAGGGGGATAACATTCCCAGAAGCGCGGAAGATTGTCGAAGAGCGATACATAACACCAACTACCAGTTTCGCCAGCATCACAAAGGGTGCTGGTGTAAAATGTACCAGCTCCGCAACACAGACTGCTGAATCATACATTGCTGAACTGAAAAAGTCTGGTGCATGGAGTAAATCCACTCCAGCACCACAAAGTTCAACCAATTTATCAAAAGGCGCAATCCAGGTTGCTTCGGATCGGTCGACAGCGACCGTACCGAAGCCAGCGCCGAATGTAAAAGAGAAACCCGACCCAGGTCGAACTAATAAGGGGTCGCAAGATCCGATCAAAAAACATCAATTGTCTCAAAGACAAACAGACAGACAACGTAAAATGGAAAGAGACAATATAAAATTTCAGAACAGATTCGGATCTTTGAGTGACAGTGATATGGAGTTGACTGAAACTCCATCATCACCAAGTGGCAATAACAGATCGAGGTCTGCCACACCACGAGCTGGTGGTAGCAGATCTATATCACCAATTGCACCTCCATAATAGTTTCTAGTCTTTAAATATCTCTCCTTAAAATGGATTTAAAACACAAAATAATACAATGGAATTGTCGAGGTCTTAAATCAAATTATAATGAACTCTTATTACTTATTTCGCTACTAACCCCATCGGTGTTTTGTTTGCAAGAAACTTTTTTTAAAAACTGATGACAACATAGATGTCAGGGGTTTCAATACATACAACTATATCTATTCTGATGGTAACAAACCATCTGGTGGCAGCTCAATTTTTGTTAAATCATGTTTACCACAAAGAGAGATCAAATTAAAAACCGACCTTCAAGCTGTAGCAGTATCGGTTTCTCTGGATAAAGAAACTACAGTTTGCTCTCTATATATCCCACCCTCATTTTCTTTAAAGCCCGAACATCTTGACTCATTGCTGAGTCAACTTCCATCGCCGTGTCTTTTAGTTGGCGACTTCAATGGTCACAATATTCTATGGGGCTGTAAAGATGTCAATAACAGAGGAGCACTTGTCGAAGATTTTATTGCAAAGAACGATCTTTGCTTGATGAATGATAAATCTTATACTTACCTTCACCCTGCGACAGGTCATGTGTCTTCTTTAGATCTCTCTTTGTGTCACCCATCTCTCTTCTTGGACTATGACTGGTCTGTTCATGATGATCAGTGCGGAAGTGATCACTTTCCTGTTATAATAGAGAGCGTAAACGAACCAGATGAAGACTGTAACCAGAAATGGAAAATGAATAAAGCCGACTGGGAATTATTCCATAATTTATGTGAAGAAGAGTTATCAGTTGATCACTTAAATGAATCATCTGACATTGTTTCTGATTTCACAGATACACTTATTAACATATCAGAACAATGCATTCCAAAGACCTCCACAAATACTAAGAAAAGCAAGCCTTGGTTTAATAATGACTGTAAAGAAGCTATTAAAAAGCGTAAACAGGCTCTAAATAAGTTCTGCAAAAATCCCACTTCAGAAAAGCTCAACGACGTAAAAGTTTTTAGAGCTAAAGCTCGGCGAACAATCCGAGCTTCCAAACGAAAGTCATGGAGAGAATATGTCTCCAAATTGAACTATAAAACCCCCATTAAAAAGGTTTGGGATATGGTACGAAAAATTTCAGGAAAAACAAAGTCTTCTAGTTTTACACATTTAAATACTGAATTTGACACAATAGCTTCAACAAAAAAAGATATTTCAGATACTCTTGGTCACACATTTTTGAGAAATTCATCATCGCGTAATTATTCTGACACTTTTAGAAATGTCAAAAAGGACCAGGAGAAAAGAAAACTTAACTTCAAATCCCTTAATCACGAAGAATACAACACACCATTTAACTTATCCGAACTCGTTGAAGCCATTGAAAAATCACATGATACGGCAACCGGCCCCGATGAAATTCATTATCAGATGCTTAAGCATCTGCCAAAAAGTTCTCTTACAACACTTTTAGATATCTTTAATAATATTTGGGAAACGGGGGTCTGTCCTGAGAGTTGGCGTGTAGCTACAGTTGTACCAATTCCGAAACCAGGGAAAGATCATGCAGAACCTACAAATTATCGTCCGATAGCTTTGACAAGTTGTTTGTGTAAAACATTGGAGAGAATGATAAACAAGAGATTAGTCTGGTACTTAGAGTCCAACAACCTCATTTCAGAATATCAATCGGGCTTTCGTTCGGAACGTAGTACCAATGACAATTTAATAAGACTAGAAACATTTATACGAGATGCTTTTATTAACAAAGAACACGTAGTGGCTGTCTTTTTCGACTTGGAGAAAGTATATGATACAACATGGCGTTATGGAATATTGAAAGATCTACATAACATTGGCTTAAGAGGAAAACTTCCCAGTTTTATTGAAAGCTTTTTAGGGGAGCGCATGTTTCAGGTGCGTGTGGGGTCTACCCTGTCAGATTTCTATGATCAAGAACAGGGTGTCCCACAGGGTAGTATTCTTTCAACTACGCTATTTAACATCAAAATAAACAATATTGTACAATGTTTGGACGACAAAACTGATTGTTCATTGTATGTTGATGATTTTTGTATATGTTACCGTTCAAAAAATATGAAAACAATTGAAAGAAAGTTACAACAAAATTTAAAAAGAATAGAAGAATGGACTGATAAAAATGGTTTCAAGTTCTCCAAGTCGAAAACGCAGTGTGTTCATTTTTGTAAACTACGGAAGAAACACGAACATCCTTCCCTGTTTTTATACGGATCACAAATTCCTGTTGTTGAAGAAGCCAAATTTCTTGGGGTCATATTTGATCAAAAGTTATCTTTTATTCCACATATTAAATATCTTAAAGCGAAATGCTTAAAAGCTTTGAATCTTTTGAAAGTTTTAGCTCATACAAGTTGGGGAGCAGATCGGTATACTTTATTACATCTTTACCGGTCTTTAATAAGATCTAAATTAGATTATGGGTCTGTTGTTTATGGTTCTGCCAGAAAGTCCTATTTAAAATCCTTGGATACTATCCATCACCAAGGCCTTCGTCTGGCCATGGGAGCCTTCCGTACTTCTCCCGTATTAAGCCTTTATGTAGAAGCAGGTGAACCATCTTTAACCTCGCGCAGAGAGAAACTTTCTCTTCAGTATGCTATCAGACTTGCTGCAAATCCATCTAACCCGGCATCCAAAATTTCATTTCGACCTCAATTTGTAGATAAGTATGAAACAAAACCCACAGCAATCAAACCTTTTGGATTACGTATTTTACCACTGCTGGAAAATTCAGGTATCGACCTTAAAAAAATTCAAAAACATGAAACCGCCGAAGTTCCATCTTGGTGTATTAAACAACCTTCTATTCTGTTCGACTTACATGATGGAAAAAAATCCGAATCAAATCCAATACTTCTCAAACAAAACTTTCAGGTACTGCAGTCACGTTACAATGATTACCAGCAAGTCTATACTGATGGTTCCAAAGAAGGAGATAAAGTTGGCTGTGCGTATGTTTCTAAAGATACGCACAAAACCATGCGCCTTCCAGATGGTTCATCTATTTTTACAGCTGAAGCCAAAGCAATAGACCTAGCTTTAGATTTTATCAGTTCTTCAACAATTCAAAAAGCAATTATATTTTCGGATTCACTTTCTGTGCTTAAGGCTTTAGACCATTCATCATCTAAAAATCCTCAAATTCAAAAATTGATCGAAAAACATCATGAAATTTCTAAAACACACCAAATCTTGTTTTGTTGGCTTCCGAGCCATATTGGCATTGTCGGCAATGAATATGCTGACAAGAAAGCAAAGGAATCGCTCAATCTTGATCCATCTGTTTTTAAAATTCCTTTTAACAATTTTAAACCATTTATCAACAGATACATCTTGTCGGAATGGCAAGGCGAATGGGACCGTGCAATAAATAACAAACTCCATGCCATTAAACCTGTCGTTAGTACAAAATGCTCTCCTCCACAGTTTTCCAGAAAAGAGGACGTAGTATTAACACGACTGCGCATCGGCCATACTAGAGTTACTCATTCTTATATTTTTAATGGTGATGATCAGCCTTCTTGTGTAGGTTGTGATCAGCCATTCACTGTGAAACATATCTTAATTGACTGTGTTGACTTTTCACCCTCACGTATTTTATATTTCAAAGCTGACACTTTGCAACAACTGTTTCGAGATGTACCTGTTGATAATATTATTTTATTCTTAAAAGAAATTGGACTTTTTCATAAGATTTAACTGTTTCAGATTTTTATACATTATCATTCTGACTTTTTACTTTTAATATCATCATAATTATTCATGCCGTTTAACCATCAACCGTTAGACGCTTATGACCCACAAAGAGGGTTGACGCGTCGTTAAACACGAAATCATCATCATCATGTTTAGAAAGATGCCTTGCAGTAATTCTATTTGCAGACACACAAGAAAGAATCTAATTCATCTGGAATATAAGAGTAAAGTTTCATGACTATGTCACAAACCAAAGTAAATCTTAAAAATTGTCTCTACGAAATAGCCCGCTGCAATATTCCGGTAAGTTTTCTCATCCGTTATATGTTCTTATTTATCGTATTCATGTCAGAATGATGTGAACATATATATATATTCAGCTATTTCTCATGGCATTAAGTGGCTCGTGTTTCAACAGAGAATTTCAAACCCATTCACTGCAGAAGGAATATGACCTGTATATTACATTCCCTACAGACAAAGGGGGCTGTAAACATTTGTTTAAATAAAAGGTTGGTTTGGAAAACAGAAGATCATTTGCTAAAAATGAGATCCAGGATTGTGATAAAAAATAGTATTGAGGTGATTCGTTTCCGAAAGAACAAGATTTTATAAACCACTTAAAAAAGAAACTGTTAGATGATCACGTGTACTTCAAAACTAAGGAATAAGTGTCCGATTCTGTGAACTCTGGAGTCACGTGAAATGAAAAGTTACTAATTTAATAACTTATGTAAAGTGCATCTTTCATTCTTTGATGTGCAGAGTGATGGAGCTTGAAAAAAGTGACACATACACAGTTCAAATATATATGTTAGACACAGATGAGGTTATGTTTCGTCCAGTGTGCGGCCCACCAGCGCAGGATGATACACGTACAAAAGAAGCATAGAATTAACATTAGATAGGAAAGATTTAAAAGGATACATCTGGAATAATGAATTTGGTAATGAAAAAGAAATGTAATTTAGTAAGATACATTTGAACAAATTTATTCACAAAATAATACCGGATTAACGGAAGATTGTTCTGTATGTTGGTGGCTTTTACCCAACTGCCACAAAAAATCGCCATAAAAATGAGTATTGGTGCTATTTAGGCATATATCTGTGCATTTTAGGATAGAATAGTTCCAAAGACATTGGAGAGGAAATACCGATTCAGGCCTGTGTCTGGGTTCCATTCCAGAAAGAGGTAAACTTTGCATTTTCAAAAACATTCGGTTTGCTCGGATTTCATAGTTGAATCTGGAAGCGATATTTTTCACAAACTTAAAAGATTCTTTGTGACTGAACTTTTATTATCCATGCGTAAATCATCATTGATGACCCAATTTCTATTTGGCAATTCTTTTCATACGTCATAAAGAAAATAAGGGTTCGGTTTTTTTTAGCATTGCACTAGATACTTGGAGGTGCCGGGTTTGATCACTTTTGGACCGAGCTTTTAATTGCGTTCTAAATACCAGACCTGCTTCCATTGGATATATTCCCCATGTTAAATTTCAATGTGAGAAAATGACAGGTGTAAGGGACTAAAATGATGCTCGTTTTATAAATATATCTGCAAGCTCAAAGAAATTGTTGCTGATTTTAAATGGTCACCCCTCCTTTAAAAAATTTAGTTTGTGTTTACTCCGTTGCAGTCGGTAAACACACATGGTTGACTGTAAAGTGAAAAAGAGCAGTTCAACATGTGGATTTTTTTCTCATTAAGTTGTCGGGCTAGGATGGTTCTGTAAATAAGCAAGATTTGAAAAGTTTTGTATGTGTAGTTTTTGTGGGCGCGAGTAAGTCGCCTATGGAAATATTTAGTGGTAAGCCCCCAATAGCAAAGGTAGAAATGTCAGCGGCACTGTCCTTTTTCAGTCATTACATACTATTTCCACACATTTGTAGTTCTATGCTATTCTGTTTCATATAATGTATCTTCATGGCATGTTTTTTTTTGCCATGGATAATGCAAACATGTGATGGTAGTGCTAATTTAGGTCTAACTGGGTCTATTTGATGAGTTTTTGCCTCTGATCTGTGTTCTGGGGAGGGGGTGTACATTAAAGCCATGTAAATCAGTTTTTATTGATGTGTTTGGAAGGTAGTTTAGGTCGTAGTACCAAAGCGTTAATCCAAAATCGTTAATCCATAGACAAAATGGCAAATATCAATGTTCGGATCAACAGACATGGACTCCAGAAGAGTGTAATCAGGCGTCCGCGGATAGTAAGCATTACTTGGTAAGCAAGCTTCGCCCACCATGCCCATCGACCCGAACGAAGAAATGGTGTAAATGCCGGGAAAGAAGACTTGCAGTAATTGCATTTGCAGAAACACACGAACGAATCTACTTCATCTGGAATATAAGAGTAAGGTTTCATGGCACTAGGACTATGTCTCAAACCATAGCAAAACTAAAAAAATGTCTCTCCGAAAAAGCCCGCTGCAATATCCCGATAAGTTTTCTCATCCGTTGTAAGTGGAAATTTATTGTTTTCATGTCAAAAGGATGTGAGCAGATATAGTCAGCTATTTCTCATGACATTTAGGCATTTATAAACATTTTCTTGACACTTTTGTTTTCAAAATATCCTCAAAATATCATATGTGCTACTTTAAATAGGGGATGTAAGTGTGAAAATAGCCATACAAACGAGTTTTGGTGCTATTTAGACATAATTCTGTGCATTTGAGGACGGAATTGTTCCAAAGACATTGGAGAAGAACCACTGATGCAAGCGCCGATGTCTGGGTATCATTCCATATAGAGGTAAACTTTGTGCTTTTCAAAAAACGTATGGGTTTCTCGGCGTTCATAGTTGAATCTGAAAGCGATAACTTTTTTGGAAACTTGAAATATTCTTTAGGACTTAACGTTTTTTATGCCAGAGTAAATTATAAGATATACCCTAAATTTTTATTTGGCAATTCTTTTGATGGATCATAAAGAAAATAAGTTGGTTAGTTGATTTGAGGTTTAACGTCCCCGTCAACACTGTAAAGGTCGTTTTGGAGACGTTGCATCTAATTTTGTGGGACTTTTACCCGACACTGAGATGAAATGACATCTCAAGCCCTGTCGCCCAATGTAACCAATAGGGTTTATTAGCATGGACAGTGCGCCTCGCACCGCGGTTCCTGGACAGACTTAGATCCTTTAAGCGGTTTACCAGTACTAGTGTGCGGACCAGATTCAGCTCTGCGTGGAAGCATCATGCAGCCCGTATATTTCTTCAAGCCCCTATGGGCGGGGGCCGAAAGAAAGTGTTCGGAATTGGTACCATTTCACTAGATACTGGGAGGTACCAGGATTTTTCACTTTTGGACCAAGCTTTTAGTTGCGTTTTAAATACCAGACTTGCTTCGATTGCATACATATCACAGGTTTTATTTCATTGTGAGAAAATGACAGGTATAAGGGACTAAAATGATGCATGTTGTATAAATAAACTGCAAGCTCAAAGAATTTGTTGCTGATTTTATATACTCACTCCTCCTTTAAAAATGGTGGTTAGTATTTACTCCATACTAGAAGGTAAACAAACATGGTTGACTGTAACTTGAAAAGGAGCAGATCGACATGTGGGTTTTTCCTCACTAACTTGTTGGGCTAGGATGGCTCTTTCAAGAGGTAAAATGTTTCAAAGGTTTTGTATGTGTAGTTTTTGTGGGAGCAGGTAAAACGTTACTGTTGTCGCCTATGGAAAATAATTAGTGGTGAGCTCCCTATAGCAAAGACAGAAATATCAGCAGCACTGTTCTGTCTTCTGTCATTACATACTACTCCCACACGTTTGTAGGTTCTATCCATTTCTGTTTCATAAAATGTATTTTGTTGGCATTTATTTTGCCATAGATACTATAAAAATGTGAAGGTAGTGCTAATTTAGAGCTAACTGTGTGTATTTGATGAGTTTTTGCCAATGATCTATGTTCTTGGGAGAGGGGCGGGTACATTTAATCCACGTTTATCAGTTTTATTGATGTGTTTCGAAAGGAGACTTGCAGTAATTGCATTTGCAGAAACACAAGAAAGTATCAACTTCATCTGGAATAAAAGAGTAAGTTTTCATGGCACTAGGACTATGACTCAAACCAACGCAAAAGTTAAAAATAATCTCTCCGAAACAGCCCGCTGTAATATCCCGATAAGTTTTCTTATTAATTTAAGTTCTAATGTATTGTATTCATGTCAAAAGTATGTGAACAGACAGCTTTGTGTCATGGCATTAAGGCATTTATAAACATTTTCTTGGCAGTTTTGTCTTCAAAATATCCTCAAAATATCATTTTTCACTTTAAATAGGGGTTGTAGTTGTGAAAATATTTATGAAAACGAGTATTGGTGTTATTTAGGCATAATTCTGTGCAGTTTATGATAGAATTGTTCCAAAAACATTGGAGAAGAACCGCTAGGGCAAGTCGGTGTCTGGGTTCCATTCAATAAAGAGGTAAACTTTGTGTTTTTTTTAAAACATATAGTTTTCTAGGCTTTCATAATTGAATCTGAACGCGAGAACTGTTTGGAACTTGAAAGCTTCTTTGTGACTGAACTTTTATTTGAATGAGAATTTTTTTAGAAATGACTTAAATTTCTATTTGGCAATTCTTTTGACGCCTCATAAAGAAAATAAGGGTTCAGTACTGGTAGCATTGCACTAGATACTGTGAGGTGCCGGGTTTTGTCTCTATCTGTCCGAGCATTTAGTTGCGTTCTAAATACACGACTTGCTTCCATTGGATATATATCCGATGTACTATTAATGAGAGAAAATGACAGGTATAAGGGACAAACATGATGCATGTTTTGTAAATATATCTGCAAGCTCAAAAAAATTGTTACTGATTTTATATAGTTATCCCTCCTTTAAAAAATGTTGGTTAGTATTTACTGCGTACTAGTAGGTAAACAAACATAGTTGACTGTAACTTGAAAAGGAGCGGGTCAACATGTGGATGTTTTGTCTCATTAACTTGTTGGGCTAGGACGTCTCTATAAAGAAGGATAAGGTTTGAAAAGTTTTGTGTGTGTAGTTTTTGTGGGAGAAGGTAAAATGTTACTATTGTCGCTTGTGGAAAATATTTAGTGGTAAGCTCCCTATAGCAAAGATAGAAATGTCAGCAGCACTATCCTGTTTTCTGTCATTACAGACTATTTCCACACATTCTGTTTCATAAAATGTATCTTCATGGCTTTTATTTTGCCATAGATACTGTAAAAATGTGATGGTAGTGCTAATGTAGGTCTAGATGGGTGTATTTGATGATTTTTTGCCTCTGATCTATGTTCTTTGAAAAGGGGCGAGACTACTTTAAAGCCATGTTAACCAGTCAGTTTTATACCCCACCACACGTAGTGGTGGGTATAATTATGATATACCGTCGAGTGTCTGTCCGTCCGTCCGCACCATTTCCGATCGATAACTTGCGTCATTTTTCACGTTTTTTTTTTTTAAGTTTGCATACATGTTTAAACCGGGAATGAGTGGTATGGGATAGTTAATTGGCAAAATCTGTTAATATTTGATAGATTTGGGCCCTTTTGTAGTTCAAAATAAGGGTTTTTGGGGCGTATCCGATCAATAACTTGAACATTTTTTCACGGATTTTCTTCAAATTTTGTAGAAACATTGGTATTGGGTATAAATTGTTTGGGATTGTTAATGGGCAAAATACGTTGACATTTAACGTAGTTATGGCCGTTAACAATTTCTATTAAATAGTTTTGGGCACTTATTCCTTTACTAAATGGAATATATGTATGGTACGTCCCTGTTATATAGACCACGAGTAGAAGCAGGTTTTGGATTGTTTAAAGGCAAAATGCGTTTACATTTGACAGAGTAATTGCCGTTAACAATTTCCATTAAATGTTTTTTGGGCTCCTACTTGTTTATTTTATGGAATAATTGGTTGAAATGTTGTATATATATTGGTATTGGGAATTGCTCTTGGCACACAAATACGTTTATATTTGACAAGAGTTATAGTCGTTAACAATTTCCATTAAATGGTTTTGGAACACTTATTCCATTATTGAATGGAATATATGGATGAAACTTCAGATATATAGACCACTATAGGAAGAATGTTTAGTATTATTAATTGGTAAAATACGTTAACATATTCGACAGTTATGGCCGTGCCCTTAACAATTTCCATTTAATATTTTTTGGACTCTTATTCGTTTATTTTATGGCATAATTGGGTGATATTTTGTAGAAATTTATTGGTATTGGGAATGTGTGCTCATGGCATAAATACATTGACATTTGACAGAGTTATTGTTGTTGACAATTTTCATTAAATGGTTTTTGAACACTTATTCTATTACTAAATGGAATACATGGATGAAACTTCACAGATATATAGACCACTATAGGAAGAATGTTTACTATTGTTAATTAGCAATATACGTTAACATATTCAACAGTTATGACTGTGTACAAGTCCCATTAAATGATTTTTGGGCTCTTATTCCTTAACTTAATGGAATATATGGACGAATATTTACATATATGTACTATTAAAGGAAGCGTGTTTGAGATTGTTCATGGGCAAAATACATTAACATCTTTATCAGAGTTTTGGTCGTTAACAATTCTCATTAAATGTTTTTTTTTTCTTTAATTAATGGAATATTTGGATAAAAATTTATATATAGACCATTTATAGAGGCATGGTTGGGATGGTTAGTGGGCACAATGAGTTAACAATTGGCAGAGTTAGGGTTTTTAACAATTTCCATTAAATAGTTTTTGGACTTTTATTCATGTATTTATGTTCTATGTAAGAAATATTTTTGGCCTATAGCTGCTTAACTATATGGAATACCCTGATAAAATTTTACAGATATATAGAACACTTCAGGAAGCCTATTTTGGTCATGGAGCATACAATATTGGCCTGCAGTGGTGGGGTATCATGCAGTGTTAGCGACGCTTTATTGATTTGTTTTGAAAGGAAACTTGCAGTAATTGCATTTGCAGAAACACAAGAAGGAGTCATCAGGAATATAAGAGTAAGGTTTGATGGCACGAGGAATATGTCTCAAACAAAAGCAAAACATAAAAATTGTCTTTCCGAAACAGCCCGCTGCAATATCCTGATAAGTTTTCTCATCTGTTATAAGTTCTAATTTATTGTATTCATGTGAAAAGGATGTGAACATATATAGTCATCTATTTCTCATGGCATTAATGCATTTATACACATCTCTGTTGCAGTTTTGTCTTCAAAATATCCGCAAAAGCTTATTATTGTAGCGTATGGAAAATATTTAGTGGAAAGCTCCCTATAGCAAAGATAGAAATGTCAGCAGGATTGTTCTGTTTTTGTCATTACATACTATTTGCAAACGTTTGTAGGTTCTATCCAATTCCGATTCATAATATGTTTCTTCATTGCATTTATTTTGCCGTAGATACTGTGACGATGTAATGGTAGTGGTAATTTAGGTATAACTCGGTTTATTTTATGAGTTTTTGCCACTATCTATGTTCTTGGGACAGTGGCGGGCACTTTAAAGCCATGTTAATCAGTTTCCATTGGTGTGTTTAGAAAGGAGGCTGGCAGTAATTGCATTTGCAGAAACACAGGAAAGAATCTACTCCATCTGTAATATAAGAGCAAGGTTTCATGGCACTAGGACTATGTCTCAAACCAAACCAAAGCTTAAAAATTGTCTCTCCGAAACAGCCCGCTGTAATATCCCGATAAGTGTTCTCGTCCATTATAAGTTCTAATTTATTGTATTCATGCGAAAAGGATGTGAACAGATATAGTCTGCTATTTCTCATGGCATTAATTAAGGCATTTTTAACATTTTCTTGGCAGTATTGTCTGCAAAATATCCTCAAAATATCATTTTTTTACTGTAAATAGGGCTTGTAGGTGTGAAAATAGCCACAAAAACGAGTATTCGTGCTATTTAGGCATAATTCTGTGAATGTTAGAATAGAATTGTCCCAAAGACACTGGAAAAGAACCACTGATGCAAGCCGGTGTCTGGGTTTTATTCCAGAAAGAGCTAAACTTTATGCTTATCAAGAACATGGGGTTTGCTCGGCTTTCAAAGTTGAATCTGAAAGCGATAACTTTTTCGGAAATGTGAAAAATTCTTTGTTTCTGAAATTTTATTATGCATGAGAAATTTTTTGATATGACCTAAATTTCCATTTGGCAATTCTTGTGATGCATCGTTTTGGACCAAGTTTTTAGTTGCGTTCTAAATACCAGACTTGCTTCCGTATATCCCATGTTTTATTTCAATGTGCGAAAATGACAGGTATAAGGGACTAAAGTGATACATGTTTTATAAATATATCTGCAAGGTCAAAGAAATTGTTGCCGATTTTATATGGTCACTCCTTTAAAAATGTTGGTTAGTATTTATTGCATACTAGTAGGTAAACAAAGATAATTGACTGTAACTTGAAAGGTAGTTTAGGTCGTAGTACCAAAGTAGAAGTAAAACAAAGATCAGGAATTGATACAATTAACTTACTCCATCCATAAAAGACACCAAAGGGATAGAAATACAAACATTAAGCGACCAGACCATAATGGAAACCTAAACAAAGGAAGGCCATATGGACAGTTACTTTCCCACAAAATGGCCATATGGCCATCTAAAATTAAAAGACACAAGTGATACACACAGTAAGTAACAAACAACATTTATTTTGCCATAGACACTGTAAAAATGTGATGTAGTGCTAATTTAGGTCTAACTGGGTGTATTTGATGAGTTTTTGCCATGTTCTTAGGAGAGGGGTTGGTACTTTAAAGCCATGTAATCAGTTTTAGTGATGTGTTTGGAAAGGAGACGTGCAGTCATTGCATTTGCAGAAACGCATGAATTTACTTCATCTGGAATATAAGAGTTTGGTTTCATGGCACAAGGACTATGTCTCAAACCAAAGCAAAAGTTAAAAATAAGTCTCTCCGAACAACCCGCTGCAATATCCCGATAAGTTTTCTCATCCATTATAAAGTCTAATTTATTGTGTTTATGTCAAAAGGATGTGAACATATACAGTCAGCTATTTCTCATGGCATTAAGGCATTTATAAACATTTTCTTGGCAGTTTTGTCTTCAAAATATCCTCAGAATATCATGTTTATTTTTTTAATTTAATTAGGGGTTTTTGTTTATTCATTTTTGTTATGGTTTGTCTTTAGGTGTTTGTGTCGCTTGTGTTATTTTATTTTTGATAGCCTATTTGCCATTTTGTGGAAAAGTAACTGTCCTTTTGGCTTTCCGCTGTTTGGTGTTTCCATTAGGTCTGTTGATGCATGTTTATGTTTCTTTCCCTTTGGTGTCTCTGATGGGAGCTATGGGCTGATTGTATCGATTCCTAATCATTGCCTCTATTTCTTTTTTGTATTAATCATTTAATAAGGATGTGAACAGATATATTCAGCAATTTCTTATGGCATTAAGGCACTCATAAACGTTTCCTTGGCAGTTTTGTTTTCAAAATATCCTTAAAAATGTCATTTCTTTTTGTTACTTTAAATAGGGGCTATAGGTGTGAAAATAACCATAAAAACGAGCATGCGTGCTATCTAGGCATAATTCTGTGCATTGGAGGATAGAATTGTTCCAAAGACATTGGAGAAGAACCACTGATGCATGCCAATGTCTGAATTCAATTTCAGAAAGAGGTTAACTTTGCACTTTTAAAAAACATGAGGTTCGCTCGGCTTTCATAGTTGAATCTGAAAGCGATAACTTTTTTCGTCCTCGAAAGATTCTTTGTGACTGAACTTGTATTAAGCATGAGGAAAATTTTTAGATATGACCTTTAGATATGTCTCTCCGAAACAGGATGCTGCAATATCCCGATTAGTTTTTTCATCCATTATAATTTCTAATTTATTGTTCTCATGCCAATGGGATGTCAACAGATATAGTCAGCTATTTCTCATTGCATTAAGGCATTTATAAACACTTTCTTGGTGGTTTTGTCTTCAAAATATGCTGAAACTATCATGTTTTACTTTAAATATGGGGTGTAGGTGTGAAAAAAAGCCATAAAAATGAGTATTGATGCTATTTAGGCATAATTCTGTGCATTTTAGGATAGAATTGTTCCAACATTGGTGAAGAGCCACTGATGCAAGTCGGTGTCTGGGTTCCAGAAAGAGGTAAACTTTGCGCTTTTCAAAAACATGTGGTTTGCTCGGATTTCATAATTGAATCTGAAAGCGATTACTTTTTTGAAAATTGAAAGATTCTTTGTGACTGAATTTGTATTAAGCATGAGGAAATTTTTAGATATGACCTTTAGATATGTCTCTCCAAAATATCCCGCTGCAATATCCCGATAAGTTTTCTCATCCGTTATAATGTCTAATTTATTGTATTCATGTCAATGGGATGTGAACAGATATATTCAGCTTTTTCTATTTATAAACATTTTCTTGGCAGTTTTGTCTTCAAAATATCCTCAAAATGTCATGTTTTACTTTAAATACGGGGTGTAGGTGTGAACATAGCCATAAAATGAGTATTCGCGCTATTTAGGATAGAATTGTTCAAAAGACATTAGAGAAGAGCCACTGCACTGATGCAAGTCGATGTCTGGGTTCCATTACAGAAAGAGGGAAACTTTGCGCTTTTCATAAACATGCGATTTGCTCGGCTTTCAAGTTGAGGCGGTTCTTCTGTGGCGGTTTAATTATGTTGTTGTTTGTTACTTACTGTGTGTATCACTTGTGTCTTTTTATTTTGGATGGCCATATGGCCATTTTGTGGGAAAGCGACTATCCTTATGGCCTTCCTTTGTTTAGGTTTCCATTATGGTCTGGTCGCTTAATGTTTGTGTTTCTTTCCCTTTGGTGTCTTTGATGGGTGGAGTAAGTTAATTGTATCGATTATCGATTCCTGATCTTTGTTTTACTTCTACTTTGAATCTGAAAGCGATTACATTTTCGCAAACTTGAAAGATTCTTTATGATTGAACATTAATTATACACGAGTAAATTATTAGATATGACCCAATTTTTTATTTGGCAATTCTTTTGATGCATCATAAAGAAAATAAGGGTTTGGTATAGCATAGGTAGAAATTTTGAAGGTTCTATCCAATTCTGTTTCATTGAATGTATCTATAGGGCATATATGTTGCCATATTTGACGTCATTCTGATTCAATTTCAAAATTCAATACTGGACTTGAATCTCTTCTGCAGCAAGGTCTATCGGAAACCGAATTATATTGTGACTTAGTATATTAATTTAGTAAAATCTATAACCGCAATAACTTTATGTTGGAACAGTCATAACATTTGAGGCCTGACCAACCAGCGTGCAATTAAAGAGGGAAGCAAGGTTGTCAACCGTGATTGGGTTAACTACCATGCATGCAGTCTGTCGTATAATATTTATGTTGTACCCAATCTTTTTATATTGAAGAATGATTTTACGAAATTGTGTGCTAAAGTCACTGCGGTTATAAATTTTTCTAGATTTATATACTTAGTCACCATAAAATTCAGATTCCGATAGACCTAGTTGCAGAAGCGATTTAAGTCCAGTATTGAATTTTGAAATCAGAATGACGGCTATAAAATTTTGAAAAGGTTTTACGTAGTTTATGGTACCGATAACCCTGATTAAGAAGTTTAGCCGTTAACAATTTATTACGTGTGTTGAAGTCAGTTACATGACTACACACTCTGGCAAATCGAATTAATTGTGAAACATCAACGCCGTATGATGGCACACGTGGAGCATCACCATCCAAAAAAGTAAAGTTTACAATCTATAAATCAAAATCATCGCGTTTATCATAAATTTGGCAAGAAACAAACCCATCCACAATAGACAGATGTAAATCCAAAAAAGAGGCCTCGGTATCAGAAGAATTCGCTTTATTTAACTGAAGTTCTTGGGGGGGGGGGAATGGGGGGGGGGGGGGTAAATTTGACTGATCAAACCATCGAAATAGGTGTTATCAATATTTAATAAATCATCCAAATATCTAGAAGTGGAGCTAAGTTCCCATGATTTCAGACTGGTTATCAACAGAAAGGGACTTCATGAAGTCTCTCTCATAACAAAACAAAAACAGATCAGCCAGAAGTGGTGCGCAATTAGTACCCATTGGAATACCCACAACTTGTCTAAATAACTTAGTAACAAATCTTATGTAAATATTGTCGAGTAGAAAGGTGAGAGCTTCACACACCTTCTGACATGACCATAAAGTATAGTTTTTATGCTCTTCAGAAGTGAAAAACGCATTTCTTACATTACATGCAAGATAGAGGGAGTCTTCCCTATGAAATGTACATTCAATTAAATCAATAAGTTTTTTCTTTTATAAGATTATGAGGAAGTGTAGTGTAAAGGGTGGCAAAAATCATAATAAGGCAAACTTGAAGCACGAAAACGCCTGGGTTTTAATTTATTTAAAACTTCATTAGAATGTTTTGTGGACCAAAACAGATTTCTACCTGATCTTTCGAATACTTTGTCGCAACATTTTATCGCATGTTTGTGATGGCAGTAAAACATGAAGTTAATAACCGGAGAGTTCTGTGGTGGTACAAGAGCTTGAATTTGCAATAAACCGTGCTTTGTATGGTCTTTTATGAAGTTTAGATAACCAATATAACGTAGGAAGCTTGTCTTGGCCTTCTGTAACACAGACAGCAGTAGGCATTCATGCGGACTGAACAAATTATTTGTCTTAATCGCGACTGAAGTAAGGGCGAGGATTGTGGCCACGTAGAATCGATTTAAGCCCCACAGTGGAATTCGTTTCCGCTGACCGTTCCAAGGCGGTTCTTCTGTCGCGGTTTATTTTTGTTATGGTTTGTCTTTGGGTGTTTGTGTCCCTTATATTATTTTATTTTGGATAGCCTTTTGGCCATTTTGCGGAAAAGTAACTATCCTATTGGCTCTCCGCTGTTGGTGTTTCCGTTTGAGTCTGTTGCTTCATGTTTTCCCATTGGTGTCTCTGATGGAAGCTGCGGGTTAATTATATCGATTCCTGATCATTGTCTCTACATTCATTCCTCAGCTTTCATTGTTGAATCTGAAAGCAATAACTTCTTCGCAACCTTGAACGATTCTTTGTGACTGAACTTTTATTGTGCACGAGTTAATTATTAGATATGACAAATTTCTATTTGGCAATTCTTTTAATGCATAATAAAGAAAATAAGGGTTGGTATAGCAACGGTAGAATGTCAACAGCACTAACCTATTTTCAGTCATTAAATACTATTTCCAACCATTTGTAGGTTCTATCCGATTCTGTTTTATAAAATGTTTCTGCATGGCATGTTTGTCGCCATAGATACTGTAAAAGTGTGATCGTAGTGCTAATTTAGGTCTGACTGGGTGTATTTGCGGATATTTTTTGCCTCTGATTTATGTTCTTGGGAGTGTGGGGGCGTACTTTAAAGACATGTAAATCAGTTTCTATTGATGTGTTTGGAAAGGAGACTTGCAGTAATTGTATTTGCAGAAACATAAGAAAGAATCTACTTCATCTGGAATATAAGAGTAAGGTTTCATGGCACTAGGACTATGTCTCAAACCGAAGCAAAACTTATAAATTGTCTATCCGAAACAGCCCGCTGCAATATCCCATGCAACTTGAGAAAACAACCAGCGGACCGCGTATACCCCCGGCCAGCACCACTCCAACATATCTTTCGAGATTGTATTTAACATGAATGAAGATGTCAAGAAGCTATACGAATCTAAAATGTGGTTGTAAAAGCTAAACCAAACACAAATTTCTAAATGGACCAAGATACTTAAGGGGTGGGGGCATTAATGTTACTGAAGCAGCAGTGTGGGTATGCATCAATAAAATCAATGGACTGGTATGGAAAAACCAATGCAAGTATCAATTGAATTTGTGTTAGAGTTTAGAACATACATGCATCTATAAACTTTGTCACAAAACTTGAACCAAATGTTAAATTTCTAAGTTTGTGACTGTGACCTTAAGGTAACTGTTGGGGGGGGGGGGGGGGTGGGAGGGCGGGGGCATGCAGCAATGAAATCTTTAGACCGGTATGTATCGTCAGTATAAGTATCATCTAAATCTATGAAAGGACTCAGTAGATAAATCTCTTAGAAACTTTAACGCAAAACTTTATTCAAATGTAAGAATTCTGAGTCTGTGGCCTTGACGTCAAGGTCACTGTAGGCAGAAGGGACATGCATCAATGAGATCTTTAGACCAGTATGTAACTTCAGTGTAAGAGGGAACTAAATGTATCAAAGGGTTCAGAAGATACAATGTCTTAGAAACTTTAACGCAAAACTTTAAGCAAAATGTTAATGGACGGGCGGACAGATGGATATTAGTCAGGATGGACGGACAGACGGATGGACGAACGCCAAGACGAAAACTATAAACCCCATAGCATACTTCGTATGTCGGGGGTATAATTATAGTCCTTGCAATCCATTTGCATATTCTGAATATGTTCCAGTAAAATAACCAGTTGCATACCCTTTGCAAGTGCTTTGCAACAGATTGGTGCAAACATTTTGCAAACATAGCTGTACCTCTGCAAAGAGATTGCAAATACATAGAGTATAGTTACTTTTTTGAGTTGGATACCAAAAATATTTCATCGAGTGTGTTGAAAACATCTTAATTGTCACGAGTGCGAAGCACTAGTGCAAAGTTGGATGTTTTTAACACACGAGATGAAATACTTTTGGTATCCGCCGAAAAAATGTTAAGGTTCTTTTTATTTTATGATTTATTAGGACACTTACGGTAATTGATTGACCCGAGGTGACATCACGATATTGGCCGGGCTAGTTGACGTCATAACTGTCAGTTTCAAAGCATAAACAAACCGAAATATGAATTTTTAGTTCAAAGAATGCTTTTCAAGGTATGTTACAGAATGCGTTGTGCTTATTTGAAGTCCATTTAATTTTTGAAGGCTCTATGTGACATGCACACAGCCACTGTATAATCGATTCCATGAGTAGCACTTGGTCGTGGTCGTTTTATCACGTTGGAAAAATAATACGCTAATTTGAACACATATTTCCTCGCACAAACTTTAACTCAGCCATTCAGTGAACTTGTACGCCTTGTAGACCATCTGCAACAATGACAGTTAAATATGTTCTATAAAAGGGTTATCCTTTGGAAGCAAGGAATACACCACATAACTAAAATATGGAGTGTACATGTTTTCTGGGCCAGACTAGCTAGTTTCGGCCAATTAGGCCTCATCAGCGACCCTCGAATATTTTCAAAATTCCACAATGGAATCAATGATCCCAAAGGACAATAAAATATAATCTACACTAAGCCTAAATCTGTGAGGGAGCATTTAAATAATTGTGCCCGAGATGTGTGTCGGTAAAAGGGAGATGTTCAAATCAAAGCGCTACTGTTGTCAAATATGGCGCCTGTTCATTCAATTTTTATGCCACACTTCAAAATATATTCTAACGACACAAGGAATTATTATTCTTAGCAAATCAAAGGAAAATTAACCTTTTTTTTCGACCAGAACGTAATCGTCAACGCTACAGTGAAATGATATAAATGGTATCAGTCACAAGTGAAATGATACGATATCATTTCACTTGTGATTGATAGCATTTTTATAAGTTTCAGATATGCATTGATTTTACTGCTAAGTATAAAATAAAAAATGCTTTTAGCACACTACAAATGTTCGCAAACAGGGTCTCTTACAGTTTTCATACTGCAAATCTTTTGCAAACAGTGACTTAAAATCACTTGGTAAGATTAATTAACAGTCTTTCCTCAATAGCAGTCTGCAAACAGTTTACAAACATCAACTCTGATTTTTTATTCAGGTATAAAGCTTTTGCAAATAGTTACTTTGAAAGTACTTCATGCAAGTGTAATGTAAAAGGTTTTACAGTCATTTAAAAAGTATCTTTTTTCATAAGGTCTTTCGAATTAAATGCGAAACAGGATTTTCAAAATTTGATCTGCATGTTGGGCGTTACAATACAACGTTTATAGCCATAACATGTAAAATGAATTAAAAAAACTCCCCTTTTATATACAGAATGATATTTGTATTTTTTGGGGTTGTTTTTCAATCTATTCAAAAACAAAACAAAAAAAAAAAAGTTCAATCTATTCAAAAACAAAAACAAAAAAAAAGTCAGGGTCATCAGTTGAGAAAATTCTGTAGTTCTTAACCAATAAATGCTGCATGCCATCGTTTGATGACTTCAAGTTTTTTTAAACATTTGTTATCATCTACTAGCATAGAAGGCATGGCCTAGACCATTTGAATACAATTGTTGTGACTGGGGTTGGGTGAGGTGGGGTGTGGTAGCGTATGTAGGGTAGTTTGGAGTGGGTTGGGGTAGGGTAGGTGGGTGGTGGGAAGGAGTGGGTGTGATGGGGTAGGTTGGGGGTTGGGGTAGGTTGGGGTGGGTAGGTAGGATAGGGTGGGGTTAGAATTGGTAGGGTAGGTAAGTTGGGGCTGGGGAGGTTAGGGTAAGGTTAAGTAGGGAAGGGTAGCTAGGAAGATATGGGGTAGGTGGTTGTGGGCAAGTGGGTGCACTGGTGTGGAATGAGATTGGGATGGTGAGGTGGGGATGAGTTAGGTTGGGATGGATGCATTGGCATGGGGTGGGGTAGGTTTTGTTGGGGTGGAGGTAGGTAGGGAAGGTATGTTGGGGGTTGGTGGGCAGGGGTAGTGCAAGATTAGGTAGGGTAGGGTAGGTAGGGTGGGATTGGGATAGTTGGGGATGGATAGGGTGGGTGCATTGGTTTGGGGTCGTGTGGGGTTGGGTGGGGTTTGGGTTGTGTAGGCAGAGTACGGTAGCTAGGGTGGGTGAGGTTTGGGGGTGGGGTGGATAGGTTTGGGTTGGATGGGTGGGGTAGGGTTAGGTAGTGTAGGTAGGGTGGGATTGGGTTATGGTGGGTGCGTTATGGATGGAGTGTGGTAGGTAGGTGGAGTGCAAATTAGTTAAGGTGTGGTTGGGGAAGGTGGGGTTGATAGGGTTGGGTAGGTGGAGTTGGGGTAGGTAGATGAGGTTAAGGTAGGGTAAGTAGGGGTTAGGAAGGTTAGGGTAAGGTTAAGTAGGGAAGGGTTGCTAGGAAGATATGGGATAGGTGGGTGTGGGTAGGTGGGTGCACTTGTGAGTAATGAGGTAGGGAAGTTGAGGTGGGGTTGGGCTGGTTGAACTGGCATGGGGTGGGGTAGGTTTTGTTGGGGTGCAGGTAGGTAGGGAAGGTATTTTGGGGTTTGGTGGGCAGGGGTAGGGGTAGTGGGTTAGTTGGGATGGATAGGGCTGGTCAGTTGGTTTGGGGTCGTGTGGCGTAGGGTAGGTTGGGTGGGGTTTGGGTTGTGTAGCTAGAGTACGGTAGCTAGGGTGGGTGAGGTTTGGGTAGGTGGGATGGATAGGTTTGGGTTGGACGGTTGGGGTAGAGTTAGGTAGGGTGGGATTGGGTTATGGTGGCTGGGTTATGGTGGCTGCGTTATGGATGGGGTGTGGTAGGGTAGGTGGAGTGCAAAGTAGGCAAGGTGTGGTTGGGGTAGATGGGTGGATAGGGTAGGGTAGGTGGGGTCGGGTTAGGAAGATAAAGTTAAGGTAGGGTATGTAGGGTGGGGTTGGGATTGGTAGGAGTAGGTATGGTGCATTCAACTAGGCAGGGTAGGGTTAGTAGGGTGGGGTTGGGGTAAGTGGGGGATTTTAGGGTAGGATAGGATAGGGTAGGTAGATGGGAATGGTGGTATTAGGTGGGGTGGGAAGGGTAGGTAGTTTGGGGTTACGATAGGTGGGGTGATGTTAGGTAGCGTAGGTAGAGTGGAATTGGGATTGGTAGGGGTGGATAGGGTCGGTGCGTTGGTATGGGTTAGGGTAAGGTAGATGGGATGAGGGTGGGTATGTTGGGTGGGGTTAGGTGGGGATGGGTAGGGTTGGTACGTTGGAGTTGGGAGAGATTAAGGTAGGGTAGGGTAGGCTAGGTGGAGTGGGAAGGGTAGATAGGCCGGAATAGGGTAGGAGGGGTGGTCAGGTAAGATGCTTTGGGGTGTGTTAGTGGGGGGGTAGGGTTGACAGCTTTTATGATACCAGACAATGCAAGTATCACAACAAATTCACCAGTTCTTCATACAAACACTTTCAGTACAGAGCCCACAGGGGTAATATTCTATTCTATTCCATACAGGATGTGATGCATCAGAGTAGCGTCCCTTGGTTTGAATGACGTCATTTATTTCATTGATGAGATCACAAAATTATTGACTTCTCATAATCGTATAGTTCCATTTGCATTTTAGCAAAGAGTTTGCTCCGCTTGAATCTGAAAAAATCTGATAACTGAAGATGCCAGACAAGGAAAGGCGAAGATCATATACTTGGCGTGTAGGGCAGGCTGACAGTAGGATTTCCATAGAAGGTAAGGCAGACTGATCAAGTTGTGGGATAGACAGACAGACAGACAGACAGAAGGTCATTTTGGAGACGTTGCTTCCAATTTTGTGGGACTTTTACCCGACATTGAGATAAAATGACTTCTCAAGCCCTGTCGCCCAATGAAACCAATAGGGTTTATTAGCATGGACGGTCCGCCTCGCACGGCGGTTCCTAGACAGGCTTCGATCCTCTAAGCGGTTTACCAGTACTAGTGTGCGGGCCGGATTCAGCTCTGCGTTGAAGCATCATGCAGCACATATATTTCTTCAAGCCCTATGGACGGGGGGCTTAGATAGATAGATAGATTAAATAGATAGATAGATAGATTAGATAGATAGATAGATAGATAGATAGATAGATAGATAGATAGATAGATAGATAGATAGATAGCAAGTATTTTAGCATACTAAAGATTTGTAAAACAGGTCCAGATTTTAACACTTTAAACCCTTTAGACCAGTACAGATGCTTAAGAAAACAGTCAAGATCCTATGAACTATATCATCAGGGTCTTCACTGTTTGTCATGTTTTAATATGATTAAAAAAATCCCATATTTATAAGATTGGACATGTCCAAAATAAAATAAAAAGGCTGAAATAATCGACCTCAGAATTTCAGGGGTAAAGTGTTTAGTCAATAAGTCAATTAGTCAATAAATTTGCTATGTAATCAATGAAATAAATGACATCATACAAACCAAGGGACGCTACTCTGAATTTACCCGCAACAATTTTGTTTGTTTGTTTGTTTGATTTGAGGTTAAACGTCCCCGTCAACACTGTAAAGGTCATTTTGGAGACGTTGCTTCCAATTTTGTGGGACTTTTACCCGACACTGAGATGAAAAGACATCTCAAGCCCTGTCGCCCAATGAAACCAACAGGGTTTATTAGCATGGACGGTCCACCTCGCACCGCGGTTCCTGGACAGGCTTAGATCCTCTAAGCGGTTTACCAGTACTAGTGTGCGGGTCGGATTCAGCTCTGCGTGGAAGTATCATGCAGCCCATATATTTCTTCAAGCCCCTATGGGCGGGGGCTTAGATAGATAGATAGAGAGATTAAATAGATATAAAGATGTATAGATAGCAAAGTATTTTGAGCATACTAAAGATTTGTCAATTCGGTCCAGATTTAACATTTTAAACCCTTTAGACCAATACAGATGCTTAAGAAAACAGTCAAGATCCTATTAACTATATCATCAGGGTCTTCACTGTTTATCATCATGTTTATGATTGCCAAATCCCCTGTTTATAAGATTGGACATGCCCAAAAAAATAAAAAGGATGAAATAATCGACCTCAGAATTTCATCGGTGAAAGTGTTTAATCATGTAAATCAGTCAATAAATTTGCGATGTCATCAATGAAATAAATGGCATCATACAAACAAAGGGACGCTACTCTGAATTTACCAGCAACAACAGAATAGAATATAATAGAATACTTTTTATTTCCAATCAAGGAACCAAGTTCACACCCTGTTCCAGATAGGGGTAAAGTTGGCTCTCCAGGTCTACCAAATACAGTAGAACTTCGATGGCTCGAACACCGATGGCTCGTTTACCATGGGTGTGTCGAACCCATTCTTGAGCCCCTAGCGAAATCCTCTACATAAGACATAATGGGGGATAATTAAGGAGAATTTAGTCTTTTATCCTGCAATTGTATGCTGTGTGTACTCATTAGAATCACCTCGATGAGGCGATTCTAATGAGTACACACAGCATACATTTTCATTCTAGAACACCGAAAATATATCTAAAATGATCTCGTTATGCCTCCTGAAAGTAACTTAAGTGGCTCGAACTACCCCAGTCTCGAGGTCCCAAAGGTGCTCGAGCCATTGAAGTTCGTCTGTATGAGTTATTAACCCACTCTGTATCAAATGGAATCTTGCAGTCGTTTTCATCACAAGTCATTTCAAAATTTTAGAAGCCCCTGTGGTGTAGTGGCATTACGCAAATACGCCTATAAAAATACATTGCCACCTTTATCGCCGAAAAAATGCAAATTTTATGATGAAATATTGTGATATTTTTCTTTTTTCTTCTCTAAAGAAATAAGAAAAATAAGGTATACTCCCGGAAACCCCAGTTTTACTATATAAAAGTGGGGTTCAAGGGGGTCAAAATTATATAGGCGTGTTTTCGTGATGGCTTTGCTACTCTCCTGATTGAGTTTGTTTGATTTGAGGTTTAACGTCCCCATCAACACTGTTTATGTCATTTTGGAGACGTTGCTTCCAATTTTGTGGGACTTTTACCCCACATTGAGATGAAATGACATCTCAAGCCCTACCGCCCAATGAAACCAATATGGTTCATAAGCATGGATGGTCCGACACTCGCACCGCTTTGCCTGGACAGGCTTAGATCCTCTAAGCGGTTTACCAGTTTGTTTGATTTGGGGTTTAACGTCCCCGTCAAGCGGTTTTCCAGTACTCGTTTTCGGGTCGGTTTCAGCTCTGCGTGGAAGCATCCTGCAGCCCATCTATTTATTCAAGCCCCGATGGGCGGGGCCGACTACTGGCCTGATATATCAGGAATCGCAGTATCAGTCTATGTGCTCATCCGGGAACCGGCCTTGGAGCAGCTTCCTTTTCCTGTTAACCCAAGGACAAACAAACTGCAGCAAAATGAGCTTTTTAAATAAACTCAAAAAATCAGTCATTCTTGAGATGCCTGACAGAGGAACACCTAGATAGGATGTCCTTAGGGTCAAGCGGTCTGAGAGGCAGGTTGTATTAAAAATGGAAAAAACAGAAGGTATTATTCAATTAAATTAATGTGTTTAAAGACTTGCAAATTGAGCTTTAAAGCCCTCCCGAAAATATTGTAAACTTGGGAAATAAATACTTTGTATCAAGAACATTCTGTTTATGAACCATCTTATCTGTACTGTCGCCATCGTTTCTTGATGAAATACTTGGTATACTTTCCGGAACTTTTGAGTCAGCTTTATATTTCGTATTTATTTGTTGTTGGGTATCAATAGTACTTTCTCTTTCTTGCAACCTGTTTATGGATACTTTCCCTGAAAAGTCTTTATGTCTCTGTATTTCATTCATTTCGTTTCTACGTCTTCCAAGCATTGTCTCCCTCTGCATTAATTCTTCATCTCGGATTTGAATAATCTCTTGTCTCTTTTTCAATGCTTCTTCTTTTTCAAGGAGATCCCGAGTACTATACTCTTGGTCTAATCTGCCTGTTTCTAGAGTTAACCGTTTCTCTCTTTCATCAAGTTCTATTTCTCTTCTTCTAATTTCTTCTTCCCATGCAATCAGACTTTCTACAACTCTCCTCCTTTTATCATCAAACTTATATGTTATATCCTCTTCGGTTTCCCTTAAAGGGGGTTCTCTGTGTCTATAACTCTCTCTCTGTTGTTGTGTTTGGTACCGCATGCTTTCGGCATGCGTTGTGTCTTCTGGCGGAAAGTATTTATATCGTTCCTGTCTTTGTGTTTTGAAACCTTTTCCATCTATTGTAAAACCAGCTGGCATTTGCTTAAAGTCGTCTGGTTCTTCATATATTCCACCAGTCTGTTCCTTCTCTATTGAAGAAGGATAGTGATATTTCTGACTTTGCGGTGTGGACTCCGAGAAAACTGGAGTTTTGCATCTTACAGTTTCTTCTTCCTTTTCAGCTATTTGAAAACTGAGTTTTCTTCGGGTGCTTTTATTCATTCCATGACTTTCTGATTCTTTTGCTTCTCTGCTGGCGTCCAAAACATTAAGTCCCTGACGTCTCAAAGACATTAATCTTCTATCCATTTCCTCTATTTCTTTGAATGTACCACCATGGTCACTTTTCTCCAGTTGCACACCAGTTGCTTCGATAGTAACAAAGTCTTCCAGTGGCAGTTCACCAGCTGTGAAATTAATTGCCTTTGGAATAGTTTGTCTTTGTACTACTCTATCAGCAGTTCTGCTCATTCCTATAGGCATTCTCCTTTTATAATCTTCAGGTGCAAATACGGAGTCCGCAGTACCTCTATGACTACGTATTTCTAAGTCATCTGGTTCGTCGTCATCTTCTATCTCCTGTTCTCTTTCTAGCTCTTGAATTTCGATCCTTGTAACTCTTTGAGCCGCATGTGCTTGTCTTAATTCCTCTTCATGTTGGACTTGTATTTCTCTAATATGTCTTTTTCTTGCCTCTTCATTTATTCTCATTTCCTGAACAAGCCTTTGATATTCTGCAGCTTGTTTGGTTCTCTCCCTTCTCAAAAGCCTTAATTCTCTTTCCACTTCGTCAGTATTGGAGTTAGCCATGATTATGGTTAAGAGATTTCTCTGATTCACTTCTGAAAATTTCTCTCCACTATGAAAAAAAAAAAACAAATTATCACAATTCTTACTCTTACCCCCAAGAAGTGTTATTTTCCATTTGATATATCAGATAAACTGATTTCACAATATCACACACTGAGAACTCCTCTCCAGTATAAATAAAATTTTATTTTATTTATTCCTGGTAAGCGTGTAGTATATAAATGTCACTCAATTAGCCTGTATGTCAAAAACATACACATTCCACAGCATTTCACAAAAGAAATCCAGAACATCAATTCTTTTCAAGCGTCCATATTTCGCTTGATCAGCTTAGAATATCTTACACACCATATCATCACAAAATAATACACATTCGGATGTTCTCCTGAATGAGTAACACTTTTTCTTACATGGACTTATTCTAGTCTAGATTACATCACAAGAACGTTCCACTTCATGGATAATGCTCCTTAGTATTGAGTCAATTACCAATATTTCATCTGATTACACACACTTTCGGTCTCTTTCCAGCATGAATGATGTATTCAAGTTTGAATAACTTGCAATGTACCATAAATCTCACATTTTCACTTATGGGTATATCTCCTATACTATTGAAACGTTTCTGTGTGAATAAATTTCATACACCACACGTTTCTATAATTCCTTTCTCTATTATTTCCTGTATGGTAAACAATACAGCACTCTAAAAAGAACTAACAGCTTTTCTAAAGTTTCTCTCCAGTATGAATAAGGCAACCGAGCATGAATGAAATGCAGTGCTCCGTTAATATCTCAACTATTCACATAAGGTGTCCCACCTTTATTATTTATACTTTCTAATATGAACAGGTTTTAAACAAATTCCATATAGTTTTTAATTTTCTGTATGACTAACAATACAGCTCTTTAAATACAACAATGCAGTTTCACTTCTGTTCTCTACAGTATGAAAGGCATAACCAGTGTGAATAAGTTATCATCAGGTTTCTCTCATATGTAAATGGCGCTTTCCTTTACGAACGAGTTCAATGCCGTTTCTTCATAAGTACTGTCTCCTGTATGACTAGCTATATAGTACTTAATATGTCACAGGAAGAGTTTCGCTTCTGATTCTCTCCAGTATGAATTGTGTAAACCACTATCACTAATCACAGTTTTTTTCATAAGATTGCTCGCCAGCATGAACACCGATTTTATGTATGAATGTGAACTATTCACATAAGGTATCTCTCCAGTATGAATACCGTTTCGTATGTCTTTTCACATAAGGTATCTTTCCAGTATGAATACCATTTCTTACATATGGCTGATTCATATAAGGTATCTCTCCAACATGAAGACTGTTTTATATGTGTATTCACATAAGGTATCTCTCCAATATAAAACCATAAATCTCAACTTTTCACATACGGTAACTCTCCAGTATGAATACCATTTCTTAAATATGGCTGATTCATAAGGTATGCTGGTTCATATAAGGTATCTCTCCAGTATGAATACCGTTTCGTATGTATGAAACCATAAATCGCAACTGTTCACATAAGGTATCTCTCCAGTATGAATACCGTTTCGTATGTCATCTATTCACGTAAAGTATAAGTATGATGCCAAGTGTCAACCCACATAAGGTTTCTCTCCGATATGAATACCGTTTCTCACATTGGTTCCATTTCACATAAGGTTTCTCTCCTATGTGAATGGTGCACAAGGTCTATCTCCTGTATATATTATAATACAGTGCCATAAGGTCTATCTCCTTTATGTATGATAATACAGTGCCATAAGGTCTATCTCCTGCATGTATAATAATATAGTGCCATAAGGTCTATCTCCTGCATGTATAATAACACAGTGCCATAAGGTCTATCTCCTGCATGTATGATAACACAGTGCCATGTATGTATATTTTGTACTTTAACTACACTATCTCTCCAGTATGACTCAGTCGGATGCGCGTCCCACCTGTGACCAGGAGGACGAGGGCTTGACTCACACCGGGGTCGGCAACATTCCTTCGCGGAGACTGATCATGAAATCTTTTCTATGGTCATTCCCCCTCCTCCGCTGATTCAAGAAGGGCAGCTGTCAGCCTCCAGCGCAAGAATGTGCACCACACTGGTTAACCACCTACGTATAAGCCTGCCCAGGAAAGTGCTGATAGGTAAACTGACCGGCTCAAAATAACCTAAATAATGTTAACTGGGCCGTAAAACTCCAATACAAACAAACAAAACTCTCAGGTATGAATGATGTAACCCTGTTTAAATAATACCTCCTGTGTGGAGGACTCTGATGGACCCATAGACAGTTATCACATATCTCCTGTGTAAATAAAATATAAGACTTCTAATGAAAATAAAACTATACAGTTTTGCTACAGGTTCTCTCCAGTATGGTCAAAATGTTAGCACCTGAAAAGAAAAGGATTCTCTTCAATATAAGAAAACTGGTTGTCCTTCAATTCTTGACATTATCTGAAACAAACATATTCTTACTCATTTTAATGACTGCAAATGCAGCATGTACATGAATATAGCTTGTTTGCCTATAACAATAGTGTTTTTTTTTTTTTTACCAACAAAATAGCCAATGCTGTCCAAATATCTCTGTAACAAAAGAACTCCAACAGAAGCCCTATTTTTTTCTAGTAGCACCCACCCATGTACCCTTGACATGTAAAACAATGACAGCACACCTGTATCAATTGTCTCATGAGGTAGGCTGAAAACATAAACAAGTTCTGAGCGGGGAAACTTAGACTCAATTCCCAAATTCCTGTACTGTCATAAGTGTAGGCCGTCTGATCTGGGTTCACACTGTTTGCCAAGAGCAAACACACAACTCCATTATAAATTCTCTAAGAATTCCGAGGCCATTTTCTATAAATAACCACCACCTGAGTTTCTTACAATTCTGTGCTAGTGGCATGAGCAGCAGCACCGGAGAGCTTCTGTGCTTAGTAGTGTAGAAAAAAAATCAGACAATGCAATATTTCAGACATGTAAGTTCACCATCCATTATTCTGCAACTAAGGCCATTTTCTATAAATAACCACCACCTGAATTTCTTACAATTCTGTGCTAGTCGCGTGAGCAGCAGCACTGGAGAGCTTCTGTGCTTAGTAGTGTAGAAAAAAATCAGACAATACAATATTTCAGACATGTAAGTTCACCAGCCATTATTCTGCAACTAAGGCCATTTTCTATAAATAACCACCACCTGAATTCTTTACAATTCTGTGCTAGTCGAATGAGCAACAGCACTGGAGAGCTTCTGTGCTTAGTAGTGTAGAAAAACAATCAGACAATACAATATTTCAGACATATGGTTTCACCAGCCATTATTCTGCAACTAAACAACAACATTATAGATCTACACTCGCTACAGGGATACCCGATTTGATTCCGATGGGGACTTTGGGAAAGTGGGCAAGACAAACACAGGGAATACTCCAAATGGCATGGACAAAATAATGATCTGGGGTCATAAGGATGAAATAATGAACTATCAACACAATCTAAACATAATACACGCTGACACACACACACACAAAATGACATGAATGAGCAGAGCAATAAATAAATAAATAAGCATAAACAAACAAATACATAAGAAAAAAAATGTTCCGTCCGAGTTTCGATCCCACGCCGTCAAAAATACAGCCAATTAGGATTTCGTATTCAGCGACTTAACCCGCTCGGCCACGGTAGATTTAGTTATATTGTGACACTATATTACGATATATAAAGCTTTACACCTCACCGCGTCACCAGGTAAATCACGCGCGGGCCAGAGCATGACAAAACGACTAGCACATCATTTCAGTTATACCCGGGGAAATTACCACTCTGATCAGGGTTTCTCAAAACAACTACTCGTATTCACAGATATTTAGGAGACCCATTCAAATGGTCTCTCAATCGGACAAGGAGATCTATTACCAGGGCAGAGCAGTGGGCGAATTTAAATTATCGTAAGGGACATTTTCTGATCTACATTGTTTACACATTACGAGCAACTACCCGGATCAGAAGCAGACGAAGCATAGCACAAACTTGTTCACGGTTATTTTCGCGAAGCGGAACGCGGCGAAAACATAATGAATCCCCGGGGATGGATAACAGTGAACAAACTTATGCGATGGACTCCATTGGATACTGACAGGTAACATTGTTAACGTAAATTATCATTTTTGTTCCTATCAATAACCACAGTTGACCATCGTACAGTATCTGAAATCGGAAGCTGCTGTTACTGTACGCCCAAAAATCGTTAGCTGCTTTACATGATATTTATAAATAAAACAAAAAATCAATAAAATCCATTAATGACACTTTTGTTGAACACATGTTTTGGAAGGTAAGAGACGTTTCTTTTCAAATTTGCTTCGATTTGCAATCATAATGTGTCCTGTTCTTCACAAGAAAACGATTCTGATGCCGCATCAGTGATTTATCTCATCCTCGGTTGCGGCGATCGTTACTATTTTACATTTTGTCTGTCATGTGGTCAGTTTACACATGTAATAAATTAGCGAGAGCCAAATAAGGTTATAAACCAGCATATCTCAATACCCGTTTACTAGTTCTATATTCCTGCCATCAAAATAATAACTGCTTTGTTCAGGGCCTATCATGTTGGCGACTGTACGATTAGCTGCTAGCTAGCTGCGATTATCACTGCCTGCATGTTTTGATTAGAGACGTAGTTTAGCTTTGATATATCCCATTTTGATAACTTGACTGAATCACGCCTGTACAGAGAAACGGTAAATATTGCTATCGGAGTCAGAATGGTGATACTACGACCACCATGAATAGGACCCGCGATACAGGAAGCTAGTCCCTAGCATTGTCACCAAAGAGGTAAACTTAGCTACAGTATCCCCACCACCTTGAGCCTTGGAAATGTTCGGATCGGGAAGAGCATTCCAATCTCTACTGGCCCGAGGGAAGAATGGATTTTTGTGAAAGTCATTTCTTGAACGCCATTGAATGGTGATTTCTACACCTTCTAGCTGGGAGAACAAGGTCATCTGTTTGAATGCTTGCAGCACCATTTAGACCTTTGTTATACAGAATTAGCATACTGTCTCCTCTCTCTGGTGAAAGAATGTGCCTTGTACTGGTTATGCGATAGACTGATAGCAAGCGGTTGGTAGCTCTGCTCCATAGCGTAGATTGCGAGTTTTGTTTGTTTGTTTGTATTGGAGTTAAATGGCCCAGTCAACACTGTTAAGGTCATTTTTGAGCCGGTCAGTTTATCTATCCACACAATTTTCCTGGGCAGACTCATACGTAAGTAGTTGACCAGTACAGTGCACATTCTTTCGCCGGAAACTGACAACTGCCCTTCTTGAATCAACGGGAGAGAATGACCGTAGAAAAGATTTAATTCTCCACGTAAGAATGTTGCCGACCCCGGCAGGAATCGAACCCGCGTCCTCCTGATCACCAGTCAGATGTGCATCCGACTTAGCTACAGAGGCCGGCCGTAGATTGTGGGTACTTGTTTAAATGCAATATTAAAGTACAAAATATTCAGTACAATTTTTGTCGTTTTGTGTTTCAGTCTTACGCGTTTATGTTCGATAGCCGGAAAGGCCCGTAAACGGGCTACGATTTATTTCGTCTGTATCTCGTAAACGATGCAAAGATGCCAGCAAAAGTTGTCGTCTGCTTTGTTGTCTGTCGGGTACTGTTAAAGTTATTGTTGCTCCTCAAGGAGCAGTTTGATCAGGATCCACATTGTTTGCCTACATATACAATATGTTTAAAGTTGGCAAGAATGGGAAGCAGACGACCTAAACCGTAGACATTTTCAGGTGAAGTATTTTTTTTTTACTTGACAGCTTACAGCCCCCATTGGGGCTTGAAGAAATAAATGGGCTGCATGATGCTTCCACGCATAGCTAAATCTGACCGCACACGAGTACTGGTAAACCGCTTAGAGGATCTAAGCCTGCCCAGGCAAAGAAGTGCGAGTTGGACCGTTCATGCTTATAAACCCCATTGGTTTCATTGGGCGACAGGGCTGAGATATCATTTCATCACAATGTTGAGTAAAAGTCCCACAAAATTCGAAGCAACGTCTCCAAAATGACCTTTATAGTGTTGACGGAGACGTTAAACATCAAATCAAACAAAACAAACTTGACATCTTAAGAGGGTCAAACTGAACGCACCTATACTTGTCGACAGTAGATAGCCCTGACTTAAGTTTGTTTGCTGGTATTTGAGTTCAACGGCCGATGCAACGCAATTTAGGCCACTTTCCACACTTTTCCCGTAAGCGATAAACCAGTACAGTGTACATACTTTTACCTGAAACTGCCAACTGTCCTTCTTGAAACAGCGGAAGGGAGAGAATGTCCGTAGGGAATTTACTTGTATTGAGGGTTTACGTCCCCGTCAACACTGTAAAGGCAACTTTCAATTTTGTGAGACTTTTACCCGATATTGAGATGAAATGACTTCTCAAGCCCTGCCGCTCAATGAAACCAATAGGGTTTATATGCATGGATGGTCCGACTCGCACCACCTTATAACATGTAAACGGTTTACAAGTACTCATGTGCAGTCGGTTTCGGCTCTGCGTCGAAGCATTATGCAGCCTAGTCTATTTCTTCAAGCCCCGATGGGCGGGGGCTGGAAGATTTCATGATCAGTCTCATGAAAGAATGCTGCCGACCGCAATAGGTTTCGAACCCGCATCCTGCTGCTCCCTATAGACACGACTTGAGACTTAAACTATTTCGTTTAACCAATTTAAGCAACTAGTGTGGACCCTGATCAGACGGCAGTTTGCAGCATCTCACATGGGTCTGTTTGCCAAAAGGCAGTGGCTGGTTTCTGAGTCTTTATAAAATAGTCACAGTCTATAGCTAACAGTCCTCATGCACCTTATTTGTGTATACTCAAATAATACCAACTAATTTTGCTGGATTTTTTTTTTTTTTTTTTTTTTTTTTTTCATGTTGAAATCTACAATTGTGAAGGGACGAGTTGGGTGGATGACGTCTTTTTAATTATTCGTTAATCCAGTCGCGCGATATCAAAGCAGGTGCTTTATTTTTGTATACATGTCTTCTGGGTGGTTGGGCGAGGCAAAGAAGATGTGTATCTCTGTTACGAGATGGAATAGGAAACCTCTCTGGTGCTTATGCACATCCAAATTATTTTAGTAGATATATGGTAGGGCGGTGCGAGTGAAATATTTTAGGTGAAATATGGTACGCAAACTGTGGGGCTCCATGAACAAGTCATGCACATATCATACGATGTATGCATGAGTGGTTTATAGAGAGCTGTTTTACAATACAGGGGGCCGCTAAAAGGCAGAGTCCTATAGAATTTGCCTAAAAATCGCCAACCGCCAAATTATGCCATATATGATTTTTATTCCCGTCACGTGTTGTGTGGGTGTTCGTTTTGACAGGAGTCATGTCATTGATTATAGGGTCTTTTCATCAATTTTTCCTATGGGAAATATACTATTTGAACGCAAATCCATTATCTACTCGATTTTTGCTATCTGGCTTTGTTTGTGGCCGGTATCTCCACCTCGCCACGAATTGAGCAAGATAATACGAGTAGGCATGATTTTCCGGTAGTATTCATAGATATATAAACCATGAAAAAAGCGGACACTTTAGCAGCAGGTCAAGTTGTAAGAGTGAATACAACATTGTGACGGGGAAATAGAAAGTATATTGAAAGGTATGTTAAATCTATGTTTAGTATTATTTTTGTATGAACATGCTTGTAGGCTTTGGAGGGGTTTACTTCTAGTATACCCCAACTTTCTGAAGCCTATTCTGAATTCACTGTTGTGGCCTGTAGTGATTAGGCTACTAGCTTTGCCAGCTAGACGTCGCAGAATTGATCCCAGGCTTATCCAGTAGTAGAATGAGTCTTTCTAAGTGAGGTCCTGTCTCATGCTGACCCTAGATGTTGGTGAGACGTAAAGTTTGGACACCCGCTCATTCTGGATTCATTTTGGCTTTTACACCCCTTTTGTAGAATGTAATTAATAAACGCCGGGTCACTTGTTTGATCCATGACTTTTGACTAGCTGTGGTTAGAAAACCGTGGTTCCGTCCCAATATGATATTAGGTGTAGAGGGGACGTAAACTTAAGACGGGTTTAACCATATCTTCATTATCAGGGCAAACTCTTACAAGAGCCTGTTGGGTTATCCGTGATGATGAACCGTAATGAATTTTATTTTACAAGCATGTTCACGTTGATTAGAAATAATTTTGTTCAAGAAGAATTACGAGTTCATTTTGTAATGATGCCGTTTTTGTCTGATAACTCAGTTTGTGCATGTATGTACATATAAAGAACGTGATGATGATAAGTGGGAGTATTTTGTCGCCACACGTCATAACGGCCTGAGCGGCGGGGATGACGTCAGCTGCGTCATCGGCGTCGCGAGGACGGTTGTGACGGGGTGCCTACCAAATAGAGAGAATTTACGGCAAACAGTGTTGGCCCTTATGAGACACTAACAAATGTTGTGGATTATAGATGAAAATCGTCTGTTGTAGTTTCTATCTGTTATTAATGTATTGAATTTGTGAATAGCTATATTTGTAAGCCGTGTCGCGGAGAAGGATATGAAATAGAGATTGTTATGTTTCCTGTAATTGGCAGCTGACCAGGTAGCGCAAAGGCGTGGTCTGTTCAATTGCCTCTTACTTGTGATAATGTAGTGAGCACAAATTTGATGAGTATTATGCTCAGTAGTAGTGAGCATTAATTGATTTTTGTAGTGCTCAGTAAGGAAACATGAACTTTGAGTATTATTGTGTCAAGCGCTGGGTGCTGATAATTTGATGCAAAGTCAAGTTGAGTTCTGCTGTACGGTTATTTGTCGCATGCACTAATCAGCCGGTATGTCTGGTCGGCGCATGCGCAATAACGGCATATGCATGAACATATTCTTACTTCTCCGGGAGGGGGATCATGATATAGCATGTATGTTTTGTGACTCGTTTCTAGTCCAGTTATCGTAATTTGCAGGCACAACAATGTGTGGCCTGCTGCTCCCTGCTTCATAGCAGCAGGTACTGGTACGACGCTAGGCGTTAGGGTCCAGCAAGGGCGGACAGACCGCCGTAATCAGCGCCTACCAGGGTAGAAGCAGAATCTAGATCATTGTTCGTTGTAAACAAATGTGAGACCATGGAAGAGGTCAATTAACCTGCAGGTCATTTAGACGATCACTAAACCTCTAATCAGCAAACGTGATCGCTAAATCTAAGATTATCAACTATGTTGATAGACTAGTTCTACTAGTTCGCGAGAGGAAGTGTCACGCGAGTGGGGGATTCACCCTAAGTTATAAACTGGCCAGTCGCGTCTTGTGTTGTTTCTTTTTTGTTTTTGTTGTTGTTTTTGTTGTTTGCTTCTGTAGGTATTCACGTCACCCGTTCCGAGCACAGAACAGTGTTTTGCCTTCGGAGCGGACGTCGTGAGTTGGCTACAGAAGCAACAAATTGTGATGTTTTGTGTTAGTAAGTGTTGTATGTAGATACTGTAAATAATTCATGTCATTCATCTAACATCTTTCTTGTGCCTTACCCCACAGCTGCCCGTACACCTGTCAGAGATCACGTTCGGTTGTCTTGTCAGCATGGGGGTTTGCGGGACGCCGTAAACCCACATGTAACAATCTCCAACTGATATTGGTTTA
Source organism: Lucinisca nassula (assembly GCA_963580285.1). Taxonomy (NCBI): domain Eukaryota; kingdom Metazoa; phylum Mollusca; class Bivalvia; order Lucinida; family Lucinidae; genus Lucinisca; species Lucinisca nassula. The sequence goes on from OY757020.1 coordinate 43,555,825, forward strand.
CAGTTGTGCGAGGCATGTCGTCATTACAGCAGGTAAGGGTAGAAGGGGAATATTGTCACTTCTAGTTTCTACATTTCCGTTCATTGTTCTCCTCTCTCCCTTGCTTTCTTCTCCTCTACTATCTCTTCTGTCTCTATTCATACTTCTGGGAGAAGTCACAAAATGACCCACGAGGGTTGATATGTCGTTAAACCCCAAACCAACAAATCCCGCAAGCCTGTCAGCTATGTGAGGTGATTAAAGTTATGTCCCTTTGGAAGCGTATTGAAAATATGAGACGAAACACAACAGCCAATAAAAAATCTAAAAATGCTGTTTTTAGCTCACCTGTCACGTAGTGACGAGGTGAGCTTTTGGGATCACTTTTTGTCCGTCGTCCGTCGTGCGTGCGTCCGTGCGTCCGTAAACAATTTCAAATAAGTATATCTCCAATACCCCATGGCCAATCTTGATCAAATTTCATGTGAATCATCATCAGGTAGGGGGAAAGGCTGCATAAGGTTTTTGGGCTGATCAGATTGGAATTCTGGTTGCCATGGCAACATATAGTTCCCATAGACTTATAATGGGAAAACATTTAAAAATCTTCTTCTCTGAAACCACAGGGCCAAGAGCTTAGATATTAAGCATGTAGCAAGGGCAAGTGGTCAACTACATAATTCCTGCCAATCATGCCCCTCGGTGCCAAATGTGCCACGCCCTAGGGCCCCTTCGCTCCCATAGACTAATAATGAAAAAAAAAAGCTTCAAAAACCTTCTTCTCTGAAACCACAGGGCCCAGAGCTTAGATATTTAGCATGTAGCAATGGCAAGTGGTCACCTACATAATTCCTGCCAATCATGCCCCTGGGTTCAAAAATGGCCACGCCCCGGGGCCCCTTTGCTCCCATAGACTCATAATGGAAAAAAAGCTTAAAAAATCTTCTTCTCTGAAACCACAGGGCCCAGAGCTTATATATTTAGCATGTAGCAATGGCAGGTGGTCACCTACATAATTCCTGCCAATCATGCCCCTGGGTTCCAAATGGGCCACGCCCCGGGGCCCCTTTGCTCCCATAGACTCATAATGGAAAAAAGCTTCAAAAATCTTCTTCTCTGAAACCACAGGGCCCAGAGCTTATATATTTAGCATGTAGCAAAGGCAGGTGGTCACCTACATAATTCCTGCCAATCATGCCCCTGGGTTCCAAATGGGCCACGCCCCGGGGCCCCTTCGCTCCCATAGACTCATAATGGAAAAAAAAAGCTTCAAAAATCTTCTTGTACTGGGGAATTTCAGCAGAAGCTTCTGTGAGGGAGAGAATACGGGTGGGGATGGGTCCCAACTGTTCCTCATTTTTTCATTGAAATCTGGGTGCATAGTTGGGAGTCATAAAACAGAAGTGGAGCGGAAGGACTCTGGTCCTGTCATCGAGTATAATAGCAATGTAGCCTTGGCGTTGGAAATAGGAGATCCATTTCCATTAAAACGTCCCCTTGTAGGGCTCCAAGGAGGGTGGGGCGCATAGCTATCGAATCATAAATTATCAACATGGGATCCAACACTAGGAAAAGAGCATTTTTAGATTTATCTGACGACGACCCGGAACCGGCAACTTTCAATTTCAAAGCCAACGAAAATTTCGCTAGATTTTTGGTGATTTCGAGTAAGGAAGAAAAGGCTGTTACTACCCTTTCACCGTTTGTGATCGAAAAGCAAATAGAATCTATCATTGGTACACCTAAAAACGTTAAAAAATTAAAAAATGGAACTCTTTTGATTGAAACTAACAGGAAAACGCAAACGGAAAATCTACTTAAAATCAACAAATTTTTCAACATGAATGTTTCTGTCACGGAACATAAAACTTTAAACTCTTGTAAGGGAATTATCCGTGACAGAATGTTAAAACAAGAATCTGAAGCCAGCATTATAGAATATCTTAAAGATCAAGGAGTAACGGCCTGTAAACGTTTTAAAATCAAAAAAGACGGAAATCTGATTGACACGAACACGCTTCTTCTTACATTTAGTACAACTTCCTTACCGAAATCACTAAAAATTTTCTACAGGATAATACCGGTTGACATATACGTGCCCAATCCTCTGCGATGTTTCAATTGTCAGAGGTTTGGACACCATGAAAACGATTGCACTGTCCCTGACGGATCTGTTTGTGAGAAGTGTGGTGGTACCGACCATCACACTATCAACTGCAAGAATCCTCCAAAATGTGTGAACTGCGGAAAAGATCATTTATCTAAATCCAATGTCTGCGAAGTTTGGAAAACTGAAAAAGAAATCATGAAAATCAAAGTTACACAAAACGTCACCTATTTGGAAGCAAAGAAAATACAACAAAACAAACCAGAAAACACATTCGCAAAAGTTGTCCAATTCCTTGCCAGCAAACCTGAAACAAAAGAAACCTCCACTCAATTTAATGAAAAAGATTTTGAAATTAAACCCCACTCTAAAGTAATTACCTCTACTGTTAAACCAAAACCCACATCATCACAACCTACTACATCGTCACAACCTACATCTACTCATCATTCAAGATCAGAATCTAGACAAACTTCGCAGACCAGTTCACAACCTAACAGCAAACATTCGAGCAGATCTCACTCCCGATCCACGTCAGGGACAGCGGATCAAAAAGAAAAGAACGGCAAAGAAAAGCATAAAGGATCAAACCCGAACAGTAAAGGGGCGTCGGCTGATCCAGTAAAACTGGCTAATCAGTACGGCGCCCTTGAGGACATGGAGTTGGACAATGATCCCTCCACGTTCTTAAAGCCTAATAATAAAAGATAAAGGATTAAATTCCTTGTTTTAATCTTCTCTCCATTCAACCATGGATAAGAAGTCAATAATTCAATGGAATTGTCGAGGACTGAAAGCCAATTTTAACGAACTTTTAATTTTAACTACACTTTTTTCTCCTAATGTCATTTGTCTCCAAGAAACTTTTTTGAAAACTACAGATAATATTAATTTCAAAGGTTACAGTATGTACAATCATATCTCAACGGATAATCAGAAGGCATCAGGAGGTACATCAATCCTGGTAAAATCTGACGTTCCTCATAGAAAAATAGATGTAAACACTAATTTACAAGCTGTTGCTGTAAACGTCACTTTATCCAAATCCATAACGATTTGTTCTGTCTACCTTCCACCACACTATAATTTTTCTAAACAAGAATTAGAAAATTTAACAAATCAATTACCTAGTCCTTATATATTATTAGGAGATTTTAATAGTCACAGCAAATTATGGGGTTGCTCGGATACAAATGACGAAGGAGAAATCATAGAAAATTTTATTGCTGAAAATGATTTATGTTTATTTAACGATAAACAACCAACATATCTTCATTCTCCCACAAGAAATTATTTTGCTTTAGACCTTTCAATTTGCTCTCCAAATATTTATTTAGATTTTGATTGGTCTGTTGTGGACGATCTCCATGGGAGCGATCATTTTCCGATAGTAATTGAAGAAATTGCATCGACCCATGAGGATCGTCACCCCAGATGGAATTTGAGTAAAGCAAATTGGGAAAATTTTAATCAATTATGTAATGAAAAACTCGACCCTGAAATTTTTAAAACTGCAAATGATATACAAGATTTTACTGATCAATTGATTGATATTGCTGAAAAATGTATTCCTAAATCCTCGACTAATTTACAAGCTGTTGCTGTAAACGTCACTTTATCCAAATCCATAACTATTTGTTCTGTTTACCTTCCACCACACTATAATTTTTCTAAACAAGAATTAGAAAATTTAACAAATCAATTACCTAGTCCTTATATATTATTAGGAGATTTTAATAGTCACAGCAAATTATGGGGTTGCTCGGATACAAATGACAAAGGAGAAATCATAGAAAATTTTATTGCTGAAAATGATTTATGTTTATTTAACGATAAACAACCAACATATCTTCATTCTCCCACAAGAAATTATTTTGCTTTAGATCTTTCAATTTGCTCTCCAAATATTTATCTAGATTTTGATTGGTCTGTTGTGGACGATCTCCATGGGAGCGATCATTTTCCGATAGTAATTGAAGAAATTGCATCGACCCATGAGGATCGTCACCCCAGATGGAATTTGAGTAAAGCAAATTGGGAAAATTTTAATCAATTATGTAATGAAAAACTCGACCCTGAAATTTTTAAAACTGCAAGTGATATACAAGATTTTACTGATGAATTGATTGATATTGCTGAAAAATGTATTCCTAAATCCTCGACTTTTTCAAAAAGAAACAGACCTTGGTTTAATGACGAAGTTAAAACTTCAATCAATAAAAGAAAATCTGCATTACGAAAATTCAATAAACAACCAACAAAAGAAAATCTTATCCATGCCAAATACATGCGAGCTAAAGCTCGCAAAACAATAAAATCGGCCAAAAAAGCATCTTGGCAGCAATACGTCTCAAAACTGAATACCAGAACACCAACTAAGAAAATATGGGACATGATTCGAAAAATTAGTGGCAAAAACAAATCAAATAAACATGTCCATATCAAATCGAACGGAAATGTGTGTTCAACGGCTAAAGACATTTCCAATGCCTTGGGGGAAAATTTTCAGAAAAACTCCTCTAGCTCAAATTATTCAGAAAATTTCCAAAATATTAAACAAGAACAAGAGAAAAAGAATTTAAATTTTTCCTCATTAAATCATGAAAAATATAATTTACCTTTCACTACTAAAGAATTATTAGATGCTCTCCATAAATCTCATGATACTGCTGTTGGTCCTGACGACATACACTATCAAATTTTAAAACATTTACCCAACAAGGCATTGGAAACATTATTAAATATCCTGAATGATATTTGGATCACTGGAAAATTCCCTGAAAACTGGAGAAAAGCTACCATTATTCCTATTCCGAAACCTAATAAAGATCATACTGAAGCCACTAATTACAGACCTATTGCTTTGACAAGTTGCTTATGTAAAACAATGGAGAGAATGATTAATGATAGGCTGGTTTGGTTCTTAGAATCAAACCAGCTTATCACTAAATTTCAAGCTGGTTTTAGAAAAAACAGCTCTACTAACGATCACTTGATTCGCTTAGAATCATTTATACGTGATGCCTTTATAAAAAAAGAACATGTCGTAGCTGTATTCTTTGATCTAGAAAAGGCCTATGATACGACTTGGAAATATGGCATCATGAAAGATTTACACAACTTGGGCCTTAAAGGCCGATTGCCACTTTTTGTTCAAAATTTCTTGTCCGATCGAACATTTAATGTTCGCATAGGAAATACATTATCGGACACATTTGATCAAGAACAAGGTGTACCACAAGGTAGTATTTTATCACCAACCTTGTTCAGCATAAAAATTAATAATATAGTTAAATGTGTAAAAGACCCAGATTGTTCGCTTTTTGTTGACGATTTTGGAATCTTTTATCGATCCAAAAATATGGAAACCATTGAATTTAAACTTCAAAGGTGTTTAAATAATATAGAAACTTGGGCAACAGAAAATGGTTTTAAATTTTCTAAAACAAAAACTCAGTGTGTTCATTTCTGCCAAATACGAAAGTTGCATTTAGATCCTGTACTGACTATATACGGCAGTCAAATTCCAGTCGTCACTGAAGCGAAGTTTTTGGGTCTTACATTCGATAACAAATTGTCTTTTATTCCTCATATCAAAGCTTTGAAAGCTAAATGTTTAAAAGCTCTTGATATTTTAAAAGTCCTGTCCAGTTCCGACTGGGGAGGAGATCGTACTGTTCTTTTAAATCTGTATAGATCGTTAATTCGTTCCAAATTGGACTATGGCTCCATAGTCTATGGATCTGCTAGGAAATCTTATATAAAATCTTTGGATACTATACATCATCAAGGTTTACGTTTAGCACTAGGTGCCTTTCGCACTTCACCCGTTGATAGTCTCTATGCTGAATCTAATGAACCATCACTTTATGTTAGAAGAGAAAAATTGTCTCTTCAATATGCTTCCAAATTAGCTGCAAATCCACGCAATTCAGCATATGAATGTGTTTTTAACCCTAATTATGAAAGATTTTACGAAAATAAACCCTCCGCAATTAAACCTCTTGGCCTAAGAATACGACCTTTATTTAAAGAAGCCAATATTAATGTCCAAAATATTCAATCATTTTCATTTCCATCGAAAGAACCATGGACATTAACTAATCCAAAGATAGTTTTAGATTTACATAAAAATAAGAAATCTGAAGTTGATTCACATATTTTTAAAAATGAATTTTTAGAAATTAAATCACATTTTAAAAATCACATTTCCATTTACACTGACGGTTCGAAACAGGATGAGAAAGTTGCTTGTTCTGTCATTAGTCCGAATTTCACTGATAGCATTAGACTACCCGATAATAGCTCTATTTTTACCGCTGAAGCAAAAGCAATTGATATCGCACTCTATCACATTCGAGATCAACCTGAAAGACATTTCATCATTTATTCCGATTCTATTTCTGTACTAAAAGCTCTGAAAGATCAACAGCACAGAAACCCCTTGATTCAACAAATTTTAAGAAAATACCATTATCTTTCCGCCTCAAAGGAGATCATATTCTGCTGGCTTCCCAGTCATGTAAATATCCGTGGTAATGAGTTAGCTGATTTGGAAGCCAAATCAGCATTATCGTTAACTATTACCAATTTAAAAATTCCTTCTTCAGATTTAAAATCGAACATAAACCTTTATATAAAAAATAAATGCCAATCAATTTGGGAAAAAGAAAATAATAATAAATTAAATAAAATTCAACCAAATTTTCATACCAAATGTACTTTTTTGAATTATAATAGGAAAGACCAGACTAAACTCACAAGATGCCGTATTGGACACACACGACTCACTCATTCCTACATATTAAAAAACGAACAAGCACCTTTCTGTATATCTTGTAACGAACCGTTTACAGTTGAACACTTTCTCATTTCATGTGTAGAATTTCATCATATACGCTCAAAATATTTTAATGTTACAACAATGAAAGACCTTTTTAATGACATACCATCTTATCAATTAATCAATTTTCTTAAAGAAATCGGACTTTTTAACAAACTGTAATCATTAATATTTTAACTTTTAAACTTCAGTAACAATTTTATATCTAATATCTAATTATTTTTAGACGCTATATGCCCTATTAGGGTTGAGCGTCTTTAAACAAAATATCCATCCATCCATCCATCCTAAATCCTCGACTTTTTCAAAAAGAAACAAACCTTGGTTTAATGACGAAGTTAAAACTTCAATCAATAAAAGAAAATCTGCATTACGAAAATTCAATAAACAACCAACAAAAGAAAATCTTATCCATGCCAAACATATGCGAGCAAAAGCTCGCAAAACAATAAAATCGGCCAAAAAAGCATCTTGGCAGCAATACGTCTCCAAACTGAATACCAGAACACCAACGAAGAAAATATGGGACATGATTCGAAAAATTAGTGGCAAAAACAAATCAAATAAACATGTCCATATCAAATCGAACGGAAATATATGTTCAACGGCTAAAAGACATTTCCAATGCCTTGGGGAAAAATTTTCAGAAAAACTCCTCTAGCTCAAATTATTCAGAAAGTTTCCAAAATATTAAACAAGAACAAGAGAAAAAGAGTTTAAATTTTTCCTCATTAAATCACGAAAAATATAATTTGCCTTTCACTACTAAAGAATTATTAGATGCTCTCCATAAATCTCATGATACTGCTGTTGGCCCTGATGACATACACTATCAACTTTTAAAACATTTACCCAACAAGGCATTGGAAACTTTATTAAATATTTTGAATGATATTTGGATCACTGGAAAGTTCCCCGAAAACTGGAGAAAAGCTACCATTATTCCTATTCCGAAACCTAATAAAGATCATACTGAAGCCACTAATTACAGACCTATTGCTTTGACAAGTTGCTTATGTAAAACAATGGAGAGAATGATTAATGATAGGCTGGTTTGGTTCTTAGAATCAAACCAGCTTATCACTAAATTCCAAGCTGGTTTTAGAAAAAACAGCTCTACTAACGATCATTTGATTCGCTTAGAATCATTTATACGTGATGCCTTTATTAAAAAAGAACATGTCGTAGCTGTATTCTTTGACCTAGAAAAGGCCTACGATACCACTTGGAAGTATGGCATCATGAAAGATTTACACACATTGGGCCTTAAAGGCCGATTACCACTTTTTGTTCAAAATTTCTTGTCCGATCGAACATTTAATGTTCGCATGGGAAATACATTATCGGACACATTTGATCAAGAACAAGGTGTACCACAAGGTAGTATTTTATCACCAACCTTGTTCAGCATAAAAATTAATAATATAGTTAAATGTGTAAAAGACCCAGATTGTTCGCTTTTTGTTGACGATTTTGGAATCTTTTATCGATCCAAAAATATGGAAACCATTGAATTTAAACTGCAAAGGTGTTTAAATAATATAGAAACTTGGGCAACAGAAAATGGTTTTAAATTTTCTAAAACAAAAACTCAGTGTGTTCATTTCTGCCAAATACGAAAGTTGCATTTAGATCCTGTACTGACTATATACGGCAGTCCAATTCCAGTCGTCACTGAGGCGAAGTTTTTGGGTCTTTTATTCGATAACAAATTGTCTTTTATTCCTCATATCAAAGCTTTGAAAGCTAAATGTTTAAAAGCTCTTGATATTCTTAAAGTCCTGTCCAGTTCCGACTGGGGAGTAGATCGTACTGTTCTTTTAAATCTGTATAGATCGCTAATTCGTTCCAAATTGGACTATGGCTCCATAGTCTATGGTTCTGCTAGGAAATCTTATTTAAAATCTTTGGATACTATACATCATCAAGGTTTACGTTTAGCACTAGGCGCCTTTCGCACTTCACCCGTTGATAGTCTCTATGCTGAATCTAATGAACCATCACTTTATATTAGAAGAGAGAAATTGTCTCTTCAATATGCTACTAAATTAGCTGCAAATCCACGCAATTCAGCATATGAATGTGTTTTTAACCCTAATTACGAACGATTTTATAACAACAAACCATCGGCGATAAAACCTCTTGGCCTAAGAATTCAATCATTACTCGAAGAGGCCAATATTAATATTAAAAATATTCAATCTTTTTCATTATCATCCAAAGAGCCATGGACGTTAAACCCTCCAAAGATTATTTTAACCTTACATAAAAATAAGAAATCCGAAGTGGAATCGCATATTTTTAAGAACGAATTTTTGGAAATCAAATCAAATTTTAAACATCATATATCCATTTACACTGACGGTTCGAAGCAAGATGAGAAAGTTGCTTGTTCTGTCATTAGTCCGCATTTCACCGACAGCATTAGATTACCCGATAATAGCTCTATTTTTACCGCTGAAGCGAAAGCAATTGATATTGCACTCTATCACATTCGCGATCAATCTGAAAGACATTTTATCATATATTCCGATTCTCTTTCTGTATTGAAAGCTCTCAAAGACCAACAGCACAGAAACCCCTTGATCCAACAAATTCTTAGAAAATATCACTATCTTTCCGTCTCGAAGGAGATCATATTCTGCTGGCTTCCGAGTCACGTGAATATCCGCGGAAATGAGCTAGCTGATTTGGAAGCCAAATCAGCGTTATCATTAACAGTTACAAATTTAAAAATTCCTTACTCTGATTTAAAATCGAACATTAACAAATATATTAAAAATAAATGTCAATCAATTTGGGAAAAAGAAACTAATAATAAATTAAACCAAATACAACCGAATTTTCATACCAAATGCACTTTTTTGAATTATAATAGGAAAGAGCAAACTAAAATCACAAGATGCCGTATTGGACACACACGACTCACTCATTCCTACATTTTAAAAAACGAACAAGCACCTTTCTGTATATCTTGTAACGAACCGTTCACAGTTAAACACTTTCTCATATCATGTATTGAATTTAATCATATACGATCTAAATATTTTAACATTACTACGATGAAAGATGTTTTTAATAATGTTCCTTTTTACCAATTAATCAATTTTCTTAAAGAAATCGGTCTTTTTAACAAACTATAATTACTAAAATTTTAATTGTTTAATCTTGCACAATTTTATGTATAATATATAACTGTTTTAGACGCTATATGCCCTGTTAGGGTTGAGCGTCTTTAAATAAATCATCCATCCATCCATCCATCAAAAATCTTCTTCTCTGAAACCACAGGGCCCAGAGCTTATATATTTAGCATGTAGTAACAGTAAGTGGTCACCTACATAATTCCTGCCAATCATGCCCCTAGTGTCCAAACGGACCACGCCCCGGGGCCCATTAGCTCCTATAGACTATTAATGAAAAAAAAAAAGCTTCAAAAATCTTCTTCTCTGAAACCACAGGGCCCAGAGCTTAGATATTTAGCATGTATAAATGGCAAGTGGTCACCTACATAATTCCTGCCAATCATGCCCCTGGGTTCAAAAATGGCCACGCCCCGGGGCCCCTTTGCTCCCATAGACTCATAATGGAAAAAAAGCTTCAAAAATCTTCTTCTCTGAAACCACAGGGCCCAGAGCTTATATATTTAGCATGTAGCAATGGCAGGTGGTCACCTACATAATTCCTGCCAATCATGCCCCTGGGTTCCAAATGGGCCACGCCCCGGGGCCCCTTTGCTCCCATAGACTCATAATGGAAAAAAAGCTTCAAAAATCTTCTTCTCTGAAACCACAGGGCCTAGAGCTTATATATTTAGCATGTAGCAATGGCAGGTGGTCACCTACATAATTCCTGCCAAGCATGCCCCTGGGTTCCAAATGGGCCACGCCCCGGGGCCCCTTTGCTCCCATAGACTCATAATTGAAAAAAAGCTTCAAAAATCTTCTTCTCTGAAACCACATGGCCCAGAGCTTATATATTTAGCATGTAGTAACAGTAAGTGGTCACCTACATAATTCCTGCCAATCATGCCCCTAGTGTCCAAACGGACCACGCCCCGGGTCCCATTAGCTCCTATAGACTATTAATGAAAAAAAAAAAGCTTCAAAAATCTTCTTCTCTGAAACCACAGGGCCCAGAGCTTAGATATTTAGCATGTAGCAATGGCAAGTGGTCACCTACATAATTCCTGCCAATCATGCCCCTGGGTTCAAAAATGGCCACGCCCCGGGGCCCCTTTGCTCCCATAGACTCATAATGGAAAAAAGCTTCAAAAATCTTATTCTCTGAAACCATAGGGCCCAGAGCTTATATATTTAGCATGTAGCAATGGCAGGTGGTCACCTACATAATTCCTGCCAATCATGCCTCTGGGTTCCAAATGGGCCACGCCCCGGGGCCCCTTTGCTCCCATAGACTCATAATGGAAAAAAAGCTTCAAAAATCTTCTTCTCTGAAACCACAGGGCCCAGAGCTTATATATTTAGCATGTAGCAATGGCAGGTGGTCACCTACATAATTCCTGCCAATCATGCCCCTGGGTTCCAAATGGGCCACGCCCCGGGGCCCCTTCGCTCCCATAGACTCATAATGGAAAAAAAGCTTCAAAAATCTTCTTCTCTGAAACCACAGGGCCCAGAGCTTATATATTTAGCATGTAGTAACAGTAAGTGGTCACCTACATAATTCCTGCCAATCATGCCCCTAGTGTCCAAACGGACCACGCCCCGGGGCCCATTAGCTCCTATAGACTATTAATGAATGGAAAAAAGCTTCAATAATCTTCTTCTCTGAAACCACAGGGCCCAGAGCTTAGATATTTAGCATGTAGCAATGGCAAGTGGTCACCTACATAATTCCTGCCAATCATGCCCCTGGGTTCAAAAATGGCCACGCCCCGGGGCCCCTTTGCTCCCATAGACTCATAATGGAAAAAAAGCTTCAAAAATCTTCTTCTCTGAAACCACAGGGCCCAGAGCTTATATATTTAGCATGTAGCAATGGCAGGTGGTCACCTACATAATTCCTGCCAATCATGCCCCTGGGTTCCAAATGGGCCACGCCCCGGGGCCCCTTTGCTCCCATAGACTCATAATGGAAAAAAAGCTTCAAAAATCTTCTTCTCTGAAACCACAGGGCCCAGAGCTTATATATTAAGCATGTAGCAATGGCAGGTGGTCACCTACATAATTCCTGCCAATCATGCCCCTGGGTTCCAAATGGGCCACGACCCGGGGCCCCTTCGCTCCCATAGACTCATAATGGAAAAAAAGCTTCAAAAATCTTCTTCTCTGAAACCACAGGGCCCAGAGCTCATATATTTAGCATGTAGTAACAGTAAGTGGTCACCTACATAATTCCTGCCAATCATGCCCCTGGTGTTCAAACGGACCAGGCCCCGGGGCCCATTAGCTCCTATAGACTCAGAATGGAAAAAAGCTTCAAAATCTTCTTCTCTGAAACCATAGGGCCCAGAGCTTAGATATTTAGCATGTAGGAAGGGCAAGTGGTCACCTACATAATTCCTGCCAATCATGCCCCTGGGTTCCAAATGGGCCATGCCCGGAAGCCCCTTAGCTCCCATAGACTCATAATGGGAAAAAGCTTCAAAAATCTTCTTCTCTGAAACCACAGGGCCCAGAGCTTAGATATTTAGCATGTAGCAACAGCAAGTGGTCACCTACATTATTCCTGCCAATCATGCCCCCGGGGTCCAAATGGGCCACGCCTTGGGGCCCCTTAGCTCCTATAGACTCATAATGGAAAAAAAGCTTCAAAAATTTTCTTCTCTGAAACGTCAGGGCCAAGAGCTGAGATATTTAGCATGTAGCAAGGGCAAGTGGTCACCTACATAATTCCTGCCAATCATGCCCCTGGGTTCCAAATGGGCCCCGCCCCGGGGCCCCTTTGCTCCCATAGACTCATAATGGAAAAAATCTTCAAAAATCTTCTTCTCTGAAACCACAGGGCCCAGAGCTTAGATATTTAGCATGTAGAAAAGGCATGTCGAGACCTATATAATTCCTGCCAATCATGCCCTTTGGGTCCAAATTGGCCACAGCCTAGGACCCCTTAGCTCGTATAAACTCATAATGGAAAAAAAAAAAAGTTAAAAAATCTTCTTCTCTTAAACCACAGGGCCCAGAGCTTAGATATTTAGCATGTAGCAACCGCAAGTGGTTACCTTCATAATTCCTGCCAATCATTCCCCTAGGTTCCAAATGGGCCATGCCCAGGGGCCCCTTCGCTCCCATAGACTCATAATGGAAAAAGCTTCAAAATCCTTCTTCTCTGAAACCACAGGGCCCAGAGCTTATATATTTAGCATGAAGTAACGGCAAGTGGTCACCTACATAATTCCTGCCAATCATGCCCCTGGGTTCTCAATGGGCCACACCTCTGGGCCCCTTCGCTCCCATAGACTCATAATGGAAAAAAGTTTTCAAAATTGCTCAACCCGTTGTGCTTGGATGAACAAGATGGCTAAAATTATAAAAACCTTGTGTCAACCAAAATTGCTCAAACCCTCTACTCTACCATATATTATCTTCAATTCCATTTGTACAATATGGATCAGGTGAGCGATCTAGGGCCATCATGGCCCTCTTGTTTGTTGTTGTTGTTGTTGATTTTGGTCATTTGACATATTTCACACATTTTAGATGGCCCCGTCCATCGGGCCTTGAAGAAATAGATGGCCTGCATGATCCTTCCACGCAGAGCTGAAACCGACCCGCACACGAGTACTGGTAAACCGCTTAGATGATCTAAAATAGAAGTGAAGGCAATGGTCAGGAATCGGCTCCCATCAGAGACACCAAAGGGAAAGAAACACAAACATGGAACAACAGACCCTAATGGAAACATCAACAGCGGAAAGCCAAAAGGGCAGTTACTTTCCAACAAAATGGCCAACTGACTATCCAAAACAAAATAATATAAGCGACACAAACACTGGAACCATAAACAAAAATAAACCGCGACTGGGTGGCTTTTAAAAAATCGATTTTACCTGGCCACAAACCTCGCCCTTACTTCCGTTGCGATTCAGACAATTTGTTCAGTCCGCATGAAGGACTCCTAACTCATTAGTGCAACATCTCCGTGAACACAAAAATCAAACAACCACAGAGAATCTGCCCAGGCAAAGCGATGCGAATCGGACCGTCCATGTTTATACACCCTATTGGTTTCATCTGGCGGCAGGGCTTTAGATGTCATTTCATCTCATTGTCGGGTAAAAGTCCAACAAAATTGGAAGCAACGTCACCAAAATGACATTTACAGTGTTGACGAGGACGTTAAACCTCAAATCAAACAAACAAACAAAAACACATTTTTTTTCGAAACAACGTGTCAAGTATATATATACCTGTGCACTGAATGTACATATACACACACACACGTAAAGACGTCATTTGAATTGAATGCCGCCGTATTTGACTAAATCTCTCTCTCTCTCTCTCTCTCTCTCTCTCTCTCTCTCTCTCGTTTTGTGCGTGCGTATGTATATGTATGTATAGCTGTATGTATAAGAGAGAGTGACACTCTGATCGCGTATCTGTAAACTTCAAATGATAAAATTGATTTTTTTATGATTGTTAACTCCCTCTCACTCTTTTTATCTGATTTTGACACTGCAATATTGTGCATCCATTTTTTTTCAACCAGGCCTTAGGTTGAATCTCTCTCTCTCTCTCTCTCTCTCTCTCTCTGGGCTTCTTTACACCGAGGTCCCATCTCCGTATGGCACTAGCTGACGGTGGGATGTAAAAATGTAATTGACTCTCTCTCTCTCTTCTCTCTCTCTCTCTCTCTCTCTCTCTCTCTCTCTGGACTTCTCCAAAATTTCGGATGAGTCTTTAAACCGAGGCCCCGTCTCCGTATTACCTCAGCTGTCGGTGGGATGTAAAATTTAATCGACTCTCTCGCTCTCTCTCTCTCTCTCTCTCTCTCTCTCTCTCTTATACACACATGTATGTACGCACGCACGAAACCTCTCTCGTTTCGTGCGTGCGTACATACATGTGTGTATATGAGAGAGAAAGAGAGATTTGTACGGGTGACATCAGAGAGAGAGAGAGAGAGAGAGAGAGAGAGAGAGATTTGTACGGGTGACATCTGCAAACTTCAAATGTTGATTTTTGTTAACTCTCTCTCACTCTTTTTCTCTGATTTTGATTTTGACACTGCAATAACGCTCATCCATTTTTTTATTTTTTTTTTCAACCAGGCCTTTGGTTGAATCTCTCTCCCGTCCCGTCTCCGTGTGACCTTAGCTGTCGGTGGGATGTAAAAATATAATTGACTCTCTATCTCTTTCTCTTTCTCTCTCTCTCTCTCTCTCTCTCTCTCCCTCTCTAACGCACAACCAAACGAATGAACGGACGGACGAGCAAACTGACTGTTATCGTTTACTGAGAGATTCATAGTATACTGAACCAAAAAAGAAACGCAACTTTTTAACTCAAAAGATTTTCATGCAAACATCAGGTTGACTGTAAAAACATTTTGCGATTCACTTTCATATATTTTAAACTTTCTTATGCAGAAAACATTTGGGCGATATTAGTACAGTTTAACGTTCCACTTGGCAATTCGTTGTTTCCAACATTTACTCATGCAGTACTTTAAATGTATACAGTAACCTCATCATATTGGCATATTGTGTTACCTTGAGTTTAGGTTTCAAAAGTCCGGTACAATTTCTCTACGGAATATGGTACGTTTGACGCAAGATCAGCGTAACACGTAACGTAGCGGTCCAAATGCTTCTACGTGGGACGTCTCAGTCTGTCATCGCCAGGAACTTCCAAGTGAGTAAATCGACGATAACTCGCTAGTACCGGCGTCTACGTCAAACGGTAATGACAAATGACAGGCCCAGAAGTGGACGTCCACGCGTCACGACGCGTCGACAGGACCGATACATCCGTCTAACCCACCTTCGTAATCGGTTCCGTACAGCCGTGGAGACGTCTCAGGTGACACCAAGAACGCACAACAATGGAATAAGTGCTTAACGTCAGGAATCGCCTTCGAGAGTTTGGCTTACGTCCTCGTCGTTCGTACTTTGGTATGCCATTAAAACCACGACGACGTCAGGTAAGAATGGCGTGACTCGCACAGCATAGGCCAAACCTGTTTTCCCTTCGTCAGTGGCGTAAAGTAATGTTTTCTGACGAGTCCAGGTACTTGTTGTACAGAGTTGACGGCCGTCAACGTGTGTATAGGCGTGATGGAGAGCGTTATCGTGACAATTGTTTGGTTGAACGTGATCGATTTGGACGCGGTGGGTTGATGGTGTGGGCTGGCATATCTTATGGCCATAGAACGCCCCTGGTATTCATTGATAGATCTTTGACGGCTCAGCGTTACGTTGACGTCGTTTTACGACCGGTAGCTGTTACATATGTACGACAGCACAACGTTACGTTTCAACAGCAAAACAACGTTGACGTGATGCACTGGCCTCCGTATAGTCCAGATCTCACTCCTATAGAACATTTGTGGGACGTCTTGGATAGGCTCGTACGTAACCGCCACCAGCCACCAACAACGCGTCAAGCCTTGCGTCTCGCTCTCATACAGGAGTGGAATGCTATTCCCCAGGCAGAGATCAATCGTTTAATCCTGTCCATGACCATGCGTGTGCGTGCAGGACTGAATGCAAACGGAGGACATACTCGATGTTTTGAACTTGTGAAATTACTACCTCTATGACAAAACGTATTTGTGTTCCAAACATTCTCACTGGAAATTGAACTCTCTATGGTAGTTACATTCAGGAATGATTTATATTGTGTCATTAAATCGATTTTCTGCAAACATGATTATTTCTGCAAATACTCACATTTATATTTGGGGTTGCGTTTCTTTTTCGGTTCAGTATATTCCAATTATACTTTCACTTTCAACGCAGTAATCATTGTCACAATTCTGAACTTTCTATATTAAGAACCACTCATATGTATTAGATCCCAGATACAGTTACACACTCTCGAGGAATGTTCCCTCTAAGGTGTAAGAAGCCTCAACTTTAATTTCTCTTCCTAGTTAGTTATCTGCATAATATTGCAGTTAACGAACTTAAACCCCATCCCCATTTTCGTGCCCAACAACCTAGTATTATCTATATTATTCTTAATTTCCCGGTAGCAAACACAGTTATACTTCTGAGTCTGTCTCAGTGGAAATATTAATGTACAGGGAGAATAACACTGGACCAAGAACAGTCCTTTGTGGGACCCCAGACAAAAATGTAGCTCACATTAACAACAACTCGCTGTTTTTGTAGCAAAGACAGTAACCCATCCGATTGAGAGCCTCTCCCCCACACCCAATGCTGTAACAAAATACCTGCCTGCAAATCAGTAGTTCTCGACGAGGGTGTTGGTGGTGGTGTGTGTGTGTGTGGGGGGGGGGCTATCGAATCAAAAGCCTTCTGGAAGTTCCGCCTTCCAAGTATTCTCACCAAATCATTCATAATCGAGCTCAACTGAGTTTCGCGGCTATGCCTTTTCCTAAATGCGTGATGTTTGTCTGACAAAAGTTTATGTTCATCCAAGAGGGCCAATAATTATTAGTAAGAGCCCTTTCACCTTTTTGAAAGACTGAACATATGTTCGCTAGGAGACATTCTTTAAGGATTTCACCACTATCAAGAGTTTGTTGGAACACATGTGCCAAAACTAGATCTACCTTATTTGCTAGTTATTCCTTCAAGTTCATCAGGTCCTAAGACCTTTAGATGTGTTCAAGCCTTTAAGTTGCTTGATCACTCCTTCCGATGACACAACAAAATTATCCATGAAAGGGGCCGATCTTCGAGTCAATGGAACCTCCTTGAACTCAGTTTTATTACATTTATTATTATTATAGCTCTGGTTTCGTTTTTAAGACTGCATAGTGGACGACTCCTTTGAGGTAGTTCTAAAGAGCACTCATAATATATGTTTGCTCAAAGAACTCGTTAGAACCGCCTTGGTATACGAGTATGTATGTTTGCTCAAACACATAGATTGTGGATACTCATTAGAACCGCCTCGCCTAGGCCGTTCTAACGAGTTACTAAAATGTATATTTGTAGCAGAAATATGGAAACTCTCTTTTCTTGTCTGAAATTTTCATTTGTGGTGGTATATTTTCCAATATATTTCAATTGGCGTGTTTTGGTAATGTACGCGACATTGAGCTGACATCTCAAGCCCTTCTGCCCAATGAACCAAATAGGCTTTATATGCATGGATGGTCCGACTCGCACCACTTTCCTGGGTAGGCCTAGAACCCTCTTAGCAGTTTACCAATGGTCTCAGTTCTGCGTGGAAGAATAATGTAGCCATATCTTTTTCTTCAAGCCCCGAAGGGCGGTGGCCAACTAGTCAATGTAATAACACCCATGCGTACTCAAATGCAGATCACGAAAATAAATGGTGTTTATAATATTAATATTAAACTACTGTTCAAAACATCACAACCAGCTCGTCGTATCCTTGTATCCTTGCAGTCATCACTTGCGGTATCGGCGTATGTTGTTTATATCTCGCCAAGTGAAAATATCTTTGAGATAGTTGCGTTAAAAATACCATCACGAAAACACGCCTATATAATTTTGATCCCCTTGAACCCTATATAGTAAAACTCGGGTTTCTGGGGGTATACCTTATTTTTTCTTATTTCTGCTCTAAAATATAGATTGTGGGTACTCGTTAGAACCGCCTCGACGATATATATTTTGAGCAGAAATAAGAAAAAGATCACAATTTTTCATCTTAAAATTTTAGTGTTTTTTTTTTTTTTCGGCGATAAAGGTGGCAATGTATTTGTATAGGCATGTTTTCGTAATGTAAAATATGCATTTTTATATTATATTCTAACATTTTAAGTGTCCTTGTCCGACATTGTCAGTCCTTGTCTGTCCCAGTAGTGTTTAGTAGGACCGTATATTTTTGTGCAGAAATAATAAAAATAGCGTTTACCCCTGTAAACCCCGGTTTTACTGTATAAAAGTGGGGTCCAAAGGGGTCAGAATTAAAAAGGCGTATTTTCATGTTGCCTAGACAGCTGTTACAACAGACAAATGATTTTAGAACTATGTCAATCATCGCGAAACGTTGAATCTATCAGAACATCTGTCTGTACACATTTTCTTTGTAATGGTCCAAATTTTTCTTGCATAGCGATGGACCACAACGTGTATATAGCATGATGTCAATACCCTTCACACGTTCACTTTTTATATGCTGCAGCTAAGCGTACAGTCTTTTTTCGACTTTTGCAGCTAATGATTGCGTACAGATGCAGCTAATCGTACAGGGGCTAGTATGATAGGCCCTGGATAAAGCAGTAAGTGTTTTGAAGGGAGGTAGGCAGAACTAGCAAATTGGTACTGAGATGTGACGGTTAATGATTGGTATTTAGAATAAGTGTAAACTGGCCATAAGACAGATAAAATGTGAAAAAATAATGGTCGCTGCGAGCGATAATGAAAAAAATCACTGATGCAGCACCAGAATCATTTTACTGTGCAGGACAGGGTACCTTATGATTCCAAATCGAAGCAAATTTGAAAAGGGATGACTCTTACCTTCCAAAGCATGTGTCCTTTCCGGGTGTTAATACCGAATTTTATTGATTTTTAACGTTTTTTATAAATATCGTGTAAAGCAGCTAACGATTTTTGAGCGTACAGTATCAGCAGCTTCCGATTTCAGATACTGTACGATGGTCAACTGTGAATAACAAAACATCACGTGCATTATCACAGGAAGTATACACTTCTCAGCTATGACTGAATACAATAAATCTGTGTAAAATTAGGACATAAGACCAAATGACTTTTTATTGCTGTGGCTTTACGGTCATTTCAAGATCATTTCACTTATTCTGAGCCGATAGCCGGAGGTAGGCAAAACCTGGATTACCAGGAGAAAAACCACATGCTCGTCAGAAAGAGAAAATATGCATATACATATATAATCTCAAAAGATAGAAAAGTATAGTACAGCCTTACCAAAGTAAATCTTATCCTATTATATCCAAAAACTAAAGCACTAAACACAACTAATTAAACACACATTTTGACACACACAAAATCACATGACAATGGTGATCACGAAATAATGATCACACACAAAGTTAAACAGACGGTCTCTCCAACACGCACTAATCTTGTGTTCAGTCGAAAACTCCGATCCTCCGAAACGTCGAATCCACTGTCGATCGATCGATAGAAATCAGTAATTTTCACTGGGCCCAAGTTGAAACACAAAAAGTTGCGATCGCGAATGATGTGATGTTTACACTTTATCCATGGTGAAAATCCCTGGAATACTCGCTTCTGATTGGATGAGGCACGTATGACGTCACAAGAATCCCTCACGATGCTGTTGTTTTCTTGCAGGGCTATCCCAGCGCTGATCGACGTTGACGTGTCGTGTTGGCCCCCGAACTGGCCACCAATGTAACCGGGAAGGTTTCTACAGGGTTCGATAGAGCCAACGCACCAGTGACAGCTTCGTCAACTTTAATATGAGCAACGATGATTCATGATTCTATACCTATAAAGATATATGAAAATACATCTTTAGAACATCAAAATCACAAATGATATGTAAAGTGAATATCTTTACAATACAAGGAAAATGGCGAAAGTGCAATGAAATCGACAATCTGACATTTACAAATAGTACACAAATATACCACACTCATTCATACAGCACACTGTTACATAACAATGGTACACAAATGGACAATGGATCAATGACATCTTCAAAATATACAAATTCCAGCCTTGTAAAAATACTGAAATCTATGTCATTGAGAAATACACTTATTAAACAATAAATTGCAGTGACTCACCTATAAAGATATATGAAAATACATCTTTAGAATATCAAAATCACAAATGATATGTAAAGTGAATATCTTTACAATACACTGATACAAGGAAAATGGCGAAAGTGCAATGAAGCGGTACACTGCTTTATGGACAATGAATTTAAATGAGGGTTGATCAATAATTTCTGCTACAATAACTGGCAGAAATCATTAGACATTATCAAGGATGTAATTCGCCAAGTTTCAATGATTCTGATAAGCGTCAGACTGCAAAAGCATAATTTCGACCCTGTTACAGGTAGAATTTGATTTCTGTTCAGTTTTACATGAATGAGTGGAACCCACTGACAAAAGCTGTTCAGGTTCAATGGCTTCATATGTAGCAATGATTGTATGCTTGTTTAATGTGATATTTTCCCCATAAGGATTTGCTATTCGTATTGGTATAATCCCATTTAATGGACAAACTAATGCCCTAGCCACCAGCAATCCCTTTTTGTGTAAAAATCCACTATCAATTTCAATCAGACCTGTGCCCTGTTTGTCTATTACACCAGCAGCATAACCCTCCACCAACATTTCTGTCTTTGACGGTATAACACAGCGTTTTGAAACAATAACACGGCAGCAGGTTGGCTGTGCTTCTCTGCTGTTCGCAAAACACCTTATTTTCTCTCTGTTAATTTTCAAGCAGCTTTGAGTAAGCATAAGGTCACAGTTGTGTTCCTTGAGAAAGTCTAAGCCCAATATACCTTCATTTTCAATATCAGCAAAGAGAACTTTCATCTGAAGCTTTTGTGACCCCATTTCTAAGTTCAGGACTGCTTTACCTAAAAATGGAGTTATCTCCCCTGTAACAGTAAGTAATTTCTTATTTGTAGGCTGAACAGAATGTCGAACCCCAGGAGAAAGTTTGTCAAATATGCTTCCATTCATAATAGAAACATTTGAACCTGTGTCTATCAGAAATGTGGATGGCAGGTCCCCTACTGTTGCACACACAAAATAACCCTCTTCAATGCACCAATTGTGTCTCATGGGAATTGACTCGGGTCCTTCTAATTCAGCCTGGATCCGGACCCCTGATTCGGCTGACGGTAGTTTTCCGACCTCATTCTATTTCCATAGTCGCAGGTTCGATCCCGGGCTTCTCCAGACTTTCGGATGAGTCTTTAAACCGAGGTCCCGTCTCCATATGACCTTAGCTGTTGGTGGGACGTAAAACTGAAACACTCACTCACTCTATTTCCAAAGGATTGCTGGTTGCTTTGATATTGATTGCTTGAATTATCTCCCCTGAACTGGTGATTATAATTATTTTGCCTAAAATTATTTTGCCTCTGGGAATTATTATTTCTGTTTCCAGGGTCATTTGGTACCCTCCTCTGTTCATTCCTATTGTAAATGTTTTCCCAACCATTATGAGCAGGAAAATGTCTATTTCTAGAATTTAGGGTGGGCAGATTTCTGTTAGAGTATAAATTGTCTACACGTTTTTGCAGAATTTCAATATTTCTATTTAGTGAGGTCATATGATTCTGTTCATTATTATGATCATTGTTAGACCCTTCAATTTTCCCTACTAAACGTGTGCGCTGCTTATCAGCAATACGGTCTGCCTCAAATCGCACTGCCATAGCCTCTGCTTCACTTAAAGATTTTGGACCTACTTCCCTTATTCTAAGACGTATTTCTGATTCTGATAGGGCATCTATGAAATGATCCAATGCTAAAGCCTCTATCACATCAATGGATGCATTTGGGTATGCTTGCCGAGATAGCTTTCGAATTGCTTGAGCTAGTTCTGCTATACTTTCGCTTTTACCCTTGACACGTGACTTTAATTGGGCCCTATAAACTTCAGCTCTATTTTCAGAACCATACCTGGCAGTTAGTTTTTGAACCAAACAGGTGTAATCTTTACGTTCTTGCTCATTGAGCTCACTTAGCAAAGAACGGGCATTACCAGTCAGACTGTTGGCCAGATATAATGATTTTTGCTTATAAGTCCAGCCATTTATTTCTGTTGTTATGTTAAACTGGGCCAGGTAGTCCTCAAAACCATCAGTGGGTGCTCCTGAGAAACATTGGGGTTTCAGCTTGATAGAGCTATCCCCTCTACCCATATTGACATTAACTGCTCCCTGACTTTCATTTTGATTTAACAAATATGAAGCAGAAGGGGTATTATTGGCTGTAGGAACATTAGTAGAAAGTTGATTTTGAACTGCAGTTGCAGATGTAGAAGGTTGATTGTCAACTGCAGTTGCAGTTGTAGAAAGTTGGTTGCCAACTGCAATTGTATTAGTAGAAAGTTGGTTGACAATTGCAGTTGTAGAAGGTTGGTTGCCAACTGCAGTTGTAGTTACTGGGTTATAATGGTCTGTAACAGATGTAGAAGATTTCTGCATATGATTACCATTTTCATTTGTTCTAGCTAGAGATGGCACCCTGTTTTGACTTACACTTTCAATGATTCTTGTATTATCCAAAACCTGTAACTCGAGTCTCTGAACATGCCGGTCGACATTACTAAAACACTGTTGTATATGACTATTTATGTCGGATATGCTATCTTTTACTTGGGTTGCAATTTGTTTCATGTGTTGTTTAATGTCAGACTCCAAGCGTGAAAATTCTGCATTATTATCTGAGCCAAAAGAAGTGACTGATTCATTATCTTCATTGCCAGACGGCTCCCGCTGATGTACCAAAACTGGTGATTCATATTCTGTGTTTTCAGCCATAATGAATAACAGTATATAATAATACTAATTTTATAGATTGGCTCTCCACCACAAACTACCATACGCCAGGTTGCTTCCAGTAGCTGAAACTCATTTTTTTTTATCTTTTCAGTTGGTGAAGATGAACTGATAGCTGACTGTTCATTTATTCCTGTGGACCAACTGTTGCTATAGCTAGCCTGTATCTTGGCCTAATGTCTACTGATGAACAGCTTTGACATGTCTTGTCGGTCTTTGTGAATAAAAATAATAAATACAATAACAACCTGCTGGTTTATCTATTTATCTTATAGATCTACTTTATTTATTTATTAGATCTATTATTATTATTTTTATTATTATTATTATTATTATTTATTTTTTTTTTAAATGTATCCCACTTCTGCAACACCAAATTGTAACACTACTCCTCTTCTCAGCCCTATATTGGGAGATTGTCAGGACAGGAAGTAGCCGAGCTTAGTGGCTGAGAATGAGGAGGTTACAATAGTTTGTGGGTTCGCCTGGGTCGGACGGATTGTGGTGAAGAAACCAATAAAATCTGTTAATCAGTCTATTAAATTTATTGTACACTTACAGAAAAGAATTAATTTGTCAGGATATCACTTTCTTAATGCATTAATGGACTGTCTGAGTTAGTAATTTACCAAATCACCCAAATTGGAGTGAAAGTCCTCTAAGGAGTCCGTCTGTACAATATTTATCAAAATATGCAAGAGAGAGACATGAACCTATTCATTCAGCCTTATCAAGTATGATTGGGCATAAGATATGCTGGCTGTAAGTTAGAAATGGCTAGATTATGCCCGAATGATGCATGAACTAATTTCACCCAAAAGTCTGATAATTTCACCCAATCTGGTGGTTTCACCAGATCTGGTGAAATGAAAACAAACAATGTCTTAAGATATTACCTTGCCAGAAGGCTTGCTGTTAGCCATAAGTATAATTTATTTGTCAACTTTCTACATTTAGTTAACACTGCGGGTAGATCTAACACCCGATCTGGTGTCTGGATGCAACTGTGCTACTTTTTAGGTGTGGAGAACTGTCTGCCTTTCCGCTGGTTGGAAAGGTACTACAATCGTAGTAGCATGCCATTTTATAGTATTCAAAACACGCGCTGAATGACGTCATGGGTCACGAGTTCCTACACGACAACATTAACATGCGGAACGTTTCGGTTTTGTACATGCATATCAATAGTGCGTTGACTTTTATACCCGCCATGTTGCTGTTGACGTGTTGGAATCGCCGTAACAATTAAACAATTCCAAAGAGGAAAATACAGCTTAATAGCGATTGACAAGGTAGAAAAATGTTGATAGAATATGGCGAATGACATCTAGAATCGAACTATTAGCAAGATTACGGAATACAAAGTGACAAAATGGGTGAAAAGGAGGCGCATTGCCCGGAAACTTTACCGGGTCCAATGACACAAACAATACACGGATAATACGGAGTTTTAGGGGACTCTCAGACAGCCCGGCATTGCATAGGCATACTCAGTACGCTACAGTATACAACACGAAAACACGCCTATATAATTTTGACCCCCTTGAACCCCAATTTTATACAGTAAAACTGGGGTTTCCGGGGGTATACCTTATTTTTCTTATTTCTGCTCTAAAATATAGATTGTGGGTACTCGTTAGAACCGCCTCGATGAGGCGGTTCTAACGAGTGCCCAAAATCTAAATGTTATGATCTCTGAGTTTTGTGACCCAACATTGAATACTCTACTATTCGGCGACTCAAACTTGACATACGAACAAAACAAAACCATTATGTTGTCAGTGCAAGAATTTATCATTCAAAGCCGCAGATTCAAAATTCAATAGACAGTAAGACATTTAATATAGAAATTTCAATAGATTCAAAATTCAATAGACAGTAAGACATCTAATATAGAAATTTTCACCTGTAGACAAACTTTGGAATAAGGACGATTACCCTACTTGAAGTAAATCGAGATGTCTAGTGAGCGTTATACCAGTGTCATCACCGTTGCTCCCTCCGCCCCCCCCCTCCCCCGATCCCCAGCCAAGCAGCAGCATAGCATATCATTTGTTATACATGTATTGATTTTCACTCTGGTAATATTCTCTAAATCCATGTTAGTAACAACTGCTTTATCATGTGTGTACACATATATAGTGATGCTTCAGTCAGAGTACCCAATGGGAAACAGATTACACAAGTCTTATGACTTTCTTCTGAATCCCATTTTGTATATATTGACATGTTTGTGCTTTGTGTATTGTATCACTCATATTACGTGTAATATGTATATACAAAAAGAAATAAAGTTTAAACTAAATCTAAATGTTAGAGCAGAAATAAGAAAAATATCACAATTTTTCGTCTTAAAATTTCCATTCTTTCGGCGATAAAGGTGGCAATGTATTTGTATAGGTGTGTTTGCGTAATGAATTGGGAGGTTGCAGACACAGCAGTTTTGTAAGATTGACACTAGGCAGGTCTCGTGTATACATTTTTTTCATTTTCGTGTGATAAGAAACACTCAAGGGGTTAAACTATGGCTGTGATTGTTCTTAATGGTCAATAGAATAAAATAATAA
This sequence comes from Lucinisca nassula, assembly GCA_963580285.1. Classification (NCBI taxonomy): domain Eukaryota; kingdom Metazoa; phylum Mollusca; class Bivalvia; order Lucinida; family Lucinidae; genus Lucinisca; species Lucinisca nassula. The sequence goes on from OY757020.1 coordinate 43,581,925, forward strand.
AGGTTTAATAGTAATCTTCTATCAGACAAGACAGTTATTTATGCAGAAATTAGTCACCCAGACCAGACGGGGCTTGAAGAAATGGATTGGGCTGCATGTTGCTTCTACGCAGAGCTGAAACCGACCGCACAAGAGTACTGGTAACCCGCTTAGTGGGTCTAAGCCTGCCCGTGCAAAGTAATGCGAGTCGGACAGTCCCCACATACTCTTTTGGTTTGTTTGAGTGGCAGGAATTGATATTTCAATTAATCTCAATGTCGGGTAGTAGGAGTCCAACAAAATTGGAAACAACGTCTCCAAAATGACTTAAATAATGTTGACGGGGACGTAAATCCTCAATTCAAACAAACAAACAAATATGCTGAAATTTCGTTGGAATTTAGCCTGGGTGTGTCCTGTAAGTCCGCCTAAACCCCACTTTATATGGAGAAAACTGGGGTAAGCAGGGATATACAATTTTTTTTCTCATTTCTGCTCCTCCAAGGGTTTTTTTTGTTTGTTTGATTTGATTTGAGGTTTAACGTCCCCGTCAGCACTATTAAGGTCATTTTTGGAGACGTTGCCTCCAATGTCTTGGGACCTTTACCCGACATTGAGGTGAAATGACATCTCAATCCCTTCCGCCCAGTGAAACCAATTGGGTTTATATGCATGAACGGTCCGACACACATCACTTTGCCCGGGCAGGCTCAGACCTTCTAAGCGGTTTACTGGTACTTACGTGCGGTGGGTTTCAACTCAGAAGCATCATGCAGCCCAATCTATTTCTCTCAGCCCCCCATGCCGGGGGGTGATTCTGCTCCGAGACATAGGTTATGGATACTCATTAGAACCGCCTCAGTGAGGCGGTTCTAACGAGTACCCAGAACCTATGTTTGCAGTATAAAATAAGAAAAAATATCTCGGATTTTCATAAGAAAAGTATCCATTTTGGAGATGTGAAAAACGCACTAGGCTATATCGCACGGGTGTATTTTCCTAATATGGAGGAAGAGATTTTTCTTCTGTTTCTTCACTATTATTAATTCTTCTCTTTCTCCTCTGCCCCTTTCTTTCATTCCCTCTACAATCTATTTTCTCCCTTTCTCTGGTAGACGACACAAAATGACCCACAAGGGTTTAACGCTATTATACACTCTTGTGGGTGCTCGTTAGAATGAGTACCCAAAATCTATGTCTTGGAGCAGAAGTAAGAATAATAATGTATACCCCGGTAAATGTTAGTTTACCCTTCTTTAACGTTTTTTTTCCTTTGGAGTTGGGGGGTGGGGGTGTCCATTACACGGACTTGTTAACATGATGTGATTAACACTGTTGGCGCCTCCGTTATAAAGACAGTCGTGGAATTTACAAGGGTTTGCATTGGTCCGTTTATTTTTTTCTCCAAAATATAAACTACTACGCGTATTTTGGGGGGGGGGGTGGTGGGGTAGTTTTACGGCCCTTTCAAGATTATTTTACTGATTTCGAGCCGATGGGGTTCCAAAAGAAAACCCATCTCAACTTGGCGTCTCAGACGTGACCTCAGCGACGCGTGAATCACAACGCTGAGAGACCTTATGATTAAAAGAGTTTTGTTTTGTTTGATTCGAGGTTTAACGTCCCCGTCAACACTGTAAAGGTCATTTTGGAGACGTTGCTTCCAATTCTGTGGGACTTTTACCCGACCTTGAGATGAAATGACATATCAAGCCCTGCCGACCAATGAAAGCAACAGGGTTTATAAGCATGAACGGGCCGACTCGTACCGCTTTGCCTGGGCAGACTAAGATCCTCTAAGCGGTTTTCCAGTACTCGTGTGCGGGTCGGTTTCAGGTCTGCGTGGAAGCATCATGCAGCCCATATATTTCTCCAAGCCCCGATGGGCGGGGGCTTATGATTAAAAGAGACAATGGTTAAACCTGAACATTGCGTTAACCAATCCGTGTAATTAACAACTCTGTTAACTCTGTCTCCTGTGGAAGGAAGTGGGGTTTACAGGGGTATACATTTTTTTATTATTTCTGGTCCACATCACGTAAACAAGTCCGTGAAATGAAGACCCCCTAAACCCCACTTTATACATGTATAGGAAAAACTGGGGCTTACGGGGTTATAGATTATTTTTCTTATTTCTGATCCAAGACATAGGCTGTGGGTACTCGTTAGAACCGCATAATTTAGGCGGTTCCAACGAGCACCCATAACCTATCTTTTGAGCATTAGTTAGAAAAATATCACGGATTTTGATCAGAAAAGTAGCCATTTTGGAGAAATGAAAAATGCACTATGTCGCACTGGGGTGATATCGTAATGAAGCCATTGACTGTGGGTACTAAGGCGGTTCTCACGAGTAACCACAACCTATGACTGTTTGAAAATAAAAAAAATATCACAAAATTTAATGTTCATTGTTTTATAGATTTGAAAGAATGCATTTTGTCACTATTACATGTATTTGTCCTGCTCACAAATTTTAAAATGCCAACAATTGTTGGCATTTTAAAATTTGTGTGCAGGACAAATTTCATGCTCAAGTGAGTTGAGCATGAAAAAAGTTTTATAACCTCGGGGACTGGTTTATACTTTAAGAGAACTAGTAAGCATAAACGTTTTCTACTTCCGGTACTGGACCGCGTTACTCTACTTTCGTTGTTCGTCCGCTGCATAAAATAGTCCAAAGGAACTCTTGAAAATTAATTTTTGCAGGCATGGAACGTCTTTCAAAATAGTTCAGTTTTCTAGACGTTATACGGATTGAATATAAACTGGCACAAAAAGGCGAATTCTGAAAAGAAAACAGTACTCTGTGACTATTTTCCTACGCGCTTTCCGATGATATTTATGTTTTACTCTTTCATTCCTGAGTTTCTAAACAGGACTCTTCTCGCTTCAAATATATTCTTATAGAAAGGGATTTCTGAATAGTTCACTGGCATGAAAACAAACGGTGTGCAAGTAAATTCAGGCGAGACATTCTAGCTACGTGCCATCTTATTAGGATCTGCAAGGTTTGCATAGATACAGTGTATTTCCACCACGGCGTCTGCACCGGTCTACAGGGTTAAAAGGGTTAGCTCATAGTGACCAACAAAACAACCCTTTACTGACCTACAATTCGCCTGCTTTCGAAAGCTCTAATTAAAAACACGTGTTGCAAGCTGTGTTTCGTACTTTTGCAGATAGTGAAGACACCGATCAACATTCTGTGGCCTCTAATCTATAATGTCCCAGTATTGAAATAATTGCCATTTATGAGTTTATGTTTTAGGACCCCGTACAGGTTGGAATAAACGTATCTTAATTCGACTTTTGTAAACGCGGCGTCTGATCAGGGTTGAATGTCTAAATCAAATGGTTAAAAAATGATCCCTTTCTTCGTCAAGTTATTCTCCTTTTTATGTCCCGTCGGCTGTAGGAACATAGCTCAAAGCGGCTGCACAACGTATGTGCATCGTCGTATCAATGCGACGTTGCTAAGACACCATGTGCCCGCTGTAAGATTATTAGCGGGTACTGAGCTAATTTAGAAATTTATGGTTTGACCATGAAGAAATTGGCAGACACGTTCATCTTTCTTTCTTCCGTTTTTGTCGCACCTGCTTTAGCAGGAACACATAGGCGTGCAAGTTTCCGTCCGTCCGTTCGTCCGTCCGGTTGTCCGTCCGTCTTTCCGTCAACATTTTACACTGGGTGTCTTGTCATCGCAACTCCTCCTACATTTTAATACCGATTATTTTCAAACTTTGCTTGTGTTTTGCCATGGTATGATTATGCGCACGTGGTTTGGACTCTATCGTCGGATCATTTTTTGTCACTTTTTTCACATTGTGAACTTAGTCATTTTTAATCTTCAATTGACATATGATAGGTAACTCTTTTCATCGCAACTCCTCTTGCAGTTTTATACCGATCATTTTGAAACTCTGTGTGTGCTTTCGCCATGGTTTTAGGATGTGCATGTAGTTTCGACATAATTCTCAGAATATTTTTTTCACTTTTTGCACATTGTGAACTTAGCCATTTTTAGACTTCAGCTGATATACAATAGGCACCTCTTGTCATCGCAACTCCTCTTACAGTTTTGTATCGATCATTTTGAAACTTTGTGTGTGTTTTTGCTATGGTATGAGGATGTGCATGTGGTTTGGACATTATCTTCGGATCAATTTTATCACTTTTTCTACATTGTGAACTGAGTCATTTTTAACCTTCAATTGATATATGATAGGTACCTCTTGTCATCGCAACTCCTCTTACAGTTTTATATCGATCATTTTGAAACTTTTGTGTGTGTTTTTGCTATGGTATGAGGATGTGCATGTGGTTTGGACATTATCTTCCGATCAATTTCTATCACTTTTTCCACATTGTGAACTTAATCATTTTTAACCTTCAATTGATATATGATACGTACCTCTTGTCATCGCAACTCCTCTTACAGTTTTATACAAATCATTTTGAAACTTTGCATGTGCTTCTGCCATGGTATGAGGATGTGCATGTGATTTCGACATAGTTCTAAGAATGTTTTTGTTTTCGCTTTTTGCACATAGTGAATTTAGTCATTTTTAACCTTCAATTGATATATAGGAGGTACCTCTTTGTCACCGCAACTCTTCTTACAGTTTTATACTAATCATTTTGAAACTTTGCATGTGTTTTTGCCATGGCATGAGGCTCTGCATGTGGTTTGGACATAATCTTCGGATAAATTTTTGCCACTTTTTCCACATTGTGAACTTAGTCAGTGTTAACCTTCAGTTGATATATGATAGGTACCTCGTCATCGAAACTCCTCTTACAGGTTAAAATTTATACTAATCATTTTGAAACTAAGCTTGTGTTTTCTCCATGATATGAGGATGTTGATATGTTTTGGATATATTTAAGTCCATTTTATCACGTTTTGAACTTTGTCAGTTTTTTACCTCACATATATAGGCTATGGATTCTTCTCAAAGCCCTCTATTCGTTTCTTCTGTCTTAAGGGGAATGGGTACACCTGACCCAAAAATTGCTATCCATAGATTGTGATGAAACTTGTCATTTAGAATATTTGCACTTTGTGCTTTTGAAATATGAAAAGAAAATCGATGGTACAAGGATTAGTTTTCAAGATACTAGGCCACCAAAGTAAGGACATACAGCATATTTTGAGTGTTAAAAGTTACACACTTTTTGAACAGACATTGCATTCCTGGAATCTGATTTCTTAATCACTGGGCAACAGAACAGTTTGGTAATCATCAATATTTCAAAAGGAATCTTCATTATATTTACTCAAATTGACAAACTGCCGAATCTATACACACAAAAGAACAAAAATGAGATATCAAAGTAATGGCAAAGAAATCAGCTTCTGATAAGTTACCTATTTCACTGCACATATTTTTTAACAAAATCTGATCTGTAAAAAAGTTACTCCTTAGATAACTGTCAAAAACTACTATGCATGCAAGAAGGTATGTGGGTTAATACCAGACAGAGAAAATAAAAGGTATATGGATTACTTTTTCATATATTTTTCCAAATTTACATATACCCCCAAAAGAAAAGAAAAAAGATTTTTAAACAAAAATACACATAGAGCACCACTTTCATCATATGCATACTATGTGTGTGTACATTTTTGAAATCAAGTATTGAAAACATGCAAAAATAAATGTGATTAAAGGTCATTAACAGTATTTATTCCCCGCACTGCCAATGAAATCAGCTGTTCAGGGGTTCAGAGTACCCCACCCACATATTTTACAAGTCTATTGCTTGGTGTACTACCAAGAATGTGTCAGCTTCAAGAAGTTAAATTAAGTGCAGTTTCTGGTATATGACACCATGAGAGGATAAACAAGCTTTAAAACAACACAGCTTTCACTCATGGTATATTGGTCATACTGACATGCATACTTTTATGATGGCTTGCAAAAATGGAAATTCCACATAAACATGGAAATTTCTTGTCAAATAGTTACTTTTTTTTTTTTTTACTATCTCAATGACATTGAATTAAATCACTAGCATGAACGTAACATCTGGTTTGATAATATTATTATTTGCCATGAAACTATGTCAGACAGAGGCAAAATTCTATATCAATTTTGTAAGATTACCCCACCCACCTACTTACATGTATTTTAACATGTCTTGAGATCTATAACCACAGCATGAAGTAAATTAACATTTGTGTTCTTTCAATTTAAGGTTATAACAGATGGATAATTAATTCATTAAACGAGGTCAGTAGTTGTGTTTTTCTTGAGCCTTGATGAGCATTAATTATTACAGCATGATATACCAAAATTCAGCATATTTGTTGAATTTATCTTCATCTGTCCAAATTTAATGCCCAAGTTTTGTCTGTTATTCATTTTCCACCTTACATTTTTTTCATCCCTGACTATCTTTTGAAAACACGCTTTATACAGAGAATTTGGGGTTACAAGGGTATGGATTATTTTCTTAGTGCTGCTCAAATCACAGATTAGGGATGCCGTATTGATCCTAAGTATAGGGACAAACAGGCCTAAGCAAACGCTGCAGACCCAGGTCAAACTGCTCCTATCTGACCCGGGCCTAGAATGTATGCCAGTTTTAGACAAAACTAATTTGTTGTGGCTATCATAAGCTTGGAATACATGGTTTCACTATACAAAGTGTGTTCAAAAGGTGTAGATGAATTGGCTTGCAGTGCTCAGTAAGGTCTTGATATGATAAGATCTGTATGTACAAAAACTTACATTATGGCAAAGTGACAGTAACCAGGTGCACAATGCAATTTCTACCTTATTTTTCCACTGTTGATTTGAAATGATAGGGTAGTATTTTTTAAATAATTTCAAACTTTAGTCTTAAATTCATTTCTTTTTCTGGTTCAACTTGCTTGAATAAAGAAATATTTTATTCCTCATGTTGATGATCTTATATATACATGTAAAAGTTACCTTTCAACTTTTTTACTCATTTAGTTTGATCAAACAATTGTAAGTCAATTTTATTGAGATTTCTGTAGCATTTAAAGGCAAGAAAATTCAATTAGCCAGTATTTGCATCCTGATGACAATTTTTCTGACCAGTAAATACTGGTATATATACATGTATGCTACTTGTAAATACCAAGAGTGGAATTAAGGGGAATACAAACACTTGGCAGATTTTCTGTCATTTTCCAAAGGGTTATAACTTTTCGGACTTCCTGTTCGCTATTCTATAGCTCTACCCACTGAAAAAGGGGTCTAACTCTTAAAGGAGCAAATTCTTTCCTTGTAAGAGGCGATCCATATTGAAATGGGAGTTGCCTCCAGTCAAGGTGTTCCCATTCGCCATTGCCACCCAACCTTGTGAAAGCATGTCTCCAAAATGTTCAAATTTTTGGATTTCTGTGGTATTAAAAATCTACAATAAGGTCATTATGTACAACAACCTACCATGTCTGTAGCAGAGATAAGAATGATAATCCCAAAACTTAGACAGAAATAATGCCTTATTTTGAGACACAAAGGATAGCCTATCACACTGGGGTGTTATAATGTGGCTACCACCTTGCCAATTATAAGCAAAATTTAACAAGTTTAAATTGACAACTGAGTCCATTGATTGAATAACAACAAGTCTCAAGTAACTGATACAACGGCTACAAAGACAGTAAAAGTCTTTACCATGTACCCAACTCTTAACCTGCCGTTTTAAAGAAAAACCCTACCTTTGCAAACAATGTCGATCTAGTTCAGATGGCTTATAAATGAAGATTAAACGACATGCACGCAAGGTATATTGGATCGTTCCGGAGAGATTTAAATTTATCGAATGATTCATGGTTCATTCTTTATTTATATGCATTAAGTTCTAAGCAGAAAAGGTGCTATTTAGATACATGTAATGATTAGCTATTATTATTATATTGCGGCCCCCGCCCATAGGGGCTTGAAAAATGCTAAAGATATATAAAGAAGCTTTATTAGACGTCGCATATTAGAAATAAATAACATAAGCTCTATAGAGCGTTTATCCCGACAAAGTATCCATTAACAATTAACCAACACTTACATGCCTTCATTTATCTTCATAGGATTAACCCTGATAATGCGAGCGTCAGCCAAGGGAGCTCCTAGTACCAGTTTTAAGTCTTTAATATGGCGCGGCCTGGGATCGAACCCGCGACCTCCCATTTCCGAAGCGGATGCTCTGCCACTGGGTATCGGGCTACTGGTAAACCGCTTAGTGGATCTAAGCCTGCCCAGGCAAAGCGGTGTGCACGAGTCGGTGCGTCAATGCTTATAAACCCTATTGGATTCATTGGGCGACAGGGCTTGAGATGTCATTTCATCTCAATGTCGGGTACAGGTCCCACAAAATTGGAAGCAACGTCCCCAGGATGACCTTTACAGTGTTGACGGGAGTGTTTAACCTCAAATCAATCAATAATTAGAGGATCAAAGTCTGCCCAGACCGACTCGCACCGCTTTGCCTGGGCAGACTTAGATCCTCTAAGCGGTTTACCAGTACTCATGTGCGGTCGGTTTCAGCTCTGCGTGGAAGCATCATGCAACCCATCTATTTTTTCAAGCCCCGATGGGCGGGGGCAGGTGTACGGGGATTTACATTTCCTATTTTCTGCTCCAAGACCTAGGTTGTGATAACTCGATGCGGGGGGTTCTAACCTATGTCATTTCATCTCATTGTCGGATAAAAGTCCCACATATCTGGAGCAACGTTTCAGAAATGACCTAAATAGTATAGACGGTCGTAAGAATTTGCTCTTTGTAGGTGTTACAACGAGTAGTAGAAACTTTGCTTCAGAATATAGACAAATAATAATGCTAACCCCTAAACCCCCATGTTTATTTCATTAACATGGCGTATTGATGGTTGTCATTTCAAAAAGTAGCCCAGTCAAATATCACCAAAAGTAAACAATCTGTAATTTTGCAGCAAACTACCGCTAAAAACAAAGATTGTGGGTATTCGTTAGAACCGTTTCGGCGAGGGGATTCCAACGTGCACCGGCCACAATCAATGTCGAAGGAAAAAGAAGAACAATACTGCATGAAACTTGCTCAGAATGATCAACATGACAATATCTAGGTCAAGTTTGAATATGAATCATGTCGGGTCAAAAAGTAAGTCAGTAGGTCATAGAATTTAAAATTTTATCAACCCTTTAGAGGCCACAGTTTTGGTCCAATCGTCATCAAATTGTCCAGGGTGATTATCTCGACTTTATCTAGGTCAGGTTCGAATATGGGTCATGTCGTATGAACAAGTAGGTCAGTAGTTCATATCCTAGAAAAGTCTTATCAACACTCTAGAGGCCACAGTTTTGGTCCAATCATCATCAAGCTTGTTCAGGATGACTATCTTGACAATATCTAGGACAAGTTCGAATATAAGTCATGTCGTGTCAAAACTAGATCAGTAGGTCAAATTATAGAAAAACCTTGTTAACACTCTAGCGCGTCAGCTCTGTATGGTCAAAATGATCCACCAACCCCCGCCCTTGTCAATTTGAGTCATTGTTTGTTCATCTCCTTCTGGTGCACTAGCATCTGAACTTCATTGTCCACAAGGATCCCAGATAGTGACATACAAGTGAGCTTTGCTGGATAAATTCGGCAATGAGGTTTTACCGACTTTCCGACTTTTGCCGTTAACACGAGGTTTTGGATTTCTAAGGCAATGATCAGGAATAGATACAATTGCACCTCACCATAATCAGAGATTGGTGTTTGATAATTTTTCTTTGTAACAGCATAAAAATAATATTTTTTTTTAATTTTGCTGTCTATTTAGTTGTCATCATAGCATTATCGGCGAGACAGACTCTCACTGTCCCGATGGAAAAGAACAAACCCCCTCATTGGTACAAAAAGACTTCTAGATCAATCTGGGGTTAATTTTTCCGTTTCCTGACCGTTTCCAGATTCATTATTTTCTTTGTGGGCTTGTTGCTTCGTTTTGTTTTGCAGTTCATCTCCGTTCTGATTCACCGGATCATATTTCTTCCTACATTTCTGATATATCAGATAGCACACTGTCACCAAAAACGGTGGCAGAGGTGTCATCACGGCCGAAGCCACGGGGGCTACTGCTGCTAGGTCACCCATTGGGGCCCTGAACGAAGTTGTTAACAGAATATAAGCTATACTAGCATTCTGCATCCCGGTTTCTATGATAATAGTCTTAATTCTCTTCCACGGCTGTCGGAACACCGTTGATATTAGTCCGCCTATAATATACCCTATATAAGGCAATAGACATGCTGCCAGGACTATTTGTGGCTCAAAGAGGCGAAAGATAAACATATTTGAGTAGATTCCAATCGTTATCAGTATGATAGCAGAGACAATTATTACTGGCGTCAGAATCTTCTTCAGTTTTGTTGCTATTTTTGGAAACTTCGTACGGAGGAATATACCGATAGAGAGTGGAACCAGAAGCACAGCCAATGAAATCGCAACGCTGGAGAAAGGGATGGTGACGGATGTGTCTTCTATAAATAGCACACCAAGACTGTATATCCAGACTGGCAACATAGCTGAAAGAAATATAAAACACTTATAAGTGACTTTTCGTGTAACGTTAATTTGGTATGGTTCTGAACACGACAAAAGAAGACACTGCCTTTAATCAAAGGTAAGTCGTACAAAACCGCAAGAGGTCAGGTGATAGCAGGCAACAGCGAACAATAGCAGGCAATAGCGGGCCAAAGTCTGGCCGACAGCGAAACGAAGTTACCACGTCATATCGCTGTCGGCCCAACGTTGGTCCCAAATTCATTGCTGGCTGGCCATTTCCAAACAACAGGATGCAGAAAATCAAGCAGAAAATCAAACTCAAAATAATATGCAAATATATGAGGGACATATAACATTTTCGCTCTCCAGCAAGTCTAGGTCACTAAAATCGATCTGTAAGCGGAATGGGTTCACTATGTTTCAAACAGTTATAGCCTCCCTTCCAGTGGTGTTTTACTCTTAAGGGTAACAATATGCTCATCGGGAACAAATGCTGTCGCGTAAGAGTAAAATGTTTTCTGGAGATTTAGTTTGTGTTGAGAAAAATTAACCATTATACACAGAAATTGCTTCCCTTGTCAGAAATGGTGGAATCGCTTCAAAGTGTACCAACACCGTTCCAAATGAAATTAAAGCGAAACTACACAACGGCTAGTTAGCCTTATACTCGCCTTTCCCAAACCACACAACTTTCCACCACTAAGAAGATACGCCTATGCATAAAAATCATAAGCCTGACCATACTGACCCTGAACATAAGACGGCCACAACACTACCAAGCACAATAAGTATTACCTCATACTATATCACAACTTATACAATCCCACTATGGTATCTTCCTTTACGTAGGATGAGATACTGATATTCAAACATGGCGGTCCCAACTGACCCACTTAAGATTTTATAAGAACACGCCATCCTACGTCGACGAGAGCGTCACCTTTTCACAAACTAAGAAAGCTAAAAAAGTAAAAAGGGATGGACCTCCTTTTGCATCCTCCGCGATAGAAGTCACCCACTGCCCTCTGATTGGTTGGATCAATTACAAACTAAGAGAGAAGAAGCAACACACAAAACACTAAAAACATGACGTCCCAACACAACGCAGCTAGGGGACAGTAGTATACGATACAACCAAGAACACCCTCGTAGGGACTTGGGGATGGGGACAAAACATAGGCGTGTTTTCAGGGTGGTAGAGCACGGGTACTAGGACATTTTACAATAGCCGAAATTGGCTGGTTTGATAGTAACCCTTCCTGGCTCACTTTTGGCCGCCGTTCAAAATTACATGCATTATCACCCTTTAACAAGCACCATGCCCGTAGGCGTTTTCTCTACCATGACAGGGGTGGGGGTAGAGTCTAATGGAAGCCAAAATCCGATAATGCATGAGAAGCTTTTTTCCTCGGTCAGACAAAGGGCTGTGTACTGACACATTTTGCAGCCGGAATTGGCAACGTGCCTCCACATTCTTAAGCCCGACCATTGGTCTGCATCTGCATTAAAAATTCAAAAGCCGCCAGAGGACTGCTCAGTTTACAGGACAAACGCTTGACATTGGGTGCGATTTGTGCCTACAAGGCATCTTGAGCGGGGGATGTGAAGGGTGGGATTGACCTGCATTCCACATCCTCCGCGAAAGAAGTCACCGCACTCCCAAACGGCTAGCTGATAACTGTCAAATTGGCAGGAGTCAGCATATTGGCAGCCTAGGGAAAAGAGCAGTACCAACAACTAATCCCAGTCGGCGAACTGGGGGTAGCCCCTTTGTGCTCTTGGCGTCCGGTTACCTTAAAAACAAAAGTCAGTCAGTGCTTCCACGCAGAGCTGAAACTGACCCCATATGAGTACTGAACCGCCGAAGCCTGCCCAGGCATAGTGATGCGCGTCGGACCGTCCACGCATATAAACCTTTTGTTGGTTTCATTTGGGTGGCAGAGCTTGAGATGTCAATTCGTCTCAATGTCGGGTAAAAATCCCACAAAATAGGAAGCAACGTCTGCACAATAACCTGAATTTTGTTGACGGGGACGTTAAACGTCAAATTAAAATGCGCACTTGTGGATACGAGCGCTGACATTCTATCATTAGGTCTCTCATAGCTGTTGGTTCGAGCCTGGCTAGGGCCGTATTTGAGACGCCAAGATCTGCAATGGGAGTTAAGATGGTTTTTCTCCAGGTACTCCGGTTTTCGCCCGTCTCTAATTAACGATCACTTACCAAGAGCGGCTACTGTGCTAATAGTTGTCATGGTAATTGATAAAGACAAGTCGCCATTGAGAAGGTATGTGTACATGTTGCTGTTACCTCCCCCGGGACAACACCCTGCCACGAAGATACCCAGAGCGACAGTGGTCTCTTCTGTTGCCAGATTCGCCACCCCGAATGCTATCTGAAAATTGAAAATACCGGTGTTATTGTGGAGAAAACGCTAGTGGCGGACGTCTGTCAATTGCGATTTCACGTTTAAATCGCAATTACCAGATGACTGTCAATAGCGAAATTATGTTAGAATCGATATCTCCAGATACAGTAAAATTTTGCGATTAAGACCACCTAAAATTAAGAATAATTCTGCTTTAAAAAGCATATTTAGAAGGGAGCAGTTATTCTTCCTTTGATTTTCCTGAACACAATGTCCTCTTGTCAGGGACCACCTTTGATACTGTTCAAAAATTGAACAGTCCCAAAGGTGGTCTTAATAGCGGAATTTTACTATTTCTTGCTCTAGGGACTTCACTTTTAAATCCAGACCCATAAAAATAATGTGGTTTTTCGGTATATCTTTAATCTGTTGACAAGTATGCTCACCACACTTCAGGGAGCGTCGTGGAAAAAAAGCTGTTACCAGTACTCTTGTCCAAGTAAGATATAACCCATTCTGCTCAGCTACACGATTTCGTAGCATTACGATAACAAACACGTGCGACATAGTGCATTTTTTCTCATCTCCAGAATGGCCATTTTTCTGATGAAAATCCGTGATATTTTTCTTATAAATACTGCAAACATAGGTTGTGGGTGCTCGTTAGAACCGCCTCATTGAGGCGGTTCTAACGAGTACCCACAACCTATGTCTCGGAGCGAAAATAAGAAAAATAATGTATACTCCCGTATACCCTAGTTTTCTCTATGTAAAGTGGGGTATATGGGGTCTTCATTTCACGGACTTGTTCACGTGATGGCGAAAAATAAAAGGCCGCACACGAGTACTAGTATTGAAACCGCTTAGAAGATCTAAGCCTGCCCAGGCAAAGCGGTGCGAGTCAGACCGTCCATGCTTATAAACCCTAATGATTTTTTTTTTTTTTTTTGGTTTTCGCTTTGGTTTTACGGCCCTTTCAAGATTATTACACTCATATCGAGCCGATCCTTAATCAGAGATGGGCGAAAACCGGAGTACCCAGAGAAAAACCACCTGACCTTCCGTTGCAGAACTTGGCGTCTCACATATGACCCGAGTGAGGCTCGAACCACAGAGGTGAGAGACCTAATGATCAAGTCAGCGCTCTTAAGCACTAGGCCTAGGAGGCCCGTCTCCCTAATGATTTCATTGGGCGACAGGGCTTGAGATGTTATTTCATCTCAATGTCGGGTAAAAGTCCCACAAAATTGGAAGCAGAGTCACCAAATTAACCAATACAGTGTTGACGGGGGCGTTAAACAAACCCAACCCACATACACAAAAGTGCTGATCAGTCTGTTCGCGCATGCAAATGCCAAACAAGAGATACAAGTGGGCCCTTAATTGCTCAGCTGACTCAGTTGTAGTCCCTTAGAGTGAATAAATAAAATTAGAGAAATCCTATAAGCTAATTTTGGACCCGATAAGGCCCATATTCCAACTTAACCCATATTCTATCTTACATGCAACTTCGATTTGGTCACGACATACATTCTGGACAAGTTTTAAGAAGAAAGGAGCAAAACTGTGGCCTCTAGTAGAGAGAGGGCAAGGTTTGAAAGAAATCTCACCTTGACATGACCTATAGTCAAACTTGACTGTCATATCATCAAGACAGACAATCTGGAAAAAAATTGTGATGATTAATGCAAACTGTAGCTTTTAGAGAGTGAAAAGGGTTTTACAGAAATTCTGACCTTATGACCTAGTTTTGACCCGACGACGTCCATATTTGAATCTGATCAAGGGAGGAAGGCAAACTGTACAGTTTGTTTGAAGATTGAAGCTAAACTTTGGCCTTTCGAAAGAGAAAACAGTTTTAAACAATATTATTTATATTGTGTGACCTGTAGACGGTGAAAAAGGGTTTCAAGAAATTTGACCCCATGACCCTGTTTTTGATCCAACATGACCAATATTCGAACTCGACCGATATGTAATAAAGTCATTAAATTCTGGTTCAGTTTCATGAAGGTTGAAGCAAAACTGTGGTCTCTAGGGTGCACACAAGGATTTAACGAACTTTGATATAGTAACCTGGTTTTCGATACGACATCACCCGCATTCAAACTTGTCCGAGAGCTAATCCAGCCAAACATTCTGGTAAACATCACGAAAACACGCCTATATAATTTTGACCCCCTTGAACCCCACTTTTATATAGTAAAACTGGGGTTTACACGGGTAAACCTTATTTTTCTTATTTCTGCTCTAAAATATAGATTGTGGGTACTCGTTAGAGTACTCGATAGGGCGGTTCTTACATATCGGTCGAACTTTATTACATGTCGGTACTCGTTAGAGTACTCGATAGGGCGGTTCTAACGAGTACCCACAATCTATATTTTGAGCAGAAATAAGAAAAATATCACAATTTTTCATCTTAAAATTTTAGGTTTTTTCGGCGGTAAAGTTTTCCATGTATTTGTATAGGCGTGTTTTCTAAATGAGGTTTTTAAAGATTGGATTATTCCATCGAGCGATTGCACAAAGTTAATGTTGACGACGGACGCCGGATGTTTGTTTGTTTGTGTTGGAGTTTAACGGCCCAATGAACTCTATTTTAGGTCATTTTTGAGCCGGTCAGTTTACTTATCCACGGGCAGGCCTATACGTGAGCGGTTAATCAGATCTATCAGTTCCCAAGGTTTCAAGTTTGTATCTCTAAAGCCTTGAGTCTAGGAGGAGTTATCTGGAAAGTGGAGGGCGAAGACAATCACAATATTCCCACTTTTTCTTCAAAATAACCAGTCGTCTACCTAATATGTTGGTACAAGACCACTTCCTACACCTTAGTTTACGAGATTCTTTACTTTAAGCAATGAGTGTAGACCCTGATCAGACGCCGCCTTGATAAGTCGACACACTTTACGGCGTCTGATCGGGATTCTCAGTGTTTGCCATTGTCTCTTATATGGAGTTGGGTATATGTACAAAGGGAAAAATACATATTTGGCGTTATTTTTGTTTGTGTTTAGGTTTTACGTCCCCGTCAACACTACTTAGTTCATTTCGGAGTTGTTGCTTCCGATTTTCTCGGACTTTTACCCGACCCTTAGATAAAATGACACCTCAAGCCCTACCTCCCAAAGAAACCCCTTAAGGTTTAAGGAACGGCCAGACTCGCACCACTGTTCCTGGGCAGACTTTCACGCGAAAGACTTTCACGCGAAAGTTGGTCGGTTTAGCTCTGCGCGAAAGCACCATGCAGCCCAATCTATTTCTCCAAGCTCCGATGGGCGGCGCGCAAAATGGGGATAGGTACCAGTGAATATACGTCTAGTTAAAATATATATCGGGCGTGGCTGCCCAGGAACCGCGGAGCGAGGCGGACCGTCCATGCTAATAAACCCTATTGGTTTCATTGGGCGACGGGGCTTGAGATGTCATTTTATGTCAATGTCGGGTAAAAGTCCCACAAAATTGGAAGCAACGTCTCCAAAATGACCTTTACAGTGTTGACGGGGACGTTAAACATCAAATCAAACAAGAAAAATCGGCCGTGGGGTACTCATGATTAAAAATAAGGGTGACTGCACTTTTATCTAATAAGGGCGAGTGCACTTTTATCTAATAAGGGCGACGGCACTATTCATCTGATCAATTCTTTTTATTTTTTTCTCATACCCTTGAGTAAAGGGTTAAGTGAATTTCACAGGTAGTAAGATATAATATTACATGCATTACAGAGAGATACCATGATTTCTACCAGACATAAACTTGGTATTTTCCTTTTTGCTAAGAAGAAATATTTCCTCTTAGCCGGGGAAATAAATCCCTTCAGCTGGAAGTACTTTATGTACAAGATACGAGATACCGCTTTGCAGTGAAATTGTTCTATTCAAACGCGGGAAAGTTTCAATCACGGCGACGTTATTCATGACGTCATTGTAATGGCGTCTAAGAAATATCAACAGACGTTCAGAATGCGTGACGTTTGAGTCGGATGCAACGCTGAAACAAAAGAAAACATGGATATGACCATTGATTAGGATGTAAGGTTTGCTATATTTAATCTAACGTTTTACTTGTTTTATCACTGAAACACTTTGTTTCTTCTATTTTTGTTCAAAACTGTAGAAAGCGCTTTCAAAATGGCGCCCATCCAGTTGTTCTTCCACCCAGATTCTGTGCCACTTCGCTGATTGAACCGTTTACATGAGCTGTAAACAGTCAACTGAACGGGCATTCAGATCCAAAATTCAAGATCCAAACTCTCCCAAAAGTCTATGGAAGTGCATGTAATATACAGATTATACATTTCTCCTATTTGAAATATGGGATTTAGAAACCTCGGGAGGTAAAACAATCCGTTAAAGAAACTCGTGCTTCGCACTCGTTTCTTTATCGGATTGTTTTACCTCCCTCGGTTTATAAATCCCATATTTCAACTAGGAGAATGAATAATCTATATTTATTATATACCCAGAAAATGTCCCGTTTACTTTGAACAGAAGTTACCGGTCAATATTTTTCCATATTGCCCGTAGTCAAGTTCATATAGCCCGTAGATAAGCAGTCACGTTCAAAATAGAACTACTTTCAAATTTGTCCACCTCGATACTAAAAATCGGCAGCCATCTTGTCGTGCGTATCGATTGAAATAACCTAAAACAAAATGAATATAGGCTGTTCCAGGGTACATAAAGCGCATTTTATCCTAGCAAATATGACCTACCTGCAATCTGTTCAGATATTCAATAATTTCTTTTAGGAAATCAAGAGTATTTTGAAAGAAACAAAACTTACACTTCTGTAAACATGGCGTCCTGCGTTAAGAAACGTTAATGTTTTTAATGACGTCACGTCAACCGACGTTAACGACGTCTTCACTTTGGCGCCACTGGGCGTGGTTTTTCATAGTGTAGGAAGACACTTAACGACGTGCATTATTTTCCATTTCAAAGCACATAAAGATATATAATCTTCTTTTGCGTTCAAATCTCCATGCCAGGCAATCCTGAATTCTGGCACAGAGTCCAAGTTTGGGTATATAATAAAAAGGTTATTGACTTTATATTGTGAAATATTCGGCACTCGTTCATATGGCGAAGACGCACTCGCAAGCTCGTGCGTCCTTCGCCATATGAACTCGTGCCGAATATTTCACAATATAAAGTCAATAACCTATAAATACACCTCTAGTAATACCGTAAAACTCATAAAGATTCGGACACATTGAGGACTTGCTGTAATTCACCTAAAATCTAACATCCAACAAGTAGTCAAAAAAGGACACGGGATGGCAAACGGTGTAGACCCTGATCTGAGGAGCAGTCTGACCTGGGTCTACACATTTTGCTTAGACATGTCTATCCAAATACTTAAGGATCATTACGGTATTTTGTGTTCTCCGGTCTCCGTGGCCTAGTGGGTAAGAGCGTTGTCTCTTAATCATTGAGTCTCTTACTACAATGGGTTCGGGCCTCTTTTTTGTTTGCAGTTTAACGGCCCAGTCAATATTATTTAGGTCACGTCGTTTTGGTCAGTTTACCTTACCATACCTTCCTGGTCAGGCGTACATGTATACTTAATCGGTTAACCAGTACAGTGCACATTCTATCGTCGGAAACTGACAACTGTCATTCTTAAATCAGCGGAATGAGAGAATGACCTTACAAAGTATTTCAGGATTAATTTCCGGGGAAGAATCTTGCCGACTCGGCGGGCTTCAATCCCGCGAAATCCTGAACGGAGCTACCGAGGCCAGCCCCCAGGCGTCAGACAACCTGATCACGTTAACAAGTCCGCATAAATATATATGGAAAAATCCATCCCAAGGGTCACTGTCTGGCATCACGAGGCTTGCCGAGTGATGCCGGACAGTGATCCTGAGGGACGGATTTTTCTATCCACCCCTCACACCCATATAGGATTCTTTTTCTTGCATACTTTCCATTTCTATTGCGAATTTTTAAAGTTGCTGTCACTTCGGTTACCGATGTCCGCCATTTTGTGATGAAACAACAGGAATGTTTAGTGACGTCACGCATGACGACGTCGCGCATGAGG
Organism: Lucinisca nassula; assembly: GCA_963580285.1. Classification (NCBI taxonomy): domain Eukaryota; kingdom Metazoa; phylum Mollusca; class Bivalvia; order Lucinida; family Lucinidae; genus Lucinisca; species Lucinisca nassula. The sequence continues at coordinate 43,600,837 of OY757020.1, forward strand.
TTGTAATCAACCCGTGCATTTATCAAACACGCGATTATATTCGATTTGGGGTCGGAACACCAGGGTCAGAACATAAATTTCTATCCCAGGGTAAAATCACGGCTTTCCTTGTCTTGTGTGCAAGAAAGTACATAAATTTCTATCCCAGGGTAAAATCACGGATTTCCTTGTCTGGTGTGCAAGAAAGTACATTCTTGCACACCAGTCAAGGAAATCCATGATTTTACCCTTGGATATAAATTTATGTTCTTCCCTGGTTTCTACCCCAGGGAAAAATCACGCCGATTTCCTTGTCTGGTGTGCAAGAAAGTACATTCTTGCACACCAGACAAGGAAAAACGTGATTTTACCCTGGGATAGAAATTTATGTTCTGACCCTGGTGTTCCAACCCTGGCAACTTACATATACGCGCTTCAATTCTATTCAACTGCCGGAACTACTTCCGCACTCCTTTTATTTTGTAAACAATATATATGTGCGAGCTGTCAAAACTAATCGGAGGTGTTGTGCAAGAAAAAGAATCCAATATGGGGTTCTGTTGTAGATGGACGTTTCCAACCCTCGGGATGACCGTGCTGAGCGGAACCTCGGCGTATCAGCACGGTCATCCCTCAGGTTGGAAACGCTCATCTACAGCAGAACCCCATATCAGATTCTTATAATACCTCTAATTTCTATATCTGAAACTTCAAGGCGCATGCTAGTCTGTGTAACTGAGCACACTGGTTTGTGTCTTAGTAGAGTTTTATCTGGTAGAAACCCCCGAATACAAATTTTCTCATGACGTAGCTCAATGTTTTAACCCTCATTCTGCTGAATAAGTTAATTATGCCACAGCCATTCCTGACTAGCAAACGACCAAATTATCTGATATAATGTATTGATTCAGTTCACAAACTGCAAGGCAAACAGAGTAGATCCTGATCAGATTTAGAAGCTATCTGATCAGGATCTACACTGTTTGCAAAGACATGTTTTGTCCTGTTAAGCAGGGTAATGGTTAACGGAATTAGGAAAACAGCATAGCTTATGACAAAACAGTGTAGAGCATGATCAGATTTAGAAGCCATCTGATCAGGATCTACCCTGTTTGCAAAGATAGGTTTTGTCGTGTTAGGCAGGATAAGCGCTATCAGAAATGAGGAAAACAGCGTTACCTTTGACAAACAGTGTAGATCCAGATCAGGGCCCAGGATTACAATGCGTACTTAAATTTTAAGTATCTAGTTAAACTAAGTATTTACTTAACTGTCGTATAAAGTGAACTACAAATAATTTCTTTCGTTTAAGTCGATACTTAACCAGAGAATATCCTTAAATATTTAAGGTAACCCAGGTAGGTACCTTAACTTTAAAGATTTGACCTTGACACATGAATGTATATATCAACAACGGCAAACACGAGAGCTTTTATTTGCCCGAAATTACCAGTCATGCTTGGTAGCTCAGACGGTAAAGTGTTTGCATCATATTCAAGAGGCCCTGGGTTCGGGTCGAGCCACTTTTTTTTTCCTCCTTGGAGCGCAAGTCGACTTGGCGATGAGGTATAAAACAACTGGGATTTCTCCCTGGGTGTGTCACAGTTTTCGACCGATAGAGCTGTATAAAAACTTCCCTTTACATAATACATGTACTGTATAATACTGGTAACAGTGTAACAATTTATTGTTTGGTGTAGGAAGGTTCTTACCAGCGAAAGGGGGTCTTAAACGACTTGGTTGTTTTTGTCAGGGTAGGTGTGTGTTGATTGATTGATTGGATGTTGAACGTCCCTTTCAACTATATACAGGTCATTTTGGAGACGTTGCTCCTATTTTGAGGGACTTTTACCCGACATTGAGATGGAATGACTTCTCAAGCCTGACGCCCAATGAAACCAATAGGGTTTATAAGCATGGACGGTCCGACTCCCGCCGCTTTTCCTGGGCATGCCACAGGGGCTTGAATCATGAAAAAAAAAACAATTCAAGCCCCTATGGGCAGGCTTAGATCCTCTAAGTGGGTAACCATTACTCGTGTGCGGTCGGATTCAGCTCTGCGTGGAAGCGTCATGCAGCCAATTTATTTCTTCATGACCCGATGGGTGGGTGGGGCCGACATGTTTGTGTGTTGGGGGATGGGGGTGTTTGGGGAGGGAGGTTGGCGCATATCACTTTTGTCTGTTATTTAAAAACTGATCCTGTGGCACAGCGGGTCCATGTTCCTACGCTTATGCATGTCCTGCTACTTTTACGCATACAATGTTCACAACCATCATATGCCGTCTTTATATTCAGTGTCAAGAAATAGTATGACGTCACGTGCATTTAAGAAATGACTTTTATTTTTCTGCTGTTCATGAAAGTATGAACGAACAGGGTCGCCTTTGCTAGCGACCCGCTGTCGTTCATACCTTCATGAACATCGAAAAATTATTTCTTATATTTACATTCTTTTTTCCTCACTTTCAAGGCAAACTGTTAAAGCTGAAAATCATTTACACGCAGTTTTCTATAAAGAGCGGAACGCCCAATGAGATCATAGAGAACCATGGTTTAGACTGGCGTCACTTGACGTCATGGAAAATCATATGACTTGATGCGTTCATGGAAGTATGAACTGCATTGTTTTCTATAGGTTTACATTAGTATTTTCACTTGAAATGTAAATACTTTCTATTTTGGCGGGAACAACTGTAACGTATGTCAGCGATGTACATTTGCAGGGCAAATGGTCATAGTAAAGGCAATAAAATCCAATTTAAAATCCAATTCGAAGGCCCGTTTCGTAACTTTCATATGAAAGGACCATTTGTGTAAGATTCACGAAATCAAAATTTATTAAATACAAAGAAGTTTTTTTTGGTTGATTTGAGATTCGTCCTCGCAACACTATTTAGGTTTGATTTCGGAAGTGTTGCTTTCAATTTTGTCGGACTTTTACCCGACTTTGAGATGAAATTACATCTCAAGCCCTGTCGCCCACTCAAACTCGTATATGCATGGACGGCCCGACTTGCACCACTTTGCCTGGGCAGGCTTAAGCCTTCTAAGTGGTTTACTGGAGGTCGCGTGTGGTCGGCTTGTGCTAGTTGGGTGAGGCAAGGTGGCGTGTATCTTGCGTCACTGGGGTGTCCAACTGATATTGGCCGCAACCAATCATAAGCTTCTACTCCTTGCCTTGAAATGCTAAATAAAAATAAGTTTGAGGCGTACCACCTCCCTTGTTTGTTTTGTATGATTCGAGGTTTAACGTCCCCGTCAACACTGTAAAGGTCATTTTGGAGACGTTGCTTCCAATTTTGTGGGACTTTTACCCGACATCGAGATGAAATGACTTCTCAAGCCCTGCCGCCCAATGAAACCAATAGGGTTTATATTCTCGCACCGCTTTGCCTGGGCAGACTTAGATCCTCTAAACGGATTACCAGTACTCGTGTGCGGGTCGATTTCAGCTCTGCGTGGAAGCATCAAGCAGCCCCTCTATTTCTTCAAGCCTCGATGGGCGGGGGCCGTCCACCCCCTTGTAAGCTTGTGCATGTGAGTGATTGAGTGTGTTTGTAAGGTGAGTGAGTGAGCGCTTTATGCCTCATCAACTGTAAGGTAATACGCAGATAAGCACCACATTCATAAAAAGACGGGGCAATCCGAGATGGAATGTACTGAGATTTTATATCACATTTTGTTTTCCTTTGTTTTATTCCGACTGGAGCTACGGTTTTTCTACGTGTTTGTCTGCACGATGTTTGATCTAGTCGTTAATGACTATATCAACTACATACATGTATAATAATGACATCCGAAAACAATATTGTAGCCGGGGTTAAGTTTGGGGTGGTTTCTGCGGGAGTCTTCCCTGTTCTTCACCATAGTGCAGAATATATTTATTACTGAACCAGATTGTATTGAATATTATGCAATACGCCTAACGGCATGAGAAGGGTTGACTCATGGACAGACTCTATAAAACCGATTCCGCCCCCACCCCTCGGGGCTTCAGATTTGGCTGCATGATGCTTCCATGTAGAGCTGAAACTGACCACACTGGCACGAGCACTGGTAAACAGCTTAAAAGGACTAAGCCTACCCAGGCAAAGTGTTGTGAGTCAGGCCGTCCACTGCATATAAGCCTTTTGGTTTGTATATTCAAATATTGTATGATTTCTTGTTTCTAAAGGGACCCCGTAGAAACAGCGTTTTGAATATGGCGTGGTGCTACATTGTGACCAATGTTTGTCCGCACAAATCGTGATCGAGTGTGATCCTTCAATGAAACACGTTTTATAGTGTATAAAACATTTTTCATGGTTTATGTGGTGAAATGGAAACTAAACCATCATATTTTCTATTGTCTCCATTCAATGAAACAGAAGAAGTGATTTTTGACAGATCGCGGTAAAAAGGTAGGCCGCCTACATCAATGTGTAATTGAAACTTACGTGCTGATCGTCGTTAAAATTTCCATCAAAACTACGACTTTATCCGAAGTTAAATACTTAAGTAAATGAAATAGGTGGCTTTCGAATGCACTTTTTAAGGAAATACTTTACTAAGATATTGATTCCTCCTTAAATCGTTAAGTCGACCTTAACTTAAGTATCGATTGTAATCCTGGGCCCAGATCTGAAGAAGCCATCCGATCTGGATTTACACGGTTTTAGAAGGTATGGGTTGTCCTGTTCAGCAGGATGAGGGTAAACAAACATTACGAAAAAACGCCTATACAAATACATTGCAATCTTTATCGCCGAAAAATGTAAATTTTAGGATAAAATATTGTATTATTTTTCTTATTTCTGCTCAAAATATATTTTAGAGCAGAAATCAGAAAAATAAGGTTTACCCCTGCAAACCCTAGTTTACTATATAAAAGTGGGGTTCAAGGGGGTCAAAATAATATAGGTGTGTTTACGTGATGATCAGGAAAACAGCATAACGTTTGATAAGGAAAAAAGCTGTTCTAAAATAAGAGGGACAGCGTTCACTCACACGAGCGCCATACTATGAACGACGTCGTGACGAGTAAACGGGGTTTGCAGTCATTCACGAGTAAACGGCGCTCCTTGTGAGGAGCTCACTAGTAAACCAAACCTTACACACCTGAAAAGCCACCCCCCCCTCCCACCAGGGCTTGGAGAAATAGATTGGACTGTATGGTGCTTCCACGCAGAGCTGAAATCGACCGCACGTGAGTGCTTTGTTTTGTTTGTTTTGTTTGCTTTGAGGTTTAATTTCCCCGTCAACACTCTAAAGATCATTTTCGAGACGTTGCTTCCAATTTTGTGGGAATTTTACCCGACATTGAGATGAAATGACGTCGCCCAATGAAACCAGTAGGGTGTATAAGTATGGACGATCCGACTCGCACCACTTTTTCTAAGCAGGCAAAGATCCTCTGATAAGCGGATTACCAGTACTCGTGTGCGGTCGGTTTCAGCTCAGCGGGAAAGCATCATGCAGCCCATCTATTTCTTCAAGCCCCGATGGACGGGGGGCAAACATATTAGTCCTGGGTCCAGGATTACAATCGATACTTAAGTTAAGGTCGACTTAACGATTTAAGGAGGAATTAATATCTTAGTAAAGCATTTCCTTAAAAAGTGCATTCGCAAGCCACCTATTTCATTTACTTAGCTAAGTATTTAACTTCGGATAAAGTCGTAGTTTTGACGGAAATTTTCACGACAATCAGCACGTAAGTTTCAATTACACATTGATGTAGGCGGCCCACAATTTTCCCGCGATCTGTCAAAAATCACTTCTTCTGTTTCATTGAATGGAGACAATAGAAAATATGATGGTTTAGTTTCCATTTCACCACATAAACCATGAAAAAATGTTTTATACACTATAAAACGTGTTTCATTGAAGGATCACACTCGATCACGATTTGTGCGGACAAACATTCGTCACAATGTAGCACCACGCCATATTCAAATCGCTGTTTCTACGGGGTCCCTTTAGAAACAAGAAATCATACAATATTTGAATATACAAACCAAAAGGCTTATATGCAGTGGACGGTCTGACTCACATCACTTTGCCTGGGTAGGCTTAGTCCTTTTAAGCTGTTTACCAGTGCTTGTGCCAGTGTGGTCAGTTTCAGCTCTACACGGAAGCATCATGCAGCCAAATCTGAAGCCCCGAGGGGTGGGGGCGGAATCGGTTTTATAGAGTCTGTCCATGATTCAACCCTTCTCTTGCCGTTAGGCGTATTGCATAATATTCGATACAATCTGGTACAGTTATAAATATATTCTGCACTATGGTGAAAGAACAGGCAAGACTCCCGCAGAAACCACCCCAAACTTAACCCCGGCTACAATATTGTTTTCGGATGTCATTATTATACATTTATGTAGTTGATCTAGTCATTAACGACTAGATCAAACATCGTGCCGACAAACACGGAGAAAAACCGTAGCTCCAGTCGGAGTAAAACAAAGGAAAAAAATGTGATATAAAATCTCTATATATTCCATCTCGGATTGCCCCGTCTTTTTATGAATGTGGTCGTTATCTGCGTATTACCTTACAGTTGAGAAGCCTCCGTGGTCGAGTGGTTACGCTACTCGCCTTGTAAACCAGGGGTCGCAGGTTCGATTCCGGGCTTCTCCAGACTTTCGGATGAGTCTTTAAACCGAGGTCCCGTCTCCGTATGACCTTAGCTGTTGGTGGGACGTAAAACTGAAACACTCACTCACTTACCTTACAGTTGATGAGGCATAAAGCGCTCACTCACTCACCGCACAAACACACTCAATCACTCACATGCAGAAGCTTACAAGGGGTTGGACGGCCCCCGCCCATCGAGGCTTGAAGAAATAGAGGGACTGCTTGATGCTTCCACGCAGAGATGAAATCGACCCGCACACGAGTACTGGTAATCCGTTTAGAGGATCTAAGTCTGCCCAGGTAAAGCGGTGCGAGAATATAAACCCTATTGGTTTCATTGGGCGGCAGGGCTTGAGATGTCATTTCATCTCGATGTCGGGTAAAAGTCCCACACAATTGGAAGCAATGTCTCCAAAATGACCTTTACAGTGTTGACGGGGACGTTAAACCTCAAATCATACAAAACAAACAAGGGAGGTGGTACGCCTCAAACTTATTTTTATTTAGCATTTCAAGGCAAGGAGTAGATGCTTATGATTGGTTGCGGCCAATATCAGTTGGACACCCCAGTGACGCAAGATACACGTCACCTTGCCTCACCCAACCAGCACAAGCCGACCAAACGCGACCTCCAGTAAACCACTTAGAAGGCTAAAGCCTGCCCAGGCAAAGTGGTGCAAGTCGGGCTGTCCATGCATATACGAGTTTGATTGGGCGACAGGGCTTGAGATGTAATTTCATCTCAATGTCGGGTAAAAGTCCGACAAAACTGAATGCAACACTTCTGAAATCAAACCTAAATAGTGTTGCGAGGATGAATCTCAAATCAACAAAAAAAAAAACTTCTTTGTATTTAATAAATTTTGATATCGCGAATCGTACACAAATGGTCCTTTCATATGAAAGTTACGAAACGGGCCTTCGAATGGAATTTTAAATTGGATTTTATTGCCTTTACTATGACAATTTGCCCTGCAAATGTACATCGCTGACATACGTTACAGTTGTTCCAGCCAAAATAGAAATTATTTACATTTCAAGTGAAAATACTAATGTAAACCTATAGAAAACAATGCAGTTAATACTTCCATGAACGCATCAAGTCATATGATTTTCCATGACGTCAAGTGACGCCAGTCTAAACCATGGTTCTCTATGATCTCATTGGGCGTTCCGCTCTTTATAGAAAACTGCGTGTAAATGTTTTTCAGCTTTAACAGTTTGCCTTATAAGTGAGGAAAAAAGAATGTAAATATAAGAAATATTTCTTCGATGTTCATGAAGGTATGAACGACAACGGGTCGCTAGCAAAGTTTATATGAACCCCTTCGGAGTTCATTTACTTTGCAGGCGACCCTGTTCGTTCATACTTTCATGAACAACAGGAAAATAAAAGTCATTTCTTAAATGCACGTGGCGTCATACTTTTTCACGACACTGAATATAAAGACGGCATATGATGGTTGTGAACATTGTATGCGTAAAAGTAGCAGGACATGCATAAGCGTAGGAACATGGACCCGCTCTGCCACAGGATCAGTTTTTAAATAACAGACAAAAGTGATATGCGCCAGCCTCCCTCCCCAAACACCCTCCATACCCCGACACACAAACCTGTCGGTCCCACCCACCCATCGGGTCATGAAGAAATAAATTGGCTGCATGACGCTTCCACGCAGAGCTGAATCCGACCGCACACGAGTACTGGTTACACACTTAGAGGATCTAAGCCTGCCCATAGGGGCTTGAATCTTTTTTTTTCTTTTCTTTTTTTTTTCATGATTCAAACCCCTATGGCATGCCCAGGAAAAGCGGCGCGATTCGGACCGTCCATGCTTATAAACCCTATTGGTTTCATTGGGCGACAGGCTTGAGAAGTCATTCATCTCAATGTCGGGTAAAAGTTTCTCAAAATATGAGCAACGTCTCCAAAATGACCTGTACATATTTGAAAGTGACTTTCAACATCCAATCAATCAATCAAACATACACACACCTACCCTGACAAAAACTTTACCGTCTGAGCTACCGAGCATGACTGATAACTTTGGGCAAATAAAAGCTCTCGTGTTTGCCGTTGTTGATATATACATTCATGTGTCAAGATCAAATCTTAAAAGTTAAGGTACCTACCTGGGTTACCTTAAATATTTAAGGATATTCTCTGGTTAAGTATCGACTTAAACGAAAGAAATTCTTTGTAGTTCACTTTATACGACAGTTAAGTAAATACTTAGTTTAAGTAGGTACTTAAAATTTAAGTACGCATTGTAATCCTGGGCCCTGGTAAACCGCTTAGATGATCTAAGCTTGTCCAGGCAGAGTGGTGCATCCATGCATATTAACCCTATTGGATTCATTGGGCGACAGGTGTAAGATGTCATTTCATCTCAATGTCGGGTAAAAATCCCACAAACTAGGAAGCAGCGTCTGCAAAATGACCTTTATAGTGTTGACGAGGACGTTAACCCTCAAATCCAACCTGGGAATAGCTTCCTTACTCGTTTTGCTCAGATAGTCGCTAGATGCATAGGATCGTGGACTCCGGAGTGAGGACTCATAATATAGTTTTTACATGTATTTTTGTTGTTTATTAAAATATTTCATCTGAAAATCGCCGGTCGACAACTTACCCGATTGACTGATTGATTTGAGGTTTTACGTCCCCGTCAACACTGCATAGGTCATTTTGGAGATGTTGCTTCCAATTTTGTGGGACTTTTACCCAACATTGAAATATAATGACATCTCAAGCCCTGTCGCCTAAGGAAACCAATAGGGTTTATATGCATGGACGGCCCGATTCGCACCACTTTGCCTGGACAGACTTAGATCCTCTAAGCGGTTTATTTCTTTCCCTTTGGTGTCTTTTATGGGTGGAGTAAGTTAATTGTATCAATTCCTGATCTTTGTTTTACTTCTACTTTACCAGTACTCGTGTGCGGTCGGATTCAGCTCTGCATGGAAGCATCGTGCAGCCCATCTATTTCTTCAAGTCTCGATGTGCGGGGCCGGATAACTGACCCGAATGATGCATCAAAATAAGAAGTCATTTTTGTTTGTATTTTTTTTTTAAGAAACACTGTAAACAATACACATCACAGCTAACAGGAAAAGCCGACCAACGTCGGACCGACAGCGATACGACTTTGGTCAACGTCGGACCGACAGCGATACGACTTAGGGCAACGTCGGGCCGACAGCGATAAGACGTATACACGTAGTATCGCTGTCGGGCCGACGTTGGCAAGAAATTCCATTCAAGCTTGGATCCTGCAAAGAAAAGTGGGATTTACAAGTGTATACATTATTTTCATTTTATAATAAAACGTCGCTATTATTTATTGAAAAATGCCATGTCACAAAAAACTCCCTCCCCCACTCCCTCCCTCCCTTCCACACTTTTACACTCACTTTATTCACATACTCACTCAATGAAGGAATGAATTAATAAGTCAGTCAATCAACCGATCGATCGATCGATCAGTTGATCAATGACTAAATCACTTACCAGAGGCATCATTATATACTGACAGCAAAAGCCTATCACTTGAGCGACTGGTTTACGAAGAGTTTCTTTCACTATTTTCAAATCTAATTCAGCACCGAAACCCGTCAAAACTAAAATCTGAACGAAGTATATAACGAGTCTAAATATAGTGTCCACTGGTCGAAGCATACGAATGACGATGACGTCATATTTCTGTACATCGGGAACGGACGTTTCATTGCCGTTCTGTTCGTCTGACGTAAATTCCAGAAAGTCTATTCCGATGACGCCGCTGCTGAGTTTTACGTCAAAAGTGCCATGTATGACGTATGTTTGGTTAGTATTGTCTGACGTCATGGCGCCATGTCGAGAGCTAAAATCAAAGCATGACAGATCGTTTGAGAATTTCTGAACTGTCAGTACTTTTGACGTTTTTTCATTTAGCGTCAACATATACTCTGAGGTAAAATCCTTACAAGTAACTGAATAATTGAACGAAATAATTGATTCCGTATCCATGAACGTTCTAAACTCCCGATCTCCATTACACCGTCTATCATCTACACCGGAAATAGAATCCCGGTGAATCGATAAAAATGACTGAAGGATAAGGGGTGCCTCTTGAAAATGGATATTTTTACTGCTTGTAAGTTTTAGTTTTAGAATACTGTTATCAATATCAGTAGTGGACATAATTTGCTGCTGCTGTGAGAAGTATTTTGATTATTAAACACACAATCGTGCAATTACAGACCGAATGTTCGATAGCTGGTACCACGAACTGAATGGATTTTCACAAGTTCCTTGTTGTTTTTTTAATGTTTATGCCTTTCTACTGAAGGTTTTCCACTTAATCAGATAGAACAATGATCAAAAAATAATTTGCAAAAGAAACTCGCCTCAAACTGTACTTTCAACATAACTGTTTGCCAAAACGTAAATTTACCTGTTGTACGGCGAATAGTAGATTGGTGTACGGCTTATAGCAAATTATTGTAACAGAAAGTGTATGGCGAATAGTTCCATGTTTATATCTGATAACATTTTAAAAGTAACTCGACCGTTCCTACGGTGCTTCTCATACATCCATGAGGATTGTACTGCTCTGTATGTATGATGAACCGTATGTCTTGTCAAAGTTGGGTGTTATATTTTGTCAAACATGCTGCTTATGGGTAACGAAATGTAAACAATGGTCGGCATGAACTGGGGCTAAATCAAGGGACTCACCTGTCACAACATCTTTATCCAGTGTCATCAGAATTTTATAAACACACTTCAACAGTTTTCACCCATTCTCTCGTCATATTAGCAAGAATCAATCACAATATTGTAATGTTAGTTAGGAACTAATAACTATGTATAGTTTTAAGACCATATTTTGCCACATAGGCGTTATTTTGTGTTAAAAAGAAGTGTGCATTATGAAAACACGCCAGCTCAAATAGAGACGCGTGGAATATGTTCTATAAAAGGGTTATCCTTTGGAAGCAAATAATACACCACATACAGTGATGAATCGACTACCGGTGTCTCTTTAACCATGGTTGATTCGAACTCGAAAATAAAAGAAAGAAAAAAAAAAAAAAAAAAACATACCGATTTGGAACGGTCAACAATAAGTTTCAGGGGGCTTAAGTTATTTTAACGACATCCAAACCATAACTTTTATTTTACTTGATGATGTGGTATAAAACCTGATCATTCTGTTCTTTTTTTTTGTCTGTTGCATGATGTTTTTCCTAGTTACCATTAATCAACACGTGTAACAAAGAATAAATATAAAAGCAACAATGACTCTTGTCTGACGACGAACGCAGCATTAGTTGAGACTTGGTGGTCCAAACGACAAACATAGATTTTCACTGCAGTCCTTACGGGCCCCGCCCATCGGGGCTTGTAGAAATAGATTGGGATGCACGGTGCCTCCACGCAGGACTGAAACTACCGCACGTGAGTACTGGTTAACTTCTTTGATGGACTATGCCAGCCCAGGAAAAGTAGTCCAAGTCAAACCGTCCAGTGCCTATAAGCCCTATAGGTTTCATTGGGCGGCAGGGCTTGAGATGTCATTTCATCTCAATGTCGGGTAAAAGTCCCACAAAATTGGAAGCAACGTCTCCAAAATGACCTAAATTGTGTTGACGGGGACGTTAAACCATGACCAAACAAACAAACTGCAGTCCTTAGTCCCGTCCATCGGGGCTTGAAGACATAGATTGGGCTGCATGATGCTTCCAGAGCTTAAACCTCCCACACACGAGTACTGGTAAACAGCTAATCGGCTGTAAGCTGCCCAGGAAAAGTGGTGTGAGTCTGAACGTTCATGCATATCACCATATTGGTTTCATTCGGCGGCAGGGGCTAAGATATCATTTCATCTCAATGTCGGGTAAAAGTCCCAAAAAATTGGAAGCAACGTCTCCAAAATGACCCATATAGTGTTGACGGGGTCGTTAGACTCGAGTCAAATTCAAACAAACAAACAAAAACCTATTAGCTTCACATGACTCACATAGTCTAGCCAATGTAGGTATGCCTAGGCAATTGGTATATGTCATTCAGCACAAGTAAATTGGACAATGCTTAGCACAACCCAAGGAATACAGCAGTAGAAAAATGTATACTGTAGTAGAAACATTTTTTTTTTTCTTTTTTTTTATTTGTTTGTTTGAATTGAGGTTTAACGTCCCCGTCAATACTATTTTGGTCATTTTGGAGACTTTGCCTCCAATTTTGTGAGACTTTTACATACAGAGCCGACGGACAAACCAAAGGAATTTACATGTAGGGAAGGTCAGATTCGCGCCATTTTGCCTGGACAGGCTTTGACACTAAGCAGTTTACCAGTAGTCATGCACGGACGATTTGGAAGTTTGATTTTTGATTGATTGATTTGAGGTTTAACGTCCCCGTCGACACTGTAAAGGTCATTTTGGAGACGTTGCTTCCAATTTTGTGGGACTTTTACCCGACATTGAGATGAAATGACATCTCAAGCCCTGCCGCCCAATGAAACCAATAGGGTTTATAAGCATGGACCGACTCGCATCGCTTTACCTGGGCAGGCTTAGATCCTATAAGCAGTTTACCAGTACTCGTGTGCGGGTCGGTTTCAGCTCTGCGTTGAAGCATCATGCAGCCCATACATTTCTTCAAGCCCCGATGGGCGGGGGCCGATCTGCATGGAAGTATCATGCAGTGTAATAGCTCAGCGGTTAATGCGTTTGCCTCTGATTTTAGGGGTCTGCGGTTCGATTTGCTGCAGCGGTAATAAAGTTGCGGTGTCCAAACATGCTACACTGGTATCATTTGCCGGGATAAATGCCCCAAAATGCACCGTCTATCGGATCGGGACGTTAACTGGATCCCCCTACCCCCGTGCAGGGAGAATCATCCCTTATGCAAGTTAGAGATATTTACGTAATTACATGACGAGTTTAAACAATAGTTTATTAGTTAACCATACAATCATAACGTGTACTCAACTAATATACTATTGTTTAAACTAATCGTGTAATGTAATCACAATGATGGTGAGCTCTCAGATCCATTACCTGTGACGAATGGAGTCAAGCAAGGCTGTGTGCTAGCCTAGACACTGTTCAGCATGATGTTCGCTGCCATGCTCACAGATGTTTTCCAGGAGGGTGACAACGCCATACCGATTAGGTTTCGCTTTGATGGGAAGCTTTTCAATCTCGGGAGGTTGCAAGCCAAATCCAAGGTGCAAACAGAGGTGCTAGAGCAGTTCGTCATTGGAGATGACATGGCACAAGGTACATAATTACTGTGTAGGTTTTCATCCTGCAGATCTGGAGTATGCGTAATGTACACCCGACAGTAATGGCCAATTATGTCCGATCGCAGTAGTGGCTTTAGGGGTACTCAACGGCCCAGTCAACACTATTTAGGTCATTTTTACCGAACAGTTTACCTAGCCACCCTTCTCCTGTGCAGCTTATACGTAAGCGGTTATACTCTTCTTGAATCAGCGGAAGGGAGAAAATGAAGGAGATAATGACCGAAGAAAAGTTTTAATGATCAATTTCCTCCACAACAGTGTTGCTGATGGATGGATAGATAGATAGATAGATATAGATAGATAGATAGATAGATAGATAGATAGATAGATAGATAGATAGATAGATAGATAGATAGATAGATAGATAGAATCTCCATGATCCGTTGGTCGGGGCAAGCATAAATACCCTTAAAGTTGGGGAAAAACGGAAATGGTCCATCATTGGCATTTAACATTTAAGAATACAGGGGTAGCCATATCTATTCGCCGTACCCTTTTTTGGCTATATTCCGTACAGCTACCTGGTTGTAAACAGCTAAACGCCGTACACATGGATTTTTGGTTTTTAATAAATACGCTTAGTGTATGATAAAATCATGACCAGAGAAAGTTTTCAGATACTACCCATTATAAACAGAAACAGGTGAAAGAAAGTTTAAGCGGAAATAAATCAAGAAATTATAAAATCTGTAACCTATTTTCGAAAATGCTGGTCTTCACCCAGTACCAAGCAACGTTAAACTTGTGTTTCTGACTTTAAATCGATACATACAGCATAGAAAAACGCATAAAATCTTGCAGAAATCCCTCTGTTATTTCAAGGAAATAAATTTACACTTCGCGTGCAGAAAATAGATAAGAAATAAAGGTTACACTCACCGTGTTCCTGGCCTACTTTCGGTTTCAATCGATTCACCGGGATTCTATTTCCGGTGTAGATGATAGACGGTGCATTAGAACGAACTATATCAAACGTAATCTCCTTTCGCTTGTTAGACGCGTTATTTGTGGTTTGTATGTCACAAATAACATTGTGGTCTTTGGTTTCAGTAGTGTCATTTCCATTTTGGGCGAATGAGGGTATGACATTAAGGAATATGAAAAGAACTAGAATTCCCATTTCGAAAGCTTTCTGTTTTATTATCATTATTACAGATGTATATTGTTTTTACAGTTATTATCTAACGCATAATTGACTCACAGAATCCTCTTTTAACCGTTTTTTGGATTTTTATGTGTGTCAGATCTGTCGATTTAAAATACAATCCCACACTTTTAGAGAACAACGTAGACACAGATCCGACGCCGTGCTCTGATCTGCATCCGTTTGCCAATGCCCTTTCTATTTCTATCATATTCATGTATGTATGGGTCAAATATCCCATAACACAAATTTCAGCTACACATATCGGAAGCCCATATCTGATTCCGATTCACCTATAATGATAAATAACACCCAAGATTTTTGTATAACTTTGTTATCCATTTTGCTCCGTCTTTACACAAAAGCGACCCTCATCAAAACTTTTTCACAAAAGTCAGTGACCCCAAACAAAAATGAATTCTGAGCACATCATAGGAGCGTTATATTTTATCTTCAAAAATACACCTTAACATTGTTGAAAATGATATTTTATGCAAATTAACAAAATGTAGGACAGAATCTCGAATGGCCGCATAACGAACACACGCCTATTAAAATACATTCTAAATGCTACCGCCGCAAGAACGAAAATTTTCATATGAAAAAAATGTCATATTTATCTTATTTCATAGCCCCCGCCCATCGGGGCTTGAAGAAATAAATGGGCTGCATGATGCTTCCACGCAGAGCTGAAACCGACCCGCACATGAATACTGGTAAACAGCTTGGGGGACCTAAGCAGGCCCAGGCAATGCGGTGAGAGTCGGCCTGTCCATGCTTATAAACCCTGCTGGTTTCATTGGGCGGCAGGGCTTGGGATGTTTGTTTGATTTGAGGTTTAACGTCCCCGTCAACACTGTAAAGGTCATTTTGGAGACGTTGCTTCCAATTTTGTGGGACTTTTACCCAACATTGAGATGAAATGACATCTCAAGCCCTGTCGCCCAATGAAACCAATAGGGTTTATTAGCATGGACGGTCTGCCTCGCACCGCGGTTCCTGGACAGGCTAAGATCCTCTAAGCGGTTTATCAGTACTAGTGTGCGGGCCGGATTCAGCTCTGCGTGGCAGCATCATGCAGCCCATATATTTCTTCAAGCCCCTATGGGCGGGGGCTTAGGGCTTGGGATGTCATTTCATCTCAATGTCGGGTAAAAGTCACACAAAATTGGAGGCAACGTCTCCAAAATGATCTTTACAGTGTTAACGGGGACATTAAACTTCAAATCAAACAAAATCTTATTTCTGCTCAAAATATAGATTGTGGATACACGTTAGAACCGCCTCATAGAGGCGGTTCTAACTGGTACCCAAAATCTATATTTTAGAGCAGAAATAAGAAAAATACGGTTTACCCGTGTAAACCCCAGTTTTACTACATAAAAGTGGGGTTCAAGGGAGTCAGAATTATATAGGCGTGTTTTCGTGATGTTTTCAAATACTGCTTGTATCGCATTTCTTTGTGCAAGACGGCTTTATAGCAAACTTTAGCGCAGCCACTGTATCATATGACGGTCGCTGAAATGTAAATTTTTAAAAATTATAAATTGACGCTTTCTTGTTGCCCCTTCAAGATTAACTTATATGAAATTATCTTGATTTTTTTTTATTTGAGGTTTTCTTCCCCGTCAACACTGTAAAGGTCATTTTGGAGACGTTGCTTCCAATTTTGTGGGACTTTTACCCGACGTTGAGATGAAAAGACATATCAAGCCCTGCCGCCCAATGAAACCAATATCGTCTATAAGCATGGACTCGCGCCGCTTTGCCTGGGCAGGCTTAGATCCTCTACGCTGTTTACCAGGACTCGTGTGCGGGTCGAATTTAGCTCTGCGTGGAAGCATCGTGCAGCCCATATATTTCTTCAAGCCCTGATGGGCGGGGGGCATATATTATACTAAACTGGTCGCTATTAAGAGGTGAGCAAAAAAGCAGTAGGACCCGCAGTATTCACATCCGACCTTTCGATGCAGAACCTTGCGTTAACTGAAGTTAGGCCCATGTTCGGGATTTTCTTTGCGGCGTTATCGTTCGTAGCGTACCCACACGGCTTTTTTAAGATTATTGTTATGCTGTCTAGAGCCATATTTTTGCATTGTTAGCCTTAGTATTATTTTTCAGTTTTGTACAAAGGGCGTCACGAAAACACGCTTATATAATTTTGACCCCTTTGAACCCCACTTTTATATAGTAAAACTGGGGTTTCCGGGGGTATACCTTAATTTTCTTATTTCTGTTCTACAATATAGATTGTGGGTACTCGTTAGAACCGCCTCGACGAGGCGGTTCTAACGAGTGCCCTTAATCGATATTTGAAGCAGAATTAAGAATAATATCATAATTTTTCATCTTAAAATTTTCGTATTTTTGGCGCTAAAGGTGGCAATGTATCTGTATAGGCGTGTTTGCGTAATGGTAAGCGCAACCCGCCAATCTGAGCTGAGAGAAATAGATTGGTCTGCACGGTGCTTCCGCACAGGTCTGAAATCGACCGAAATTGAGTAGTGGTAAAACTCTTTGAAGGTCTAAGCCTGCCCAGGAAAAGTGTTGCGAGTCTGAACGTTCCTTAAAATTATCGGGTATTGAGATACCGTTTCATCTCAATGTCTGGCAAAAGGGTACATGTATACAGTATTTTTGTTATTTCTGGTCTCAGACTACCGGCCCCGATAGCTCAGTGGTAGAGCATCCGCTTCGTGAATGGGAGGTCGCGGGTTCGATCCCCGGCCGAGCCATACCAAAGGCGTAAAAAATGGTACTAGGTGTTCCCTTGGCTGACACTCGCATTATCTGGGGAAGTCCTAGGAAGCAAAATGAAGGCAGGTAAGTATTTGTTAACGGATACTTTATTTGTCGCAATAAAAGC
Source organism: Lucinisca nassula (assembly GCA_963580285.1). Classification (NCBI taxonomy): domain Eukaryota; kingdom Metazoa; phylum Mollusca; class Bivalvia; order Lucinida; family Lucinidae; genus Lucinisca; species Lucinisca nassula. The sequence goes on from OY757020.1 coordinate 43,618,736, forward strand.
ACTCAGAGCTTATGTTACTTGTTTCGGATATTCGACGTTAAATAAAGCTTCTTTATCTTTATAGGTTGTGGGTACTCGTTAGAACCGCCTCAATGTGGCGGTTCTAATGAGCACCAACAGCCTATGCTTGGAGTATGAGCGTGTGGGTGTTTGAGTTTTACGTCTCACCAACAGCTAAGGTCATACGGTTTAAACACTCATTCGAAAGTCTGGAGAAGCCCGGGATCGATCCTGCGAACCCAACCCTGGTTTACAAGGCGAGTAGCGAAACCACAACACCACTTCTAATAAGCGAATGACTAAGAAAAATATTACAAATATTAATTAGAAAAATAATCATTTAGGAGATATGAAAGAATGCACAAGGTCACACGGGTGTGTTATCGTAATGCCACGGTGGTGAGAGACATACTGACTAAGAGTCAGCGCTCTTACATGTACCCACTGGACCACTGAGGCCCGTTGAACATTACGCAAACACGCCTATACAAATACATTGCCACCTTCATCGCCGGAAAAATGAAAATTTTATAATGAAAACTGTGATATTTTTCTTATTTCTGCTCAAAATATAGATTGTGAGCACTCGTTAGAACCGCCTCATCGAGGCGGTTCTAACGCGTTCCCACAATCTATATTTTAGAGCAGAAATAAGAAAAGGTGTACCCCCGGAAACCCCAGTTTTACTATATAAAAGTGGGGTTCAATGGGGTCAAAATTATATAGGCGTGTTTTCGTGATGCCGTTGAACGTTTCTGAATGTTATTAATTTCATTTCTTTGAGTTGTCGTTCAAAGTTTTCCACTTGTTGTTGTCCAGAACGTTTCTTTGCAATATAGCACAGAAACTTTTTGTATATGTATCATTACGAAAACACGCCTATACAATTGCATTGTAAACTTAACCGCCGGAAACAAAGAAAAGTTTAAGATGAAAAAAATGATGTGATATTTTTTCATATTTCTGCTCAAAATATAGATTGTGGGTACTAGTTGGAACCGCATTACCGCCAGATTTCCTATAAATATGGGGTTCAAGAGGGTCAAAATTATATAGGCATGTTTTCCGGATGTTATGCTGAAATGACAACATAAAAAATGTTGTTGGTTTTTTGTTGTTGTTGTTATTTCTAATCAAAAGCTAATGCTGATGTTGCTGTCTTATTTCACACGAATATTGCATTACGATAACACACCGTGTGACAATACGATAACACACCGTGTGACGATAACACACCGTGTGACAATACGATAGATTACTGTGTGACAATATGATAACACACCATGAGACAATACGAAAACACACCGTGTGACGATAACACACCGTGAGACAATACGATAACACACCATGTGACAATACGATAACGCACCGTGTGACAATACGATAACACACCGTTTGACAATACGATAACACACCGTGGGACAATATGATAATACACCATGTGGCAATACGATAACACACCCTGTGACAATACAATAACATACCGTGTGACAATGCGATAAAACACCGTGTAAGAATACGATAACGCACTGTGTGACAATACGATAACACACCGTACGATATAGTGCAATCTTTCGTGTGAGAATACGATTACACATCGTGTGTCAATATGATAACACACCGTGTGACAATACGATAACACACCATGTGACAATACGATAACACACCGTTGACAATACGATAACACACCGTGCGGCAATACGATAACACACCGTGCGACAATACGATAACACATCATGTGACAATACGATAACACACCGTGTGACAATACGATAACACATCATGTGACAATACGATAACACACCGTGTGACAATACGATAACACACCGTTTGACAATACAATAATACACTGTGTGACAATACGATAACACACTGTGTGACAATACGAAAACACACCGTTTGACAATACGATAACACACCGTGTAACAATACGATAACACACCGTGCGACAATACGATAACACACAGTGCGACAATACGATAACACACCGTGTGGCAATACGATAACACACAGTGTGACAATACGATAACACACCTTGCGACAATATGATAGCACACAGTGCGATAATACGATAACACACCGTGTGACAATACGATAACACACCATGCGACAATACGATAACACACCGTGTGGCAATATGATAACACACCATGTGACAATACGATAACACACCATGCGACAATACGATAACACACCTCGTGAGAATACGATAACACACCTTGCAAAAATACGATAACACACCCTATGACAATATGATAACACACTGCGTGACAATACGAAAACATATCGTGTGATGATAAATCACCGTGAGACAATATGATAACACACCGTGTGACAATACCATAACGGACTGTGTGACAATACGATAACGCACTGTGTGACAATACGAAAACACACCGTGTCAGAATACGATAACACACCGTTTGACAATACGATAAGGCACTGTGTGACAATACGATAACACACCGTGTGAGAATACGATAAGGCACTGTGTGACGATACGATAACACACCGTGTGACAATACGATAACACACCCGTTTGACAATACGATAACACACCGTGTGACAATACGATAACACACCGTGTGACAATATGAAAACACACCGTGTGACAATACGATAACACACCGTGTGACAATACGATAACTCACCGTGTGACAATATGATAACACACCGTGTGGCAATACGATAACACACCGTGTGACAATACGATAACACACCGTGTGACAATACGATAACACACCGTGTGACAATACGATAACACACCGTGCGACAACACGATAACACACCGTGTGACAATACGATAACACACCGTGTGACAATACGATAACACACCGTGCGACAATACGATAACACAATGTGCTACAATATGATAACACACCGTGTGACAATACGATAACACACCGTGTGACAATACGATGACACACCGTGCGACAACACGATAACACACCGTGTGACAATACGATAACACACCGTGTGACAATACGAAAACACACCGTGTGACAATACGATAACACACTGTGCGACATAGTGCAATCTTTCATGTCTCAAAAATGTTTATTTTTCTGATAAACATTGAGACATTTTTCCAATAAAATTCCTAAGTATAAGTTGTGGGTATTCGTTATTTATGGAAATAGATAGGCTGCATGATGCATCCGCGCAGAGTTGAAACCGACCGCACACGAGTACTGGTAAACCGCTAAGAGGATCTAAACCTGCACAGGCAAAGCGGTGGACTTGGACCGTCCATTCTTATCAACTATATTGCTTCCATTGGGCGACAGGGCCGAAGATGTCATTTCATCTCAATGTCTGGTAAAACGGTCCCACGAAATTGGAAACAACGTCTCTAAAATGACCTATACAGTGTTGACGGGGACATTAAACCTCAAATCAAACAAATATACAAAAACAAAATAACACAGTCGTGCGACATTATGATTACATTGTTAGACACACCATGTGACATAGTGCATTCTTTTGTGTCTCATTACGATTACACACCCGTGCATTGTTTATGTCTCCAAAATGGCTACTTTTCTGATAAAAGTCCGTGATTTTTTCATGGCAGGTTCTATCTGTCGTTTCTAGCTATCCTGCGTGTTGTTAGGTAGTTCCGGCTTTCCTACGACTTTCTTCCGGCTTTGGCCGCCAAAGAAATATGAGTCCGCCTAAATGTAGTCCGGTTTGGCACAATTATCAAAATTGTACATCCTATAATCGCAATACAAACTTTTGAAGCAGACGACTTGACGATTTTATTGCGCCTTTCAGAGAATAGATTCAGCATTTCATATGAATCAGCTGCATCATGCTAGATCAATGCGGCGTCTGCTCAGACGTCTGTTCAGGTTTTACACTGTTTTCTAACAGTGCTGTCAATATTAAATCTTTAAAGACCAGCCGGTCAGCTGCAGACCAGAATATTAATGGGTTTTCCGACATTCGAGGTCAAGTCTAGGTCAGTTACAACTAGGTGTATATCAGTCTTTGCGAGAGGCTGTCCCTTTCAACCCTGGAATATGGTACAGATACCTATGCAAACAGTGTAGGTCCTGTGATATATTTCTAGGTGCAGTATTTAGCAGAATGGACGAGCCCAACTTCAGTGATGGAAGAGTACACTCCAGAAACTCAAGGCAGTGAATAAAATCAAAGCACTGACAACACTCATGCCGATTGTCTCTAAATGCAGGCTGGTCATGAACGAGGACTTGGACTGATCCGTTTAAACTTAAGATGTTAGTAGCTCATGCAAAAAATGTAGAACAAGATCAGCACCGTGTTCTGTGGCGTTTGATCTTAGTCTACATTGTTTGCCAGATCGAACAGTTTATTCAAGTGCAGATTTTACATATAACACTTACATGCACCCAAGACTGACAAACGACCCGGCTATGTTTGGGTTGATTGTTTGGCATTCGACCCGAAGTTACTAATAAAAAAAAAGCGGTTCAGAGCTAACGTCTACGTGACTATCACTGACTTCTCAGAATAGCCTTTTTCTTGCAGAAAATAGCCGCAGTGAGATCAGGGTATTCCATAAGACTAAAGAGGGTCATCCTGGAATCATAGGGTGAGCTTGGCAAACAGTGTAGACCAAGTTCGGACGCGGCAGGACGCGCTTCTTATCAAAATCTTCACTATTTGTTTGGAATTTCAGAGTTAAACAGTTTTATCTCAGCCCAGGGCTTTCACCCCAACCTACATCCCCAAACACTTTCGGTGTTTTGATTCTGAAACCAAACGATTGCATGATTACAACACGCTTAAGCACCATGCCCTTAAGCTAAAAAAGGTTAAATCAATCAACCGTGACGTATGGTTACCAGTCCGGCCACGATCCTGTGTTTTGTTTTGTTTGATTTTAGGTTTAACGTCCCCGTCAACAATGTATAGGTCATTTTGGAGACGTTGCTTCCAATTTTGTGGGACTTTTACCCGACACTGAGATAAAATGACATTTCAAGCCCTGCCGTCCAATTAAACCAATAGGGTTTATATGCATGGACGGTCCGACTCGCACCGCTTTGCCTGGGCAGGCTTAGATCTTCTAAGCAGATTATCAGTACTCGTGTGCGGGTCGGTTTCAGCTCTGCGTGGAAGCATCATGCAGCCCATCTATTTCTTTAAGCCCCGATGGGCGGGGGCCAACGATCCTGTGTACCACCTTCACACCAGCACTGATAGAAACCACATGTTCAGGGTCAAACTTTTGATGTGTGATGTAAGGTCGTGCCTAGAAAAGAAGAAATTGTATTTCGTTCTCAAAAAGCATCAAGTGAGAGCGTGTTGCAACATTTTCATTAAACCCTGGACAGTTGGAGTGAGTGAGTGTTTGAGTTTTACGTCCAACCAGCAGCTAAGGTCATACGGAGACGATACCTCGGTTTAAAGACACATCCGAAACTCTGGAGAAGTCCAGGTTCGATCCTGCGATCCCTGGTTTACAAGGCGAGTAGCATAAACACTACACCACGGAGGCTTCTAATGGACAGCAAGAAGCTGGTCGGAAAGCGGATGGCGTTGACTCTGATTTTGGGTGCCACATGTGTGTGATTTATTTGTCTGTTGGAGCGACATCTTACTATCAACAGAATACGCTAGTGGACGTCGACGTAGCGGAAGACCGACGTCAGTACGTCAAGATCGATTCATACGACAGACGCATATGCGAAGCAGATTTCCGCCGGCATCTGCTACACTGTACCTGTAGATAAACAAAGGGTTTCGACTACCGACTACCGGCCCCGGTATCTCAGTTGGTAGAGTGTCCGCTCCGGGGAACGGGAGGTCACGGGTTCGATCCCGGGCAGCGACATACCAAAGTCGTTAAAATGGTACTAGCTGCTCCTCGCTTGGCACTCAGATTTACGGGGAAGAGCTAGGACTGGTCGACCCAGTGTCAGGATAATGTGACTGAGTGTTGTATCATGTAATGTGTCTGGGACATGATACTTCAGTGAGGCAGCACTATAAAACTGAGCATTGAGCTCCCTGTCGCAACCAGACAGCGTCGTGATATGCCTGAAAAATTGTTGAAAGCGACGTGAAACCCGAATTCACACACACGCACACACACTCAACTACCGACTAATAAGCACTGACACTGTTCGTCGCCCTTGTGCGATGCATTTTTGAGAGCTAGACGTCCCTGTCGTGACCAAAATTAAGACGTTGACACAGTACGGAACACTTACGCTGGTGCATGAAATACATACATGTATATTGGCGTCCAAGCGACTCGCGTGATATGCGTTTCAGTGACACATCGTACTTCAGCGTGAATCACGCCGATGGTCGTTTCGGGATGTTTCGACATATAGGTGTAAGGTATGCCGAGGCGACGCGTTCGTAATAGAGCATGACATATCGGATGGAATTTAAGCGAAATGGTATGTCGAGCTATTGCATGTAGCTAGCGACATTAAGAACATTCAAGATCATGGCTGAGACGTTAACTGAACAGCGAGACGTTACATCAATCAAGTGCGTCGGCCTCACGTGGTTCCATTTAGTTGTTTACGCTCAGAATCCGGGATATCTAATCCAGCAGGATTACGCGCGGGTTTATAGTGCTGTTCTTACTCAAAAATGTCTTCAAGCCAATGGAATTCATGTACTGGACTGACCAGCTTTTCTCCTCCGATCTCTTTGTGAAAAATAGAGTATCTTTTTGGGGGAGGTATCCACAACCGACCAGACAAAAATGTTACTAATTGACAGCAGCATTGTTAAAACTTGAATTTTAATGTTTGGTTTTGAAAACGTAAATAGTTTCTTTCGAAAGGAGCAGTCTCTATAAGGCTGTTTTCATGGCCACAACCGATTTCCTTTAAACTTTGTAGCTTCAAATTGGTACATATTGACTGTCTAATGGTGAATTTTTAGACTTTTTGGTTCACTGGTTTTTGCTGTATACACTATTAAAGTGGGTGGGGTAATGTCACCCCATCAAGGGTATACCAACAAAAATGCTATTATTTTTGTTCAAAGTGCATGACTGGAGGCGATGTTTGCCGTATGCTTACTACCCTTTTAGGCATAACAGCCGGTGATAACAGTCTTATAAATATCAAACAAGAGAAGAGTTTATACGCGCTTGTAAGTTGTACCCAAATATCAGTAATTTTTATTCCCCAACTTTACGAAAAACCACAACACCTTAACAGTTTTCAACTTATTTCAAAGATCTTTCATAAATATAATGTTGATGTAATAGTCATTCTAGGTATATGTCAGAATTATTGTTGGTTCATAAAACTTAAGAGTTACCTGCCCCTGAAATTGGATTTTACCCATTTTTTTTTAATCGGAGTGCATTTATCCGTTTGTAGTACTCACAACTTCATTTGAAAGTGAATAAACCGATTCCATGCAAATATTATTAAATAGATGTGGACAAGGAAGCCATTTGATTTAATAGTGCATGCTAGTATTTCCTTTTTTTTTTTTTGGTTATATATGAACTCTTAATTTCCAGGTGCAAATGGAACATTTGTCAACTGTCAAACATTTTTGACCACCAAAGCAGGCTTTGCTCATGTTGTGGAACCTCATTTTAGACTGATATTGTGCTTAAATATAAACCTGTATGGTCTCACGACATGTTTAAGAATTTGTTAATTTACTGATCTTCCTCTGAATCGCTAGATGTACTCCATGTGTCAACAGCAGCATCATAAACAAAATCAATATTTTCCCGGCTTGGTTTTGCTTCACTATTTTCTGTTATGTTCCGGTAATATCCCAAATACCAGAGAACAGAAGCCACATGTGCGCAACATCCCACGGTACGAGCTCCACTTCTCCACCCACAATACCATCCAGTGATTGGGTTCAGTCCTTGTGTATATTCAACCCACATGTTATATGTTTTATTAGACGTGTGGCAAGAAAGTATCTGTGCTTTGAGAACACCATCTTCTTCTTTGTGTGCCATTATCTCATATGATGCATTGTCGTCAAAATGTTCATCTGTGTAGAATTTGGCTTGTTTCAGCTGGTAAATACCCAGTTTAAAATCCCTGAGTTCATCCTCAGTCATCTCTGGGAAATTCTCAAGTTTCTCATCATCGATCTTTATCCAAATAACCCGTTTTTTATCCCAGCCATATTTTGTCGCGCCTGCTATTATTATGGCGCGATATAGGCGCCCGGTTTTCCGTTCGTTCGTCCGTTCGTTCGTTCATCCATTCGTCAAGGCTTCAACATTTGCGACGACCCTAGCGTTCACCCTAATGGTCAAGTTTATTTCTCAAGAACTATAAGAGCTTCAATAATGATACTTGGTACAAACTTATATCTGGGGATGACAACTTACATGCAAGCATCCATATTTGACCTTGACCCACATTTCATGGTTCACTGACTTTGTAAAATATTGCGACCACCCTAGCGTTCACCGTAATGGTCAAGTTTATTTCTCAAGAACTATAAGAGCTTCATTAATGATATGTGGTACAAACTTGTATCTGTGGATGGCAACTTGAATGCAAGCATCCATATTTAACCTTGACCTACATTTTATGGTTCACTGACTTTGTAAAATATTGCGACCACCCTAGCGTTCACCCTAATGGTCAAGTTTATTTCTCAAGAACTATAAGAGCTTTATTAATGATACTTGGTACAAACTTGTATCTGGGGAAGGTAACTTAAATGTAAGCATCCATATTTAACCTTGACCTATATCTCATGGTTCACTGACTTTGTAAAATATTGCGACCACCCTAGCGTTCACCCTAATGGTCAAGTTTATTTCTGAAGATTTATAAGAGCTTCATTAATGATATTTGGTGCAAACTTGAATCTGGGGATGACAACTTAAATGCAAGCATCCATATTTGACCTTGACCTAAATATTCATGGTTCACTGACTTTGTAAAATATTGTGACCACCCTAGCGTTCACCCTAATGGTTAAGTTAATTTCTCAAGAATTATTAGAGCGTCATTAATGATACTTAGTACAAGCTTGCATTTGAGAATGGGATCTTTTGAGCAAGCATCTATGTTTGACCTTCACCTACACTTCATGGTTCGATGACTTTGCACGCCACATGCGCGACATAGCCTTCAGCGGAATTCTTGTTACGACCTTATCCTGCAGCTTATTTGGAGCTATTGCTAGGGCCATCATTCTTCTAGCAATTACTTTGCCTGAATCTTTGCTTGTTACCAAAGGTAGTCTAAATGCATTGCACAATGAGCAAAAAATCCTTACATAGTCGCCAACATATGGTGTTTGACTATTGGGCATTGTGTTGCTAAGGGCTTTCCACTTTTTAATTCTCCCATTAGCTGATTCGACAACCCATCTCACCTTTGTAACTAGCCTTGTAAAATCGATTTAAGCCCCCCAGTGGAAATCTTCCACTGACCGTTCCAAGGCGGCTCTTCTGTGGCGATTTATTTATGTTTTTGTTTGTTACTTACTGTGTGTATCACTTGTGTCTTTTGGTTTTGGATGGCCATATGGCCATTTTGTGGGAAAGTAACTGTCCTTATGGCCTTCCTTTGTTTAGGTTTCCATTATGGTCTGGTCGCTTAATGTTTGTATTTCTTTCCCTTTGGTGTCTTTTATGGGTGGAGTAAGTTAATTGTATCAATTCCTGATCTTTGTTTCACTTCTACTTTGACTCATTCGCCTCTTCAGTCGTATGTTGCTTTTGAGATTTGTTTAGGAAGTAAGGCATATGAGAATTGATTCCAAAATCCTTTAGTATATCTATAGCATCCCTGAAGCCGCGGTCTACAACGAGAACATCATCTTTTTCAAACCAGTCAGTAATATTTTCTGCATTAGTCTTTAACATGTGTTCGGTAATCTTAGCATCTGTGTTTTCCCATCTGCAAGATATGGTCCCATCACAGTCAAAATGTAACCATCAGTGGCCACAAGCATCATAGGTTTCAGCAAAGGCTGTCCTTTACGTACGGAATAAGATCTTCTCTGAAATGAGTAGTTTCCACTCTTCTCAATATATATGTATGTTCCATCAGCTACTGCGATTGCAACATCAGAATTTGAATCCCCAAATAGGACATTTGCAAAAGTTGATGTATGATTCAGGGATGTTAGAGAAATACTAAAGGGTTATGAAATCAATTCTCATATGCTTCACTTCCTAATCAAATTTCAGAAGCAATATACGACTGAAGAGGTGAATGATTCAAGGCTAGGTACAAAGTGAGATAGGTTGTCGAATCAGCTAATGGGAGAATTACAAAGTGGAAGGCCTTAGCAACAAAATATCCAATAGCAAAAATACCATATGTTGGCGACTATGTAGGAATTGTTTGCTCGTTTTTGCAATGTGTTTAGACCACAAGGACTGAACCCAATCACTGGATGGTACTGTTGGTGAAGAAGTGGTGCTCGTACCGTGGGATGTTGTGCTCATGTGCTTGCTAACATGCACTATTAAATCAAATGACTTCTTTGTCCACATCTATTTAATTATATTTGCATGGAATCGGTTTATTCACTTGCAAATGAAGTTGTGAGTACTACAAACGGATAAATGCACTCTGATTTAAACAAATGGGTAAAATTCAATTTCAGGGGTAGGTAACTCTTAAGTTTTATGAACTAACAATAATTCTGACATATACCTAGAATGACTATTACATCAACATTATATTTATGAAAGCTCTTTGAAATAAGTTGAAAACTGTAAAGGTGTTGTGGTTTTTCGTAAAGTTGGGGAATAAAAATTACTAATATTTGGGTACAACTTACAAGCGCGTATAAACTCTTCTCTTGTTTGATATTTATAAGACTGTTATCACCGGCTGTTATGCCTAAAAGGGTAGTAAGCATACGGCAAACATCGCCTCCAGTCATGCACTTTGAACAAAAATAATAGCATTTTTGTTGGTATACCCTTGATGGGGTGACATTACCCCACCCACTTTAATAGTGTATACAGCAAAAACCAGTGGACCAAAGAGTCTAAAAATTCACCATTAGACAGCCAACATGTACCAATTTGAAGCTACAAAGTTTAAAGGAAATCGGTTGTGGCCATGAAAACAGCCTTATAGAGACTGCTCCTTTGAAACATCGAATGGCATTTCATGATACCACCGGTGTATAGACATCTGCAAACACATCATACAATGGAATTTGCAGAACTACTTTTCTAAAATTTAAGAGCTTTTTAGAAAGGTTGTCTGTAAGTTTTCACAGTTTTTTTTTTATTTTCTCATAGAATCTGTCATTTCAGTGCCTTTGGCGCTTTGAATTATTATTGATACGCAACCATAGATTTTGGGTGCTCGTTAGAACCGCCTAAATGAGGCGGGTCTAACGAGTACCCACAACCTATGTATTGGGGCAGAAATAAGAAAAATAATGTATACCCCCGTAAACCCCAGTTCGTTCTATATAAAGTTGGGTTTAGGGGGTGTTCATTTTACGGACTCGTACACGTGATGTCAAAAATGGTTATTTTTCTGATAAAGATTGAGACATTTCTCAAATAAATTGTTGGTATTCGTTAGAACCGCCTTCTTGAGGCGGCTTTGGTCCGCCCATCGGGACTTGAAGAAATAGATAGGCTGCGTGATGCTTCCGCGTAGAGCTGAAACCGACCACACGAGTACTGGTAAACCGTTTAGAGGATCTAAGCCTGCCCAGTCAAAGCTTATAAACTCTATTTGTTTCATTGGGCGACAGGGCTTGGGATGTCATTTTATCTCAAAATCGGGTAAAAGTCCCACAAAAATTGGAAGCAATGTCTCAATAATGACCTATACAGTGTTGACTCCAGTTTTCCTATATAAAGTGGGGTGTACGGGGGTGTTGTTAACGTGATGTTTTGGATCAATAGTTCCTTCCAGTTTGTATTTCTGTCTTTTCCGTTTTCCTTTATTAACCCATTTAGTACAGGAAACCCCAAAACGGGTACCATATCAAACAGTGCAGGCCCATACATACACATACATATATGCATGCTTGCAATCCACACAACATACACAGGCATGCATTTAAATGCACAGTTATGCTAGCGTGCACAGATACATGCTTGCGTTGCATGTAGCGACACATGCACACACGCAGATACACAGATGCATGCACACATGCATGTACACATATGAGCACATTCACACACACCACACACATATGCATGCATGCATGTACAAACACCAATGCATGCACACACACACACACACACACACGCACAATCTATGGCACACACACACACTCACGCACGCACAATCTATGGCAAACACATAGGCATTGCAATCACAGACACTGTTTAAAGTTTTAAAGGTTCATATATCAGTAGTCACTTCATGAATTAAGTTAATGCATGAACTGGTGTTAGATATTGGTCTACCTCAGTAGTCACAGACTTAGAGAAATTTTGTTAAAGTTTTCAGTTATAGTTTTCCTGAGTTTTATTGTAACACTGGATACATGGATCAAGTTAGTGCTTCCACTGATGTGACATACGGGTCTAAAGTTTGGCTGAGTACAATGTCAAGGTCACGGACTTGAAAATTTTTTATTAGATATTTTAAGAGTTGATATTTTCCAAATCGTATGATGGATTGAGTTTATATTTGTTATGATGTTAGATACCTGTCCATTTTATTCAGCGATACCCCATTTATGCCGATGGCTTCAAGGTCAAGGTCACGGACTTGGAAATTTTTAATTAGATATTTTAAGAGTGTATGTTTTCCAAATCGTATGATGAATTTAGTATGATGATTGATACTGGTCCAATACCCCGACCCATGCACTTGCCCTAAAGGTCAAGGTCACAGACAAAGAATATTTTATTCAAAGTTTATTAAGAGCTCATACTCACCAAACCATATAGATTTACTTCATATTTGGTATGATGATAGTTACAGGTCCAAAGTTGTATATACCACATCCCTGACCTCAATGTCAAGGTCACAGACTTATGAAAGAGACTTCATTTTGTCGCTTTCCATTGATAACCAATCTGAAATTATTGAAGCTTTTAGCTCTACTTCTAGATATTTAGATGATTTATTAAATATTGATAATACCTATTTTGATGGTTTGATGATTTCGTGTTTAACGACGCGTCAACCCTCTTTGTGGGTCATAAGCGTCAAACGGTTAATGGTTAAACGGCAAGAATAATTATGATGATATTAAAAGTAAAAAGTCAGAATGATAATGTATAAAAATCTGAAACAGTTAAATCTTATGAAAAAGTCCAATTTCTTTTAAGAATAAAATAATATTATCAACAGGTACATCTCGAAACAGTTGTTGCAAAGTGTCAGCTTTGAAATATAAAATACGTGAGGGTGAAAAGTCAACACAGTCAATTAAGATATGTTTCACAGTGAATGGCTGATCACAACCTACACAAGAAGGCTGATCATCACCATTAAAAATATAAGAATGAGTAACTCTAGTATGGCCGATGCGCAGTCGTGTTAATACTACGTCCTCTTTTCTGGAAAACTGTGGAGGAGAGCATTTTGTACTAACGGCAGGTTTAACGGCACGGAGTTTGTTATTTATTGCACGGTCCCATTCGCCTTGCCATTCCGACAAGATGTATCTGTTGATAAATGGTTTAAAATTATTAAAAGGAATTTTAAAAACAGATGGATCAAGATTGAGCGATTCCTTTGCTTTCTTGTCAGCATATTCATTGCCGACAATGCCAATATGGCTCGGAAGCCAGCAAAACAAGATTTGGTGTGTTTTAGAAATTTCATGATGTTTTTCGATCAATTTTAGAATTTGAGGATTTTTAGATGATGAATGGTCTAAAGCCTTAAGCACAGAAAGTGAATCAGAAAATATAATTGCTTTTTGAATTGTTGAAGAACTGATAAAATCTAAAGCTAGGTCTATTGCTTTGGCTTCAGCTGTAAAAATAGATGAACCATCTGGAAGGCGCATGTTTTTGTGCGTATCTTTAGAAACATACGCACAACCAACTTTATCTCCTTCTTTGGAACCATCAGTATAGACTTGCTGGTAATCATCGTAACGTGATTGCAGTACCTGAAAGTTTTGTTTGAGAAGTATCGGATTTGATTCGGATTTTTTGCCATCATGTAAGTCGAACAGAATAGAAGGTTGTTTAATACACCAAGATGGATCTTCGGCGGTTTCATGTTTTTGAATATTTTTAAGGTCGATACCTGAATTTTCCAGCAGTGGTAAAATACGTAATCCAAAAGGTTTAATTGCTGTGGGTTTAGTTTCATACCTATCTACAAATTGAGGTGGAAATGAAATTTTGGATGCCGGGTTAGATGGATTTGCAGCAAGTCTAATAGCATACTGAAGAGAAAGTTTCTCTCTGCGCGAGGTTAAAGATGGTTCACCTGCTTCTACATAAAGGCTTAATACGGGAGAAGTACGAAAGGCTCCCATGGCCAGACGAAGGCCTTGGTGATGGATAGTATCCAAGGATTTTAAATAGGACTTTCTGGCAGAACCATAAACAACAGACCCATAATCTAATTTAGATCTTATTAAAGACCGGTAAAGATGTAATAAAGTATACCGATCTGCTCCCCAACTTGAATGAGCTAAAACTTTCAAAAGATTCAAAGCTTTTAAGCATTTCGCTTTAAGATATTTAATATGGGGAATAAAAGATAACTTTTGATCAAATATGACCCCAAGAAATTTGGCTTCTTCAACAACAGGAATTTGTGATCCGTATAAAAACAGGGAAGGATGTTCGTGTTTCTTCCGTAGTTTACAAAAATGAACACACTGCGTTTTCGACTTGGAGAACTTGAAACCATTTTTATCAGTCCATTCTTCTATTCTTTTTAAATTTTGTTGTAACTTTCGTTCAATTGTTTTCATATTTTTTGAACGGTAACATATACAAAAATCATCAACATACAATGAACAATCAGTTTTGTCGTCCAAACATTGTACAGTATTGTTTATTTTGATGTTAAATAGCGAAGTTGAAAGAAAACTACCCTGTGGGACACCCTGTTCTTGATCATAGAAATCTGACACGGTAGACCCCACACGCACCTGAAACATGCGCTCCCCTAAAAAGCTTTCAATAAAACTGGGAAGTTTTCCTCTTAAGCCAATGTTATGTAGATCTTTCAATATTCCATAACGCCATGTTGTATCATATGCTTTCTCCAAGTCGAAAAAGACAGCTACTACGTGTTCTTTGTTAATAAAAGCATCTCGTATAAATGTTTCTAGTCTTATTAAATTGTCATTGGTACTACGTTCCGAACGAAAGCCCGATTGATATTCTGAAATGAGGTTGTTGGACTCTAAGTACCAGACTTATCTCTTGTTTATCATTCTCTCCAATGTTTTACACAAACAACTTGTCAAAGCTATCGGACGATAATTTGTAGGTTCTGCATGATCTTTCCCTGGTTTCGGAATTGGTACAACTGTAGCTACACGCCAGCTCTCAGGACAGACCCCCGTTTCCCAAATATTATTAAAGATATCTAAAAGTGTTGTAAGAGAACTTTTTGGCAGATGCTTAAGCATCTGATAATGAATTTCATCGGGGCCGGTTGCCGTATCATGTGATTTTTCAATGGCTTCAACGAGTTCGGATAAGTTAAAAGGTTTGTTGTATTCTTCGTGATTAAGTGATTTAAAGTTTAGATTTCTTTTCTCTTGGTTCTTTTTGACATTTCTAAAAGTGTCAGAGTAATTACGCGATGATGAATTTCTCAAGAATGTGTGCCCAAGAGTATCTGAAATATCTTTTTTTGTTGAAGCTATTGTGTCAAATTCAGTATTTAAATGTGTAAAACTAGAAGACTTTGTTTTTCCTGAAATTTTTCGTACCATATCCCAAACCTTTTTAATGGGGGTTTTATAGTTCAATTTGGAGACATATTCTCTCCATGACTTTCGTTTGGAAGCTCGGATTGTTCGCCGAGCTTTAGCTCTAAAAACTTTTACGTCGTTGAGCTTTTCTGAAGTGGGATTTTTGCAGAACTTATTTAGAGCCTGTTTACGCTTTTTAATAGCTTCTTTACAGTCATTATTAAACCAAGGCTTGCTTTTCTTAGTATTTGTGGAGGTCTTTGGAATGCATTGTTCTGATATGTTAATAAGTGTATCTGTGAAATCAGAAACAATATCGGATGATTCATTAAAATGATCAATTGATAACTCTTCTTCACATAAATTATGGAATAATTCCCAGTCGGCTTTATTCATTTTCCATTTCTGGTTACAGTCCTCATCTGGTTCGTTTACACTCTCAATTATAACAGGGAAGTGATCACTTCCGCACTGATCATCATGAACAGACCAGTCATAGTCCAAGAAGAGAGATGGGTGACACAAAGAGAGATCTAAAGAAGACAAATGACCTGTCGCAGGGTGAAGGTAAGTATAAGATTTATCATTCATCAAGCAAAGATCGCTCTTTGCAATAAAATCTTCGACAAGTGCTCCTCTGTTATTGATATCTTTACAGCCCCATTGAATATTGTGACCATTGAAGTCGCCAACTAAAAGATATGGCGATGGAAGTTGACTCAGCAATGAGTCAAGATGTTCCGGCTTTAAAGAAAATGAGGGTGGCATATATAGAGAGCAAATTGTAGTTTCTTTATCCAGAGAAACCGATACTGCTATAGCTTGTAGGTCTGTTTTTAATTTGATCTCTCTTTGTGGTAAACATGATTTAACAAAAATTGAACTGCCACCAGATGGTCTGTTACCATCAGAATAGATATAGTTGTATGTATTGAAACCCCTGACATCAATGTTGTCATCAGTTTTTAAAAAAGTTTCTTGCAAACAAAAAACCGATGGGTTTAATAACGAAATAAGTAATAACAGTTCGTTATAATTTGATTTAAGACCTCGACAATTCCATTGTATTATTTTGTTTTTTAAATCCATTTTATGAAGAGATTAAGACTAGAAACTATATTGGAGCTGCAATTGGTGATATAGATCTGCTACCACCAGCTCGTGGTGTTGCAGACCTTGATCTGTTATTGCTACTTGGTGATGATGGAGCTTCAAACTCCATATCACTGTCACTCAAAGATCCGAATCTGTTCTGAAATTTTATATTGTCTCTTTCCATTTTACGTTGTCTGTCTGTTTGTTTTAGAGACAATTGCGTTTTCGGATCTTCCGATCCCTTATTAGTTCGACCTGGGTCGAGTTTCTCTTTTACATGCGGCGCTGGCTTCGGTACGGTCGCTGTCGACCGATCCGCAGCAACCTGGATTGCGCCATTTGATAAATTGGTTGAACTTTGTGGTGCTGGAGTGGATTTGCTCCATGCACCGGATTTCTTTAATTCAGCTATGCATGATTCAACAGTCTGCGTTGCGGAGCTTGAAACTTGTTTACCAGCACCCTTTGTGATGCTGGCGTAACTGGTGGTTGGTGTTGTGTATCGCTCGTCAACAATTTTCCGCGCTTCTGGGAATGTCATCCCCCTTTGGTATTTGACAGTAAGTATTTCTTTTTCTTTTTGCCATGCCGGACAATCTCGAGAGAAAACAGCATGCTTGCCACCACAATTTACACATTTGGCCTCATTTTTACAGTTTTGATGATTATCTACATGTTTTTCTTCACCACAATTTGGACAGAGTTTTTTCTTTTGACATCTGCTTTCGTGGTGGCCAAAAACCTGACACGAGCAACATCTAAGAGGGTTTGGTATATAAACATCCACGTTAACTGAAAGATATGCTACTTTGATTTTCTTGGGTAGAACTGGTGTATTAAAAGTCAACACGTAAGTACCCGTTGGTTTCAATACACCACCTCTACGAACTTGGATGTTACGTACACCAATGACGCCTTCCGATCTCAAGTTCTCAACTATCTCTGCATCGCTGCAAGGACGAAGCTCTGGGCTGCGGATAACACCTTTGCATGAGTTAAGTGTATTATGCAGAGATACTTTGACCTTGAGATCGAAGAGCTTTGTGGTACCAAGCAGGCTTTTTACCTGCTGTTCTCTCTCGACTTCTAGTAAAAGGTCACCTGACTTAAGCTTTTTAATGCTTTTGGGATGTCCGGCAATGGAAATGATGCTCTTTTCAATTACAAATGGTGATAAACTTGACACAGTGCGTGTATCTTCACATGAAGACATTACCAAGAAGCGTGGAAAATTAAGTTGCTTTGGTGCTGCAGACTGCTGGCTTGACTGTTGACTAGACTGCTGACTGGGTTCATCCGTTTCGGATGATTCCTCGTCTTTTTTACGTTTAGGTGCGTTGCGGTTAGGTGCGTGGTTGCGGTTATGTTTGTTTTTAGGAGCCATAAGAAAAAAATCCTAGTTATCCAACTCGCAGGTGTTAGAGATACACGTGAGATATACTCGTATAAACAAAATGCCTACACGATTGATCCGTTAAGCCACCGCCTTCTAGAGATAAAAAGACAGAAAAGGGTAAGGTAAATGGGCATATGGTTGGTATCAGGAAAGATACAAAAAGAGTTGAAGAGAAAGCAAAGCGGTATCTCTAGGGCTCGGCGTGACCAGCCGATTGACCATGCCGGACCGCACGGCCACCCGTCTACACCGAAAAGCCAGGCCAAAGAGGCGTGTTGGGTACCTGAAGCACCGCCACCTCAGGTAACCCTCAACCTCCAGGATCCAATCTTCCGGCTTACAGGACGCCACCCACGGCAAACGGGTGGTACTTCCTTTAGCTCTTCCCAGTGGGCACAGAGACCACAGCGGCAATGTGCCCAGTGGGAATTGAGCCCCCAGGGCCACGGCAAGGCAGGAAGTCTAATACCTGGGGGACCTATTTTGATGGTTTGATCAGTCAGATTTACCCCCTAGAACTTCAGTTAAATAAAGCAAATTCTTCTGATACCGAGGCCCCGTTTTTGGATTTACATCTATCTATTGTAGATGGATTTGTTTCGTGCAAAATTTATGATAATCGCGATGACTTTGATTTTGAGATTGTAAATTTTCCTTTTTTGGATGGTGATGTTCCTCGTGCGCCATCCTATGGCGTTTATATTTCGCAATTAATTCGATTTGCTAGAGTGTGTAGTCATGTAACTGACTTCAACACTCGTAATAAATTATTAACGGTTAAACTCCTTAATCAGGGTTATCGGTACCATAAACTACGCAAAGCCTTTTCAAAATTTTATAGACGCCATTCTGATTTAATTTCAAAATTCAATATTGGACTTAAATCTCTTCTGCAACAAGGTCTATCGGAACCCGAATTTTATGGTGACTTAGTATATAAATTCAGAAAAAAATATATAACCGCAATGACTTCAGCACCCAATTTCGTAAAATCATTCTTCGATATAAAAAGATTGGGTACAACATGGATATTATACGACAGACTGCATGCATGGTAGTTAACCCAATCACGGTTGGCAACTTTGCTTCCCTCTTTAATTGCACGCCGGTGGGTCAGGCCTCAGATTCTATGACGGCTCCAACGTAAAGGCTTATTGAAAATTAAAGAGATAATGTTGGTTGGTGCCTGATGCTCTGTCTCTGGTCGGGCTCATCGGAGTCTAACTGTTGGTTTTCTTTTGCTCCAGCTTTTCAGTGGTTTCTTGCTGTCGAGTCCTCACCGTTGTCTCACCTCTGTGGTTCTTTGATTTCTGTGTTCACGGAGATGTTGCACTGATGAGTTAGGAGGCCTTCATGCGGACTGAACAAATTATTTGTCTAAATCGCGACGGAATTAAGGGCGAGGATTGTGGCCACGTAAGATCGATTTAAGCCCCCCAGTGGAAATCTTCCACTGACCGTTCCAAGGCGGCTCTTCTGTGGCGATTTATTTATGTTGTTGTTTGTTACTTACTGTGTGTATCGCTTGTGTCTTTTAATTTTGGATGGCCATATGGCCATTTTGTGGGAAAGTAACTGTCCATATGGCCTTCCTTTGTTTAGGTTTCCATTATGGTCTGGTCGCTTAATGTTTGTATTTCTTTCCCTTTGGTGTCTTTTATGGATGGAGTAAGTTAATTGTATCAATTCCTGATCTTTGTCTTACTTCTACTTAGTCTTATTATGCTTTTAAAGTTTTAGAGCTCATATTTATAATAGATTGGCTTCATATTTGGAATGATGATAGATACAGGTCCCAAGTCTCATTCATCCATACCAACGACCCTGCCCATGACCTCAAGGTCAAGGTCACACACTTAGAACATTTTGTTGCAACATGGAGTTTCGGGGTGAGGCGGGGCCCTTGGCGGCGGCATCTGTGTCGTCTGGACACATTTCTAGTTTATGAATACTTCTACACTCAATAATTTCATTGTAACTTCCTCAAAGTAAGACCTTACCTCTCCTAGACTCCTCCATATTCAACTCCAGAAGGGCTACAGTTCCGAATCGCCGTATCGGAACTCTTATATTCCAAGATTGATATTGTGGACCTTTTCTTTAAACTTTTGCAATAATGTGTTTTATAATATGCATTTTGATGAGATATCTGCAGATATTAGCAAAATAAATATGTTCTATAGAAGGGATATCCTTTGGAAGCAAGGAATACACCACAGAAGTGAAAAATATGGAGTGTACATGTTTTCTGGGCCAGACTATCTATCTATCTATCTTCTGATACTGCGTCGGTCACATTTGACCATTACCGCAGGTGTATATTACATACACTCCAGGTTTTGCAGGATGAAAGCCTACACAGTAATCATGTAATTACGGTAGGGATCTTTAACCTGCACAGGGGATGGTTCTCCCTGCACAGGGGGCCTCCAGTTAACGTCCCGATCCGAAGGACGGTGCACATTATGACATTCATCCCTGCAAATGATGCCAATGGAGCTAGTTTCGGCCAATAAGGCCTCATCAGTGACCCTCAGATATTTTCAAAGTTTCACAATGGAATCAATGATCCCAAAGGATAAGAAAATATATTCTACACTATGATGTAGGGCCGGGAGTCGTTTTACCGCCGCCACACATTCCCACACACCAGCTGTAGTGAAGTTAAATATGTTCTATAAAAGGGTTAGCCTTTGGAAGCAAGGAATACACCCAAGAAATGAAAAATGGAGTGTACATGTTTTCTGGGCAATTC
Organism: Lucinisca nassula; assembly: GCA_963580285.1. Taxonomy (NCBI): domain Eukaryota; kingdom Metazoa; phylum Mollusca; class Bivalvia; order Lucinida; family Lucinidae; genus Lucinisca; species Lucinisca nassula. The sequence continues at coordinate 43,639,768 of OY757020.1, forward strand.
ATATTCTCAGAGTGTTATTTTCACTTGTGAGACTATGTAAAAATAACAAATATACTGAGAGGTTTTAATTGCAAAAATGCTTCATTTAAATGTCAACATAATATTGAAAGCATAAAGTGTTCAAAATTCAAGAACAAAAAAAAGTCTTAATGCAACATTCTTAATTTGTACTGTAAGGTCACTTCTTTCGCAACATTCTTAATTTCTACCATAACGTCATTTCATTTCATGACGTCATTGAAAAATAAGAGACATTACATCAGTCATGCGAAGTTAACCACACCGCAAATGTCAACTTAATATTGACAGTATAAAGTGTTCAAAATTCAAGAACAAAAAACTTCTTTTTTTTCCTTGACGTAACATTCTTAATTTCTATCGTAACATCATTTCATGTCATTGAAAAATTAGTGGCGTTACACCAGTCACGCAAAGTTAACAACACCACACGACACTCAATCACACCGCACTGCCCTACCATACCCTGCAATGCCCCACATCCCATACCCACCCCACCTTATCCCAGCCAACACTGCACCATATCCCACTCACCACTGCATCATACACAACCACAGCACCCTACTTCCTTCCACTCCGCCCCACCATGCCCCGCATGGAACTTCACCCCACCTCACCCACACCACCAATCACCACCACACTGCATACCCCTCCCGACCCAACCACACCTCACACCACCACATCCTATCGCACACCAACATGCACTACACCATGTCCCACATCCAAGTGTACTATACACCACAGCCCACCACCCGCACCAAATATCACCACACTAGCCCGCACCGCATCACACCGCAACACTCACTGCTATGTGCTGCATCCAACACCCTACTCCACTAACCCGCCAAATCCCACCATCACACAACATCCAACCACACCCAATCCCGCACTGCACCACACCCTATCCTGCACTGCACCGCACCCCTTCACATCACTGCCCCACCATACCCTGCTACACACTGCATCCCACCACAACCTACTCCACTCATTCATCCCCTCCCACCACCACACCACAGTCAACCACACTACTGTACTGCACTGAACCATACCCCATCTCACCAAACCCCACCCTGCCCCGCGCGACACATCACTAAACACCCGACCTCATCCACACTTCCACACCACCCAACCCTGACCCGCGAGGCACATCACTAAACACTCCACCACACTCTACCCCACCCACACTTCCACATCACATCACTACCTCGCACTTCCACACCACTGCACCACAGCCTGCACTGCACCATAGCCCACATCCCACTGCACCGTACACCACACCCCATCACACTGACTCACCCTGCCCTTTACGGTACTTCATGCAACACCCCACCACACTGCATCCCACCTCACTTGACCCAACTACACCCCCACACCACACCCCATCACACGTTACTGCACCCCAGCCCGCACTGTACCATATTACCCCACACCCCAATGCATATAACCCACACCCCATCACACCCCAACCCTTCCACAGCGCACCAGACCCTACCACAATGCCCCACCCTGCCCCACACGGCATCCAACCCACCCACACTTGAACATCCCACCACAGCACCCTACAATACCCTCCAATGCACGCCATCATACTGCACCTCACCCCAGCCCACCGCACCGTCCTACCATACCCTGCAAAGCACCACATCCCACACCCACCACACCTCACATTGCAGCATGTCCCACCCCCATTGCATCATAACCACACCCTATCACACCCCACCGCAGCTCACTACAACCTACCCCCAACCATACTGCCCCACAATGCCCCGTGCGGCACTTCATTCAACACCCCAAGACACCGTACCTCACCCGCCCCGCTACACCCCACACCCAACCCAACCACACCACTCACCAGAACCCCATTGCAAACCATCGCACTCCAGCCTGCACTACACCATACCAACAGCCCAGTGCACTATACACCACACCACCCCACTCTGTCCCCCACGTCACTTCACCACATCCTACCGTGACCTTGATCAGCATTAGCAGCCAGATGATGCCAGCTAATCTGTATTCTACAGTAGTAATACTCACCATTCATTAGCAACCTTAAATCAAAGCTTTCAGAAATATAAGCAAAAGAAAAACTCCACGTAAAACTTTGGCGTAAACATCACCCAATTTTCTAAGTCCATGACCTTGACCTTTCGTCAGCAGAAGCAGCAGGATGGAATCAACTAATATGTATTCAGCCGGTAGTAATACTCACTTCGTATTAGCACTCTAAAGTCAAAGCTTCCAGAAATACAAGCAAAAGAAAAAACTTCACGCAAAACTTTGACGCAAATGTTAACTTGCACAAGGACACAAGGATGCACAGACGTAAAGGCAAACAACCATAAGGCTCGACTTGCTGACTGCATCTGTATAGTTTACGTAGAACAAAGTTCAAGCGGCAAGTGATTAATGAATGCTGCTTCTAAATGTGGTTGATTCATCAATGGTTTCTGGCTGCTTCGATTGTTAGCCGGTATTTTTGAATGACTTAGTTCCATTTTAATTTTGTATTGCAGGAAACTGAAGCTGAACAAACTACCGAAGCGCCAACAATTCCTACCAGCTCCAGTACACATGCCAAGATAGCAGTAACTGTTCCTGCCAGTTGTAGTACGTCTGCCAACATAGCATCAGTTGCTCCTGCCAGTTGTAGTACACCTGCCAGTTGTAGTACACCTGCCAACATAGCATCAGCTGCTCCTGCCAGTTGTAGTACACCTGCCAACAGTCCACCAACTGCTTCTGCCAGTATAGTATAAAGCGCTCTTGCCAGCTCTGATACACCTGCCAACGCAGCAAAAACCACAGGTTCCAGGTCTAGTAAAACTACAAAACATAATCAGGAGCCAACCACTCCTGTCAAAGAATTTGTATGGACATCTGAGTCAACTAAATTTCTAACCAAAGAAGTGAAGGAAAAAAAAAAAAACACCTTGTTGACAGTGGACATATATCGAAAAAGAAAATGTTTAAGCAAATCCATGAAAATATGCTCCACGCAGGCTTTTGTTGCTCAGAAGAACAAACGGCAAGCAGGTGGAAGGTTCTGGAAAGAGGATACAAGGCGATATCTGACCACAATAACAAATCGGGTAATGATAGGAGAATCCATCCCTATTAGCAAGAGTTGGATGATGTCCTGAAGTGCAAGCCAAATGTTAAGGCAGTAGCCACTGCAAGCACAGGTGATGACAACACTGATGTGAGCAAACCAGAAAAAAGAAAGCCAAGCAAAATACCATGTCAGCAACAAACTGTAAACAACGTTCGAAACAAAACCAACTGCAGCATCACAGATGCCCGAGTTTCTTGAAACTCATGTTGCCATACAAGAAGAGAAACAGAAAAGTGAGGCAGAAAGAGCTGAGAGAATGCACAAAGAAAGAATGGCACTTCTGTCGACACTTATTGACACATTGAATACGTAGTACTATTGTCATTCAATAGAATTACCTCTTCAGTGTGTCAGTAAGACAAAAGACCAATGGTGACTTCATGCTTCACGTTTTTGATGGTGATGAGCAGCCTTCTTGCGTGGGCTGTGATCGGCCATTCACTGTGAGGCATATTTTGATTGAATGTGTAGACTATTCACGGTCCCGTAACTTATACTTCAAAGCTGACACTTTGCAACAATTGTTTCAAGATGTACCTTTTACAAATATTATTTTATTCTTAAAAGAAATTGGCCTTTTTCATAAGATTTAACTGTTTAAGATTTTTATACATATCAAACTTTTTTACTTTTAATATCCTCATAATTCTCAATGCCGTTAACCATTAACCGTTTGACGCTTATGACCAACAAAGAGGGTTGACGCGTCGTTAAACATGAAATCATCATCATCATCAATCATTGGTCACAACAATCTATGGGGTTGTAAGGATAACAACAACAGAGGAGCAATTATTGAAGATTTTATTGCAAACAACGATCTCTGTTTGATGATTGATAAATCTTATACTTACCATTACCCTGCGACCGGTCGTTTGTCTTCTTTAAATCTCTCTTTGTGTCACCCATCTCTCTTCTTAGATTATGACTGGTCTGTCTACGTTGATCACTGCGGAAGTGATCACTTCCCTGTTATAAATGAGAGCGTAAACGAACCAGATGAGGACTGTAATCAGAAATGGAAAATGAATAAAGCCGACTGGGAATTATTCAATAATTTATGTGAAGAAGAGTTATCAATCGATCAGTTTAATGAATCATCTGACATTGTTTCTGATTTCAAAGAGTCGCTTTTTAAAATATCAGAACAATGCATACCAAAGACCTCCACAAACACTAAGAAAAGCAAACCTTGGTTTAATAATGAATGAATGACTGTAAAGAAGCTATCAGAAAACGCAAACGGGCTTTAAATAAGTTCTGCAAAAGTCCAATTACAAACTAAACAATGTAAAAGTATTTAGAGCTAAAGCTCGGCGAACAATCCGAGCTTCAAAACGAAAGTAATGGAGGGAATATGTTCCAAAATTTAACCGCAAAATCCCCATTAAAAAGGGCGTGAGATGGAGCCAGGTTTGGTTGTGACGAAGTCTAACCCAGAGATTGAACCAGGTGTGGTTGTGACAAAGTATAACCCAGAGATTGAACCAGGTGTGGTTGTGACAAAGTCTAACCATGAGATTGAACCAGGTGTGGTTGTGACAAAGTCTAACCCAGAGATTGAACCAGGTGTGGTTGTGACAAAGTATAACCCAGAGATTGAACCAGGTGTGGTTGTGACAAAGTCTAACCCAGAGATTAAACCAGGTGTGGTTGTGACAGTCTAACCCAGAGATTGAACCAGGTAAGGTTGTGACAAAGTCTAACCCAAAGATTGAACCAGGTGTGGTTGTGGCAAAGTCTAACCATGAGATTGAACCAGGTGTGGTTGTGACAAAGTCTAACCCAGAGATTGAACCAGGTGTGGTTGTGACAAAGTCTAACCCAGAGATTGAACCAGGTGTGGTTGTGACAAAGTCTAACCCTAAGATTGAACCAGGTGTGGTTGTGACAAAGTCTAACCCAGAGATTGAACCAGGTGTGGTTGTGACTAAGTCTAACCCAGAGATTGAACCAGGTGTGGTTGTGACTAAGTCTAACCCAGAGATTGAACCAGGTGTGGTTGTGACAAAGTCTTACCCAGAGATAGGACCAAGTTATGGCCCTATATTTTACCCAGAGATGGAAACAATCGTAGTGGTGCCTCAGACTGACCCTAAATTTAATCCAGTTGAATTTAGTGTGGTTGTTCCTCATACAACAAAGCCTGGCACTAAATCCGTTGGCACTCAAGACAACATTGATTCCATCCCAGATAAGACTAATTGGGCTGATCACCAGGTTGGACAAGGATTTATCACCACAGTAGCAAACTTTGACAGTGGATCAGATGCGATTGAATCAAGCATATATCAGACTGTCAGCAGACCAGAAATAACTGAAGTAGAAATTATACATTCTATTGATTCTGATTGTGATGATCAACCAGGGCCTTCTCAAAGCCATGGTACCGGTTTACATTTGAGAACTTACAGTAAGAATTGTCTCGAACCTGTGACAGGAGATAGTGATGATGAATCAGATTCGGACTCGGAATATATTGAAGAAACAGATGGTGAGCAATCTGATACTGATTATAGCTGGTTAACTGAAAAATCAGAACTTAATAAAAAGAAACCACTGAAAGGAAAATATATAATTATGTAGAGACATAAATTTGCAAGGAATTTTTGTTAGAAAATTAAGAAAAAGAACAAAGGCATCAAAAGCACAAGCCACAAAAAGGCAAGGTAATACTAGACGATACGATAACTATCATTCATGCTATTATTGTGGAAAATTAGTACAACACATTCAAACTCATACATGCATGAAATTTGACTTGGGTAAACCTGAAGTGAAAGAGATCTGGAGAAAGACTAAGCCAGGTACAAAACCAGAGTTTACTTTTCTTCGAAAGCTTGGTGACCATAAGCATAACTGTTCAGTGTTAGAAAAGGGCATTGGTGAAATAATTCTATCAAGAAGACCTAAGACTTTAGATGTCTCGCAGTTTGGACCATGTCGGCAGTGTAAACAATGGCTGCTGTTAAAGAATACAAGAGTTCACTATCCAAAATGTGCTGAAAACAGAAACATGAGTAAACGGCTGTTGATTGTTCAAGCACAAGTTCTCTCAGAAGTAATAGACACACAACCTTCTAAGCTTATGCTTCAGGAGGTTTTTCCAACAATGTTATGTGATGACATTGGAAATACTGCGAAGAAAGACAAGTTGATTGTAGCGCTTGCAGATACGTGGCTGCGGAGATCTATTGATAACAGAGAAAAAAGAAAATACTATACCACTTAGCACATGAGACTAATGGCCAGGCTCTCAATATACCTTAGAGAGATTGATTCTGCTCAAAGTAAAAATAGTTCAGATGCTAAAGATGACTTAGCAGACAGGACAAACAGTCGACAAAAAACTACAGATAAATCCGAGAAAGAGATGGCAGATTATCTTCAGACCAGGTACTTTGACATGATTATTGAAGCTGCTATTCGAGTGTGTATTCAATATAAGGATGATATCGAAGAGCTTAAATCTCCAACCAATGGGATTCAACTCAAATATGACTTGAAAAGACTTGTGTCAGCAAAATGGGCATTACTGGTGAAATATGACCCACACAGTGTGGTTGCTAAGGATATGAAGACATTTATGGAACTGATAGCCCTTGAATGGGGTGAAAGAATCGCAAAGGTGGCAAGGACAGTTTTGGTGAGAAGAAATCTTCAGATGACAAAGCAGCTACCATCGCCAGAAGATGTTCAGAAAATGACCAAACACATTACCCAACAATTGAATAGTATCCCTCTGGAAGTAGACAACTTCTTCAAGATAGTACATCTTGCTGAGACAAGAATTCTTACTTATAATAGGCGGAGGTCAGGAGAAATTGAATCAATAAGGTAAACATAAGATATGTATGATAATTATTGCATTAAGAGACCTGGCATTGTGTGTGACAATTGCATACCGTCTGCCAACACAGAAGCAGAAGTCATTTCAGTCCACCCATGGTTCATCAGAAGGCTTTTTGTAACGCTTCTGAAGTGTTGTAGGGCAAATCCACTGTAAGTCTTTGCATTAAGAGCTTTGAAAGTTTTCAAAATGAAGTGTGCATTATTTCTTATTATCATATGATGTCGCGACTGAGAGTGTAATAACGCCATGTAATATTTCGATAATCCACTAGTGGATTAAATATGCAAATTAGTTAGATACGCCCCAAAACGTTACATGTACGGCGTCCTTAACGATTTCGTATTCACTAATTGCAGAATATTGACATTTTTGTTAAACAATCGTGAATAAAATGCATTTTAAATGTCATATGATAAAAAAAATCTTGCATTCGTGCTCATGTATAATTTATTTTATTAAACTCGTTGAGGAAAACGGATAAAATGCTCGGCAAAGCCTCGCATTTTATCCGGCAAAGCCTCGCATTTTATCCCTTTTCGCATTTTATCCCTTTTCCTCAACTCTTTTAATAAATTCAACAATACATGAACACTCATGTAAGATCCTCTATCTCTTCAGTTCGAGTTCCAATTTGAAACTGAGTTTATCTTTAGGCAGGGTTGGTCTATACCGCGGAAGGAACTTTCCTTTCGCGAAAGGAAGGTTCCTTTCGCGAAAGGAAGATTTTCGCTACGAAAGGAACTTTTTTTTTAGTAAATAAACACAATTTTGGAAAAAAGACCGATATTTCCATTAATTTTTTGATTAATTAGCACCGTGGAAGCTTTTGACTATTATGGGATATACGCATTGTTTTTCTTGCGACATAAATATTCAGGACTTGCTCCTTTCGTTTTTGTTTTTCTTTCTACGGAAGGGAGTTTGTGTGAAATTACAGACTTTATAATTATTTGTGTATTTAATCATTTTTTTTATATAATTGCTGAGCAGTTACCTTTTGGTAAACCATGAGACTACATGATTGTTTTTCATGAGAATTTTTGAAAATATTTTATACACACTATCTACCTTCCATTCGTGAAAGCAATCTTTCGCAAAAGGAAGAGTTCGTTTACCAAATGCTTATCTGAAATAACTTTGAGATAATTTGATCTTGAATGAGATCCCGTCCCAATGAATAAGCGACCTGTCATGTTAGCCTATAGATAATTTATTATCCATAGTTTCCAGCTGGCACCGCACAAGAGCGAACGTATGATAAATGCATAAGGATTATCCCCAGTATGAATAGTTAAGTGTCTTCATTTTGACTGAAGTCGCTCTTGTGTCGCGTGGAGGTTTGACTAGGTCTTGTTGCTGTAACCGAGGCACACCATTTCTTACTTAGCCTATCGTTTTAATCAACCATTGCCAGCCTTATATATATAACAATATTTTCTCTTATGACTTGTCTATGCTAAAGCACAGTAGTCAGGGCTATGAGCCACAGCCTGGCCACTGGAGTTGAACAGTTGTATCCTGACTTTGCTTTAATTTTACTTTACTAAAACTAACACATTTAATTACAATATTCGGGGCTAGAAGACACAGCCTGGTCACTTGAGGTGACCAGTTGTATCCCGAAGCAGTAAATATGTCATTGAATTTATTTTGTTGAGTGTACAAAGTCGGGGCTAGAAGCAACAGCCTTGTCACTTGTGGCGACAAGTTTTATCCCAACTTTGTACAACAACTCATACAAACAACCCACTTGAGGTGGTCTTGGTTTTATGGAGTCAGTGAAATACTGTTATGCATTGGAATATGTAAATGGAATATATGTTATAGCACAGTACAAACAGATACATAAACTTATAGAACATATTTAACTTCACTACAGCTGGTGTGTGGGAATGTGTGGCGGCGGTAAAACGTCTCCCTGCCCTACATCATAGTGTAGATTATATTTTCTTGTCCTTTGGGATCATTGATTCCATTGTGGAATTTTGAAAATATCTGAGGGTCACTGATGAGGCCTAATTGGCCGAAACTAGCTAGTCTGGCCCAGAAAACATATACACTCCATATTTTTCAGTTCTGTGGTGTATTCCTTGCTTCCAAAGGATAACCCTTTTATAGAACATATTTAACTTCACTACAGCTGGTGTGTGGGAATGTGTGGCGGCGGTAAAACGTCTCCCTGCCCTACATCATAGTGTAGATTATATTTTCTTGTCCTTTGGGATCATTGATTCCATTGTGGAATTTTGAAAATATCTGAGGGTCACTGATGAGGCCTAATTGGCCGAAACTAGCTAGTCTGGCCCAGAAAACATATACACTCCATATTTTTCAGTTCTGTGGTGTATTCCTTGCTTCCAAAGGATAACCCTTTTATAGAACATATTTATATACATTTAAATTACCACCTTTGGGACTGTTCAAAAGTGGTCTTTAAAACCACTTTTGAACAGTCCCTAAGGTGGTCTCCGACCAGAGGACACTGTAAGCAGAAAACATCAAGAAATAACTGTTACCTTCTGACAGTCCCTAAGGTGGTCTCCGACCAGAGGACACTGTAAGCAGAAAACACTAAGAATAAATAACTGTTACCTTCTAAATTAGCATTTTAAAGCAGAATTTGTCTTAAAATTTAGGTGGTTTTAAATAGTAGCGGAATTTCAATGTATTTACAACATTTCAAAGACTATATATGCCACATATCTCTCTTTGAATAGCCCGCAGGCTATAGCAAGTACATGCGAACAGCTAAGGCTCCGATCAAACTGCGCGAATCTGCAGGCTGATCTGAGGCCTCGCTGGTAGCACAAGCATTAAAGTAGTTAGGTTCTGCTTTCATGATGTATATATATATAGGTTCTGCTTTCATGATGTATATATATATATATATATATATATATATATACAATCTATGTTAGAAACAGAATCGGAAGCAGTGTTGACGGGGACGAAGAACTACACAAATACAAAGAAACTAGATCGCCCCCGCCAATCTTGCCATGGTAAAGTGAGCCAGATCGTCTAATGCATATAAATTGGGAACAGAAGCAGTGTTGACGGGGGCGACGAACTACACAAATACAAAGGAACTAGATCGCCCCCGCCAATCTTGCTCAGGCAAAATGAGTCAGATCGTCCAATGCATATAACTTGGGAACTATAGTTGTTGATGCTCGTTCGAACCGTCTTACCGTGTCTGTTCTAATGAGCACCCACAATCTATTTTTGGAAAGCTTTAAAATGATAAGAACAAATACAGGCTTAAGGATTAATCAATGCTTGTTTTGCGGAGGGAGTCCTAGATTTTTCTGATCGTTTTCGTTTAATTTGGTTTTTCTTTTTCCCAGCTGATGGTATATAGAAACAAGAGCGCGTGCCATCATTAGACATTATCATATTTGGGTGTGCCTTACCTTTGTCTGAACGAAATCTTTTCATTCTCTTATGCCTTGGTTCTTGGGAAATGTTTGTCCAGTGGTCTAGGTCCGTGTAATGGTGCTGAAATTGAGTGGAAAGTTTGAAGTTTCCCGTATTTCTTATTGCGCGACCTCTTTCAATTTCTTCACCATTTACGATTTCAAACAATATTTCTATAAAACGAGGCATGTCCTTAGACTTCCAAGAGACTGCCGATTTCAGAACATGATTAGCGCTCTCTGAATTATTGTTTGTCCAGTTCGAATCATTTTTTCCTCTTCTAAATGGCTGTAGTATATGAACCTCAATCAATGGAAGCAGTTTGTTATCAAAGTTATTTCTGAACTTTTTGTCACTGGACAAGCTATCACATGAATCTATCAAAGTCTGAACTCTCCTAACTCTTGTGTCAAAAATATCTGAATCCGATGAATTTGTTATTCCGTCTTTTTCGAAGAATTAATTTATAATTTGTTGTCTTTGTTTTAAAGGGATCCCTACTTCATCCTCCATGTACCTGTTGGCATTTTGTTTGAGATGTCTTGTACACAACACATGCGTTGAGCCAGGAAAACACCTATGAATTGCTGCCTTAAATGCCAATTCGTCGTCACTGCCTATTGTCAAATGCTTAATTTCATCCTCCGTAAGATTGTCTGCTATTTCAACTTCTTCAATCCACCCTTAGCAGCCTACAGAAAGGAAGGCACTGGGGTTACTGGGATATAAATGATTTTGTAATAATGTAAAAAAAAGCATATATTGCGAGTAATCACTAACCGCCTTGCTGAGACGATGTAACGACTAGCCACAATCTATGTTTGATCTATAACAGACACTCACCCACCCATGATTGAAGCAGATATAAAAGCAGTTTTATAATTAATCATCAATTGCCAAATTTTAGAATTTAATATGGGAACGTTCAAAATTTTCTTAAAGATCATTTTATCAGTCCTCTGGTGGTCTGATATTCAGTGGTCTGATAAACGGTGGTCTGATTATAACACTTTCAATTTCCTTGTACTCGTGTGCCTGTTTTTCGATGCCCGTATTCTGAGTTTGATTTGGAATGTTCAAAATTTTATTTAAGACCATTTTATCAGTCCGGTGGTGGTCTGATAATCGGTGGTCTGATTATAACAATTTTAATTCCCTTGTAAGTGTGCCTTTTTTTCATTCCTGCCTGCTTCAGTCTCCCTGTCCCCATCAGGAAGTCCAGTTGCCCATCATCATCACAGCGACACAGGAGGCAAATGTAACCTAGTGGTTGCTTCTCCCAGGACTTGATATCTGGACCAACAATATTCTGACAGCCGTAGTGGCTCCACGTCTTACAAGACTGTTACCAGACGAGAGAAAAAAATAAAAAGACATAACGCTAACACATTATACCCCTATACACAATAGATTTAGAGGGGTTTTGTTTGTTTGATTCTAGTATTTACGTCCCCATCAACAATGTATAGGTCATTTTGGAGACATCCGAAGCCCTGTCGCCCAATGAAACCGCTAGGGTTTATAAGCATCCCAAATATTTCGAGAAGTTAGAGGGCAGCTGTCAGTTTCTTGTGAAAGAATGTGCACTGACCGGGTCAAAAATGACCCAGACAGTGTTGACTAGGCCATTACCAACAAACGAACCAAAGCAGTACCATGACAGACTGTTACGCGAGATTACGATAAGTATTTGGTAATTTATCATTAGAATAGCCTCGACAAGGCTAGTTTAAAGAGAAATTACAAATAAATATTCTAAATCTAATTAGCCCAAAGCGGTATCATGTACTTCATGACTTTTACGTTTATGATATATTTTTCTTATAACAACTAGAAATTTTATGCTGTATGTACTCATAAGAATGACATCGACAAGGCTACTATAAAACCACAAACCACTTAGAGGATCGACAACGCGGGGCGAGTCCTCCCATGCTCATAACGCTATTGGTTTCATTGGGCGACAGGGCTTGAGATGTCATTTTATCTCAATGTCGGGTAGAAGACCCACAGCCTATGTCATTGAACGAGTACCCACAACCTATGTCTGAGAGCAACGTCATCAAAATGACCTATACTGTGTTGACGGGGACGTTAAACATCAAATCAAAGAAACAAACACACTAGGACATGTACAATACGTATACGTTAAAAAGTACGAACTAACCATACAGAAAGAATGAAAAAGAGAAAGAATGAAAAAGAGAAAGAAAGAATTTTAAGAAAATCCAGTTTCGGTTGTGTGTGCTCGTTGGAACCGCCTCAATACAGCAGTTCTAACGAGTACCCACAACCTATGTCTTAGAGCAACGTCTCCAAAATGACCTATACTGTGTTGACGGGGACGATTAACATCAAATCAAAGAAACAAACACACTAGGATATGTACAATACGTATACGTTAAAAAGTACGAACTAAACAGACAGAATGAAAAAGAGGAAGAAAGAATTTTAAGAAAATCATACCTCACAAAATATGCAACCCGTAACGCATTTTTCAGAACACACGTAACAAAGGTAACTTTTCGCCATTGTGGATAATGTTCGAATGAAATGGTGTCAAAAAATAACATGCATTTAAAGACAATTTTTAATTGACAAAACTCAGTTTGTCTTTGATGTTTACACAAATTGGCAACTGTCTTTAATTTTGTGGGTTTTAATTAACGGTTAGTTAATTTAATCGCAGTTTTCAAATGGACGATACCGCTAATCGCACTTAACTATTTTAATCCGTGACTGTTTGCCTTAATAATGAATGTGTGATTTTTAAATTATGGTAGTCAGCAATGATGGTTTGTTTGAATCGCAGTTTAACGTCCCCGTGACTGCATAATGATTGAATTATGAAGGTGTGATTTTTAAATTATGGTTGTCAAATCTGCGCGGTCTTTCTTTCATCTTAGTATGCACGGCTGGGACACATCACGTGTACAAATTCGTGAAATGAACACCCACATAAAATAGAAGTAAAACAAAGATCAGGAATTGATACAATTAATTTACTCCACCCATAAAAGACACCAAAGGGAAAGAAATACAAACATTAAGTGACCAGACCATAATGGAAACCTAAACAAAGGAAGGTCATAAGGACAGTAACTTTCCCACAAAATGGCCATATGGCCATCCAAAACCAAAAGACACAAGTGATACACACAGTAAGTAACAAACAACAACATAAATAAATCGCCACAGAAGAGCCGCCTTGGAACGGTCAGTGGAAGATTTCCACTGGGGGGCTTAAATCGGTTTTACGTGGCCACAATCCTCGCCCTTACTTCCGTCGCGATTTAGACAAATAATTTGTTCAGTCCGCATGAAGGCCTCCTAACCCCACTTTATATACAGAAAATGGGGTGTAGGAGGTTATACAGTATTTATTCTTAAATCTCCTTCATGGAGTTTGTGGCTACTCGTTACGACCGCTTCAAAGTGGCGATTCTTATAAGAGCCCCCACAACCTATGATTCGAGTAGAAGTACGAACAACATGATAAATTTTCATTAGAAAATTATCATTTGAGAGATCCGAAAGAATCGTCGCAATGTAATATAATATCCTCATTTCTGATCCAAATATAGATTTTTTGTGCTACCACAATATTTGTTATCAGAGGTAATATTTATCTAAGGAAAAATACTTATCACTTATAATACTATTTCTTTTTGTTCTAATTAAAATTGTATTTATTATCATTATCATTTTTATTACTATGATTACAAATATTATTATGATTATTATTTATAATATAATTATAGGAATCAATTTATCACTTTACAGCCCATACGTGTGTTTGTTTATTAATGCAGTCGATAAAATCCTTCAGACCCTGTGGCCAGGAATAAAACCTATACAAACAGTGTAGACCCTGTTAAAATTAATGCTTTTATTATTATTATTATTTCTTCTTCCAATTCAGATTGTATTTATTATCATAATCATTATCATTTTTATTAATATAATTACAAATGTTAAGATTATTATTTTTGAAATATATTATACGCTCGTACGAATATATTCTTCTCATATTGCACTGGGGTTAACAGGGGTCTTCATTATTTTTCTTATTTCTGCTCAAACCATAGATTGTACTCGTTAGAACCGCATCGACGAAGATATAAGAGATATAAGAAAAATATCGGAATTTTTATTGGAAAATTCTCTATTCATTTTTTTTTTTGCTCAAAAGGATAGATTGTGGTTACTCGTTAGAACTCGTCGAGGTGGTTCTAACGAGTACACACAATCTATGTTTTGAGCAGATATAAAAAAAAATCCGGTTTTCAACAGAAACAAGTAACACACAGTAGGCTCTGTAAACCCAACTTCCAGGAAAAGTTGTTGTTGTATTCACGTCTATAATGTGTCGGCCAATCTGGGTCTTAACTGTAAAAATAATTAGCTATTCGATAATTGAAGGTTAAAGTACATGAACTGTTCTCAGGTTTGACACATCGGTCTCAAATTAACTTCTTTACTGGTAATTATCATGAGTGATTATTTCAATCTGTTAATACATATTTTGTATCGGTATCCGACAAAACATAAGAAGACAAAAGGAAGAACCGATATAACATAGACGCGTCATAAGGCAGAAGCGACAATTAATAGAAAGAAAGTTAGTAGAACGACAAAAGAAAGAAAGTTATCTGCCTTTTGTCGCACCCGACCAATATTGCAACAAACAATCTTTAAATTACCATTACCAGCCGGTCAGTGATAAGTTATTGAGCGTCGCTTATAGTTATCATGACTATTGTAACATTGCTTGTGATATTAAGTACCAGTATAATTGTTTTTATTGTGTGTGTGTGTGTTTTTTTTTTTTTTTTAAATAAAATGATTTACAAGTACCTGTACTCACTTTTTCATTAATTCCTTCTTTCTACCAGAGTTATATTTGTGAAAACCATGATTTTACTGATCATTTAGATCTAGTTTGGAATAGTTAGTCGAAATAGTCGGCAATAGAAATTTTACATACACAGAAAGGAGTATACATGTAAAAGCTTTTTGTACATGTACAATATTGATAAAATATAAAGTCAATAAAATTTATTGGAAATGTGTACGCTATCCCGAATGCTTAAAACTTGTTTAGATCCAAAAATATATATAAATACATATTTGCAAAGATCGTGTCAATAAAACTTTCTCTTGCTTTTGAAATTTTTTCTATGTTTTTTATTCTACGTTTTTTCTATGTTTTTTCTATGTTTTTTTTTTCTATCATTTTTTTCTACGTTGTGTCGTTCCGTGTTATGTCCGTTCTATGTTTTGTCTTTCTATGTTTTGTCATGAGTAAGATTACCATATCTGGTTTAATCACTGAAGCAGCAGTATGACGAAGTTTGCTATTTTCGGCGACAGCTACGTGGCGTGGTTACAGCGGTTTACAAAAGGGAGACTTAGCGTTTCTTCATGTCGATTCTTCGGTGTTAGTGGCATGTCTACAAGAAAGAAGTTCGAGGGGATGTTTAGAGAGCTGAAGAACTACCGACCTGACGTCATCTTCATCAACCTTGGCGGCAACGACATCACGAGGTGGACGGATGTCAAAGACCTCGTGAAAAGACTCACCGACATCGTCGACGAGCTCAATCGGCATGGCGTGAGGCGTGTTTTCGTGGCCAGCATAATAGAGCGAGGTTCTTTCACGTCGTTTACCGGTTTAAAGAGGGAAAAAATTCAACAAGATCCGACACGCAGTAAACAAGGGTCTCAGAAAGAAATTGGGCTTAAGTTTCATCGACGTGGGGAAAAAAATCAGATACTCCCGCCACTACGGCGACGATCAAGTTCACCCTGGGTTCAAACAGGGTGGAATGCATCTTCTGAAATGCTTAATCGAGAGGTGTTTCGACAACTACCTGTCTGGTTAGAAGCTACACAAAGGCCCTTTTTTGGGCCGCAATATCACTCTGAGAGAAAACCTTTATGTGTCAAACTCTATAAAATGTTCTAGGCCCTAAACAAACCCTTTATTTACTCTAAAATATATAACGGCCCTCGCCCATAGGGGCTTGGAGAAAATTGGGCTGCATGATGCTTCCATGCAGAGCTGAATCCGGCCCGCACACTTTCGCGAAAGGAACCTTATAAAAAAACTTCCTTTCGTAGAAAAAACTTTCTTTCGCGAAAGGAACCTTATATACAATATATCAAATAAAAAAAAGTCAAAAATAGTGTAAGTAACGCCTTTTTACAATTAAATGTTATTGAAACATATTTTTGACATCTAATGATTGTTTAATGGTGGTAAAAAAACTTCCTTTCGTAGAAGAAACTTCCTTTCGCGAAAGGAAACTTAAATACAATATATCAAATAAAAAAAAGTCAAAAATAGTGTAAGTAACTCCTTTTTACAATTAAATGTTATTAAAACATGTTTTTGACATCAAATGATTGTTCAATAGTGAAACAAAAAACTTCCTTTTGTAGAAAAAAAAACTTCCTTTCGTAGAAGAAGCTTTCTTTCGCGAAAGGAACCTGATACACAATATATCAAATAAAAAAAAGTCAAAAAAGCGTAAATAACTCCTTTTTACAATGAAATGTTATTTAAACATGTTTTTGACATCTAATGATTGTTTTACAGTGGTAAAAAACTTCCTTTCGTAGAAAAAACTTCCGCTGTTTTGGCCAACCGCTTTAGGCAGGTAACAAACAATGTTAACAAGTCAGATAATTTTTAGCACAGCTGTTTTCGAAGAAAACGAAGAGGTATTGTCATAGCTCTGGCGTCGTCGTCGTCTGCGTCGTTGTGCAAAAACTTGGACATTTTATAATATCTCTGTCATTACTGAACATATTTACTTGAAACTCGGCATCCGCAACTATTATTGACATTTATGCCGTTGGCGCAAAGGATTAAGCCTTTTACTGTGCGCTGACCTTTTCGGCTTACCTGTACAGAATGTCTTGTTGGAAATAGCAGGCGCTTTAATGGAAACTATTTTTTAAACAAATATAACTTATTTATTTTTCAATTTGACAAACAAGTTCCCATTTAATCTAATTGTCCGTTTAAATACCTTCAAAAAGATAACAAGTAAGTGGAACTTTTATTTAATGAGCTGCCGGCTTTTTTATTTTCAAATTAACAACCCTTAATCCTTATATGAAGCATACAAAACTCTGGAAAAACAACGACAGTACCCTATTTAACGGCTAAAATCTTCATTTTCTGTTAATATTGCAAACAAACGCCCGCATCAGACGCAATGTGGTTATAATATTGTGCACTTTGATAGCAATTATAATATTTCAAAATTATATTTAATAGCGGCATTTTGCGATTAAACTTGGAGCTTATTCAGAAAAAGCTTTATTGTCTACACACGCGTGTAATCCCAAAGCCTGTCATTCTCCGTCGACCGTGAAATGAACACATCTTCGCCTTGGAATGAAAATCAATCTAAAATGTGGTGTCTGATCTGCGTCTTATTTATCAATCTAAAATGCGGTGTCTGATCTGCGTCTTATTTATTTATTTATTATTTTTTTATGACCCGATTAGATTTTTTATACTTACTAAGCAATTCAAACAAACATTGCTAGTAATAAGATTACAATTGAAAGAAAGACAGAAAGAAAGATGCCGTATGTGCAGTCTAATCTGACATTTCGCTGTTCGCATTTCTGACATTTCGCTATTCGCACATTGTTTTGATTGAATATAAGAACACAAAAGAGATGTCTGTATTTTTCCTTTTCGTTACATACGTTTGATTATTAATTCCATCTGGTAGACCAGATGAAAGCCGTTAAAGAGGCCATTAATGCCCATGTAAAAATTGTTTTGTATTCATTATTATTTCCTTGATTGGGTAAAAGTGTTTACATGGGTTGTGGGTGCTCGTTAGAACCGCCTCGATTGTTAGAACCGCCTCATCGAGGCAGTTCTCACGAGTACCCACAACCTATGTTTTGGAACAAAAATAAGAACAAGAGGGCCCAATGGCCCTATATCGCTCACCTGTTTGGACCCCAGGGGCATGATTGGCAGGAATTATGTAGGTAACCACTTGCCGTCGCTACATGCTAAATATCTAAGCTCTTGGCCCTGTGGTTTCAGAGAAGAAGATTTTTGAAGTTTTTTCCATTATGAGTCTATGGGAGCATGGGGCCCCATGGTGTGGCCCATTTGAAACCCAGGGGCATGATTGGCAGGAATTATGTAGGTGACCACTTGCTGTTGCAACATGCTAAATATCTAAGCTCTGGGCCCTGTGGTTTCAGAGAAGAAGATTTTTTAAACTTTCTTTTTCCATTATGAGTTTATAGGAGCTACGGGGCCCCGGGGTGTGGCCCATTTGGACCCCAGGGGCATGATTGGCAGGAATTGTGTAGGCGACCAATTGCCGTTGCTACATGCTAAATATGTAAGCTCTGGGCCCTGTGGTTTCAGAGAAGAAGATTTTTGAAGCTTTTTTTCCATTATAAGTCTATGGGAGCTAAGGGGCCCCGGAGCTAGCCCATTTGGACCCCAGGGCCATGATTGGCAGGATTTATGTAGGTGACCACTTGCCGTTGCTATATGCTAAATGTCTAAGCCCTGGGCCCTGTGGTATCAGAGAAGAAGATTTGTTAAGCTTTTTGTCCATTATAAGTCTAAAGGAGCTAAGGGGCCCTTTTGGCGTGGCCCGTTTGGACCCCAGGGGCATGATTGGCAGGAATTATGTAGGTGACCACTTGCGGTTGCTATGTGCTAAATATCTAAGCTCTGGGCCCTGTGGTATCAGAGAAGAAGATTTTGAAGTTTTTTTTTTCCATTATGAGTCTATGGGAGCAAAGGGGCCCCGGGGCGTGGCCCATTTGGAACCCAGGGGCATGATTGGCAGGAATTATGTAGGTGACCACTTGCAGTTGCTACATGCTAAAAATCTAAGCTCGTGGCCCTGTGGTTTCAGAAAAGAAGATTTTTGAAGCTTTTTTTCCATTATGAGTCTATGGGGGCTCAGGGGCCCCGGGGCGTGGCCCATTTGGACCCCAGGGGCAGGATTGATGTAGGTGACCACTTGCCATTGCTACATGCTAAATATCTCAGCTCTGGGCCCTGTGGTTTCAGAGAAGAAGATTTTTGAAGCTTTATCCTATTATGAGTCTATAGGAGCTAAGGGGCCCCGGGCGATGGCTCGTTTGGAACCCAGGGGCATGATTGGCAGGAATTATGTAGGATTCACTTGCCATTGCTACATGCTAAATATCTAAGCTCTGGGCCCTGTGGTTTCCGAGAAGAAGATTTTTGGAGCTTTTTGTTCCGTTATGAGTCTATGGGAGCGAAGGGCCCGGGGCATCGCCCATTTGGAACCCAGGGGCATGATTGGCAGGAATTATGTAGGTGACCACTGGCCGTTGCTACATGCTAAATATCTAAGCTCTGGGCCCTGTGGTTTCAGAGAAGATTTTTGAAGCGTTTTTTTTTCCATTATGAGTCTATGGGAGCTAAGGGGCCCCGGGGTGTGGCCCATTTGGAACCCATGGGCATGATTGGCAGGAATTATGTAGGTGACCACTTGCAGTTGCTACATGCCAAATATCTAAGCTCTCGGCCCTGTGGTTTACGAGAAGAAGATTTTTGAAGCTTTTACTTCCAATATGAGTCTATGGGAGCGAAGGGGCCCTGGGGCATCCCCAATTTGGAACCCAGGGGCATGATTGGCAGGAATTATGTAGGTGACCACTGGCTGTTGCTACATGCTAAATATCTTAGCTCAGGGCCCTGTGGTTTCAGAGAAGAAGATTTTTGAAGCCTTTTTCCATTATGAGTCTATAGGAGCTAAAGGGCCCCAGGGCGTGGCCCGTTTGGACCCCAGGGGCATGATTGGCAGGATTTATTAGGGTGATCACTGGCCGTTAATACATGCTAAATATCTAAGCTCTGGGCCCTGTGGTTTCAGAGAAGAAGATATTTTATTTTTTTCCCATTGTAAGTCTATGGGAGCTATATGTTGCCATGATAACCAGAATTCCAATCTGATCAGCCCAAAAACCTTATGCAGCCTTTCCTCCTACCTGATGATGCTTCTCATGAAATTTGATCAAGATTGACCATGGGGTATTAGAGATATACTTATTTGAAATTGTTTACGGACGCACGCACGCACGGCGGACAAAAAGTGATCACATAAGCTCACCTTGTCACAACGTGACAGGTGAGCTAAAAATAATATATACCCCCGTAAACCCCAGTTTTCTCTATATGAAGTAGGGTATAGGGGGTCTTCATTTCACGGACTTGTTCACGTGATGATTAACAAATTAACAAGAATCGACTGAGTCGCACGGATGTGTTATCGTAATTTATTTATGTATTTGTTTATATTTTTGCCCACAGCGTGGATTGTTGGTTATATTTCTGGTGTTCCTTCCATCATTTTTTTTTTTTTTTTTGGTTTGGGTTTTACGGACCTTTCAAGATTATTTCACTCATATCGAGCCGATCGTTAATCAGAGGTGGGCGAAAACCGGAGTACCCGGAGAAAAACCACCTGACCTTCCGTTGCAGAACTTGGCGTCTCACACGTGGCCCGAGCGAGGCTCGAACCTACGGCGGTGAGAGACCTAATGACTCAGAGTCAGCGCTCTTATCCACTAGGCCACGGAGGTCCTTCCATCATACCGGGGAAAAGAATTTGTATGTAAACCCAACTTTATATATTGAACAGTCAGATATTCAGGATCGGCATGATGTTAACATAACACAAAAACATAGTTCGAAAGTACTTGCTTCTTATTCTTTTATATTATTTTAGTCACTGCTGTTTTTTCATCACGACAACAAGCCGTGTAATGAACACCCCCTTAAACCATGCTTTATATAGAGAAAACTGGGGTTTACTGTGGTATTCATTTTTTTTTATTTCTTCTCCAAGACATAGGTTGTGGGTACTCGTTAGAGCCACCTCAATGAGACGGTTCTAACGAGAATACAAAACCGGTTTTGAGTATCGATAAGTTTTCATTAATAAATTAACTGTTTTTGAGATATCAAGAATACCCTACTATGCCGCACGGATGTGTTTTCGTAATTTATTTATTTACGATTTATTTATTTAAAATTTATTTATTGCTTAATACGTTGATTCATGGTACTATTTAGAACCAGCACATTCTGATTTTTTTTTAATTTATTTATGCATCACGTGAACATGTCCAAAAAATGAAGACCCCCTTAAACCCCAGTTTATATCGAGAAAAAAGGGATTTACGGGGGTATTCATTATTTTTCTTATTTATGCTCCAAGACATAGGTTGTGGGTACTCGTTACGACCGCCTCAATGAGGCGGTTCTAACGAGCACACACAACCTATGTTTTGAGCATGATTTTGACTTTATAAACACAAAAACATAGGTAGAAAGATTTCAATTTGGCGCTTCTGTGCCAATAATAAACGTTTTATTACACTCAGGGGAAAATATCACGGGTATTAAAGCAGAAGACAATTATCGCTTTTATGACACGTGGATTGAGTATTGTGTTCCGGCTACCGACCGTCAGGTAGCCCGAAGATTAATGGACACGCGGTGCCGGTGCGAGTCGGAACGTCCATGCTTATAAACCCTATTGGTTTCACTAGGCGGCAGGGCTTGAGATGTCATTTCATCTCAATGTCGGGTAAAAGTCCCACAAAATTGGAAGCAACGTCTCCAAAATGACCTATGCAGCGTTGACGGGGACGTTAAACCTCGAATCAAACAAACAAATTAACAATCAATGAACCTTTCTTTCCAGAATTAATATTTGATGTTTGAACTTGCAGTATGTTATTATAGATAATTAAAATAGTTACAGGTAAATAAACAGTAATTAAAACCTAATGCTTCGTTTTATATTTTTGATTAGTCACAGTAAATTTCAAACAGTGTAAGTAAGCATTACCTTACATGGATATGTTATAACATTGAATGATCATTGTGACCATTATGATAACACATCATTGTGAAATAATGCATTCTTGAGGTTGCAGAAAACGGTTATTGAAAAATTGTGTCATAGTTTATTACTACTTTAAATATAGGTTTTGGACCTTGTTAGAACCGCCTCGCTTCTAACCGCGGTACCCACAACATATGTTTGGGACAAAAGTAATAGAAAAATATATAGCCTAGACTCATGGGTTTTGACGCACTTAAGCATTAGTTGATGTGTCATTAATTTAACTTGCAACTCCCAGTACCTTGTGCTTGTGCAAGACTTACATGGTCTTCTAGCAAATCTTTGTAAATCATTTAAATATTTTTGCATCAACTGTCTTTGTAAAAATTATAGGTGAAAAAAGACCACCATGGTGACTGTCACTTAGGCTAACAGTCATGTGAAATGACGCATCTGACAATCTGCCATTTTTCTTGCAAGCTAATTGTTCAAGTTCAACAATAATACCAGGGGCGTGTACAAAAAACATAATTTGTCTGTAAAAACAAAATAAAATGACAAGAATAACAGTTGTCTGACACCTGAAAGAATTTAAATAATCTTATATTATTTTGCAAATGGCCGCCATTTATATGTCCTTGTTTCAGTGGGTAGGGATGTTGTGGTGCTTGTTTCTCTTGCTTGCATAGAGTAATATACCAAAGGTCTGTGTCAGTATTTTCTTTAATGACTTGTTCATTATCATTGACAAGAATTTTCTTGGAATTCTTTACACTTGGCAACAAACAAACACACAGAAAATTACTTCACAAGTTTCTCTTCTTCCAGTTTTAATATATTTTTATATAAGACGTGATACTAGTTTGAAAAGTAAAATTTTGTATACACAAGCAATTCATTCAAACAAATTGCATGTGAGCTAATGTACCAGGTGACACTGTAACAGAGAAAACACAGTTTGTGTCATATGCATCTTTTGTTTCCTAAATTTTTATGCTTCAATTTGAGGAAAAAAGTGCCTTAAGGATTTCTCTTAAAGAGTTGAGTAGTCAGGGTAAAACTGTTGTAATTTTCCAGGACAATCCTCGAATTTCACATAAATGATCTGGATGTGAAACTCTAATGTTGTTCTACCAAAATGAGGATGAGGTATTGCAAATTAGCTTCCGTAAGTCCAAGAATAGGAAGAAACTTTATGGTGCGTCAAATTAGATGTGCGTCAAAATAGATTACAGGACGATATGTTTGTTCCAACAAACCACTGTTTTCTCTATATAAAATTCGATTTAGAAGGGGTGTTCATCCGTGACATGGACTTGTTAACATTATAATTTATAATGATAGTCAAGCAGATTTAGTGCAGATTTTGGTGTCTTTTATGGATGGAGTAAGTTAATTGTATCAATTCCTGATCTTTGTTTTACTTCTACTTTAAGTGCATTTTGGTCAGGAAAGCCAAAACATGGACACTTATGCTGGAAACACTGCATGCTCAGATCAGACGTCGAGCTTAGATCAGGGCCTTTGCTGTCAACCCATTACGGCCTCCGCCCAGCGTGGCTTCATCACGTGAACGAGTCCGTGAAATGAACACCCCATTAAACCCCAATTTATACGGAGAAAACTGGGGTTTACGGGGGTATACATTATGTCTCTTTTTCTGCTCCAAGACATAAGTTGTGGGTACTCGTTATAACCGCATCATTGCGGCGGTTCTAACTAGCACCCACGACCTATGTTTTGAGTATAAATAAGAAAAAATTCACACATTTTCAGCAGAAAGATGACCTTTTTTGAGGTATGAAAAAATGCACTATATCACAAGGGTGTGTTATCGTGATGTGAAGAAATAGATTGGGCTGCATGATGCTTCCACGCAGAGCTGAAACTGACTGCACAGCACATGGGTACTAGTAAACTGCATGGGGCTCTAAGGCTGCCCCTGAAAAGTGGTGCGAGTTGGACCGTTTATGCAGATAAATCCTACTGGTTTCATTGGGTGGCAGGGCTTGAGATGTCATCTCAGTGTCGGGTAAAAGTCCCTCGAAATTGGAAGCAACGTCCGAAAAATGACCTATACAGTGTTGACGGGGACGTTAAGCCTCCAATCAAACAAAACTGTCAACCCATTAAGAAAACATATCCTTGTGACAATGTTTTCTTTCTTATCTTCAGAAACGTTAACTTATATCTAAAAAAGCACATTATTTTTTTGATGAACAAAACAATGTCCTGGTGCGGATAACACACACATTGTAACCCCTCTAAACCTCTCTTTTCTGTATATAATGTAAAGTGGGGTTTACAGGGTTTTTTATTACATGGACTTATGAACATGTTGCTTTTCTAAACAATGCAATTTTAAATAATGCAATCTGACATCCATTAACTATAAATGTTTTTTTTTTTTTTTTTTTTAAATAATGTGGAATATCACATTCCAGAAAAAAAATGGATTTATGAGAACCAATAATATTTTAAGTACAAAATGGCTCAATTTTATCCGTTTGACAAAAAGAGAATTTTTCTCGCTTAAAGTATCAAAACACGCAGTTCTGAATTAACTAGACGTATCTATCGTTTACTATCCCCCGGGGTCATTTTCACACACAGCCGGATTACAATACAATATTGATTACACGATAGGTACACGAGAGGTATCTATCGTAGGCCTCAGTCAAAGGGAGACAACCCAATATTGACTTTCTGTGCGACTCTCACGGTTGAAAGTCATCGGGCTAATGTCAGATATGGTTGGCCATGGACTACTTGTTCATTATGAAAAAGAGAACTCACACCAATAGGTGAGGTAACCCTCAAATATTTTTGGCACAGTGTTGCCCTTTTTTGACTTAGAATTTTTGTTTAACTAAAAGAAACTGCAGCCGAGCATTGGCACCCGCATGCGGTGCGCTTGTTTATACTAGATATATTTAGCTTTTTAGAAAAAGTAGTCAAAACTTGACAGCAAAAAGTGATTAATGAAATAATTCTTGAATGGTTCATTTGCACAGGGTCTTCAATGATTTCTTACTACCATTTATGCTCAATAATTTCATCTGCAATGTCTCTTGTATTTCCCTGTGTTAAAGTTTACCTGCAAGCTCAATTTCATCTGTATTAGTCTTTCTCTCCCTTCAACTGAATCAAGAAGGGCAGTTGTCAGTTTCTGGCGAAAGAATGTGCACTGTACTGGTTAACCGCTTACTTATAAGCTTGCCTAGGAAAAGTGTGGATAGGTAAACTCCAAAACAAATCATCTGTATCAATATGCGTATTTCCTTATGTTAAAGCATCCAGTACTGGTGCAGTGGATAGAAATCGGGGCTTGAAGAAATAGATGTGCTGCATGATGCTTCCACGCAGAGCTGAAACCGAACGCACACGAGTACTGATAAACCGTTAGAGGATCTAAGCCTGGCCAGGCAATGCCGTGGGAGTCCGCCTGTCCATGCTTATAAACCCTGTTGGTTTCATTTGGGCTGCTGGGCTTGAGATGTCATTTCATCTCAGTATCGGGTAAAAGTCCCACAAAATTGCATGACCCGCAGAAAAAGCGACCACCTTCAGATTTTCTAAGAGTGCCCTAAAATCACCGTGTCATTCTGTCAGTCTGTCTGTCCGTCCGTAGCCCGTTTGTGAAAATTGGTGATAGTGACTTAACCGCTTGGAATATTTAAACAATTTTTGGCATACTGATAGATATCAATGAGATCTAACCAATGAACTTGCGAAATATTACATTCCATTTATTATAGCCTCGCCGAGGCGAAAAATGAGAAAATTTTCGAACTGATTCTCCTCGGAAACCGTTGGGCCGATTGAAGTCAAATTTCATATGGAGCCTCTATGGGATGGGGGAAACCAAAATTTGCTCATGGGGTCCAGGTCACATGACCAAAATGGCCGCCAAGCCATTTATGGTAAAAACCCTTCACAAATAGTCTTCTCCAGAACCACTGGGCAGATTTCCACGAAACTTGATAAATAGCATCTGGGACGTAGGCCCATCATAAATTGCTAAAATGGTGACCCTGGGTTGACCTTGACCTTCTTTGTGCCTAGGTCAAACTTTGACACATATGCTTTTGTATTGGAAAAGTGAGAATGCATTTTATCCTGCAAACGATTCAGAATACAGTACTAAAGTATAAGATATATTTTTGCTCCTTACGATAAGGCGCATTTATTGGGGGAACCGTTTTAGGTCCAAGTCACATGACCAAAATGGCCGCCATACCCATATATGGTAACACTCATAAAGCTAAAAGCATCCGGCGGGTCGTGCACTTCAGCTGAATCACTGGTTGGAAACAACGTCTCCATAATGACCTTCACAGTGTTGACGGGGACGTTAACTAAACAAATTGGACTGTGAACAAGAGGGTCGTAAGGTTGCATCCTGGGGGAGTTTTTTTATCTGTTCATTTTTTTTTCTTCTTCGTGAAACATATAAACAGGCCATCCTTAAAGAATTATTTGTTTTCTGTCACCCGCCCTTTAGTTTTAAAGATGGGTAGGTAGGTCACTAGGTATTTTTTTTTTTTTTTAATTTTATTTATTTGATCTTTTAAAAATCTATTTAGCTTTATTAGCTCACCTGTCACGTAGAGACAAGGTGGGCTTTTGTGATCACTTTTCGTCCGTCGTCAGTGCGTGCGTGTGTGCGTGCGTGTGTGTGTAAACTTTTTCTTCAAATGACATCTCCTCCTAAACCACTGATCGGATTTTGACCAAACTTCACAGGAATAATACTTAGGTGGTCCCCTTTCAAAGTTGTTCAAATGGTTCCGGTCCATTGCACATCTAAGTCATCACAGGAGCTAAAAATAGATTTTTTAAACAAAAACTTTCAAAATCTTCTTCTCTGAAACCGCCAGGCCCAGTTCTTCGATATTTGATATGAAGCTTCATCTTGTGAACCTCTTCCAAGATTATTCAAATTTTAGCCCTGGGGGCCAAAATGCCCCCGCCCCGTGGGCCTTTGGTTTTACATAGGCTTATATTCGGAAAATCACTAAAAAATCTTCTTCTCTGAAACCACAAGGCCCAGGTCTTTAATATTTGGTGTGAAGCTTTACCTGGTGGACCTCTACTAAGATTATTCAAATTATAGCCTTGGGGCCAAAAATGCCCCGGCCCGGGGGCCTTTGATTTTACATAGGCTTATAAAGGGAAAATCTTTTAAAAAACTTTTCTCTGAAACCGCAAGGCCCAGATCTTTGATATTTGGTGTGAAGCTTCATCTAGTGGACCTTTACCAGATTGTTCAAATTATAGCCCTGGGGGCCAAAATGCCCCCGCCCCGGAGGCCTTTGGTTTTACAAAGGCAGATATAGGGAAAATCATTAAAAAATCTTCTCCTCTGAAACCACAAGGCCCAGGTCTTTAATATTTGGTGTGAAGCTTGACCTGGTAAACCTCTACTAAGATTGTTTAAATTATAGCCTTGGGGCCAAAAATGCCCCCGCCCCGGGGGCCTTTGGTTTTACATAGGCTTATACAGGGAAAATCTTTAAAAATCTCTTCTCTGAAACCGCAAGGCCCAGTTCTTCGATGTTTAATATGAAGCTTCATCTAGTGGACCTCTACCAAGATTGTTGAAATTATAGCCCTGGGGGCCAAAATGCCCCCGCCCCTGGGGCCTTTGGTTTTACATAGGCTTATACAGGGAAAATCTTCAAAAATCTTCTTCTCTGAAACCGCAAGGCCCAGATCTTTGATATTTAGTGTGAAGCTTCAACTAGTGGACCTCTACCAAGATTGTACAAATTAAAGCCCTGGGGGCCAAAATGCCCCCGCCCCGCAAGGGAAAATCATTAAAAAATCTTCTCTGAAACCACAAGGCCCAGGTCTATAATATTTGGTGTCAAGCTTTACCTGGTGGACCTCTACTAAGATTGTTCAAATTATAGCCGTGGGGCCAAAAATGCCCCCGCCCCGGGGGCCTTTGGTTTTACATAGGCTTATACAGGGAAAAATCTTTAAAAATCTTCTTCTCTGAATCCGCAAGGCCCAGATCTTTGATATTTGGTGTGAAACTTCATCTAGTGGACCTCTACCAAGATTGTCCAAATTATAGCCCTGGGGCCAAAATGCCTCCGCCCTGGGGGCCTTTGGTTTTATATAGGCTTATATAGGGAAAATCAATAAAAAAAATCTTCTTCTCTGGAACCACAAGGCCCAGGTCTTTAATATTTGGTGTGAAGCTTTACCTGGTGGACCTCTACTGAGATTGTTCAAATTATAGCCTTGGGGCCAAAATGCCCCCGCCCCGGGGGCCTTTGGTTTTACATAGGCTTATACAGGGAAAATCTTTAAAAAAACTTCTTCTTTGAAACCGCAAGGCCCAGATCTTTGATATTTGGTGTGAAGCTTCATCTAGTGGACCTCTACCAAGATTGTTCAAATTATAGCCCTGGGGGCCAAAATGCCCCCGCCCCGGGGGCCTTTGGTTTTACATAGGCTTATATGGGGAAAATCATTAAAAAATCTTCTTCTCTGAAACAACAAGGCCCAGATCTTTGATATTTGGTTTGAAGCTTCATCTAGTGGACCTCTTTCAAGATTGTACAAATTATAGCCCTGGGGCCGAAAATGCCCCCCATACCCCCCCCCCCCCACCCTGGGACCCTTTGGTTTTTCATAGGCTTATATCGGGAAAACCTTTAAAAATCGTCTTCTCTGAAACCACAACACCCAGGTCTTTGATATTTGGTATGAAGCTTCACCTAGTGGACCTTTACCAAGATTGTTCGAATTATAGCCCTGGGGCCAAAAATGCCCCCCCCCTCCCCCAAGGAGGCCTTTGGTTTTTCCTAAGCTTATGTAGGGGAAATCTTTAAAACTTTTCTTCTCTGAAACTGCAAGTCCCAGGTCATTTAATATTTGGTCTGAAGCTTAATCATATGGACCTCTACCAAGATTGTTCAAATTATAGCCCTGGGGCCAAAGATGACCCAACCCTTCTCTGATAGCACAAGGCCCTGGTCTATGCTATTTGATATGAAGCTTCAACTAGTGGACCTCTACCAAAATTATAGGCTTATACAGGGAAAATCTTAAAAAAAAACTTCTCTGAAATCGGAAGGCCCAGATCTTTGATATTTGGTGTGAAGCTTCATCTGGTGGACCTCTACCAAGATTGTTCAAATTATAGCCCTGGGGCCAAAAATGCCCCCACCCCTGGGGCCTTTGGCTTTAAATAGGCTTATATAGGGTTAATCTTCAAAAAATCTTCTTATCAGAAACTGCAAGGCCAAGGTCTTAGAGATTTGGTGTGAAGCTTCATCTATTAGACCTCTATCAAGAGTGTTCAAATTATAGCCCTAGGACCAAAAATGCCCCCACCCCGGGACCCTTGGATTTTTCATAGGCTTAATTCGGGAAAATATTTAAACTTCTTCTCTGATACCACAAGACCCTGGTCTGTGCTATTTGATATGAAGCTTCAACTAGTGGACCGCTACCAAGATTGTTTAAATTATAGCCCTGGGGCCAAAAATGCCCCCACCCCTGGGGCCTTTGGTTTTGCATAGGCTTACACATGGAAAATCTTTAAAAATCTTCTTCTCTGAATCCGCAAGGCCAAGATCTTTGATATTTGGTGTGAAGCTTCATCTAGTGGACCTCTTTCAAGATTGTTCAAATTATAGCCCTGGGGCCAAAAATGCCCCCACCCCGGGACCCTTTGGTTTTTCATTGGCTTATATAGGGAAAACCTTTAAAACTGTTCTTGTCTGAAACCAGAATGCCCAGGTCTTTGATATTTGGTATGAAGCTTAATCTAGTGGACCATAACCAAGTTTGTTCAAATTATAGCCCTTGGGCCAAGAATGTACTAGAGACACTAATTCCCAGGTGAGCGATTCAGGGTCCTCTGGGCCCTCTTGTTCTTTTTTCTTTCTGTAGTTCTATGGTCACACTATTTTAACATCCCAAAATACAAATTGAGACTTTTTGAAAGAAAATTCTCATACTGCTGTTCACGACAACATCTTTGTAAAGAGTGTAGATCCTGATCAGGGGCAAGTTGTTCAAAACTAACGACGTCGTTAATGTATCGTTAAAATTTTGATCATTTATTATGGCAAATATGCTGAAATTTTTGCTGAAAAAAATGTGAGCAGCTTTTGCGGACGCCAAAGCTGCACACATTTTTTCATCAAAAATACCAAAATTTACGATATTGTACTTGCTAGAAGAGTTAACAATATGACCAGTAACGAGCTCGTTAAGCTAACGATGCTTTTGAACAACTGACCCCTGATGGCTTCATAAGCCATCTGATCAGGATCTACACTGTTTGTCAATCAGTTAAATTTTTGAAGGTAAATATTAAATCGTGTAATCTTATAGGCTGATAGTCAGAAATGGGTGTGGGTAATTCAAATATACAGCAGGATAAAGTTTAATGTATCTTTGCATAAGAATGTTAAAAAAAAATATCTTCATGATGGTCAATAAAAATTTTTGGGTAGGGGCCATTTTTCCTGGTAGGCAGGGTGACAGCTATCAGAATTTTTTTATCTTCGGCCCTACTTACAATTTTTTAAGAACTTTTTATTGACAAAAACTGTAGAATATTCTAAACTTAAATGTAAAGGCAGAAAAAAGGGATTTGTTTCTCTTTGTTCTAAGGGTTCTCTTTCAAATGCTGTAGTCTGTTTAGCTCTTTAACATAAGAAAAATATTAGCCCCCGCCCATCGGGGCTTGAAGCAATAGATGGGCTGCATGGTGCTTCCATGCAGAGCTGAAACCGACACGCACACGAGTACTGGTATACCCTTAGAGGATCTAAGCCTGCCCAGGCAATGTGGTGTGCCTCGGCCCATCCATGCTTATAAACCCCTATTGATTTCATTGGGCGGTAGGGCTTGAGATGTCATTTCATCTCAATGTCAGGTAAAACTCCCACCAAATTGGAAGCAACGTCTCCTAAATGACCTTTACAGTGTTGACGGGGACATTAAAATTCAAATCAAACAAAGAAACAAAATTCTTGAGAAAATGACTTTCAAGGCTTTTGGGGGCAAAAACTGCAAAACTGATTTAAAAAAAAAAAGAAACAAAAAGCAAACAAAAACATTGAACCAGGTTTCTTGTTCTCTTTTGATTGTTGCAGTCTGTTGAGTGCTTTCTCGTTCTCTTTTGTTTGCTGCAGTCTGTCGAACTGTTTTACAAAAGAAAATGTTTTTGGGGGGCAAAACCTGCATAAATATGTTTTTTTATACTATGCACTCATCGAACTTAGGCCCGGATAGGAGAGCTATGTTGTCTTCTGATGACTCTTTTTATATTTATTAATACTTTCATCTGTAATAAGTACCGGCCCCGATAGCTCAGTTGGTAGAGTGTCCACTCCGGGGAACGGGAGGTCACGAGTTCGATCCTGGGCCGCGACATACCAAAGTCGTTAAAAATTGGTACTAGCTGCTCCTCGCTTGGCACTCAAGATTTACGGGGGTAGAGCTAGGACTGGTCGTCCCAGTGTCAGGATAATGTGACTGGGTGTGGGTATTATGTAATGTGTCTGGGACATGATACTTCAGTGAGGCAGCACTATAAAAGTGAGCATTGAGCTCCCTGTCGCAACCAGACACCGCCGGTGATATGACTGAAAAATTGTTGAAAACGACGTTAACCCGAATTCACACACACATCTGTAATAAGATGAGTATTTGATGACAAATCATTGATAGTATTCCTTATCTCTTAACGAAAACATATGTTGTGGGTATTCAATATTCATTTGAACCGCCTCATTGAACCCACAACGTATGTTTTCCTTCAATTATTATCTGTTACTCCCCTTATCTAGTCTACTGGTAATTATTGCCCTCTCCCACTTGGTTAAAGTTTACATGTACCTACAAGCTCTATGGTGCCGTTGATAGTGTTTAGGCGGCCTCGGTAGATTAGTCGGATGCGCGTCTGACTGGTGATCAGGAAGATGCGGGTTCGATACCTGCCAGGGTCTGCAACATTCTTTTTTTTTTTTTTTTTTGGTTTGGGTTTTACGGCCCTTTCAAGATTATTTCACTCATATCGAGCCGATCGTTAATCAGAGGTGGGCGAAAACCGGAGTACCCGGAGAAAAACCACCTGACCTTCCGTTGCAGAACTTGGCGTCTCACACGTGGCCCGAGCGAGGCTCGAACCTACGGCGGTGAGAGACCTAATGACTAAGAGTCAGCGCTCTTATCCACTAGGCCACGGAGGCCCGTTCTGCAACATTCTTTTGTGGAGATTGATCATGAAATCTTTTCTACTGTCATTCTATCTGCTGATTCAAGAAGGGCAGTTATCAGTTTCGGGCGAAAGAATGTGCACTGTACTGGTTAACTGCTTACGTATAAGCCTGCCCAGAAAAAACTGTGGATAGGTAAACTGACCGGCTCAAAAATGACCTAAAATGGTGTTGACTGGGCCGTTAACTGATAAAACAAACAAAATAGAGTGTTGAACTGTGAACCAGGTTATCTTCAATTGCTGCAGACAGTTTAGCTACAAAAAAAGTTCTATTTCTAATTTAAGACTGGAGAACTTTGCTTCCCAAGTCCCGTGACATTGATGACCTGGACCAGACATTGATTGGAGAGTTGACAGAAGTTGAAAAATATCTGTTAGAAACGCAGGATATAATGCAAGTTAGAGGAAAAGTAAGTACAAAATAACGGTTTTATGAATAGTTATGCCCCCCCCCCCCCACACACACACACACAGAAGGGAGTAGAACATACAGGTTTGAGCCTGGCTCTGAATACATATGAGACACCAAGTTCTGCAATGGAAGTTCAGATTTTTTTTCAGATACTCAAGTTTTCGCCCACCTCTTAGTAATGACCGACTCATTATGAGAGAAATACATGTAATAAAACAAAGAACATACAGTACACCAGACGCAAATTTATTTGAACCTGCACAACCCCATGTAGAGTGGGCCAAAATTGTCTGTGTTAACTTTAACACAGGTATATAAGATAAATGCGGCAGATGTGCGGTGTGTACGCCGCATCATTGCGATGGCTTGCAGCGGGACGTAGCGCTGGGTCATGCGGCAGACCAAAACAGACCTTGGGTTGTGCGGGTACAAAACAATTTGCAGTGGGTTTACTGTATAGGATTTGCTGACCCTGACCAATTTTCAAGGTAATGAGAATACAAAGCAATTCCTTGGCTACACTGTACCTTATTTTGATCTAAAGATGTATCCAGCCCGATGATAATACTTCCTGCTCAAAAGCATTGCAAATTCAAGTTCATAGAGCAGAATTTTTATGTATAATATTCAAAAAGAATCAAATATGAATAAAAACAGAAAAAAAGAAAGAACTGACTGATTGGTATGCAGATACACAGATGTATAAATTTAATGTAAGGCTGAAGACTTATATAGTATTACTGATTCAATTCCATTAGAAAACCCTTTTCTTATACGATTCATAATGAAATATATATAAAGGTTTCTCTAAAGTTAACCTCTATGCTGTCACTACAAACAGAGGAGATACCAATTTGGTATTATCAAATCATTGTATAATAAAAAATTGTACATATTCTGTGTTGATTCTATGTCATTTAAGCTTTAAGTAAATAATGTGTGTCGAAAATTATGTCGCACATGCTGACTAATTAAGAAGGCATTGATGACGTCAATTTTAGTGCTAATGTAACATAATTAATGCATGCAGTTCCAGATTAGCTCTACAAGTGCAGACATTATTTGAATGAAGATGACAAGTGAACCACTTGATAAAGTAACATTCCAAGCTTTTTTAGATCACCAGAGCCGAAGGCTCCGGGGGAGCTTATAGGATGGCAGGCGTCCGTCCACTGTCGTCATCCACACTTTCAAACTGCAATATCTCGGCAACCTGCATGCTGATTTCAATCAAACTTCATATTTGGTGTACACTGGATGGGGGAACAATGACATAGTATGTTTTGTGAGAATCAATAGCATAGTCTGGTTGCCATGGCAACCATTTACCAAAAGCTTGTGCCCCCTCTAGCGCTTTTTTGGCCAGATCTTTCTGAAACTGATGTATATGTAGAGATCACAAAAATCTTGGACGAGTTCAAAATGGGCCATGTCCGATCATTTTGGTGGAGTTATGACCCCTTTTAGATTTATGACAGCATTCTCTATAGGTTACCATTACTAACTATGGTAAAATGCTCGTGACTAGCATAACTCATTTGTTTCTGATTGGATCTTCATGAAACTCTGTCAGAGTATTTATCTCTGTGAAACCAAGGCCAAGTTTCAAACTTGAATCATGTTGGGCGAAAAACTAGGTCAGTAGGTCAGATCTTAGAAAAACCTTGTGTACACTCTAGAAGGAGCATTTTTGATCCAATCTTCATGAAACTTTGTCAGAATATTTATCTTTACGAACTTTAGACTATAATGGAAACTGGGTTATGTTGGATCAAAAGCTAGGTCACTAGGTCAGATCTTAGAAAAATCTTGTGTACACTCTAGAAGGCGCATTTTTTATCCAATCTTCATAAAACTTTGTCAGAATGCTTATCTTTATGAACTTTAGACTGAAATGGAAACCGGATCATGTTGGGTCAAAAGCCAGGTCACGAGGTCAAATCTTAGAAAAACCTTGTGTACACTCTAGAAGGCACATTTTTTATCCAGTCTTCATGAAACTTTGTCAGAAATTATATCTTTATGAACTTTAAGCTGAAATGGAAACTGGGTCATGTTGGGTTGAAAAACAAGGTCACTAGGTCAAATCTTAGAAAAATCTTGTGTACACTCTTGAAGGCACATTTTTGATCAAGTCTTCATAAAACTTAGAAGTTTATGAACTTTTAAAACTTATTATGATGACTTAGTATATAAATTCAGAAAAATATATAACCGCAATGACTTCAGCACCCAATTTCGTAAAATCATTCTTCGATATAAAAAGATTGGGTACAACATGGATATTATACGACAGACTGCATGCATGGTAGTTAACCCAATCACGGTTGGCAACTTTGCTTCCCTCTTTAATTGCACGCCGGTGGGTCAGGCCTCAGATTCTATGACGGCTCCAACGTAAAGGCTTATTGAAAATTAAAGAGATAATGTTGGTTGGTGCCTGATGCTCTGTCTCTGGTCGGGCTCATCGGAGTCTAACTGTTGGTTTTCTTTTGCTCCAGCTTTTCAGTGGTTTCTTGCTGTCGAGTCCTCACCGTTGTCTCACCTCTGTGGTTCTTTGATTTCTGTGTTCACGGAGATGTTGCACTGATGAGTTAGGAGGCCTTCATGCGGACTGAACAAATTATTTGTCTAAATCGCGACGGAAGTAAGGGCGAGGATTGTGGCCACGTAAAACCGATTTAAGCCTAGTGGAAATCTTCCACTGACCGATTTCCACTGACCGTTCCAAGGCGGCTCTTCTGTGGCGATTTATTTATGTTTGTTACTTACTGTGTGTATCACTTGTGTCTTTTGGTTTTGGATGGCCATATGGCCATTTTGTGGGAAAGTAACTGTCCTTATGGCCTTCCTTTGTTTAGGTTTCCATTATGGTCTGGTCCCTTAATGTTTGTATTTCTTTCCCTTTTGGTGTCTTTTATGGGTGGAGTAAGTTAATTGTATCCATTCCTGATCTTTGTTTCACTTATACTTTGTCAGAATGTTTATCTATATGCACTCTAGACTAAAGTGGAAACTGGGTTATGTTGGCTCAAAAACTAGGTTACGAGGTCAAATCTTAGAAAAACCTTGTTTACACTCTAGAAGGCACAGTTTTGATCCTATCTTCATGAAACTTTGTCAGAATGTATATCTTTATAATCAACAAATTTGTTTGCAGTGAGTAAATGAGGAGCTTGTCTTGGATAATTAGTAGAGTCAAAATCAATAGTATGTTCTACTTGTTTGTTATCATCTTCTGTCAGCTCATTTAACCGAAGTCTATTAAGCAACACAACAAAGCCCATACCATCTTTCTGTAGCCCTGGAGCCACAAAATTCCCCAAACATGGGCCCACTGGTTTTACATAGACTTATATATGGAAACCCTGTAAAAATCTTCTCGTCTGAAACCAAAAGGCTCATTAGTTGTACTGCTATTTAGACTGACTACTGGTGCACTAGGACCTAACTATCAGTGTACAAATAGTGACATACAAGTCAGCTCTGTATTTCACAGGGAACCACTGGCTCATATGTCTACTCTTATTTTCTAAACATTGCTTATGATCATCTGGTGACAGGTGAGCGATACAGGGCCATCTTGGCCCTCTTGTTTCAGGTGCCACCAATATTATACCCTGTAACCCTCTGAACACATGTAAATCAAAGCTAAATGGTCATGGAAAAGATTTGTTGTCTTTGGCACAGACTGACGCTTTGAAACAGTTTAAAGCACGAAAAAAGTGTTAGATAATTTTTAATTTCACTCATGAAAACCAAAAGACGTATTTTTACTTGTAGCCACTCTTCAAAATGCACCTTTATGTTCATTAGGTGAAATTAAAATTGATCTTGCACTGAAAAAGTCAAGTATCCTCTATATCTTGGATCACTATCATGTTGGACTAACAAGAGCATCGTTGGAATGACCCCCGCCCATCGGGACTTGAAGAAATAGATGTGCTGCATGATGCTTCCAAGCAGAGCTGAAATCCGACCGCACACGCGAACTGGTAAACCGCTTAGAGGCTCTAAGCCTGCCCAGGCAAAGCGATGCGAGTCAGACCGGCCATGCTTAGAAACCCAATTGGTTTCATTGGTCAGCAGGGCTTGAGAAGTCATTTCATCTCAATGACGGGTAAAAGTCGCACAAAATTGAAAGCAATATCTACAAAATGACCCTTACAGTGTTGACGGGGACGTTAAACCTCACATCAAACAAACAAACAAACCAAAGCATTTATGGAAGGTTGACTCGAACCAACTGTCCTGGGCAGGCTTACATCTAATTCAGGATTTTCCTACTCTTCATAAGGGTCCAGGGGCCGCTTTGTTTGGGGAAAAAAGCTTGCTTATGTTTAAAGTTGGGGATTTAAATCAGCTGCAACTTTGTGAATTTTGGTTTGATTTTCATGAACTTTTCATCAAAGTGCAGGCTAAAATCAGAAATTGGAAAAATTGTAAAATTTGGGAATAACTGTCTCTAAATTTGGAAAATAGGGGCTGATTACCGGCCCCAAATTTGCAAGAGGAAAATCCCTGTAGTTACAGGTACTATATGCATCTCAGTCTATTTCTCCAAGTCCAGATGGGCTGGGAGGTGTGTGTGTGTGTGTGTGTGTGTGTGAATTCGGGTTTAACGTCGCTTTCAACAATTTTTCAGTCATATCACGACGGTGTCTGGTTGCGACAGGGAGCTCAATGCTCACATTTATAGTGCTGCCTCACTGAAGTATCATGTCCCAGACACATTACATGATACCACACCCAGTCACATTATCCTGACACTGGATCGACCAGTCCTAGCTCTACCCCGTAAATCTGAGTGCCAAACGAGGAGCAGCTAGTACCATTTTTAACGACTTTGGTATGTCGCGGCCCGGGGTCGAACCCCAGACCTCCCGTTCCCCGGAGCGGACACTCTACCAACTGAGCTATCGGGGCCGGTGGGCTGGGAGGTGTTAACTGACAATTGTTTTGTTTGTTTGATTTGAGGTTTAACGTCCCCGTCAACACTGTAAAGGTCATTTTGGAGACGTTGCTTCCAATTTTGTGAGACTTTTACCCGACACTGAGATGAAATGACATCTCAAGCCCCGTCGCCCAATGAAACCAAGAGGGTTTATTGGCTAGACGGTCCGCCTCGCACCGCGGTTCCTGGACAGGCTTAGATCCTCTAAGCGGTTTACCAGTACTAGTGTTCGGGCCGGATTCCGCTCTGCGTGGAAGCATCGTGCAGCCCATGTATTTCTTCAAGCCCCTATGGGCGGGGGCGGGTTAACTGACAAGACTTAAGCTTGAATTTGCTGGCTGTATAACTGAATGACTTATGAAATAGACAGGTATTGAGATGTCATTTCATCTCAATGTCGGGTAAAAGTCCCACAAAATTGGAAGCAATGTCTCCGAAATGACCTAAATAGTTTTGATGGGGATGTTAAACACAAACAAAATGACTCCACTCCCAGGTTGAAATGAAATTGGCTCCAGATGGAGAAGATTCATCCCTTGATAATAGCCGAAATTGCCCCAGTTTTGGGTAAAAGGCCTTGAATCAGTGCTACATATTTGTTGTGGCAGGTTCTTGATAGCATGCCTCAAGCTCTGGTGTTTATATTGTATATATGAAATATATATTTTTTTTATTTACAGGGAAATCGCCCTGTTCCAGTGCTGATACCACAAGACTGTAAGAAGCCATTGGAATTTTTGACTAACTTTGAAATGCGTCGGAAGGCGAATGTGGCAGATGGAAACAGTTACCTTTTTCCCAATTCAGGTATAAGCAAATTCACTTGACAGAATAATTTAAGGGCCTCTGGTTTCATTGGCTTTAACATTTCGTATTGGACTTCTAGTGGCAAAGCTGCAATTCCTGGTCCCAATTATCTTTGCAAGCCAAGGGTACCGAGTTCACTACATTCCTTATGCACCTTTGCCTGCGGCTTATTTGTAAATAATCTACAGCTGTACCACCATGCAGATTGCCTTAGTTGCCTCCCATGCTATGATGCATTGTTGGAAAAATGTTACACCCTATTCAATAAAAATGGTGGCCTCCATGTCGGAAGAAAAAAGATAGAAATTTGCATAACGTTGGGAATGTGCCCCATAACTTCATATCATTGTTCAAAAATGGTAAAGAACGGGTTAAAAATTAAGCATCTGCTCTTTTTCAGTAACTTCACACCGCAATCATGGAAGATTTCATTAAATTGGGCGCCACCCTCTTGATTTTTTTCAGGAGTGAATAGTTTGGGTGCGATGTCATTTGCTTGCAGCTAATGAAATGGTGCAGCAATAGATTAATTTACAAATGAGCCATAGACCAATGGTGCGTAAGGATTTTGTTTGAATTGAGGTTAAGCGTTCCTCTTCAACACTATTGCGGTCATTTTGGAGACTTTGCCTCCAATTTTGCGGGACTTTCACCTGACATTGAGACGCAATTATGTCTCAAGCTCTGCCAGCCAATGAAACCAAAAGTCTTATATGAAATGTAATTGTATGTAAATATTTGCATGATCAATCAAACCTGTCACACTGGCCACCTCTATTACTCAGGCTTACTAAAAGGCCTGTCTTGGGCAAGCATTCCTTTGATTTCCCTGTGTGTGTGGGGGGGGGGGAGTGCATTGAAATTCACCTGTATTAAACGAGCACCTGTCTTGGGCAAGCACATTCTGATCATCCCTCAGGTGATTGCTTAATACAGGTTGAACTGTACTCCATTCATGAATTATAGGAAGGAATCTAGGTGCAAGAAACTGCCGCAACATTGAGAACACGGTTGTCAGATCGCCTATAGACGGTAGCTTGCCAGTAGGGTTACAATAACTAATTTGCAATAAAGAATAAGCTCTTTTGCCCTATTAAGCTCTTATAATGACCATTAATGGGCTGAATTCACCTTTGTCAAAACAATCGATTTCAGGTCTCATGAAAGTCCTACATGCTTGTGTTGCAACTATAAAGTCTATGATACGAGGAAAGCAAAATGCAACCAATGATCTAAGTACAGTCGCTTATGAGTAATCTCTAAGGATGAACTTGAGCGTGGTTTGTCCTTGTGTATTTTCAGGGTTTCCATTACTCATGCCTCAGATGTGGGGACCACTACTTCAAGGGGAAATGGCAAGTGCGGAGACACCTACAAGATCAACAATCCGGCATCACATTTCAATGTAGACTGTGCAAACAGATATACGTGAGAACATCTCACAGTTGCGGAGCTTCGGAAATGGACTTCGTCTACCTCCATGCGGAGTCTGGTATGAAGGGCGAGGAAGCAAGGGGCTTTCTACAGACCTTCATCAATGAAAAGATAGACTCCCTCTGGAAGTATGTAGAGGCCCCGAGCACACCAGAGCATACCATCAAATCTGTGGTACAGACAACACGAAACGACCCTGTCAGAATACCGCATGCCAAAAATAGGGTTAGAAATAATAACAGAAGCAAAATAACTACACATCACTTACCATCTTAAGCCCCGTCAGTCACTCTGGGGAGTGATCCCATGATTGAAGTGGACTTTTCTACTGTATCGTTCGCTTTCCCTACCAGGGTGCCGGAAGGTGATGATGATGATGATGATGATGATTTCGTGTTTAACGACGCCTCAACCCTCTTGGTGGGTCATAAGCGTCAGTCGGTTAATGGTTAATTGGCATCAATAATTATGACGATATTAAAAGTAACAAGTCAGAATGATAATGTGTAAAAATCTGAAACAGTTAAATCTTATGAAAAAGACCAATTTCTTTTAAGAATAAAATAATGTTATCAACAGGTACATCTCGAAACAGTTGTTGCAAAGTGTCAGCTTTGAAATATAAAATACGTGAGGGTGAAAAGTCAACACAGTCAATTAAGATATGTTTCACAGTGAATGGCTGATCACAACCTACACAAGACGGCTGATCATCACCATTAAAAATATAAGAATGGGTAACTCTAGTATGGCCGATGCGCAGTCGTGTTAATACTACGTCCTCTTTTCTGGAAAACTGTGGAGGAGAGCATTTTGTACTAACGACAGGTTTAATGGCATGGAGTTTGTTATTTATTGCACGGTTCCATTCGCCTTGCCATTCCGACAAGATGTATCTGTTGATAAAATGTTTAAAATTATTAAAAGAAATTTTAAAAATATATGGATCAAGATTGGGCGATTCCTTTGCTTTCTTGTCAGCATATTCATTGCCGACAATGCCAATATGGCTCGGAAGCCAACAAAACAAGATTTGGTGTGTTTTAGAAATTTCATGATGTTTTTCGATCAATTTTTGAATTTGAGGATTTTTAGATGATGAATGGTCTAAAGCCTTAAGCACAGAAGGTGAATCAGAAAATATAATTGCTTTTTGAAATGTTGAAGAACTAATAAAATCTAAAGCTAGGTCTATTGCTTTGGCTTCAGCTGTAAAAATAGATGAACCATCTGGAAGGCGCATGGTTTTGTGCGTATCTTTAGAAACATACGCACAACCAACTTTATCTCCTTCTTTGGAACCATCAGTATAGACTTGCTGGTAATCATTGTAACGTGACTGCAGTACCTGAAAGTTTTGTTTGAGAAGTATTGGATTTGATTCGGATTTTTTGCCATCATGTAAGTCGAACAGAATAGAAGGTTTTTAATACACCAAGATGGAACTTCGACCGTTTCATGTTTTTGAATATTTTTAAGGTCAATACCTGAATTTTCTAGCAGTGGTAAAATACGTAATCCAAAAGGTTTGATTGCTGTGGGTTTTGTTTCATACTTATCTACAAATTGAGGTGGAAATGAAATTTTAGATGCCGGGTTAGATGGATTTGCAGCAAGTCTAATAGCATACTGAAGAGAAAGTTTCTCTCTACGCGAAGTTAAAGATGGTTCACCTGCTTCTATATAAAGGCTTAATACGGGAGAAGTACGGAAGGCTCCCATAGCCAGACGAAGGCCTTGGTGATGGATAGTATCCAAGGATTTTAAATAGGACTTTCTGGCAGAACAATAAACAACAGACCCATAATCTAATTTAGATCTTATCAGAGACCGGTAAAGATGTAATAAAGTATACCGATCTGCTCCCCAACTCGAATGAGCTAAAACTTTCAAAAGAGTCAAAGCTTTTAAGCATTTCGCTTTAAGATATTTAATATGTGGTATAAAAGATAACTTTTGGTCAAATATGACCCCAAGAAATTTGGCTTCTTCAACAACAGGAATTTGTGATCCGTATAAGAACAGGGAAGGATGGTCGTGTTTCTTCCGTAGCTTACAAAAATTAAACACTGCGTTTTCGACTTGGAGAACTTGAAACCATTTTTATCAGTCCATTCTTCTATTCGTTTTAAATTGTGTTGTAACTTTCGTTCAATTGTTTTCATGTTTTTTGAACGGTAACATATACAAAAATCATCAACATACAATGAACAGTCTGTTTTGTCGTCCAAACATTGTACAATATTATTTATTTTGATGTTAAATAGCGTAGTTGAGAGAATGCTACCCTGTGGGACACCCTGCTCTTGTGCATAGAGATCTGATAGGGTAGAAAACTTTGAATAAAACTGGGTAGTTTTCCCCTTAAGCCGAGGTTATGGAGATCTCTCAATATTCCATAACGCCAAGTGGTATCATATGCTTTATCCAAGTCGAAAAGGACAGCTACTACGTGTTCTTTGTTAATAAAAGCATCTCGTATAAATGTTTCTAGTCTTATTAAATTGTCGTTGGTACTACGTTCCGAATGAAAACCTGACTGATATTCTGAAATGAGGTTGTTGGACTCTAAGTACCAGACTAATCTCTTGTTTATCATTCTCTCCAATGTTTTACACAAACAACTTGTCAAAGCTATCGGTCGATAATTCGTAGGTTCTGCATGATCTTTCCCTGGTTTTGGAATTGGTACAACTGTAGCAAAACGCCAGCTCTCAGGACAGACCCCAGTTTCCCAAATATTATTAAAGATATCTAAAAGTGTTGAAAGAGAACTTTTTGGCAGATGCTTAAGCATCTGATAATGAATTTCATCGGGGCCGGTTGCTGTATCGTGTGATTTTTCAATGGCTTCCACTAGTTCGGGTAAGTTAAAAGGTTTGTTGTATTCTTCGTGATTGTGGGATTTGAA
This sequence comes from Lucinisca nassula, assembly GCA_963580285.1. Taxonomy (NCBI): domain Eukaryota; kingdom Metazoa; phylum Mollusca; class Bivalvia; order Lucinida; family Lucinidae; genus Lucinisca; species Lucinisca nassula. The sequence continues at coordinate 43,682,826 of OY757020.1, forward strand.
GTTTAGATTTCTTTTCTCTTGGTTCTTTTGGAAATTTCTAAAATTCTTCGTGATTGTGGGATTTGAAGTTTAGATTTCTTTTCTCTTGGTTCTTTTGGAAATTTCTAAAAGTATCAGAATAATTACGCGGTGATGAATTGCTAAAAAATGTGCTACCAAGAGTATCTGAAATATCTTTTTTAGTTGAAGCTTTTGTGTCAAAACCAGTATTTAAATGTGTAAAACTAGAGGACTTTGTTTTTCCTGAAATTTTTCGTACCATATCCCAAAACTTTTTAATGGGGGTTTTGTAGTTCAATTTAGAGACATATTCTCTCCATGACTTTCGTTTGGAAGCTCGAATTGTTCGCCGAGCTTTAGCTCTAAAAACTTTAACGTCGTTTAGCTTTTCTGAAGTGGGACTTTTGCAGAACTTATTTAGAGCCTGTTTTCGCTTTTGAATAGCTTCTTTACAGTCATTATTAAACCAAGGCTTGCTTTTCTTGGTATTTGTGGAGGTCTTTGGAATGCATTGTTCTGATATATTAATTAGTTTATCTGTGAAATCAGAAACAATGTCAGATGATTCATTTAAGTGATCAACTGATAACTCTTCTTCACATAAATTACGGAATAATTCCCAGTCGGCTTTATTCATTTTCCATTTCTGGCTACAGTCCTCATCTTGTTCGGTTTACGCTCTCAATTATAACAGGGAAGTGATCACTTCCACACTGATCATCATGAACAGACCAGTCATAGTCCAAGAAGAGAGATGGGAAACACAAAGAGAGATCTAAAGAAGACAAATGACCTGTCGCTGGGTGAAGGTAAGTATAAGATTTATCATTCATCAAGCAAAGATCGCTCTTTGCAATAAAATCTTCAACAAGTGCTCCTCTGTTATTGATATCTTTACAGCCCCATAAAATATTGTGACCATTGAAGTCGCCAACTAAAAGATATGGCGATGGAAGTTGACTCAGCAATGAGTCAAGATGTTCGGGCTTTAAAGAAAATGAGGGTTGGATATATAGAGAGCAAATTGTAGTTTCTTTATCCAGAGAAACCAATACTGCTACAGCTTGTAGGTCTGTTTTTAATTTGATCTCTCTTTGTGGTAAACATGATTTAACGAAAATTGAACTGCCACCAGATGGTTTGTTGCCATCAGAATAGATATAGTTATATGTATTGAAACCCCTGACATCTATGTTGTCATCAGTTTTTAAAAAAGTTTCTTGCAAACAAAAAACCGATGGGTTTAATAACGAAATCAGTAATAAGAGTTCGTTATAATTTGATTTAAGACCTCGACAATTCCATTGTATTATTTTGTGTTTAAAATCCATTTTATGAAGAGATTAAGACTAGAAACTATTTTGGAGCTGCAATTGGTGATATAGATCTGTTACCACCAGCTCGTGGTGTAGCTGACCTCGATCTGTTATTGCCACTTGGTGATGATGGAGTTTCAGCGAACTCCATATCACTATCACTCAAAGATCCGAATCTGTTATGAAATTTTATATTGTCTCTTTCCATTTTACGTTGTCTGTCTGTCTGTCTTTGAGACAATTGATGTTTTTTGATCGGATCTTCCGACCCCTTATTAGTTCGACCTGAGTCGAGTTTCTCTTTTACGTGCGGCGCTGGCTTCGGTACGGTCGCTGTCGACCGATCCGAAGCAACCTGGATTGCGCCATTTGATAAATTGGTTGACTTTTGCGGTGCTTGAGTGGGTTTACTCAATGCACCAGCTTTTTTCAGTTCAGCTATGTATGATTCAGCAGTCTGTGTTGCGGAGCTGGTACATTTTACACCAGCACCCTTTGTGATGCTGGCGAAACTGGTGGTTGGTGTTATGTATCGCTCATCGACAATTTTTCGCGCTTCTGGGAATGTTATCCCCCTTTGGTATTTGACGGTGAGTATTTCTTTTTCTTTTTTCCATGCCGGACAGTCTCGGGAGAAAACAGCATGTTTGCCATCACAATTGACACATTTGGGTTCATTTTTGCAATTGAGGTGATTATCAACATGCTTTTCTTCACCACAATTAGGACAGAGTTTTTTTCTCTGACATCTGCTTTCATGATGGCCAAAAGCTTGACAAGAGTAACATCTAAGAGGGTTTGGGATGTATACCTCTACGTTAATGGAAAGATATGCTACTTTGATCCTCTTGGGTAGAATTGGTGTATTAAAAGTCAATACATAAGTTGCTGTTGGTTTCAATACACCACTTCTACGGACTTTGATATTACGAACACCAACAACTCCCTGATCTTTCAAGTTATCGACGATCTCTTCATCTGTACAAGGGCGCAGTTCTGGACTGCGAATCACTCCCTTAGACGAATTTAACGTGTTGTGGAGAGAGACTTTAACCTGAAGATCAAAGAGTTTATTGGTGCTTAACCGGCTTACAACCTGCTGTTTTCTCTCGACTTCCAAGAGAAGGTCACCTGATTTGAGCTTTTTGATACTCTTAGGGTGTCCGGCTATGGAGTTAATACATTTCTCAATTACGAAGGGAGAAAGACTGGATACACTTCGTGTATCGTCAAGCGACGAGACAACCAAGAAACGCGGAACATTGTCGAAATTTGGTTCAGCAGACTGCTGACTGGATTGTTGACTGAGTTCATCCGATTCGGATGAATCGTCTTGTTTTTTTTTTTCGTTTAGGTGGTTTGTGGTTAGATGCGTTGCGGTTATTTTTTTTTTCCATGAGGCATAAGGAAAAAATTCTAGTTTCGTCCCAAGTGCTCTCCGCCCTCCGTGGAGCCCTACAAGGTAACACCATAATGGAGTGGTTATCCAACTCGCAGGTGTTAGAGATACACGTGAGATATACTCGTATAAACAAAATGCCTACACGATTGATCCGTTTAGCCACCGCCTTCTAGAGATAAAAAGACAGAAAAGGGTAAGGTAAATGGGCACATGGTTGGTATCAGGAAAGATACAAAAAGCGTTGAAGAGAAAGCAAAGCGGTATCTCTAGGGCTCGGCGCGACCAGCCGATTGACCGTGCCGGACCGCACGGCCACCCGTCTACACCGAAAAGCCAGGCCAAAGAGGCGTGTTGGGTACCTGAAGCACCGCCACCTCAGGTAACCCTCAACCTCCAGGATCCCTTCTTCCGGCTTACAGGACGCCGACCACGGCAAACGGGTGGTACTTCCTTTAGCTCTTCCCAGTGGGCACAGAGACCACAGCGGCAATGTGCCCAGTGGAAATTGAGCCCCCAGGGCCACGGCAAGGCAGGAAGTCTAATACCTGGGGGCCGGAAGGTGATGATGCATATGTGCAATCTTTGGACCACCTTACCGAAAAGCTTAAAGAGAAAACAAAGACTGTGGTTGAGACGACCGAAGCCAACTCAAGGAAAGATGTTGAACCTCAAAACACTGCGCCAGAGAACACCACTTCTAATTCTATGGAACCGGAGTCTCATTCCGAGACTAATCCTGAGCCTTCCAATAGCCTTCCCTCTGATATCCAACTGGATCCAAATACGGAAGTTGGGAAGAGTGCCGAAGTACTAGAGAAAATTCTGCAAAATATAGACAATCCATACACCTTATCCCCAGAAGTTGCTAATAATAATTCTGTCACTGAGGCTGGTCCTACTCTTGAGATGTCAACCCAGGAAGTAAGTGAACAAATCACCCCTACAGAAACAGAAACATTAGAAACTTATGAGATACGATTAAGAAAAGAAAGAGAGAAAGAAAAGCAGCTTAAAACGAACAAGAGTATTAGAGAAAGAAGTATTTGGAGAACCAGTAGAATTAGAAACCTACAAAAAAAAAAAAAACCAAAACCTTGTCATATGAGCCCAGCCTGACCACAGGCATAACTCCAGTGACCTACATTCCAACATCCATTCTCCATCCAGAAGACAACCATAGTACTAACCCCCTGGAGCAGGACCTTTTCTTGTCTGAGACAAGCTCTCAGGACTCCAACAAACCAATTATCACAGAGGCAGAGCGGAGAGCTGAGTCTCAGGAAGACTTGGAATCTTACCTCAGAAACCTTCAGACCTGCAAGGTTATTTTGAATATTGGGGGAAGGTGTTATGATACTAGCAGGCATACCCTCCAACAGGCACCAAATTCCCCTTTAACTGCCTTACTGAACCTAGACTCCAACCAGCCAGACACAAACCACATCCCAAGAACCTACTTTAAAGACAGAGACCCTGCTCACTTTTGTTTTGTCCAGAACTATCTCAGGAATGGGTGCAGACTGGATCAGGCGATTCTCCCCAGGGAGAGAAGATACTTGTTGGAGATCAAAGATGAATGCGTCTTCTACAGACTGCCTGTTCTCCGATCCCTGGTCGAGAGGCGTCTTAAACAGTTTTCTGACCTTGGGTTAGAATTCTGAGCCCAGCCCTGAGATAGCCTTCTTGAGATGTCGGGGAATATTTTCCCTTAACCCTTTGAGATGTCAGGGGATGTTGTCCCTTAATACCTTTGAGATGTCATTGGATACGTTCCCTTAAAACCTGTTTGAGATGTCCAATCAGATGTTTACCATTAGAGAGACGTACAAGTAACTTTCCAGAACATCTAAAGTCAAGACACCGCGTGTGAATTTCTCAAGTTTGAAATTTTTAATTTATTATTTATACATCTTCGCGTTATCTAATCATAAATAGATCCCATGAAAGACTGTGATGAAACCAGTGCTTCAGCTGAAGTGAACGACCCGCCGGATGCTTTTAGCTTTATGAGTGTTACCATATATGGGTATGGCGGCCATTTTGGTCATGTGGCCTGGACCTAAAACGGTTCCCCCAATAAAAGCGCCTTATCGTAAGGAGCAAAAATATATCTTATACTTAAGTACTGTATTCTGGATCGTTTGCAGGATAAAATGCATTCCCACGTTTCCAATACAAAGGCGTATGTGTCAAAGTTTGACCTAGGCACAAAGAAGGTCAAGGTCAACCAAGGGTCACCATTTTAGCAATCTATGATGGGCCTACGTCCCAGATGCTATTTATCAAGTTTCGTGGAAATCTGCCCAGTGGTTCTGGAGAAGAATATTTTTGAAGGGTTTTTACCATATATTGCTTGGCGGCCATTTTGGCCATGTGACCTGGACCCCATGAGCAAATTTTAGTTTTTCCCATCCAATAGAGGCTCCATATGAAATTTGACTTCAATCCGCCCAAAGGTTTCCGAGGAGAAGCAGTTCGAAAAATTTCACATTTTTGCCCCGGCGAGGCTATACTAAATGGAATGTAATATTTCGCAAGTTCATTGGTTAGATCTCATTGATATCTATCAGTATGCCAAAAATTGTTTAAATATTCCAAGCGGTTAAGCCACTAGCACCAATTTTCACAAACGGGTTACGGAAGGACAGACAGACTGATAGAATGACACGGTGATTTTAGGGCACTCTTAGAAAATCAACCGACTTCAGTCGGTCGCTTTTTCTGCGGGTCGTGCAATAATACCACCAGTGAACAAGGACAAAATTCAGAATACTCCCGATCTGAATATAACATTTCAAAAATTCAGTGCTTCCAATTAGGCCTTATTCTTCATCCACTTGAAAACAAATAAGTTTTAGGAAATTTCTCGGACATCTCACCCCTTCTGACCCTTTCCACCCTAAAGCCCCTTTTTATACATAATTAGACCTGCCTTCACCCCATATTTCATTTTTCATTATGTTACTTATCATACTAGCCTAACTGCTAAGTCAGATGATGATGATGATTTCGTGTTTAACGACGCGTCAACCCTCTTTGTGGGTCATAAGCGTCAAACGGTTGATGGTTAAACGGCATGAATAATTATGATGATATTAAAAGTAAAAAGTCAGAATGATAATGTCTAAAAATCTGAAACAGTTAAATCTTATGAAAAAGTCCAATTTCATTTAAGAATAAAATAATATTATCAACAGGTACATCTCGAAACAGTTGTTGCAAAGTGTCAGCTTTGAAATATAAAATACGTGATGGTGAAAAGTCAACACAGTCAATTAAGATATGTTTCACAGTGAATGGCTGATCACAACCTACACAAGAAGGCTGATCATCACCATTAAAAATATAAGAATGAGTAACTCTAGTATGGCCGATGCGCAGTCGTGTTAATACTACGTCCTCTTTTCTGGAAAACTGTGGAGGAGAGCATTTTGTACTAACGACAGGTTTAATGGCATGGAGTTTGTTATTTATTGCACGGTCCCATTCGCCTTGCCATTCCGACAAGATGTATCTGTTGATAAATGGTTTAAAATTGTTAAAAGGAATTTTAAAAACAGATGGATCAAGATTGAGCGATTCCTTTGCTTTCTTGTCAGCATATTCATTGCCGACAATGCCAATATGGCTCGGAAGCCAACAAAACAAGATTTGGTGTGTTTTAGAAATTTCATGATGTTTTTCGATCAATTTTTGAATTTGAGGATTTTTAGATGATGAATGGTCTAAAGCCTTAAGCACAGAAAGTGAATCCGAAAATATAATTGCTTTTTGAATTGTTGAAGAACTGATAAAATCTAAAGCTAGGTCTATTGCTTTGGCTTCAGCTGTAAAAATAGATGAACCATCTGGAAGGCGCATGGTTTTGTGCGTATCTTTAGAAACATACGCACAGCCAACTTTATCTCCTTCTTTGGAACCATCAGTATAGACTTGCTGGTAATCATTGTAACGTGACTGCAGTACCTGAAAGTTTTGTTTGAGAAGTATTGGATTTGATTCGGATTTTTTTCCATCATGTAAGTCGAACAGAATAGAAGGTTGTTTAATACACCAAGATGGAACTTCGGCAGTTTCATGTTTTTGAATATTTTTAAGGTCGATACCTGAATTTTCCAGCAGTGGTAAAATACGTAATCCAAAAGGTTTGATTGCTGTGGGTTTTGTTTCATACTTATCTACAAATTGAGGTCGAAATGAAATTTTGGATGCCGGGTTAGATGGACTTGCAGCAAGTCTGATAGCATACTGAAGAGAAAGTTTCTCTCTGCGCGAGGTTAAAGATGGTTCACCTGCTTCTACATAAAGGCTTAATACGGGAGAAGTACGGAAGGCTCCCATGGCCAGACGAAGGCCTTGGTGATGGATAGTATCCAAGGATTTTAAATAGGACTTTCTGGCAGAACCATAAACAACAGACCCATAATCTAATTTAGATCTTATTAAAGACCGGTAAAGATGTAATAAAGTATACCGATCTGCTCCCCAACTTGTATGAGCTAAAACTTTCAAAAGATTCAAAGCTTTTAAGCATTTCGCTTTAAGATATTTAATATGTGGAATAAAAGATAACTTTTGATCAAATATGACCCCAAGAAATTTGGCTTCTTCAACAACAGGAATTTGTGATCCGTATAAAAACAGGGAAGGATGTTCGTGTTTCTTCCGTAGTTTACAAAAATGAACACACTGCGTTTTCGACTTGGAGAACTTGAAACCATTTTTATCAGTCCATTCTTCTATTCTTTTTAAATTTTGTTGTAACTTTCGTTCAATTGTTTTCATATTTTTTGAACGGTAACATATACAAAAATCATCAACATACAATGAACAATCAGTTTTGTCGTCCAAACATTGTACAATATTGTTTATTTTGATGTTAAATAGCGTAGTTGAAAGAATACTACCCTGTGGGACACCCTGTTCTTGATCATAGAAATCTGACAGGGTAGACCCCACACGCACCTGAAACATGCGCTCCCCTAAAAAGCTTTCAATAAAACTGGGAAGTTTTCCTCTTAAGCCAATGTTATGTAGATCTTTCAATATTCCATAACGCCATGTTGTATCATATGCTTTCTCCAAGTCGAAAAAGACAGCCACTACGTGTTCTTTGTTAATAAAAGCATCTCGTATAAATGTTTCTAGTCTTATTAAATTGTCATTGGTACTACGTTCCGAACGAAAGCCCGATTGATATTCTGAAATGAGGTTGTTGGACTCTAAGTACCAGACTAATCTCTTGTTTATCATTCTCTCCAATGTTTTACACAAACAACTTGTCAAAGCTATCGGACGATAATTTGTAGGTTCTGCATGATCTTTCCCTGGTTTCGGAATTGGTACAACTGTAGCTACACGCCAACTCTCAGGACAGACCCCCGTTTCCCAAATATTATTAAAGATATCTAAAAGTGTTGTAAGAGAACTTTTTGGCAGATGCTTAAGCATCTGATAATGAATTTCATCGGGGCCGGTTGCCGTATCATGTGATTTTTCAATGGCTTCAACGAGTTCGGATAAGTTAAATGGTGTGTTGTATTCTTCGTGATTAAGGGATTTGAAGTTAAGTTTTCTTTTCTCCTGGTCCTTTTTGAAATTTCTAAAAGTGTCAGAATAATTACGCGATGATGAATTTCTCAAAAATGTGTGACCAAGAGTATCTGAAATATCTTTTTTTGTTGAAGCTATTGTGTCAAATTCAGTATTTAAATGTGTAAAACTAGAAGACTTTGTTTTTCCTGAAATTTTTCGTACCATATCCCAAACCTTTTTAATGGGGGTTTTATAGTTCAATTTGGAGACATATTCTCTCCATGACTTTCGTTTGGAAGCTCGGATTGTTCGCCGAGCTTTAGCTCTAAAAACTTTTACGTCGTTGAGCTTTTCTGAAGTGGGATTTTTGCAGAACTTATTTAGAGCCTGTTTACGCTTTTTAATAGCTTCTTTACAGTCATTATTAAACCAAGGCTTGCTTTTCTTAGTATTTGTGGAGGTCTTTGGAATGCATTGTTCTGATATGTTAATAAGTGTATCTGTGAAATCAGAAACAATGTCAGATGATTCATTTAAGTGATCAACTGATAACTCTTCTTCACATAAATTATGGAATAATTCCCAGTCGGCTTTATTCATTTTCCATTTCTGGTTACAGTCTTCATCTGGTTCGTTTACGCTCTCTATTATAACAGGAAAGTGATCACTTCCGCACTGATCATCATGAACAGACCAGTCATAGTCCAAGAAGAGAGATGGGTGACACAAAGAGAGATCTAAAGAAGACAAATGACCTGTCGCAGGGTGAAGGTAAGTATAAGATTTATCATTCATCAAGCAAAGATCGTTCTTTGCAATAAAATCTTCGACAAGTGCTCCTCTGTTATTGACATCTTTACAGCCCCATAGAATGTTGTGACCATTGAAGTCGCCAACTAAAAGATATGGCGATGGAAGTTGACTCAGCAATGAGTCAAGATGTTCGGGCTTTAAAGAAAATGAGGGTGGGATATATAAAGAGCAAACTGTAGTTTCTTTATCCAGAGAAACCGATACTGCTACAGCTTGAAGGTCGGTTTTTAATTTGATCTCTCTTTGTGGTAAACATGATTTAACAAAAATTGAGCTGCCACCAGATGGTTTGTTACCATTAGAATAGATATAGTTGTATGTATTGAAACCCCTGACATCTATGTTGTCATCAGGTTTTAAAAAAGTTTCTTGCAAACAAAACACCGATGGGGTTAGTAGCGAAATAAGTAATAAGAGTTCATTATAATTTGATTTAAGACCTCGACAATTCCATTGTATTATTTTGTGTTTTAAATCCATTTTAAAGAGAGGTATTTAAAGACTAGAAACTATTATGGAGGTGCAATTGGTGATATAGATCTGCTACCACCAGCTCGTGGTGTGGCAGACCTCGATCTGTTATTGCCACTTGGTGATGATGGAGTTTCAGTCAACTCCATATCACTGTCACTCAAAGATCCGAATCTGTTCTGAAATTTTATATTGTCTCTTTCCATTTTACGTTGTCTGTCTGTTTGTCTTTGAGACAATTGATGTTTTTTTTATCGGATCTTGCGACCCCTTATTAGTTCGACCTGGGTCGGGTTTCTCTTTTACATTCGGCGCTGGCTTCGGTACGGTCGCTGTCGACCGATCCGAAGCAACCTGGATTGCGCCTTTTGATAAATTGGTTGAACTTTGTGGTGCTGGAGTGGATTTACTCCATGCACCAGACTTTTTCAGTTCAGCAATGTATGATTCAGCAGTCTGTGTTGCGGAGCTGGTACATTTTACACCAGCACCCTTTGTGATGCTGGCGAAACTGGTGGTTGGTGTTATGTATCGCTCTTCGACAATCTTCCGCGCTTCTGGGAATGTTATCCCCCTTTGGTATTTGACGGTAAGTATTTCTTTTTCTTTTTTCCACGCCGGACAGTCTCGGGAGAAAACAGCATGTTTGCCATCACAATTTACGCATTTGGGTTCATTTTTGCAGTTGAGGTGATTATCAACATGCTTTTCTTCACCATAATTAGGACAGAGTTTTTTTCTCTGACATCTGCTTTCGTGATGGCCAAAAGCCTGACAAGAGTAACATCTAAGAGGGTTTGGGATGTATACCTCTACGTTAATGGAAAGATATGCTACTTTGATTTTCTTGGGTAGAATTGGTGTATTAAAAGTCAACACATAAGTTGCTGTTGGTTTTAGTACACCATTTCTACGAACTTGAATGTTACGAACACCAACAACTCCCTGATCCTTAAGGTTATCGACTATCTCTTCATCTGAGCAAGGACGCAGTCCTGGACTGCGAATCACTCCCTTAGATGAATTGAGCGTGTTATGTAAAGCGACTTTAACTTTTAGATCAAAGAGTTTGTTGGTGTTTAGCAGGCTTACCACTTGCTGTTTTTTCTCGACTTCCAAGAGAAGATCACCCGATTTGAGTTGTTTTATACTCTTAGGGTGTCCGGCAATGGAGAGAATACTTTTCTCGATGACGAAGGGGGAAAGGCTAGATACAGTTCGTGTATCGTCAAGTGACGTAACGACCAAGAAACGCGGAACATTGTCAAAATTTGGTTCAGCAGACTGCTGACTAGATTGTTGACTTGACTGCTGACTGGATTGTTGACTGTGTTCATCCGATTCGGATGAATCTTCTTGTTTTTTACGTTTAGGTGCGTTGTGGTTAGGTGATTTGCGGTTAGGTGATTTGCGGTTATGTTTTTTTCCAGGAGCCATAAGAAAAAAATTCTAGTTTCGTCCCAAGTGCTCTCCGCCCTCCGTGGAGCCCTACAAGGGAACACCATACTGGAGTGGTTATCCAACTCGCAGATGTTAGAGATACACGTGAGATATACTCGTATAAACAAAATGCCTACACGATTGATCCGTTAAGCCACCGCCTTCTAGAGATAAAAAGACAGAAAAGGGTAAGGTAAATGGGCATATGGTTGGTATCAGGAAAGATACAAAAAGAGTTGAAGAGAAAGCAAAGCGGTATCTCTAGGGCTCGGCGTGACCAGCCGATTGACCGTGCCGGACCGCACGGCCACCCGTCTACACCGAAAAGCCAGGCCAAAGAGGCGTGTTGGGCACCTGAAGCACCGCCACCTCAGGTAACCCTCAACCTCCAGGATCCCTTCTTCCGGTTTACAGGACGCCACCCACGGCAAACGGGTGGTACTTCCTTTAGCTCTTCCCAGTGGGCACATTGACCACAGCAGCAACGTGCCCAGTGGGAATTGAGCCCCCAGGGCCACGGCAAGGCAGGAAGTCTAATACCTGGGGGCTGCTAAGTCAGAAATTCTTGTTCTGATATCTCAAAGAAATATGACCTTGGCCCTGGACTTTCTCACTTGTGAGCCTGTGTAGATTTGTGTTCCCAGGGAAACAAGTTTATGCTGGCCATGTGTGTGAGGGCCAGGTTCTACTTACTGAAGGCTAGATGTTTTTTTTTTCTCCCAATTTCTAGCTCTAAGGCACCATAAAGGCCTTGATGACGCCATAAATATATATATATGTATATTAAGATCAGGAAGTTTAGCAGTGTACTTTTATGAAGGCACTATTGTCACTCACTTGCCAAATGCTTTGACAGGTAAGGACAACTGATGCAAATACAACTGCAGTTGTATCGCTACTATATGTAACTGGAACGTAGAGCGTATATCTGATAATTGTTCTTTATGTGAATTTCATATCACTTTGACCCTTTTGTTACCAAAGTGAATGTTTAGCTGGAGTCCATTTCGAGATTTTGGGGTGTTAGGCTGTTTTTTTTATTCAGGAACTGTTTGGAAATTTGCTGAGAGTTTTGCAGACCGTGGAGGCCCTGATCGGACGTCGCGTTCTGTAACTGATCTGGGCCTGAACTGTTTGCCAATTAGCCGTTTTCGGAGTTTCCAGTACCAGATGGGTTAATGAATTCCATACTGACCAATTATGGGTTTAACTTTATGCTGAAATTCCTATAATGTACTTCTTATTAATCTAGTTGTGAGTCTAAAAACGATTCTGAGCTCAGCCTTTTTTTTCCTTTCTTGACGTCAACACTATGTCAACACATTACACCTAAGTTAGCTAACTTAGCTCTAAGAGTGCTATAAAGCCCGCAAACATATTTTCTCTCGTCCAAATCTGAAATTAAGGAGCCTACGTGGCACAGCAGTTATGCTGCGTGCCTTGTGAATTTGGGATCAGTGATTTGATCCCAGGCTTCTCGAGATTTTCGGATGAGTCCTTTAAACGAAATCTCGTTTCCATATGACCATAACTGTTGGTGGGACGTAAAACTCAAACATGCATTTACACACCCATCTTGCATTAGAAATGGAGCTTAATGGCTGTCTGTAATCATATATTACCAGTATATTATAACCTTATTGGGTAGTCATCACATGATGAATGATACTGGAATGTGGATCTGCTTTACTTCATGACTGTTTTCTTTGATTTAATAAATCATACATTCGAAATATTACCTGATTCTCCCTCACTTACCTATCAAAAGTGTCTTCTGTGGAGTATGGATAAATGCTGCAGCTCAGAATCTGGTGGCCAAAGTACAGGTCATGGGATTCTGGGTTACTTAATGTACATCGACCATCCTAGAAAAGTACACGTAAAGATTAAGTTGTGAGAGTCTGCATATCTGCAAAGTGAGCAGTCCTGGAGTAGTCACGTGATATCTGAAATGTGAATAATATGTATGATTTGTTTGTCTGTTTTTAGGTTTAAAATCCATCTCAACACTTTGTGAGTCATTAACGTTATTTCCAATTTTGTGGAACTTTGTGCCCGACGTGGGGATGAAATGACATCCCAAGCCCTGCCGTCTGATTAGACCGATGGGTTTTATGTGCATGGACGGTCCAACCTGCAACACTCCTAGGCATGCTTAGAATCTCTATGTGGTTTGCCTGTACACCTGTGCGGTTGGTTTCGGCTCGGCGTGGAAGCATCGTTCAGCTTATCAATTTCTTCTAGCCCCGATGGGCGGGAGCCGTTATAATAGGCATGAGATGCAACTGTTAGCCTTTTACATGCACTCTTTGTCGGGCAGTTTATCTGAAATAGTATCTGTCTATTATGACATACAATAAGAAAATAAGTGACTTAAATGTCTTCTAGCTACAGCATACACTGTCTGACAGTTGTAGGGTTAGCAGTCACTATCACAAGCATTTTGTTTCTTTTGTGGCCACATTCCATGGTGTATTAAAGGAAAGGCAGAATTCAGAACTGTTGTGCATATAATGTGCAGAAATTGCATCTGAATAGTTGGCATAAGTAATGTTGATATATGTATAGGTGATGTGCTTGGTGAAAACTAACATCTGCATGCATGTATCAACCTATTATGACCACAATTACCATGGAATGGGTCACAATGATGCACTATATCCATGGTGTGCAAACCTGTCATGTCATATTGCATACCAATTAATGTGTAGCCAAATTTTTTAAATGCCATGTTTAAGTTAATAAAAATCTCTGTGTGCATATGTACCTATTGAGAATGCCAGTATGTGTTGTAGAATATTTCTTTAGTATAATATGGTGACATCAGAGCTGTCACACATTTCGGTTTGAGCGGTCTAATTTCACTGCATTTATCTAGTAACTGGCAGGGATGTCTTGTTGGAGCTTTTAGGGACCCAAAAGGTGTATACTTCTGATTTTTCTTCTGCTGCCTGTGGTCAGTAGAGGGAGAAAGAGAAGTGTCCAGTATTGTTTTGGGCATCAGCCCTAACTGACCAATTTGTCAGTTATTTAGCATTTTTCGTGGTGTGAGGTAAATGTCAAGGAGTTAATGTTTGATGCCAATGCCAGTTATCAAATCTAATGAACGTTTGATATTCGACCAGATGTGGATATTAAGTTTCTCCAATACTTACCAAATATACTCACCAATTTCAAGAGTGTCAAGTGCTGGATCTGGTGAACTTTGGAAGGTGTTCCATTTTTTTTAAGCCTTCGCCATGTCCGGATCTCTTGACCAGTTTAATCATGAAATGTAAGAGTTCGAGAAACTATGTACTCACACCCAAAATAGAATTCTGAGCCGGATACTTACCTGGCGCTCTACATGGGGTCCATGTCCATAAGAGGTGGGGGCTGTTGTCACGGTACAAGGCTATTGTTCGTTGTTTTCTATTTTTGAGGATCGGGTGGCCTCGTGGCCATTTGTAAACATCGTCAGTTTTGTGCCAGCTGATGATGCTGATTTCGTGTTTAACGACGCGTCAACCCTCTCTGTGGGCGGTTAATGGTTAAACGGCATGAAGAATTAAGAGTATATTAAAAGTAAAAAAAAAGTTAGTATGAAATGTATAAAAATCTTAAACAGTTAAATCTTATGAAAAAGTCCAATTTCTTTTAAGAATAAAATAATATTATCAACAGGTACATCTTGAAACAATTGTTGCAAAGTGTCAGCTTTAAAGTATAGGTTACTAGACTGTGAAATGATGATGATTTCGTGTTTAACGACGCGTCAACCCTCGTTGTGGGTCATAAGCGTCAAACGGTTAATGGTTAAACGGCATGAACAATTATGATGATATTAAAAGTAAAAAGTCAGAATGACGATGTATAAAAATCTGAAACAGTTAAATCTTATGAAAAAGTCCAACTTCTTTTAAGAATAAAATAATATTATCAACAGGTACATCTCGAAACAGTTGTTGCAAAGTGTCAGCTTTGAAACATAAAATACGTGAGGGTGAAAAGTCAACACAGTCAATTAAGATATGTTTCACAGTGAATGGCTGATCACAACCTACACAA
Source organism: Lucinisca nassula (assembly GCA_963580285.1). Classification (NCBI taxonomy): domain Eukaryota; kingdom Metazoa; phylum Mollusca; class Bivalvia; order Lucinida; family Lucinidae; genus Lucinisca; species Lucinisca nassula. The sequence continues at coordinate 43,697,850 of OY757020.1, forward strand.
GAAGGCTGATCATCACCATTAAAAATATAAGAATGAGTAACTCTAGTATGGCCGATGCGCAGTCGTGTTAATACTACGTCCTCTTTTCTGGAAAACTGTGGAGGAGAGCATTTTGTTCCAACGACAGGTTTGATGGCATGGAGTTTGTTATTTATTGCATGGTCCCATTCGCCTTGCCATTCAGACAACATGTATCTTTTTATAAATGGTTTAAAATTATTAAAAGGAATTTTAAAAACAGATGGATCAAGAGTGAGCGATTCCTTTGCATTCTTGTCAGCATATTCATTTCCGACCATGCCGATATGACTTGGAAGCCAACAAAACAAAATTTGGTGTTTTTTAGAAATTTCATGATGTTTTTCAATCAACTTTTGTATTTGAGGATTTTTAGATGATGAATGGTCTAAAGCCTTAAGCACAGAAAGTGAATCAGAAAATATAATACAATGTCGGATGATTCATTAAAGTGATCAACGAGTTCGGATATGTTAATCTTTTGTTTATCATTCTCTCCAGTGTTTACACAAACAACTTGTCAAAGCTATCGGACGATAATTTGTAGGTTCTGCAGGGACTTTCCCTGGTTTCGGAATTGGTACAACTGTAGCTAAACGCCAGCTCTCAGGACAGACCCCCGTTTCTCAAATATTATTAAAGATATCTAAAAGTGTTGTAGGAGAACTTTTTGGCAGATGCTTAAGCATCTGATAATGAATTTCATCGGGGCCGGTTGCCGTATCATGTGATTTTTCAATGGCTTCAACGAGTTCGGATAAGTCAAAAGGTTAAAAGTTCATTTGGTATCATTTTGAAAATAGAGTTCTGCTTAAGCCGGTGCTAGAGGGTGTGGCCGGGGTTGCACATTTCAGTACTGGTCATGAACAGACTCAATAAAACCGAGTCTGCTATTATCGTTTATTTGGTGTATTCCTTGCTTCCAAGGGATCTAACTTCAGAACTTATTTGTTTTCACTGTAGCTGATGTTGTGCCGTGTGGCTGCCGTAAAACGTCTCCCCGTACATCATCATAGTGCAGATTATATTTTCTGGTCCTTTGGGATCATTGAGTTCATTTGGTATCATTTTGAAAATAGAGTTCTGCTTAAGCCAGTGCTAGAGGGCGTGGCCGGGGTTGCACATTTCAGTACTGGTCATGAACAGACTCAATTAAACCGAGTCTGCTACTTTCGTTTATTTGGTGTATTCCTTGCTTTCAAGGGATCTAACTGCAGAACTTATTGTTGTATTCTTCGTGATTAAGGGATTTAAAGTTAGATTTCTTTTCTCTCTGTCCTTTTTGAAATATCTAAAAGTGTCAGAATAATAACGCGATGATGAATTTCTCAAGAATGTGCTCCCAAGAGTATCTGAAATATATTTTTTTTGTTGTTGTTGAAGCTATTATGTCAAATTCAGTATTTAAATGTGTAAAACTAGAGGATTTTGTTTTTCCTGAAATTTTTCGTACCATATCCCAAACCGTTTTAATGGGGATTTTGTAGTTCAATTTGGAGATATATTCTCTCATTTTGAGATATATTCTCTCCATGACTTTTGTTTGGAAGCTCGGATTGTTCGCCGAGCTTTAGCTCTAAAAACTTTAACGTCGTTTAGCTTTTCTGAAGTGGGACTTTTGCAGAATATATTTAGAGCCCGTTTACGCTTTTGAATAGCTTCTTTACAGTCATTATTAAACCAAGGCTTGCTTTTCTTAGTATTTGTGGAGGTCTTTGGAATGCATTGTTCTGATATATTAATAAGTGTATCTGTGAAATCAGAAACAATGTCGGATGATTCTTTAAAGTAATCAACTGATAACTCTTCTTCACATAAATTATGGAATAATTCCCAGTCGGCTTTATTCATTTTCCATTTCTGGTTACAGTCCTCATCGGGTTCGTTTACGCTCTCAATTATTACAGATGATGATGATTACGTGTTTAGCGATGCTTCAAAGTAGAAGTAAAACAAAGATCAGGAATCGATACAATTAACTTACTCCACCCACCAAAGACACCAAAGGGAAAGAAACACAAACATTAAGCGACCAGACCATAAAGGAAACCTAAACAAAGGATGGCCATAAGGACAGTCACTTTCCCACAAAATGGCCATATGGCCATCCAAAATAAGACACAAGTGATACACACAGTAAGTAACAAACAACAACATAAATAAACCGCCACAGAAGAACCGCCTTGGAACGGTCAGTGGAAAGATTTCCACTGGGGGGCTTAAATCGATTTTACGTGGCCACAATCCTCGCCCTTACTTCTGTCGTGATTTAGACAAATAATTTGTTCAGTCCGCATGAAGGCCTCCTAACTCATCAGTGCAATCAAAGAACCACAGAGGTGAGACAACGGTGATGACTCGACAGCAAGAAACCACTGAAATGCTGGAGCAAAAGAAAACCAACAGTTAGACTCCGATGGGCCCGACCAGAGACAGAGCATCGGGCACCAACCAATATTACCTTGAATTAAATCTCTCTAATTCTCAATAAGCCTTTACGTTGGAACCGTCATAGAATCTGAGGCCTGATCCACCGGCGTGCAATTAAAGAGGGAAGCAAAGTTGCCAACCGTGATTGGGTTAACTACCATGCATGCAGTCTGTCGTATAACATCCATGTTGTACCCAATCTTTTTATATCGAAGAATGATTTTACGAAATTGAGTGCTGAAGTCATTGCGGATATATATTTTTCTGAATTTATATACTAAGTCACCATAATATTCGGGTTCCGATAGACCTAAGTCCAATATTGAATTTTGAAATTAATCAGAATAGCGTCTATAAAATTTTGAAAAGGCTTTGCGTTGTTTATGGTACCGATAACCCAGATTAAGAAGTTTAGCCGTTAATAATTTATTACCAGTCTGAAGTCAGTTACATGACTACACACTCTAGCAAATCGAATTAACTGCGAAATATAAACGGCATAGGATGGCGCACGAGGAACATCACCATCCAAAAAAGGAAAATTTACAATCTCAAAATCAAAGTCATCGCGTTTATCATAAATTTTGCATCCTCTTTGTGGGTCATAAGCGTCAAGCGGTTCATGGTTAAACGGCATGAAGAATTAGGAGGATATTAAAAGTAAAAAGGTTAGTATGATATTTATAAAAATCTGAAACAGTTAAATCTTATGAAAAAGTCCAATATCTTTTAAAGATAAAATAATATTATTAACAGGAACATCTTGAAACAATTGTTGCAAAGTGTCAGCTATGAGGTATAAGTCAGGGGACTGTGAAAAGTCTAGACATTCAATTAAGATATGTTTAACAGTGAACGGCTGATCACATCCTACACAAGAAGGCTGATCATCACCATTCAAAATATAAGAATGAGTAACTCTAGTATGGCCAATGCGCAGTCGTGTTAATACTACATGTACATCCTCTTTCCTTGAAAACTGTGGAGTAGAGCATTTTGTTCCAACGACAGGTTTAATGGCATGGAGTTTGTTATTTATTGTACGGTCCCATTCGCCTTGCCATTCCGACAAGATGTATCTGTTGAAAAATGGTTTAAAATTATAAAAATGACTTTTAAAAGCAGACGGATCAAGATTGAACGATTCCTTTGCTTTCCTAGCAGCACACTCATTGCCGACAATGCCAATATGGCTCGGAAGTCAACAAAACAAGATTTGGTGTGTTTTAGAAATTTCATGATGTTTTTCGATCAATTTTTGTATTTGAGGATTTTTAGATGATGAATGGTCTTAAGCCTTAACTACAGAAAGACAAAGTGAATCAGAAAATATAATTGCTTTTTGAATTGATGAACTGATAAAATCTAAAGCTAAGTCTATTGCTTTGGCTTCAGCTGATAAAATATATGAACCATCAGGAAGGCGCAAGATTTGGTGAGAATCTTGATAAACATACGCACAACAAACTTTTTCTCCTTCTTTGGAACCATCAGTAAAGACTTCCTGGTAATCATCATAACGTGACTGCAGTACCTTAAAAGTAGAAGTAAAACAAAGATCAGGAAAGTTTTGTTTGAGTAGCATTGGATTTGATTCGGATTTTTGCCATCATGTAAGTCAAACAGAATAGAAGGTTTTTTTAATACACCAAGGTGGAACTTCGGCCGTTTCATGTTTTTGAATATTTTTAAGGTCGATACCTGAATTTTCTAGCAGTGGTAAAATACGTAATCCAAAAGGTTTGATTGCTGTGGGTTTAGTTTCATACTTATCTACAAATTGAGGTGGAAATGAAATTTGGAATGCCGGGTTAGATGGATTTGCAGCAAGTCTAATAGCATACTGAAGAGAAAGTTTCTCTCTGCGCGAGGTTAAAGATGGTTCACCTGCTTCAACATAAAGGCTTAATACGGGAGAAGTACGGAAGGCCCCCATAGCTAGACGAAGGTCTTGGTGATGGATAGTATCCAAAGATTTTAAATAAGACTTTCTGGCACAACCATAAACAACAGACCCCTAATCTAATTTAGATCTTATCAGAGACCGGTAAAGATGTAATAAAGTGTACCGATCTGCTCCCCAACTTGTATGAGCTAAAACTTTCAAAAAGATTCAAAGCTTTTAAGCATTTTGCTTTACGATATTTAATATGGAGAATAAAAGATAACTTTTGATCAAATATGATCCCAAGAAATTTGGCTTCTTCAACAACAGGAATTTGTGATCCGTATAAAAACAAGGAAGGATGTTCGTGTTGCGTCCGTAGTTTACAAAAATGAACACACTGCGTTTTCGACTTGGAGAACTTGAAACCATTTTTATCAGTCCATTCTTCTATTCTTTTTAAATTTTGTTGTAACTTTCATTCAATTGTTTTCATATTTTTGAACGGTAACATATACAAACATCATCAACATGCAATGAACAATCAGTTTTGTCGTCCAAGCATTGTACAATATTGTTTATTTTGATGTTAAATAGCGTGGTTGAAAGAATACTACCCTGTGGGACACCCTGTTTTTGATTTTTGAGATCTGACACGGTAGACCCCACACGCACCTGAAACATGCGCTCCCCTAAAAGCTTTCAATCAAACTGGGAAGTTTTCCTCATAAGCCAATGTTATTGAGATATTTCAATATTCCATAACGACGTGTTGTATCATATGCTTTCTCCAAGTCGAAAAAGACAGCTACTACGTGTTCTTTGGTAATAAAAGTATTTCGTATAAATGTTTCTAGTCTTATTAAATTGTCGTTGGTACTACGTTCCGAACGAAAACCCGACTGATATAACTGCAAGGCCCTGGTCTTCGATATTTGGTATGAAGCTTCATCTAGTGGACCTCTACTAAGATTGTTCAAATTATAGCCCTGGGTGCCAAAATGCCCCCGCCCCGGGGGCCTTTGATTTTACGTAGGCTTATATAGGGAAAATCATTAAAAAATCTTCTTCTCTGAAACCACAAGGCCCAGGTCATTAATATTTGCTGTGAAGCTTTACCTGGTGGACCTCTACTAAGATTGTTCAAATTATAGCCTTGGAGACAAAAATGCCCCCGCCCCAGGGGCCTTTGGTTTTACATAGGCTTATACAGGGAAAATCTTCTTCTCTGAAACCGCAATGCCCAGATCTTTGATATTTGGTGTGAAGCTTCATCTAGTGGACCTTTACCAAGATTGTTCAAATTAGCCCTGGGGGCCAAAATGCCCCCGGCCCGTGGGCCTATGGTTTTACATAGGCTTATATAGGGAAAACAATTAAAAAATCTTCTCTGAAACCACATGGCCCAGGTCTTTAATATTTGGTGTGAAGCTTTACCTGGTGGACCTCTACTAAAGTTGTTCAAATTATAGCCTTGGGGCCAAAAATGTCCCCCGCCCCGGGCTTCCCTTCATAGGCTTATATAGGGAAAACCTTTAAAAATCTTCTTGTCTGAAACCAGAAGGACCACGTCTTTGATATTTGGTATGAAGCTTCATCTAGTGGACCATTACCAAGTTTGTTCAAGTTATAGCCCTTGGGTCTAGATTGTACTCGAGACACTAATTTTCAGGTGAGCGATTCAGGGCCCTCTTGTCTTTGCTGAAAGCATTCATACGATACACATTTTTTCCATTGAGACTGTTGAACAAACATGTGCATTAGAACAATGTGTGAAATATTGTAAACTATCACTTGAGAAAAATAACGATCAAAGATCACAAACAGCCGACCCAGCCATCAAAGAATGCTGACAATTGGATAAAAACATTAGCTTTCTAAAATGGCGTATTAGTTAGGAGACCTTGAGCGGACTGAATACATTATTTGCCTAAATCACGACGGAAGTAAGGGAGAGGATTGCGGCCGCGTAGAATAAATTTAAGCCCACCCCCATGTAATTTATTTCACTGGCCGTTCCAAGGCGGTTCATCTGTCGTGGTTTACTATTATTGTGGTGTCTTTGAGTGTATATCGCTTATATTATTTTGTTTTGGATAGCCAATTGGCCATTTTGAGGGAAAGTAACTGTCCTTTTGGCTCTCCGCTATCGATGTTTCTATTAGGGGCTAGTTTCTTTCCCTTTGGTGTCTCTGATTAGAGCTGTGTGAGTTAATTGTATCAATTCCTGATCATTGCCTTCACTTCTATTTCATACGTCTAGAAACAAGAATTTTCAGACGACTGTTTATATATTATTCTTATTCCAGTCCAAACATAAATTAAATATAGTTTGTTTTTACTCAGATTCATGCACTGGGCAAAACAGGAATAGATTTATAGCAACGGCTCTCCACGCAAACACGCAGTTGCAACACTGCCGCACATAAGTGTGATTGATCGCAAATACCTTGAGTCTGGGCACACAGAGATGGAATGCGATAGCATGGATGCCGCCATTGAAACAGCTAAGAAAAACATTTCTGTATTTTTGCCAAGTCAGTGGGATACGATTGCAAGAATGGCCAGAAGGAAATCGCCATATACAGTTACCCTTAAAATATTATGACATTCTAAATTTTAAACCTATTTCTGATAAAACATTACATCAAGCTGATGTGGATGAGGAAGAATAGAAAGTGATGTGGATGAAAATTTGTTGGCTGCAGTTTAACAAAAATGCTGAAAATATTCTCAGTTTTAAGTACAATATCGACGAAATTTCCATACAATCAGGCTGAAGTCCAGCAGAGTTGGCAAATCCTCAGTGAAAGCGGACATTTCTTTCTGTTATAAAGAAAGGTTACCAATATCAGCAGATAAGAAAGAAGTCTTAATATCCTTATGCAACAGTCAAGTTAACAATGAAGATTTCCATGGCTTCTTCGAAAATTTGCCGACATCAAGCAAGGTCACAAACCGATTACCAGATCCAGGTGTCCTGGAATCTGACCATGATTCAGACAATGAATAAACTTCAATCTTGTTCATACATTGGGTTTAACAATTTATATGATGGCAAAAGGTCTTATTATTTGAATGAATCCGAAAATAATTGATAAGTAGGAAGTGCAAAGTCTTATCCTGTGAATATACAGTGTACTACTCAAAAGATGTGCGTAGTAACATTTTAAGACTTTGAGATTCTTCACCATGTCAACAGGTCTGTGTAATCAACAGCTATGTAAGCCCTGCTTGATTTATGGAAAACAATGTCTTCATGGGTGTGTATTGTTGTTCTTTTCTTTTTTTCAAAACCAGACTGTAGGTGCTTGTTAAAACAGCCTAGTAGAGGCAGTACTAACAAGAACCCACAACCTATTTTTGGAGCATTAATGAGACAATTATCTCAAATTTTCATTAGAAAAGAAACCAGTTTGGAGATAAGAAAGAATGCATAGTGCTGTACGAGTGTGTTATCGCCATGTTCTCTGTTGTCTTAAATGTTCATGTGACGTAATGGTGAAAAACAATATTTTCGTTGCATGGAATGGCTGCAGTGAATTCGTGTGCAATTTCCAGTATTTTACATTATGTGTTATCGCCATGTTCTCTGTTGTCTTAAATGTTCATTTGGCATAATGGTGAAAAACAGTATTTTCGTTGCATGGAATGGCTGCAGTGAATTCGTGTGCAGTTTCCAGTATTTTACATTACATTTATTCAATGTACAAGATGAATTTTGTTGCCATGTTTCATTCACTTTAGAAAGGGTATCATCATGTAATGATTCAGTCTTTTTTCATGTCATTGAGTTGGTCATGTAATTTTTCAAGAGTATAAAGCAATGAAGTCAGCAGTCTGAAACATTTTATTTTTGCATGTTATACAAAGTATTCCTAAATAAATTGTATAGAAAAGTTTGATTGTTGTATACCGTCAAACGGAAAACATTTCGGGGTGATTTTATTGTGTTTTAGTAGTCAGGAAATGCATTTACAAGACATTTTCAGCAGAAAAGTGTCAATTGTATGATTCGACATTTGGTAGTAAGTACTTTTAGTGGCATTTATCTTGATCTTTATCCTCCTAATTCATAATGCAAAAAGCAAATAACTGCAGTTAACCGATGCGGACTCTCAATACCGACAGGCGAACAGTTCTGCCAAAATGGGTTAAATGCTGAGACACCATATTGGCACATGTAATAGAAAATATACTATTTCTGCCAAAAAGGGTTAAAGGTCAATTATCACGGTCTGGTTTTTGTTGGATTTCGGTAGGACTTTGTATAAACAGCGATGTTCAAAGAAAAAAAAAGTAGAAAAATGCTTACTCATTAATTAATTAAGCAATTAATTAAACTTCGGTCACACAGTGTTACTTCGGTTAACTCCCTTTGCGAGTGCATTCCCCTTACCGGAAATGACGTCACAGTTGTAGCCGGCCATTTCTGTTTTCAGTCATTTATCAGCTATGGGCCATTGCGTCGGGATGTTTTTGAAGTTGATAGCGATTTAGTCAGCGCATCAGAATAAGTAATAAATGACGATTTTACCTTTCGGCCATATCAATATAAACAGATAATAAACAACCACAATACTAGTGCCAGGAATGAGGAAAGTGACGAAGAGAGCAACTTCTTTTCAAGCGAGGATGAACAGGATGTCGGCGATGTTTCAACATGTTTAGAGATCGCTGCTTTGGCCTCTTCATTAATATGTCTACTGTTTTGGGACAAACGCTCATTTGACATTACTTCTAACAAAAATTCAGTGTAAAAGACACTTGTGAGAATTAATGGAAGGGAGTCAGACGATCTATCATGAAATAAGCATTAACACCATACAGTTTTCTGCCAGAGAAGCCTGTCGCATATATCATATGCATAGACCTATCCTTGAAACCAGAGGTTAAAAAAAAAGGTGCATTTGAATCAAGTGATTTCCCTTTTTTCGTAATAAAAGTGGGTGGGGTACATGAACATGTCGTGATACAGCACCAGGGTCAAGGTGTTTCATAACATTGTGTCATTATCGCTTTTAATAAAAAAGATAGGGAGAGCCTTTATCACAAGGTCTATCTATCTATACTGAGTCTGTCAATTCTGGCAATTACCCACCATATTCATTTTTAGTACTAAAGAAATTATCCCACATGGAAAATTTGGGTTAAGATTTAACTGTGATTGTTGCCGGCCTCGGTAGCTCAGTTCGGTGCACGTCTGACTGGTGATCAGGGGGATGCGGGTTCGATATCTGCCAAGATAGGCAACATTCTTTCGTGGACATTGATCATGGAATATTTTCTGCGGTCATTTCTTCAAGAAGGGCAGTTGGCAATTTCTGGCGAAAGAATGCATTTCATCTCAATGTCGAGTAAAAGATTGATCATGAAATATTTTCTATGGTCATTTCTTCAAGAAGGGCGGTTGTCAATTTCTGGCTTAAGAATGTGCACTCTACTGGTTAACCGCTTACATATAGGCCTGCCCAGGAAAAAGTGATGATAGGTAAACTGACCAGCTCAAAAATGACCTATAATAATGTTGTCTAGGCCATTAAACTCCAATACGAACACACAAACTGTGATTGTTGATAAATATTGCTGGAGCTTGCTTCTGAGCATTATCTATAATCAGTAATATAAGCAGCTCCGTCGAAAAAGTATTTTCAGTGTATACGACTATGGGCCAGGGCCTCAAAATCTGTAACTTGATGCTAATACAGGGCATACAGAATCCTTCACTGAATTAAAACTGAGCATTTTATACTTACAAGTAGTACATGTACATTGGAAGCGACATCTTTAAAATGACCGATATAGTGTTAACGGGGACGGTCAAATTATGTGAGGACATTTTGTACCTCGGAGCTTGGTGAATATAGCCACTCCTGAAAGCAGATAGCTTACAAGCTCATTAGAACTGGTCTGACCAGTATAGTGACATATATATGTACACTAATTTTCAAGCCTGGCTTGGGACATACATGTATTTGTCATACAATGTTCTGCAATGGAAGGTCAGATGTTTTTGTTAGTCTGCCTTTTTTGCTTCTGATGAGCATTTTGCTCAAAATGAGTGAAATAGTCTTTAAAGGGGCATATTTTTGAAGTGATCAATCTGTTAACATTATGTACATAACTTCCACGCAGAACTGAACCCGACCCACACACAAGTACTGGTAAACCGCTTAGAGGATTTAAGCATGCCGAGGCAATGCGTTGAGAGGCCGACCATCCATGCTTATAAACCCTATTGGTTTCATTGGGCGTCAGGGCTTGAGATGTCATTTCATCTCAAAGTCCCACAAAAATGACCTTTGCAGTGTTGATGGCGACATTAAACCTCAAATCAAACAAAAAACACTGAAATCATTTGCTCACTCATAAGGGCTTGGAGAAATAGACCGGGCTGCATTGTGCTTCCATGCAGAGCTCAGGTCGACTGTAAGTACTGATAAACGACTTAGAATAACTCAGCCTGCATAGACCAAGTGGTGTGAGTCAGATGACAGGGCTTTTCATTTCAATGCCAGGTAAAAGTAAAAAAAAAGAAGAAAGCAATATCTCTGGAATGACCTAAATAGTGTTGACTTGACATTAAATCTCAGTTGAAACAAAACCATCACTGACAGCTGGCCATTGAACATAACATCATGGGCATATTTTGGGCTACTGAAGAGGAAAATACAACAAGTAATCAGCTGAAACGTTTATTGTACATGTATACATACTGAAAAAAAGCAAAACTGGTGATCAGGAGGATGCGGTTGTCAGCAACATTCTTTTGTGGCGGTTGATCGTGAAATCTTTACTATTGATATGACCTAAATATGGTTGAATGGGCCGAAAAACTCCGAAACAAACCAACAAAATTCACAACATGTATCAAGTACATGTACTCGTATTTACAGTTTCATTTAAAACAAACACTGACTTATGGTGAATGGATGAATAATGTTGGGTTCTTGTTTGAACTGCCTCACAGAGGCAATTTTAACAAATACCCACACCATAAGAACCACTTTCGTATAAGCCTGAAAAGAAAAAGTGTTGATGGGTGAACTGGCCAGCTCAATATGACCTAACTAGTGTTGATTGTGTTAATAATTTCCAAAACAATCTAACATTATGGTGAATATACCAACAAAACATGTGGCAAGATGATGATGATTTCGTGTTTAACGACGCGTCAACCCTCTTTGTGGGTCATAAGCGTCAAACGGTTGATGGTTAAACGGCATAAATAATTATGATGATATTAAAAGTAAAAAGTCAGAATGATAATGTATAAAAATCTGAAACAGTTAAATCTTATGAAAAAGTCCAATTTCTTTTAAGAATAAAATAATATTATCAACAGGTACATATCGAAACAGTTGTTGCAAAGTGTCAGCATTGAAATATAAAATACGTGAGGGTGAAAAGTCAACACAGTCAATTAAGATATGTTTCACAGTGAATGGCTGATCACAACCTACACAAGAAGGCTGATCATCACCATTAAAAATATAAGAATGAGTAACTCTAGTATGGCCGATGCGCAGTCGTGTTAATACTACGTCCTCTTTTCTGGAAAACTGTGGAGGAGAGCATTTTGTACTAACGACAGGTTTAATGGCATGGAGTTTGTTATTTATTGCACGGTCCCATTCGCCTTGCCATTCCGACAAGATGTATCTGTTGATAAATGGTTTAAAATTGTTAAAAGGAATTTTAAAAACAGATGGATCAAGATTGAGCGATTCCTTTGCTTTCTTGTCAGCATATTCATTGCCGACAATGCCAATATGGCTCGGAAGCCAACAAAACAAGATTTGGTGTATTTTAGAAATTTCATGATGTTTTTCGATCAATTTTTGAATTTGAGGATTTTTAGATGATGAATGGTCTAAAGCCTTAAGCACAGAAAGTGAATCCGAAAATATAATTGCTTTTTGAATTGTTGAAGAACTGATAAAATCTAAAGCTAGGTCTATTGCTTTGGCTTCAGCTGTAAAAATAGATGAACCATCTGGAAGGCGCATGGTTTTGTGCGTATCTTTAGAAACATACGCACAACCAACTTTATCTCCTTCTTTGGAACCATCAGTATAGACTTGCTGGTAATCATTGTAACGTGACTGCAGTACCTGAAAGTTTTGTTTGAGAAGTATTGGATTTGATTCGGATTTTTTTCCATCATGTAAGTCGAACAGAATAGAAGGTTGTTTAATACACCAAGATGGAACTTCGGCGGTTTCATGTTTTTGAATATTTTTAAGGTCGATACCTGAATTTTCCAGCAGTGGTAAAATACGTAATCCAAAAGGTTTGATTGCTGTGGGTTTTGTTTCATACTTATCTACAAATTGAGGTCGAAATGAAATTTTGGATGCCGGGTTAGATTGATTTGCAGCAAGTCTGATAGCATACTGAAGAGAAAGTTTCTCTCTGCGCGAGGTTAAAGATGGTTCACCTGCTTCTACATAAAGGCTTAATACGGGAGAAGTACGGAAGGCTCCCATGGCCAGAAGAAGGCCTTGGTGATGGATAGTATCCAGGGATTTTAAATAGGACTTTCTGGCAGAACCATAAACAATAGACCCATAATCTAATTTAGATCTTATTAAAGACCGGTAAAGATGTAATAAAGTATACCGATCTGCTCCCCAACTTGTATGAGCTAAAACTTTCAAAAGATTCAAAGCTTTTAAGCATTTCGCTTTAAGATATTTAATATGTGGAATAAAAGATAACTTTTGATCAAATATGACCCCAAGAAATTTGGCTTCTTCAACAACAGGAATTTGTGATCCGTATAAAAACAGGGAAGGATGTTCGTGTTTCTTCCGTAGTTTACAAAAATGAACACACTGCGTTTTCGACTTGGAGAACTTGAAACCATTTTTATCAGTCCATTCTTCTATTCTTTTTAAATTTTGTTGTAACTTTCGTTCAATTGTTTTCATATTTTTTGAACGGTAACATATACAAAAATCATCAACATACAATGAACAATCAGTTTTGTCGTCCAAACATTGTACAATATTGTTTATTTTGATGTTAAATAGCGTAGTTGAAAGAATACTACCCTGTGGGACACCCTGTTCAAGATCATAGAAATCTGACAGGGTAGACCCCACACGCACCTGAAACATGCGCTCCCCTAATGATGATGATGATGATTTCGTGTTTAACGACGCGTCAACCCTCTTTGTGGGTCATAAGCGTCAAACGGTTGATGGTTAAACGGCATGAATAATTATGATGATATTAAAAGTAAAAAGTCAGAATGATAATGTATAAAAATCTGAAACAGTTAAATCTTATGAAAAAGTCCAATTTCTTTTAAGAATAAAATAATATTATCAACAGGTACATCTCGAAACAGTTGTTGCAAAGTGTCAGCTTTGAAATATAAAATACGTGAGGGTGAAAAGTCAACACAGTCAATTAAGATATGTTTCACAGTGAATGGCTGATCACAACCTACACAAGAAGGCTGATCATCACCATTAAAAATATAAGAATGAGTAACTCTAGTATGGCCGATGCGCAGTCGTGTTAATACTACGTCCTCTTTTCTGGAAAACTGTGGAGGAGAGCATTTTGTACTAACGACAGGTTTAATGGCATGGAGTTTGTTATCTATTGCACGGTCCCATTCGCCTTGCCATTCCGACAAGATGTATCTGTTGATAAATGGTTTAAAATTGTTAAAAGGAAATTTAAAAACAGACGGATCAAGATTGAGCGATTCCTTTGCTTTCTTGTCAGCATATTCATTGCCGACAATGCCAATATGGCTCGGAAGCCAACAAAACAAGATTTGGTGTGTTTTAGAAATTTCATGATGTTTTTCGATCAATTTTTGAATTTGAGGATTTTTAGATGATGAATGGTCTAAAGCCTTAAGCACAGAAAGTGAATCCGAAAATATAATTGCTTTTTGAATTGTTGAAGAACTGATAAAATCTAAAGCTAGGTCTATTGCTTTGGCTTCAGCTGTAAAAATAGATGAACCATCTGGAAGGCGCATGGTTTTGTGCGTATCTTTAGAAACATACGCACAGCCAACTTTATCTCCTTCTTTGGAACCATCAGTATAGACTTGCTGGTAATCATTGTAACGTGACTGCAGTACCTGAAAGTTTTGTTTGAGAAGTATTGGATTTGATTCGGATTTTTTTCCATCATGTAAGTCGAACAGAATAGAAGGTTGTTTAATACACCAAGATGGAACTTCGGCGGTTTCATGTTTTTGAATATTTTTAAGGTCGATACCTGAATTTTCCAGCAGTGGTAAAATACGTAATCCAAAAGGTTTGATTGCTGTGGGTTTTGTTTCATACTTATCTACAAATTGAGGTCGAAATGAAATTTTGGATGCCGGGTTAGATGGATTTGCAGCAAGTCTGATAGCATACTGAAGAGAAAGTTTCTCTCTGCGCGAGGTTAAAGATGGTTCACCTGCTTCTACATAAAGGCTTAATACGGGAGAAGTACGGAAGGCTCCCATGGCCAGACGAAGGCCCTGGCGATGGATAGTATCCAAGGATTTTAAATAGGACTTTCTGGCAGAACCATAAACAACAGACCCATAATCTAATTTAGATCTTATTAAAGACCGGTAAAGATGTAATAAAGTATACCGATCTGCTCCCCAACTTGTATGAGCTAAAACTTTCAAAAGATTCAAAGCTTTTAAGCATTTCGCTTTAAGATATTTAATATGTGGAATAAAAGATAACTTTTGATCAAACATGACCCCAAGAAATTTGGCTTCTTCAACAACAGGAATTTGTGATCCGTATAAAAACAGGGAAGGATGTTCGTGTTTCTTCCGTAGTTTACAGAAATGAACACACTGCGTTTTCGACTTGGAGAATTTGAAACCATTTTTATCAGTCCATTCTTCTATTCTTTTTAAATTTTGTTGTAACTTTCGTTCAATTGTTTTCATATTTTTTGAACGGTAACATATACAAAAATCATCAACATACAATGAACAATCAGTTTTGTCGTCCAAACATTGTACAATATTGTTTATTTTGATGTTAAATAGCGTAGTTGAAAGAATACTACCCTGTGGGACACCCTGTTCTTGATCATAGAAATCTGACAGGGTAGACCCCACACGCACCTGAAACATGCGCTCCCCTAAAAAGCTTTCAATAAAACTGGGAAGTTTTCCTCTTAAGCCAATGTTATGTAGATCTTTCAATATTCCATAACGCCATGTTGTATCATATGCTTTCTCCAAGTCGAAAAAGACAGCCACTACGTGTTCTTTGTTAATAAAAGCATCTCGTATAAATGTTTCTAGTCTAATTAAATTGTCATTGGTACTACGTTCCGAACGAAAGCCCGATTGATATTCTGAAATGAGGTTGTTGGACTCTAAGTACCAGACTAATCTCTTGTTTATCATTCTCTCCAATGTTTTACACAAACAACTTGTCAAAGCTATCGGACGATAATTTGTAGGTTCTGCATGATCTTTCCCTGGTTTCGGAATTGGTACAACTGTAGCTACACGCCAACTCTCAGGACAGACCCCCGTTTCCCAAATATTATTAAAGATATCTAAAAGTGTTGTAAGAGAACTTTTTGGCAGATGCTTAAGCATCTGATAATGAATTTCATCGGGGCCGGTTGCCGTATCATGTGATTTTTCAATGGCTTCAACGAGTTCGGATAAGTTAAATGGTGTGTTGTATTCTTCGTGATTAAGGGATTTGAAGTTAAGTTTTCTTTTCTCCTGGTCCTTTTTGAAATTTCTAAAAGTGTCAGAATAATTACGCGATGATGAATTTCTCAAAAATGTGTGACCAAGAGTATCTGAAATATCTTTTTTTGTTGAAGCTATTGTGTCAAATTCAGTATTTAAATGTGTAAAACTAGAAGACTTTGTTTTTCCTGAAATTTTTCGTACCATATCCCAAACCTTTTTAATGGGGGTTTTATAGTTCAATTTGGAGACATATTCTCTCCATGACTTTCGTTTGGAAGCTCGGATTGTTCGCCGAGCTTTAGCTCTAAAAACTTTTACGTCGTTGAGCTTTTCTGAAGTGGGATTTTTGCAGAACTTATTTAGAGCCTGTTTACGCTTTTTAATAGCTTCTTTACAGTCATTATTAAACCAAGGCTTGCTTTTCTTAGTATTTGTGGAGGTCTTTGGAATGCATTGTTCTGATATGTTAATAAGTGTATCTGTGAAATCAGAAACAATGTCAGATGATTCATTTAAGTGATCAACTGATAACTCTTCTTCACATAAATTATGGAATAATTCCCAGTCGGCTTTATTCATTTTCCATTTCTGGTTACAGTCTTCATCTGGTTCGTTTACGCTCTCTATTATAACAGGAAAGTGATCACTTCCGCACTGATCATCATGAACAGACCAGTCATAGTCCAAGAAGAGAGATGGGTGACACAAAGAGAGATCTAAAGAAGACAAATGACCTGTCGCAGGGTGAAGGTAAGTATAAGATTTATCATTCATCAAGCAAAGATTGTTCTTTGCAATAAAATCTTCGACAAGTGCTCCTCTGTTATTGACATCTTTACAGCCCCATAGAATATTGTGACCATTGAAGTCGCCAACTAAAAGATATGGCGATGGAAGTTGACTCAGCAATGAGTCAAGATGTTCGGGCTTTAAAGAAAATGAGGGTGGGATATATAGAGAGCAAACTGTAGTTTCTTTATCCAGAGAAACCGATACTGCTACAGCTTGAAGGTCGGTTTTTAATTTGATCTCTCTTTGTGGTAAACATGATTTAACAAAAATTGAGCTGCCACCAGATGGTTTGTTACCATCAGAATAGATATAGTTGTATGTATTGAAACCCCTGACATCTATGTTGTCATCAGTTTTTAAAAAAGTTTCTTGCAAACAAAACACCGATGGGGTTAGTAGCGAAATAAGTAATAAGAGTTCATTATAATTTGATTTAAGACCTCGACAATTCCATTGTATTATTTTGTGTTTTAAATCCATTTTAAGGAGAGATATTTAAAGACTAGAAACTATTATGGAGGTGCAATTGGTGATATAGATCTGCTACCACCAGCTCGTGGTGTGGCAGACCTCGATCTGTTATTGCCACTTGGTGATGATGGAGTTTCAGTCAACTCCATATCACTGTCACTCAAAGATCCGAATCTGTTCTGAAATTTTATATTGTCTCTTTCCATTTTACGTTGTCTGTCTGTTTGTCTTTGAGACAATTGATGTTTTTTTATCGGATCTTGCGACCCCTTATTAGTTCGACCTGGGTCGGGTTTCTCTTTTACATTCGGCGCTGGCTTCGGTACGGTCGCTGTCGACCGATCCGAAGCAACCTGGATTGCGCCTTTTGATAAATTGGTTGAACTTTGTGGTGCTGGAGTGGATTTACTCCATGCACCAGACTTTTTCAGTTCAGCAATGTATGATTCAGCAGTCTGTGTTGCGGAGCTGGTACATTTTACACCAGCACCCTTTGTGATGCTGGCGAAACTGGTGGTTGGTGTTATGTATCGCTCTTCGACAATCTTCCGCGCTTCTGGGAATGTTATCCCCCTTTGGTATTTGACGGTAAGTATTTCTTTTTCTTTTTTCCACGCCGGACAGTCTCGGGAGAAAACAGCATGTTTGCCATCACAATTTACGCATTTGGGTTCATTTTTGCAGTTGAGGTGATTATCAACATGCTTTTCTTCACCACAATTAGGACAGAGTTTTTTTCTCTGACATCTGCTTTCGTGATGGCCAAAAGCCTGACAAGAGTAACATCTAAGAGGGTTTGGGATGTATACCTCTACGTTAATGGAAAGATATGCTACTTTGATTTTCTTGGGTAGAATTGGTGTATTAAAAGTCAACACATAAGTTGCTGTTGGTTTTAGTACACCATTTCTACGAACTTGAATGTTACGAACACCAACAACTCCCTGATCCTTAAGGTTATCGACTATCTCTTCATCTGAGCAAGGACGCAGTTCTGGACTGCGAATCACTCCCTTAGATGAATTGAGCGTGTTATGTAAAGCGACTTTAACTTTTAGATCAAAGAGTTTGTTGGTGTTTAGCAGGCTTACCACTTGCTGTTTTTTCTCGACTTCCAAGAGAAGATCACCCGATTTGAGTTGTTTTATACTCTTAGGGTGTCCGGCAATGGAGAGAATACTTTTCTCGATGACGAAGGGGGAAAGGCTAGATACAGTTCGTGTATCGTCAAGTGACGTAACGACCAAGAAACGCGGAACATTGTCAAAATTTGGTTCAGCAGACTGCTGACTAGATTGTTGACTTGACTGCTGACTGGATTGTTGACTGTGTTCATCCGATTCGGATGAATCTTCTTGTTTTTTACGTTTAGGTGCGTTGTGGTTAGGTGATTTGCGGTTAGGTGATTTGCGGTTATGTTTTTTTCCAGGAGCCATAAGAAAAAAATTCTAGTTTCGTCCCAAGTGCTCTCCGCCCTCCGTGGAGCCCTACAAGGGAACACCATACTGGAGTGGTTATCCAACTCGCAGATGTTAGAGATACACGTGAGATATACTCGTATAAACAAAATGCCTACACGATTGATCCGTTAAGCCACCGCCTTCTAGAGATAAAAAGACAGAAAAGGGTAAGGTAAATGGGCATATGGTTGGTATCAGGAAAGATACAAAAAGAGTTGAAGAGAAAGCAAAGCGGTATCTCTAGGGCTCGGCGTGACCAGCCGATTGACCGTGCCGGACCGCACGGCCACCCGTCTACACCGAAAAGCCAGGCCAAAGAGGCGTGTTGGGCACCTGAAGCACCGCCACCTCAGGTAACCCTCAACCTCCAGGATCCCTTCTTCCGGTTTACAGGACGCCACCCACGGCAAACGGGTGGTACTTCCTTTAGCTCTTCCCAGTGGGCACATTGACCACAGCAGCAACGTGCCCAGTAGGAATTGAGCCCCCAGGGCCACGGCAAGGCAGGAAGTCTAATACCTGGGGGCGCTCCCCTAAAAAGCTTTCAATAAAACTGGGAAGTTTTCCTCTTAAGCCAATGTTATGTAGATCTTTCAATATTCCATAACGCCATGTTGTATCATATGCTTTCTCCAAGTCGAAAAAGACAGCCACTACGTGTTCTTTGTTAATAAAAGCATCTCGTATAAAGTAGAAGTAAAACAAAGATCAGGAATTGATACAATTAACTTACTCCATCCATAAAAGACACCAAAGGGAAAGAAATACAAACATTAAGCGACCAGACCATAATGGAAACCTAAACAAAGGAAGGCCATAAGGACAGTTACTTTCCCACAAAATGGCCATATGGCCATCCAAAATTAAAAGACACAAGTGATACACACAGTAAGTAACAAACAACAACATAAATAAATCGCCACGGAAGAGCCGCCTTGGAACGGTCAGTGGAAGATTTCCACTGGGGGGCTTAAATCGATTTTACGTGGCCACAATCCTCGCCCTTACTTCCGTCGCGATTTAGACAAATAATTTGTTCAGTCCGCATGAAGGCCTCCTAACTCATCAGTGCAACATCTCCGTGAACACAGAAATCAAAGAACCACAGAGGTGAGACAACGGTGAGGACTCGACAGCAAGAAACCACTGAAATGCTGGAGCAAAAGAAAACCAACAGTTAGACTCCGATGAGCCCGACCAGAGACAGAGCATCAGGCACCAACCAACATTATCTCTTTAATTTTCAATAAGCCTTTACGTTGGAGCCGTCATAGAATCTGAGGCCTGACCCACCGGCGTGCAATTAAAGAGGGAAGCAAAGTTGCCAACCGTGATTGGGTTAACTACCATGCATGCAGTCTGTCGTATAATATCCATGTTGTACCCAATCTTTTTATATCGAAGAATGATTTTACGAAATTGGGTGCTGAAGTCATTGCGGTTATATATTTTTCTGAATTTATATACTAAGTCACCATAAAATTCGGGTTCCGATAGACCTTGTTGCAGAAGAGATTTAAGTCCAATATTGAATTTTGAAATTAAATCAGAATGGCGTCTATAAAATTTTGAAAAGGCTTTGCGTAGTTTATGGTACCGATAACCCTGATTAAGGAGTTTAGCCGTTATGTTTCTAGTCTTATTAAATTGTCATTGGTACTACGTTCCGAACGAAACCCCGATTGATATTCTGAAATGAGGTTGTTGGACTCTAAGTACCAGACTAATCTCTTGTTTATCATTCTCTCCAATGTTTTACACAAACAACTTGTCAAAGCTATCGGACGATAATTTGTAGGTTCTGCATGATCTTTCCCTGGTTTCGGAATTGGTACAACTGTAGCTACACGCCAACTCTCAGGACAGACCCCCGTTTCCCAAATATTATTAAAGATATCTAAAAGTGTTGTAAGAGAACTTTTTGGCAGATGCTAAGCATCTGATAATGAATTTCATCGGGGCCGGTTGCCGTATCATGTGATTTTTCAATGGCTTCAACGAGTTCGGATAAGTTAAATGGTGTGTTGTATTCTTCGTGATTAAGGGATTTGAAGTTAAGTTTTCTTTTCTCCTGGTCCTTTTTGAAATTTCTAAAAGTGTCAGAATAATTACGCGATGATGAATTTCTCAAAAATGTGTGACCAAGAGTATCTGAAATATCTTTTTTTTGTTGAAGCTATTGTGTCAAATTCAGTATTTAAATGTGTAAAACTAGAAGACTTTGTTTTTCCTGAAATTTTTCGTACCATATCCCAAACCTTTTTAATGGGGGTTTTATAGTTCAATTTGGAGACATATTCTCTCCATGACTTTCGTTTGGAAGCTCGGATTGTTCGCCGAGCTTTAGCTCTAAAAACTTTTACGTCGTTGAGCTTTTCTGAAGTGGGATTTTTGCAGAACTTATTTAGAGCCTGTTTACGCTTTTTAATAGCTTCTTTACAGTCATTATTAAACCAAGGCTTGCTTTTCTTAGTATTTGTGGAGGTCTTTGGAATGCATTGTTCTGATATGTTAATAAGTGTATCTGTGAAATCAGAAACAATGTCAGATGATTCATTTAAGTGATCAACTGATAACTCTTCTTCACATAAATTATGGAATAATTCCCAGTCGGCTTTATTCATTTTCCATTTCTGGTTACAGTCTTCATCTGGTTCGTTTACGCTCTCTATTATAACAGGAAAGTGATCACTTCCGCACTGATCATCATGAACAGACCAGTCATAGTCCAAGAAGAGAGATGGGTGACACAAAGAGAGATCTAAAGAAGACAAATGACCTGTCGCAGGGTGAAGGTAAGTATAAGATTTATCATTCATCAAGCAAAGATCGTTCTTTGCAATAAAATCTTCGACAAGTGCTCCTCTGTTATTGACATCTTTACAGCCCCATAGAATATTGTGACCATTGAAGTCGCCAACTAAAAGATATGGCGATGGAAGTTGACTCAGCAATGAGTCAAGATGTTCGGGCTTTAAAGAAAATGAGGGTGGGATATATAGAGAGCAAACTGTAGTTTCTTTATCCAGAGAAACCGATACTGCTACAGCTTGAAGGTCGGTTTTTAATTTGATCTCTCTTTGTGGTAAACATGATTTAACAAAAATTGAGCTGCCACCAGATGGTTTGTTACCATCAGAATAGATATAGTTGTATGTATTGAAACCCCTGACATCTATGTTGTCATCAGTTTTTAAAAAAGTTTCTTGCAAACAAAACACCGATGGGGTTAGTAGCGAAATAAGTAATAAGAGTTCATTATAATTTGATTTAAGACCTCGACAATTCCATTGTATTATTTTGTGTTTTAAATCCATTTTAAGGAGAGATATTTAAAGACTAGAAACTATTATGGAGGTGCAATTGGTGATATAGATCTGCTACCACCAGCTCGTGGTGTGGCAGACCTCGATCTGTTATTGCCACTTGGTGATGATGGAGTTTCAGTCAACTCCATATCACTGTCACTCAAAGATCCGAATCTGTTCTGAAATTTTATATTGTCTCTTTCCATTTTACGTTGTCTGTCTGTTTGTCTTTGAGACAATTGATGTTTTTTTATCGGATCTTGCGACCCCTTATTAGTTCGACCTGGGTCGGGTTTCTCTTTTACATTCGGCGCTGGCTTCGGTACGGTCGCTGTCGACCGATCCGAAGCAACCTGGATTGCGCCTTTTGATAAATTGGTTGAACTTTGTGGTGCTGGAGTGGATTTACTCCATGCACCAGACTTTTTCAGTTCAGCAATGTATGATTCAGCAGTCTGTGTTGCGGAGCTGGTACATTTTACACCAGCACCCTTTGTGATGCTGGCGAAACTGGTGGTTGGTGTTATGTATCGCTCTTCGACAATCTTCCGCGCTTCTGGGAATGTTATCCCCCTTTGGTATTTGACGGTAAGTATTTCTTTTTCTTTTTTCCACGCCGGACAGTCTCGGGAGAAAACAGCATGTTTGCCATCACAATTTACGCATTTGGGTTCATTTTTGCAGTTGAGGTGATTATCAACATGCTTTTCTTCACCACAATTAGGACAGAGTTTTTTTCTCTGACATCTGCTTTCGTGATGGCCAAAAGCCTGACAAGAGTAACATCTAAGAGGGTTTGGGATGTATACCTCTACGTTAATGGAAAGATATGCTACTTTGATTTTCTTGGGTAGAATTGGTGTATTAAAAGTCAACACATAAGTTGCTGTTGGTTTTAGTACACCATTTCTACGAACTTGAATGTTACGAACACCAACAACTCCCTGATCCTTAAGGTTATCGACTATCTCTTCATCTGAGCAAGGACGCAGTTCTGGACTGCGAATCACTCCCTTAGATGAATTGAGCGTGTTATGTAAAGCGACTTTAACTTTTAGATCAAAGAGTTTGTTGGTGTTTAGCAGGCTTACCACTTGCTGTTTTTTCTCGACTTCCAAGAGAAGATCACCCGATTTGAGTTGTTTTATACTCTTAGGGTGTCCGGCAATGGAGAGAATACTTTTCTCGATGACGAAGGGGGAAAGGCTAGATACAGTTCGTGTATCGTCAAGTGACGTAACGACCAAGAAACGCGGAACATTGTCAAAATTTGGTTCAGCAGACTGCTGACTAGATTGTTGACTTGACTGCTGACTGGATTGTTGACTGTGTTCATCCGATTCGGATGAATCTTCTTGTTTTTTACGTTTAGGTGCGTTGTGGTTAGGTGATTTGCGGTTAGGTGATTTGCGGTTATGTTTTTTTCCAGGAGCCATAAGAAAAAAATTCTAGTTTCGTCCCAAGTGCTCTCCGCCCTCCGTGGAGCCCTACAAGGGAACACCATACTGGAGTGGTTATCCAACTCGCAGATGTTAGAGATACACGTGAGATATACTCGTATAAACAAAATGCCTACACGATTGATCCGTTAAGCCACCGCCTTCTAGAGATAAAAAGACAGAAAAGGGTAAGGTAAATGGGCATATGGTTGGTATCAGGAAAGATACAAAAAGAGTTGAAGAGAAAGCAAAGCGGTATCTCTAGGGCTCGGCGTGACCAGCCGATTGACCGTGCCGGACCGCACGGCCACCCGTCTACACCGAAAAGCCAGGCCAAAGAGGCGTGTTGGGCACCTGAAGCACCGCCACCTCAGGTAACCCTCAACCTCCAGGATCCCTTCTTCCGGTTTACAGGACGCCACCCACGGCAAACGGGTGGTACTTCCTTTAGCTCTTCCCAGTGGGCACATTGACCACAGCAGCAACGTGCCCAGTAGGAATTGAGCCCCCAGGGCCACGGCAAGGCAGGAAGTCTAATACCTGGGGGCGCTCCCCTAAAAAGCTTTCAATAAAACTGGGAAGTTTTCCTCTTAAGCCAATGTTATGTAGATCTTTCAATATTCCATAACGCCATGTTGTATCATATGCTTTCTCCAAGTCGAAAAAGACAGCCACTACGTGTTCTTTGTTAATAAAAGCATCTCGTATAAAGTAGAAGTAAAACAAAGATCAGGAATTGATACAATTAACTTACTCCATCCATAAAAGACACCAAAGGGAAAGAAATACAAACATTAAGCGACCAGACCATAATGGAAACCTAAACAAAGGAAGGCCATAAGGACAGTTACTTTCCCACAAAATGGCCATATGGCCATCCAAAATTAAAAGACACAAGTGATACACACAGTAAGTAACAAACAACAACATAAATAAATCGCCACGGAAGAGCCGCCTTGGAACGGTCAGTGGAAGATTTCCACTGGGGGGCTTAAATCGATTTTACGTGGCCACAATCCTCGCCCTTACTTCCGTCGCGATTTAGACAAATAATTTGTTCAGTCCGCATGAAGGCCTCCTAACTCATCAGTGCAACATCTCCGTGAACACAGAAATCAAAGAACCACAGAGGTGAGACAACGGTGAGGACTCGACAGCAAGAAACCACTGAAATGCTGGAGCAAAAGAAAACCAACAGTTAGACTCCGATGAGCCCGACCAGAGACAGAGCATCAGGCACCAACCAACATTATCTCTTTAATTTTCAATAAGCCTTTACGTTGGAGCCGTCATAGAATCTGAGGCCTGACCCACCGGCGTGCAATTAAAGAGGGAAGCAAAGTTGCCAACCGTGATTGGGTTAACTACCATGCATGCAGTCTGTCGTATAATATCCATGTTGTACCCAATCTTTTTATATCGAAGAATGATTTTACGAAATTGGGTGCTGAAGTCATTGCGGTTATATATTTTTCTGAATTTATATACTAAGTCACCATAAAATTCGGGTTCCGATAGACCTTGTTGCAGAAGAGATTTAAGTCCAATATTGAATTTTGAAATTAAATCAGAATGGCGTCTATAAAATTTTGAAAAGGCTTTGCGTAGTTTATGGTACCGATAACCCTGATTAAGGAGTTTAGCCGTTATGTTTCTAGTCTTATTAAATTGTCATTGGTACTACGTTCCGAACGAAACCCCGATTGATATTCTGAAATGAGGTTGTTGGACTCTAAGTACCAGACTAATCTCTTGTTTATCATTCTCTCCAATGTTTTACACAAACAACTTGTCAAAGCTATCGGACGATAATTTGTAGGTTCTGCATGATCTTTCCCTGGTTTCGGAATTGGTACAACTGTAGCTACACGCCAACTCTCAGGACAGACCCCCGTTTCCCAAATATTATTAAAGATATCTAAAAGTGTTGTAAGAGAACTTTTTGGCAGATGCTAAGCATCTGATAATGAATTTCATCGGGGCCGGTTGCCGTATCATGTGATTTTTCAATGGCTTCAACGAGTTCGGATAAGTTAAATGGTGTGTTGTATTCTTCGTGATTAAGGGATTTGAAGTTAAGTTTTCTTTTCTCCTGGTCCTTTTTGAAATTTCTAAAAGTGTCAGAATAATTACGCGATGATGAATTTCTCAAAAATGTGTGACCAAGAGTATCTGAAATATCTTTTTTTTGTTGAAGCTATTGTGTCAAATTCAGTATTTAAATGTGTAAAACTAGAAGACTTTGTTTTTCCTGAAATTTTTCGTACCATATCCCAAACCTTTTTAATGGGGGTTTTATAGTTCAATTTGGAGACATATTCTCTCCATGACTTTCGTTTGGAAGCTCGGATTGTTCGCCGAGCTTTAGCTCTAAAAACTTTTACGTCGTTGAGCTTTTCTGAAGTGGGATTTTTGCAGAACTTATTTAGAGCCTGTTTACGCTTTTTAATAGCTTCTTTACAGTCATTATTAAACCAAGGCTTGCTTTTCTTAGTATTTGTGGAGGTCTTTGGAATGCATTGTTCTGATATGTTAATAAGTGTATCTGTGAAATCAGAAACAATGTCAGATGATTCATTTAAGTGATCAACTGATAACTCTTCTTCACATAAATTATGGAATAATTCCCAGTCGGCTTTATTCATTTTCCATTTCTGGTTACAGTCTTCATCTGGTTCGTTTACGCTCTCTATTATAACAGGAAAGTGATCACTTCCGCACTGATCATCATGAACAGACCAGTCATAGTCCAAGAAGAGAGATGGGTGACACAAAGAGAGATCTAAAGAAGACAAATGACCTGTCGCAGGGTGAAGGTAAGTATAAGATTTATCATTCATCAAGCAAAGATCGTTCTTTGCAATAAAATCTTCGACAAGTGCTCCTCTGTTATTGACATCTTTACAGCCCCATAGAATATTGTGACCATTGAAGTCGCCAACTAAAAGATATGGCGATGGAAGTTGACTCAGCAATGAGTCAAGATGTTCGGGCTTTAAAGAAAATGAGGGTGGGATATATAGAGAGCAAACTGTAGTTTCTTTATCCAGAGAAACCGATACTGCTACAGCTTGAAGGTCGGTTTTTAATTTGATCTCTCTTTGTGGTAAACATGATTTAACAAAAATTGAGCTGCCACCAGATGGTTTGTTACCATCAGAATAGATATAGTTGTATGTATTGAAACCCCTGACATCTATGTTGTCATCAGTTTTTAAAAAAGTTTCTTGCAAACAAAACACCGATGGGGTTAGTAGCGAAATAAGTAATAAGAGTTCATTATAATTTGATTTAAGACCTCGACAATTCCATTGTATTATTTTGTGTTTTAAATCCATTTTAAGGAGAGATATTTAAAGACTAGAAACTATTATGGAGGTGCAATTGGTGATATAGATCTGCTACCACCAGCTCGTGGTGTGGCAGACCTCGATCTGTTATTGCCACTTGGTGATGATGGAGTTTCAGTCAACTCCATATCACTGTCACTCAAAGATCCGAATCTGTTCTGAAATTTTATATTGTCTCTTTCCATTTTACGTTGTCTGTCTGTTTGTCTTTGAGACAATTGATGTTTTTTTATCGGATCTTGCGACCCCTTATTAGTTCGACCTGGGTCGGGTTTCTCTTTTACATTCGGCGCTGGCTTCGGTACGGTCGCTGTCGACCGATCCGAAGCAACCTGGATTGCGCCTTTTGATAAATTGGTTGAACTTTGTGGTGATGGAGTGGATTTACTCCATGCACCAGACTTTTTCAGTTCAGCAATGTATGATTCAGCAGTCTGTGTTGCGGAGCTGGTACATTTTACACCAGCACCCTTTGTGATGCTGGCGAAACTGGTGGTTGGTGTTATGTATCGCTCTTCGACAATCTTCCGCGCTTCTGGGAATGTTATCCCCCTTTGGTATTTGACGGTAAGTATTTCTTTTTCTTTTTTCCACGCCGGACAGTCTCGGGAGAAAACAGCATGTTTGCCATCACAATTTACGCATTTGGGTTCATTTTTGCAGTTGAGGTGATTATCAACATGCTTTTCTTCACCACAATTAGGACAGAGTTTTTTTCTCTGACATCTGCTTTCGTGATGGCCAAAAGCCTGACAAGAGTAACATCTAAGAGGGTTTGGGATGTATACCTCTACGTTAATGGAAAGATATGCTACTTTGATTTTCTTGGGTAGAATTGGTGTATTAAAAGTCAACACATAAGTTGCTGTTGGTTTTAGTACACCATTTCTACGAACTTGAATGTTACGAACACCAACAACTCCCTGATCCTTAAGGTTATCGACTATCTCTTCATCTGAGCAAGGACGCAGTTCTGGACTGCGAATCACTCCCTTAGATGAATTGAGCGTGTTATGTAAAGCGACTTTAACTTTTAGATCAAAGAGTTTGTTGGTGTTTAGCAGGCTTACCACTTGCTGTTTTTTCTCTACTTCCAAGAGAAGATCACCCGATTTGAGTTGTTTTATACTCTTAGGGTGTCCGGCAATGGAGAGAATACTTTTCTCGATGACG
Source organism: Lucinisca nassula (assembly GCA_963580285.1). Taxonomy (NCBI): domain Eukaryota; kingdom Metazoa; phylum Mollusca; class Bivalvia; order Lucinida; family Lucinidae; genus Lucinisca; species Lucinisca nassula. The sequence goes on from OY757020.1 coordinate 43,725,874, forward strand.
AAGGGGGAAAGGCTAGATACAGTTCGTGTATCGTCAAGTGACGTAACGACCAAGAAACGCGGAACATTGTCAAAATTTGGTTCAGCAGACTGCTGACTAGATTGTTGACTTGACTGCTGACTGGATTGTTGACTGTGTTCATCCGATTCGGATGAATCTTCTTGTTTTTTACGTTTAGGTGCGTTGTGGTTAGGTGATTTGCGGTTAGGTGATTTGCGGTTATGTTTTTTTCCAGGAGCCATAAGAAAAAAATTCTAGTTTCGTCCCAAGTGCTCTCCGCCCTCCGTGGAGCCCTACAAGGGAACACCATACTGGAGTGGTTATCCAACTCGCAGATGTTAGAGATACTCGTATAAACAAAATGCCTACACGATTGATCCGTTAAGCCACCGCCTTCTAGAGATAAAAAGACAGAAAAGGGTAAGGTAAATGGGCATATGGTTGGTATCAGGAAAGATACAAAAAGAGTTGAAGAGAAAGCAAAGCGGTATCTCTAGGGCTCGGCGTGACCAGCCGATTGACCGTGCCGGACCGCACGGCCACCCGTCTACACCGAAAAGCCAGGCCAAAGAGGCGTATTGGGCACCTGAAGCACTGCCACCTCAGGTAACCCTCAACCTCCAGGATCCCTTCTTCCGGTTTACAGGACGCCACCCACGACAAACGGGTGGTACTTCCTTTAGCTCTTCCCAGTGGGCACATTGACCACAGCAGCAACGTGCCCAGTGGGAATTGAGCCCCCAGGGCCACGACAAGGCAGGAAGTCTAATACCTGGGGGAACATGTGGCAAGCCAAATAATGTTTACATTTCATGACTAGTAAAGAGAGCACTGATTTATGGTTAATTGATGCACTTTCTCTGTTAATAATGCTGTGGGTACTCATTTGAAATGTTCTGACAAGTACCCACAACATGTGACACGTGTCCCATACTCCTCAATCCTCATCAAACCTGCCTCAAACATAAATTGGTCAAATATAAAGTGATCATGAATGTTTGTTTTCCTGAAGTATACATGTATATTAGCCCCTGCCCAATCAGGGCTTGGAGAAATATAAATGTAGATGGACTGCATGATGCTTTCACGCAGAGCTGAAACTGACCCCCACACAAATACTGGTAAACTGCTTTAAGCCTTAGTGGATGTAAGCGTTGCGTGTCGGACCGTCCATACTTATAAACCCTATTTGTTTGTTTGTTTAATTTGAGGTTAAACATCCCCATCAACATTGTAAAAATCATTTTTGAGACGTTGCTTCAAATTTTGTGGGACTTTTACCCGACATTGAGATGAAATGGCATCTCAAGCCCTGTCACCCAATGAAACCAATTGGGTTTATTAGCATTGACGGTCTGCCTTGCACCGCGGTTCTGAGACGGGCTTAGATCCTCTAAGCGGTTTACCAGTACTAGTGTGGGGGGGGGGGATTCAGCTCTTATAAACCCTATTGGTTTCACTGGGCGGCAGGGCTTGAGATGTCATTTCATCTCAATGTTGGGTAAAGTCCGACATAATTGGGAGCAGCGTCTCCAAAATGACCTTTACAGTGTTGACGGGGACAGTATACCGCAAATCAATCAAACAAACAAATACATGTATATAAGAAAACTTAAGGTGATAGGACTTGGGATGTCATTTCATCTCAATGTCGGGTGGAAGTCCCACAATAATCAAAATAAGAAGCAATCGCTCCAAAATGACATACAAATATATAGGAAGAATGGTTTAATTTGAGGTTAAAGTCCCCGTCAACACTATAGGTCATTTTGAAGACATTGCTTCCAGTTTTGTGGGTTTTTTACCCGACATCGAGATGAAATGACATCCCAAGCCCTGTCACCCAGTGAAACCAATGAGGTTTATAAGCATGGACAGTTGAACCTGCACTGCTTGGCCTGGACAGACCTAAGCTGTTTACCAGTACTCATGTGCAGCCAGTTTCAGCTCTGCGTGAAAGCATCATGCAACCAATCTTTTTCTTCAAGCCCCAATAGGTGGAGGCCATATAAAGGAAGAATAGCACAGTTGATACTATAGATCTACATGTTTTGCAAATTTCCAAATTAAAGAAAAACATTGCATACATGTTTGTTGCCATATCAAAGCCTTAACCAGCTGAATAAATTAAGCCACACCCATTTTAGACTAGCATCCACTCAAATTACTTGACTTTACGTATTTTTCCAGTTTGCTAACTACATAACAGTGTAGGTCCTGATCAGATGGCTTCTATTGTCATTTTTCTCATAATCTATGCATTTTAGGACCTTTCTTGAAACTGTGTTGTATCCAAAACCGTGTTTTGTTAACTTCAGGGAGTAGGAACACTTCATCCATCAGCTGCAAGAAGAGATAACCTTATAATAGACAAAGATATCCACAGCAGGATCGTGGGGGAAAATGAAGCTGTTCATGATGATGAATGAATAAAGCAAACTCAAATATTTCGTAACCTCTTTTTATCATATGACTTTGTTGAAAAGCAGTGGATAATGTTGTGTAATAAAAATCTTGACCACACATGTAATAAAACGTGGGCAGAATTAAAGAAATGTCTTGACATCCATGTCAACAATGCTCTTTTTGTGGAAAAAATGTCAAGTTAAAAGTCAATACAAATAGTTGAAGTGGTCATACAATAAACAGAATCTTACACTCATGATCATTTCATGTGATATATATGAAATTCGTCGAAGGCCAGTGTCAGAAATATCCCATGAAATGACCACTAGTGCAAGATCCTAGATGTATAACATTTGATGTTATTATACTTTTGGGGATGTAACATGATTTAAACCGGATCCAAAAATGTATCAACACAGAATAAAATTCAGTGGTCATTTTCTATATAATTTATACAGTTTTGTTTAAGAAACAGTTCTTGCAGTGGTTTATTGAGTGATATATCACTATCTGGAGGTCAGTTGTAAGGTAGATCAAATCACGAGCACATAGCGAGAGTGACATATCACTCAATAAATCACGGCACTAGAGTTGATCTATTTCCATTCTAACACACTGAGTCATCGATAAGGGTGTCAAGATTAATCGTATAATCGATTAACCGATCGATAAATTCACCAAAAATGATTATCATTTCTGATTTGCTTTTAATCGCTTACTTGATAGGTACAATTTACTACCCAAAGTTATGCCTAAAATAGCTGGATGAATGGCAAACAGTGCAGACCCTGATGAGACGCCGCATTCTGTGGCGTCTCATCTGGGTCTACACTGTTTGTTCAGGCCTGCCTGTTCATATATACATATGGTTAAGTGCATCATATGGTAAGAGTCATGCTCAGAAGAAATCCAGACAGGTAAAATAATGACATAAACCATAGCGATTACTAATCGATTATCGATCGCAATGACGGGACTGATAATTGATTATCTTTTCAGCTTAGATTAGCCAGCCCTAGTCATCGAAACTGCTACTGATTCTTTCAGATTCTCCCTATCTTCGGCCATTGTTTAAAGGAATCCCACCAATATAACGGAATGTAATGCATGCTTTTGCAGCTTTTCATAATGTATACATCTGATACAAGAAAACAATGTTCAGTTTCACCATCCAACGTCAAGATAAAAATGGATGACATCATGAAACTGGATAAAAAGGCGGCTCTTCATGTCAGTCTCTTACTCCCAGTAATTTATCACTCATATCACTAAATTTTATTCTTGGCTATACAGGCAACCAGTCTTAGAAATGGATATTGAACTGCATTCCATTATCAACAGAGATCATATGGGAACTTACGGAATGTTTGCTGTACTTTAACTTCTTTAGCAATAGCTTGCCCTCTCCTGGCTCTCGGAAATAATATGCTGTATACCTTTTATTGCCATCTCTGGTCACAGCCTGTCTCTTTGAAGTGGAGAGATGCTAATGCGATCCTGTAAAGAAATGGAAATGTAACAATAGATTTGACGGAGAACAGTCAGGATTTTCAAAAATTATCCTTAAATTTGTTGTGGGTACCTGTTAGGTTCACCTCGGCAATGTAATTCTATCAAGTATCCACAACATGTCTCTGAACTGCCAAGTATCCACAACATGTTTCCAACAGCAACTAAGGAGGATTATTATGCTGCTATCTCTGGATCTATGCTACAACTGGCTCAAGCCATACTCCCTCCAGAAAAAGAGCCCTTTTCTTCAAAGTGTAGTTCGGTCCCGCCCATCAGGATTTGAAGAAAGAGATGGGCTGCATGATGCTTCCAAGCAGAGCTGAAATCTGACCGCACATGAGTACTGGTAAACCGCTTAGAGGACCAAAGCCTGTCCGGGCAAAGCGGTGTGCGTCGGACTGCCTTTGCTTATAATCCTATTGGTTTCATTGGGTGACAGGGCTTGAAATGTCATTTAATCTCTATGTCGGGTAAAAGTCCCAAAAAAAAAAAAAATGTCTCCAAAATGACCTAAACAATTTTGACGGACACGTGAAATTTCAAATCAAACAAACAAACAAGCAAAGTGTATAGTTTAATATTTTCTTGACCTCTGGGACCATTGATTCCATTGTATAATTTTGAAAACATACTGATGAGGCCTAATTGGCTGAAACTGGCTAGTCTGGTACAGAAAACCTGGTACACACTATACTTTTCAATTCTGTGGTGTATTCCTAGCAAAAGCAGTCGTATGTGAACTGAACAGGGAGTCTTATTTCTGAGTCAAATTCGACCCAATGTCAGTGGAAATAATTAATGTTATGTAATCATAACAGTGGACCAAGAACAGTCCCTTGTTGGATCCCAGACAAAACTGGATTTCTGTAGCAAAGAACAATGAAGAAAGGAATCCATCAATTCGGGAATCTGTCCATCCCCCATTCGAAAGCTTCCATAACCAAATTTGGGATATAAGAAGTTCATGAGTCTGAGGCGGGATGCCAAAGGCTTTCTAGTCTGAAGTCCATGTCAGTTCGCCTGTGGGTCCTTTCGTCCTGCATCCTTTTGGCCCTGGGTCATTTTGCCCTGATTTGACGGGTTGTTTCGCCCATGTTTTTCCCAGCCCTATGGAGAGAGGGTCGAGGGGGTATATGGAGTCCCGAAAGATATAGTAAAATCCTCGGTTGGTGAAGCTGGACAACTTGTACGTTAGGTTTGGGCCACTGAGCTACCGTCTTTTTTCAGAAAGATATTGAAGCCCACAATATGTTAACAAGTCTATGCAATATAATATGATTTTATGGCTGCATAAGTGTACACATGTGACATTTTTCTCTTTCTGCTCAAAACATAGATTGTGGGTTAGAATCGTACTATGACAAATAAGAAAAATAATGTATATATGTGAAAAACGACTCATTTCCATATCAAACCTGTGCAACAAAGTGCATTATTTTCACATCTCCAAAATGGCTACCTATATCAAGAAAATCTGTGATATTTTTCTTGTTAATGCTGAAAATACAGCTTGTACTTGTATGTGCTTGTTAGAACCGCCTTATTTAGGCTGTTCTAACGTGTACCCACAACATATGCTTTTGAGCAGAAATAAAGAAAATGTATATCCCCGTAAACCCAGGTTTTGTCCATATTACCGGTAATTGGGGTTTAGAGGGATGTTCATTTCACTGATCTGTCTATCTCTCTCTTTCCAGTCTGTCCATACATTATCCATCCACTTGTCTGTCCATCCATCTACCCATGCAACAAGCGCCACTCCATTCATGCCTGCCTCTTTTGTTGCCCATCCTTTCCGTTTGTCACTCTCATAAAATTATGATTGCGAAATGGGCGAAATGACTCACAGGCAAAACGACATACCCCAGAATCGGGACAAAATGACCCGGATTCATGATTTTTTTTTTACTGATACTGGGTCGGTCATATTTTGACCATTACCACAGGTGTACATTCCGTACACTACAGGTTTGCTGGATGAAAGACTACACAAAAATCATGTGCTTTAACCTGTACAAGGGATGGTTCTCTCAATCAGAATTGTTTACTGGTGATCGACATGTCCTAAGACAATCAGAATCAGAATTGTTACTGGTGACACGTCAAATGACATTCATACACCAGGACCTGTGATGTGGGAAGTTAGTCCCTAGCTCTAACCAAAGAGGTAAATTTAGCTACACAATCATCAGCACCTTCAGCTGTCGAAACAATCGAATCGGGAAGGGCATTCCAATCTCTAATGGTTCTGGGGAAGAACGACTCTTTATAAATGTCAGTTCTTGCGCTAAGGGTCTGAAACGCCAACGAATGGTGATTTCTACAGTGTCTAGCTGGGGGAACAAGGTCATCTGTTGGAATGCTGGCAGCACCCTTAAGACCTTTGTATAAAAGGATTAGCCTACTGTCTTTTCTCCTTTTCTTGAGAGACTCCCATTTTAATTTTCCAAGTATTCCAGTTATGCTCCCAGTTTCAAAGCAGTAATTGCCTGTTACAAATCTAGCAGCTCTATTCTGAACTTTCTCAATTTCATTGTTAAGGACCACTCCACTGGGGTCCAAGATACTACTACCATATTCCAAGATTGGGCGAACAAGACCTCTATATGCTGCCTCTTTTACATCCTGAGGGCACTGATGAAGATTTCGCTTCAGGAAACCAAGCGTTCTATTTGCCTTAGTACACATGTTGCTAATATGAGTATTCCATCTCAAGTTGTGTGGGATTGTCACTCCAAGGTATTTAATGGAGTCCACATTCTCGAGGACCGTTCCCTCTAAGGTGTAAGAAGCCTCAACTTTATTAGATCTCTTCCTAGTTATCTGCATAATATTGCATTTAACTGGCTGAAATCTCATGCCCCATTTACGTGCCCAAATTCCTAATCTATCTATGTCAGCCTGAAGTTTCAATGAGTCATCTGAATCTCTAACACAGTCATCTGCGAACAGTCTTATTTCTGAGTCATGATGATGATGATGATTTCGTGTTTAACGACGCGTCAACCCTCTTGGTGGGTCATAAGCGTCAGTCGGTTAATGGTTAAACGGCATGAATAATTATGATGATATTAAAAGTAACAAGTCAGATTGATAATGTATAAAAATCTGAAACAGTTAAATCTTATGAAAAAGACCAATTTCTTTTAAGAATAAAATAATGTTATCAACAGGTACATCTCGAAACAGTTGTTGCAAAGTGTCAGCTTTGAAATATAAAATACGTGAGGGTGAAAAGTCAACACAGTCAATTAAGATATGTTTCACAGTGAATGGCTGATCACAACCTACACAAGAAGGCTGATCATCACCATTAAAAATATAAGAATGAGTAACTCTAGTATGGCCGATGCGCAGTCGTGTTAATACTACGTCCTCTTTTCTGGAAAACTGTGGAGGAGAGCATTTTGTACTAACGACAGGTTTAATGGCATGGAGTTTGTTATGTATTGCACGGTCCCATTCGCCTTGCCATTCCGACAAGATGTATCTATTGATAAATGGTTTAAAATTACTAAAAGGAATTTTAAAAACAGATGGATCAAGATTGAGCGATTCCTTTGCTTTCTTGTCAGCATATTCATTGCCGACAATGCCAATATGGCTCGGAAGCCAACAAAACAAGATTTGGTGTGTTTTAGAAATTTCATGATGTTTTTCGATCAATTTTTGAATTTGAGGATTTTTAGATGATGAATGGTCTAAAGCCTTAAGCACAGAAAGTGAATCAGAAAATATAATTGCTTTTTGAATTGTTGAAGAACTGATAAAATCTAAAGCTAGGTCTATTGCTTTGGCTTCAGCTGTAAAAATAGATGAACCATCTGGAAGGCGCATGGTTTTGTGCGTATCTTTAGAAACATACGCACAACCAACTTTATCTCCTTCTTTGGAACCATCAGTATAGACTTGCTGGTAATCATCGTAACGTGATTGCAGTACCTGAAAGTTTTGTTTGAGAAGTATCGGATTTGATTCGGATTTTTTGCCATCATGTAAGTCGAACAGAATAGAAGGTTGTTTAATACACCAAGATGGAACTTCGGCGGTTTCATGTTTTTGAATATTTTTAAGGTCGATACCTGAATTTTCCAGCAGTGGTAAAATACGTAATCCAAAAGGTTTGATTGCTGTGGGTTTTGTTTCATACTTATCTATAAATTGAGGTGGAAATGAAATTTTGGATGCCGGGTTAGATGGATTTGCAGCAAGTCTGATAGCATACTGAAGAGAAAGTTTCTCTCTGCGCGAGGTTAAAGATGGTTCACCTGCTTCTACATAAAGGCTTAATACGGGAGAAGTACGGAAGGCTCCCATGGCCAGACGAAGGCCTTGGTGATGGATAGTATCCAAGGATTTTAAATAGGACTTTCTGGCAGAACCATAAACAACAGACCCATAATCTAATTTAGATCTTATTAAAGACCGGTAAAGATGTAATAAAGTATACCGATCTGCTCCCCAACTTGTATGAGCTAAAACTTTCAAAAGATTCAAAGCTTTTAAGCATTTCGCTTTAAGATATTTAATATGTGGAATAAAAGATAACTTTTGATCAAATATGACCCCAAGAAATTTGGCTTCTTCAACAACAGGAATTTGTGATCCGTATAAAAACAGGGAAGGATGTTCGTGTTTCTTCCGTAGTTTACAAAAATGAACACACTGCGTTTTCGACTTGGAGAACTTGAAACCATTTTTATCAGTCCATTCTTCTATTCTTTTTAAATTTTGTTGTAACTTTCGTTCAATTGTTTTCATATTTTTTGAACGGTAACATATACAAAAATCATCAACATACAATGAACAATCAGTTTTGTCGTCCAAACATTGTACAATATTGTTTATTTTGATGTTAAATAGCGTAGTTGAAAGAATACTACCCTGTGGGACACCCTCTTCTTGATCATAGAAATCTGACAGGGTAGACCCCACACGCACCTGAAACATGCGCTCCCCTAAAAAGCTTTCAATAAAAATGGGAAGTTTTCCTCTTAAGCCAATGTTATGTAGATCTTTCAATATTCCATAACGCCATGTTGTATCATATGCTTTCTCCAAGTCGAAAAAGACAGCCACTACGTGTTCTTTGTTAATAAAAGCATCTCGTATAAATGTTTCTAGTCTTATTAAATTGTCATTGGTACTACGTTCCGAACGAAAACCCGATTGATATTCTGAAATGAGGTTGTTGGACTCTAAGTACCAGACTAATCTCTTGTTTATCATTCTCTCCAATGTTTTACACAAACAACTTGTCAAAGCTATCGGACGATAATTTGTAGGTTCTGCATGATCTTTCCCTGGTTTCGGAATTGGTACAACTGTAGCTACACGCCAACTTTCAGGACAGACCCCCGTTTCCCAAATATTATTAAAGATATCTAAAAGTGTTGTAAGAGAACTTTTTGGCAGATGCTTAAGCATCTGATAATGAATTTCATCGGGGCCGGTTGCCGTATCATGTGATTTTTCAATGGCTTCAACGAGTTCGGATAAGTTAAAAGGTGTGTTGTATTCTTCGTGATTAAGGGATTTGAAGTTAAGATTTCTTTTCTCTTGGTCCTTTTTGAAATTTCTAAAAGTGTCAGAATAATTACGCGATGATGAATTTCTCAAGAATGTGTGACCAAGAGTATCTGAAATATCTTTTTTTGTTGAAGCTATTGTGTCAAATTCAGTATTTAAATGTGTAAAACTAGAGGACTTTGTTTTTCCTGAAATTTTTCGTACCATATCCCAAACCTTTTTAATGGGAGTTTTATAGTTCAATTTTGACACATATTCCCTCCATGACTTTCGTTTTGAAGCTCTGATTGTTCGCCGAGCTTTAGCTCTAAATACTTTTACATCGTTTAGTTTATCTGTAGTTGGACTTTTGCAGAACTTATTTAAAGCTTGTTTGCGTTTTCTGATAGCTTCTTTACAGTCATTATTAAACCAAGGCTTGCTTTTCTTAGTATTTTTGGAGGTCTTTGGTATGCATTGTTCTGATATATTAATAAGCGAATCTGTGAAGTCAGAAACAATGTCAGATGATTCATTAAAGTGATCAATTGATAACTCTTCTTCACATAAATTATGGAATAATTCCCAGTCGGCTTTATTCATTTTCCATTTCTGGTTACAGTCCTCATCTGGTTCGTTTACGCTCTCAATTATAACAGGGAAGTGATCACTTCCGCACTGATCGTCATAGACAGACCAGTCATAGTCCAAGAAGAGAGACGGGTGACACAAAGAAAGATCCAAAGAAGACAAATGACCTGTCGCAGGGTGAAGATAAGTATAAGATTTATCATTCATTAAGCAAAGATCGTTCTGTGCAATAAAATTTTCAATAAGTGCTCCTCTGTTGTTGTTATCTTTACAACCCCATAGAATGTTATGACCATTGAAGTCGCCAACTAAAATATATGGCGATGGAAGTTGATCCAGCAATGATTCAAGATGTTCGGGCTCCAAAGAAAATGAAGGTGGTATATATAAAGAACAAATTGTAGTTTCTTTATCCAGAGAAACCGATACTGCTATAGCTTGTAGGTCTGTTTTTAATTTGATCTCTCTTTGTGGTAAACATGATTTAACAAAAATTGAACTGCCACCAGATGGTTTGTTACCATCAGAATAGATATAGTTATATGTATTGAAATCCCTGACATCAATGTTGTCATCAGTTTTTATAAAGGTTTCTTGCAAACAAAAAACCGACGGGTTTAATAAAGATATAAGTAATAAGAGTTCATTATAATTTGATTTAAGACCTCGACAATTCCATTGGATTATTTTGTGTTTAAAATCCATTTTTTGGAGATAATTTTATAGGACTAGAAACTATTTTGGGGGATTTATTGGTGAAAATGATCTATTACTACTTCGTGGTATTGGAGTTTCAGTAAACTCCATATCGTTGTCACTCAAAGATCCGAATCTGTTCAGGTTTTTAAGATGGTCTCTTTCGATTTTGCGTTGTCTGTCAGATGTTTGTTTTTGAGAGGCTTGTTTTTGAGATATTTGTTTTTGAGAGGTTTGTTGTTTTTGTTGTTGTTTTCTTAAATCTTTTTGTATCATTTCTAAAGTAGCGTTTTTCAGTATTTTGTCTTGTTTATTTGATTGACTTGGGTTTGGTGATGTTTGAATTGGCTGTGGTGGTGTTTGATTTTTTGTCTTGTTCGTTTGATCTTCAGTTTTATTTTGAGGTTTCAGTTTTTCTAAAGGTTTGAGACCAGGAATCGGATCAGTCTGAGTGACAGCATCTTCAACAGGTACCTTTTTAACAGGTGACTGTGTGACGCTGGCATAGCTGACTCCGGGAATAGGGGTAGGATGCTCAACGATTTTCCGCGCTTCTTGGAACGAGATGTTTCTTGTGAATTTAACTGTTAAAATTTCTTTTTCTTTGTGCCAAACGTGGCATTCCTTAGAGTTGGCGCTGTGTTTTTCTCCACAGTTAATGCAGCTGGGCTGATTTTTACAACTTTGTTCCGTATGATTTGCTGGCTGACCACAGTTTGCACAAAGAGGGTCCTTTGAACACCTATCTTCATGATGGCCATATTGTTGGCAACCGTGGCAGCGCAACGGATTTGGGATGTAAATTTCTACGTCAACTCTAAGGTATGCCACCTTGATTGTTTTTGGTAGAACTGGTGAATTAAAGGTAAATACAAAAGTGTTTGTGTCCTTTAGTTGGCCGTTTTTTCTGATCTTAAAGCGTTTAACTGCAGTCACTCCTTGAGACCGAGTCCCATCCAGAATCTCCTCCTCGCTGGAGTTCCTCAAATCTGGGCAACGTATCACCCCTTTTGAGGAATTCAGCGAGGTATGAGGGAATACTCTCACTTTCAGGTTATGGAAACTAGTTGTCTTTAAGAGATTCTCGGCATGAGCTCTTTTATTGATCTCAACGAGTAACTGTTTAGACCTATATAACTTTTTTATATTTTCAGGTTCACCAGCAATGCTCGAAATGACTTTTTGAATTACAAAGGGTGAAAGGGACGTGATAGATTCGTTTTCTTCGGTACATTCTATGATTAGGAAGCGCGGGAAATGTTGAGTGGTAGTGCCATGTGTTATTGTAATGTCATCGTTATCCGAAATGTCAGCGTCTGATGTGTCGTCTTGGATAGGTTTTTTTCTTTTTTTGTCTTTTGTCATGATGAAAAAGATCAAATGTTTCGTCCTCTGTGCTCTCCGCCCACCATGGAGCCCTACAAGGGAACACTTTTTGTGAGTGGGTTTCCTACCTCAAGTGTTAGAGATACACAAAAGATATACTCGTACGAGCAAAAAGCTGCACGATTGGTCCGTTTAGCCGCCGCCTTCTAGAAATGGAAAGGTTGTGAAAAAGACTATGAGCAAACGGTGGGTATTCAGGATGATACAAAGACAAGGAAGAGAAAGTAAAAGGTATTCCTAGGGCTTGGCGCGACCAGCCGATTGACCGTGCCGGACCGCACGACCGCCCGTCTTACCGAAATCCAGGCCAAAGAGATGTGTTGGGCACCTGAAGTACTGAACTCCAGTTACCCTCAACCTCCAGGACCCCTTCATCCGGCTTACGGGATGCCACCCACGGCAAACGGGTGGTACTTCCTTTAGCTCTTCCCAGTGGGCACAGAGACCACAGCGGCAATGTGCCCAGTGGGAATTGAGCCCCCAGGGCCACGGCAAGGCAGGAAGTTTAATACCTGGGGGTATTTCTGAGTCAATGTCAGTGGAAATATCATTGATGTACAGGGAGAACAAAAGTGGACCAAGAACGGTCCCTTGCGGGACTCCAGACAAAACTGGAGCCCACTCCGAAGATTCACCATTATCAACAACCCGTTGTTTTCTGTAGCAAAGAAAGGAATCTATCCATTTGAGGGTCTTTCCCCCAATTCCATAACCAAATAACTTAGATTTAAGTAGTTCATGAGGAGGGTTGTCAAAAGCCTTCTCGAAGTCCAGAATAAATGTGTCCACCTGCCCCCCTTTGTCCAAGATTTTTGCCCAGTCATTAATAACTGTACTTAGCTGAGTTTCACAACTGTGCCTTTTCCTAAATGCATGTTGTCTGTCTGTCAAAAGTTTAAATGTTCGTTCAAGTGGGCCATGATGTTCGAGCAGACTATATGTTCCAGTAATTTACACAGAACACAAGTCAGAGACACAGGACGATAATTACGGGCAAGAGCCCTATCTCCTTTTTTGAAGAGTGGACAGATGTTTGCTAAGAGCCATTCTTTGGGGATTTCACCCGTATCAAGAGACTGTTGAAACAAGGGTGCAAAAACTGGACCCAACTCATTTGCTAGTTCCTTCAGGACTCTAGGATGAAGCTCATCGGGTCCTAAGGCTTTACTGGGGTTTAAGCCTTGAAGTAATTTGATCACTCCTGCAGCTGTAACAACAATATTATTCATGAATGGGGCCGATCTTCAAGTCAATGGAACCTCCGTGAACTCAGTTTTATTAAACGCATCATTGAATTGACCAACTAGTTCCTCTGCCCTTTCAGAGTCTGATTCAGCAACCCCGTCCCCTCCCCTTTTATTAAGGGGCGGGATACCCTGCCTGTCTTCTGGCTATTAATATATCTGTAGAAGTCTCTGGGATTTGCCTTTACATCACCTACCAAGTTATTCACATACAAATCATGCTGATTTTTTATATCAAACTTGATTTCACGTCTCAAGTTTGCCACTTCCCGTCTTTTTTGCCTTTGCATGAATCTTATTCCTTCTGCGAATTTTCCTTCTTATCTCTGGAGTGATCCAGGGAACAGAAGATACAGACCTACTAGTTTTTGAGAGGATATGATCTTCGGCCGAAGTATGAATGAAAGAAGTTATCAAATCAAAATTCTCCTGAACAGACCGAGCATCTGAATGACCATTAAAGTAATTCTCCTCTGCAAATCTGAGTGCATCCTTCCTCATCCTTCCTCAATCCGTCACCAGCAGGGCCTCCAGTTAACGCCCCGATCCAAAGAACGGTGCGCTTTATAACATTCATCCAGGGCTGCAAATGATACATGTTCGGACACTCGCTGCTGCTGGGGATCGAACCCGGGTCCTCTAGCATCAGAGGCAAGTGCACTAACCACTGAGCTATCACACTCCTAAAGGTGTCCACCTGTTCAAAGGTGTCCACCTGTTCCCTTCAACAATGTGAAAGACCTTTTATCCCTGGTGCTAAGTTCAAGTTTCTACCCAGGAACACCAGATTCTTATTTCAATGATCACAGTTCAATAATAATAAAAAATAATTACTGTACAGTAGTTTACCTCTAGCTTCATCTTTTGGCTGACTGGCGCTCCCTTGTTGCCCGGACCCATCAGTCCCAGGTTGTTGGTCGCTTCTCCGGTCTTTGACGGGACTGTGTCGTCCTTCAGGAGAGGTCTGAACGATGAGTCATAACCGATGCTCTTGGTGAATTTCGGGCTTATTTTGAATTGGTCATCCGTGTAGATGAACAGAGGGCTCGGCTGTCTTCCCCTCTGTTAGTTTCTCAATCCACAGCTTTTTTAACTTCTTATCTTTGGGAAATTGAAAGAAACTGACTCCTGGGTTTGTTTCACAGTTTTCATTACACCCAAAAGCAACACAAAGCACCAGTTTAACTCCTTATCTTTTGAAAAACACAAGCACTTATTTAATCCGCCATGTTGTCTCAAGGACACCTCTACAACTCGGACGTCACGCATATCATTATCTGTCAAGGGACATAACCACTTCCAAGAACGATAAGCGAGGTTACTATTTTATTGAGCCGGACAAAAATTGGAGTTAATTGGTGATTTACGGGAAAATACGACAATTGCAACCAAAAAAAAATACAGCATTTCAGTGGTTTCTTGCTGTCGAGTCCTCACCGTTGTCTCACCTCTGTGGTTCTTTGATTTCTGTGTTCACGGAGATGTTGCACTGATGAGTTAGGAGGCCTTCATGCGGACTGAACAAATTTTTTGTCTAAATCGCGACGGAAGTAAGGGCGAGGATTGTGGCCACGTAAAATCGATTTAAGCCCCCCAGTGGAAATCTTCCACTGACCGTTCCAAGGCGGCTCTTCTGTGGCGATTTATTTATGTTGTTGTTTGTTGCTTACTGTGTGTATCACTTGTGTCTTTTAATTTTGGATGGCCATAAGGCCATTTTGTGGGAAAGTAACTGTCCATATGGCCTTCCTTTGTTTAGGTTTCCATTATGGTCTGGTCGCTTAATGTTTGTATTTCTTTCCCTTTGGTGTCTTTTATGGATGGAGTAAGTTAATTGTATCAATTCCTGATCTTTGTTTTACTTCTACTTGACATTGTTTTATATACATTTCAGTAAACGTTGAAAATTTTATATGGCAACTTTCAGATTTCATGATAATTGACCTTTAAGTGATGATACTCCATTATGGGTCTTAACACTAGAAAATCTTGAAGAAATATATGGGCTGCATAATGCTTCCACGCAGAGCTGAATCTGGCCCGCACACTTGTATTGGTAAACTGCTTAGAGGATCTAAGCATGTCCAGGAACTGCGGCGCGAGGCGGACCGTCCATGCTAATAAACCCAATTGGTTTCATTGGGCGACAGGGCTTGAGATGTCATTTCATCTCATTGTCGGGTAAAAGTCACACAAAATTGGAAGCAACGTCTCGAAGATGACCTTTATAGTGTTGAAGGGGACGTTAAACCTCAAATCAAACAAACAAACACTAGAACATAGATGATTTCAGCCAAAAGTACGTAAATGAATTTGCACTATTTTAGCTTGAAAAATAAACTTCAATATTGTTCTGGAAAACCGAACGAAAAAAAGTTTGCTCCTTTTTACCTAGGCGGAGGGCAAATTAAGCATAAAATATGTGTGTTCAGAACAGTTATAATCCTGTTAAGTGTAGTCTAGATCTCATCTCATCAAGGTCGGCACTGTTTGCCAGTCTTCCAGCTATTTTAGGCAGAATGTTGTGTAGTTAACTGTACTTATTGCATAATCGGTTACTAACAAATCAGTAGCGATAATCATTTTTGTAAAATGTATCGATCAATTAATCGATTATCAGCCTTAGTTCTCTGCATATAGGCAGGCGGCTGTTGTCTGTCCTTTAACAACTTTTAACCTACCGTGTCTGATTCAGCCCCTGTCCATCAGGGCTTGAAGAAATAGGTTGTCAACCTAGAGCTGAAACTGATTGCATACGAGCACTGGTAAACAGCTTAGTTTGTTTGTTTGTTTGTATTGGAGTTTTACGGCCCAGTCAACACTATTAAGGTCATTTTTGAGCCGGTCAGTTTACCTATCAACACTTTCCTGGGCAGGCTTATACGTAAGCGGTTAACCAGTACAGTGCACATTCTTTCGCCAGAAACTGACAACTGCCCTTCTTGAATCAGCGGAAGAGAGAGAATGACCGTAGAAAAGATTTCATGATCAATCTCCACGAAAGAATGTTGCCGACCCCGGCGGGAGTCGAACCCGCGTCCTCCTGATCACCAGTCAGACGCGCATCCGACTGAGCCACTGAGGCCGGCAAACAGCTTAGTACTAAGCCTGTCCAGTTAAAGTGGTAAGAGTTTGACTGCCGATCCATATAAACCCAACTTGTTTCAGTGGGCAGGAAGGCTTGAGATGTCTTTTCATCTCAGTGTTGGGTAAAAGTCCCATAAAGTCGAAAGCAGCGTCTCTCAAATTGCCTTAAAACTCAAACAATCAAAATACTGTCTGATGACAGCTGCAGCTGGTCCTTTTGCCATCAGGACTTTCATGGATTATATATTATTATTTCAGAAAACTGAAGCTCCATTAGAAACGTTTTAAATAACAGTGGAAGCTGTTAGTAAAGAAGAAGATAGAACAGAGCTCTTACTTGAAAACAGTGAAATACTAACTGTCCTTCTGGAACTTCTAGAAGCTAGAAGAAAATATAGAAGAACTGACTGCTGAAGGAATAGTAAATTTAAGAGTCAGCAAGAGAGGAAGTCAGATTCTGACAATTGAGAAAATTTTAATGCCCTTGACCTTGGCTCGGGAAACATATTCATGCTCAGGAAACATAATTATGCTAACAGTGAACCATAGTTAAAGATAATGACTAAGGCCATTTCTACCATGTATTCTTTTCGAAGAAACATCAAGGTATTGTCATAGCTCCCTCGTCTGCATGTGCGTTATCGTTGTTGTCATTTTTTTAATGTGGCGGTTTATTTATGTTGTTGTTTGTTACTTACTGTGTGTACCACTTGTTTCTTTTTATTTTGGATGGGCATTTGGCCATTTTATGGGAAAGTAACTGTCCTTATGGCCTTCCTTTGTTTAGGTTTCCATTATGGTCTGGTCGCTTCGTGTTTGTGATTCTTTCCCTTTGGTGTCTTAGATGGGTGGAGTAAGTTAATTGTATAAATTCCTGATCTTTGTTTTACTTCTACTTTATCAACCGGCGTTTATCAAATACCGGTGATAACGGCTAATTTATTAAACGCTTAAACAAACTCGCACCAAAGGAAGTAATTACTCACATGCTACTCTCTGACAATGGCTGCAATAAAGAACAAATGTGTTTGGGTTGTTATATTTTGTGCTATAGATCTAGTTTCATCTTCTGCTGTAGTAAGCAATACTACACAAAATACCTACTACTTGAATGAAATCTTCACATTCAAGTTTTACGAACTGACATGCGCGTGGGTAGACGAGGGACATTACAAACTTCCGCAACATTCCAGTGAACTGTTAGAGGCGTGACAAACATTGAATTTGATAGACTCCAGAACAGTATTGTTTTCACGGATGGTCTCCCAGCTTTGACCAAGTCTCATTCATACACTCATGTTTTGATCAGCTCAAGCCATATGAGCACATTAAGACTTCTATGGGACAGAGCCAACAGATCATAACCATCATTGATGGTAGCTCTCCAGTCCAATGTGTAAGTATTTACAGATTTGTTGGCCGATTTGTGTGTATATGTATATAAGAAACATAGCTTCATATAAAAGGATGGTATCTAAGGTATTCAAATATTATTTTTCTTGTGTATGTGTGAAAACATGTGGGTACTCATTAGCAGCACCACCATCATTGAGGCGCTTCTAAAGAGTATCTTCTATAAGCCCCTCACCGAGATGATGTGGCCCTTCTATTAAGTGCCCACAACATATATTTTTCATGCGGAAACAAAAGAAATATTTTTCGAGTGATTTGTTTGTTTGTTTGATTTGAGGTTTAACGTCCCCGTCAACACTGTAAAGGTCATTGTGGAGACGTTGCTTCCAATTTTGTGGGACTTTTACCCGACATTGAGATGAAATGACATCTCAAGCCCTGTCGCCCGATGAAACCAATAGGGTTTATTTGCATGGACGGTCCGCCTTGCACCGCGGTTCCTGGACAGGCTTAGATCCTCTAAGCGGTATACCAGTACTAGTGTGCGGGCATGATGATGATTTCGTGTTTAACGACGCGTCAACCCTCTTTGTGGGTCATAAGCGTCAAACGGTTAATGGTTAAACGGCAAGAATAATTATGATGATATTAAAAGTAAAAAGTCAGACTGATAATGTATAAAAATCTGAAACAGTTAAATCTTATGAAAAAGTCCAATTTCTTTTAAGAATAAAATAATATTATCAACAGGTACATCTCGAAACAGTTGTTGCAAAGTGTCAGCTTTGAAATATAAAATACGTGAGGGTGAAAAGTCAACACAGTCAATTAAGATATGTTTCACAGTGAATGGCTGATCACAACCTACACAAGAAGGCTGATCATCACCATTAAAAATATAAGAATGAGTAACTCTAGTATGGCCGATGCGCAGTCATGTTAATACTACGTCCTCTTTTCTGGAAAACTGTGGAGGACAGCATTTTGTACTAACGACAGGTTAAATGGCATGGAGTTTGTTATTTATTGCACGGTCCCATTCGCTTTGCCATTCCGACAAGATGTATCTGTTGATAAATGGTTTAAAATTATTAAAGGGAATTTTAAAAACAGATGGATCAAGATTGAGCGATTCCTTTGCTTTCTTGTCAGCATATTCATTGCCGACAATGCCAATATGGCTCGGAAGCCAGCAAAACAAGATTTGGTGTGTTTCAGAAATTTCATGATGTTTTTCGATCAATTTTTGAATTTGAGGATTTTTAGATGATGAATGGTCTAAAGCCTAAAGCACAGAATGTGAATCAGAAAATATAATTGCTTTTTGAATTGTTGAAGAACTGATAAAATCTAAAGCTAGGTCTATTGCTTTGGCTTCAGCTGTAAAAATAGATGAACCATCTGGAAGGCGCATGGTTTTGTGCGTATCTTTAGAAACATACGCACAACCAACTTTATCTCCTTCTTTGGAACCATCAGTATAGACTTGCTGGTAATCATCGTAACGTGATTGCAGTACCTGAAAGTTTTGTTTGAGAAGTATCGGATTTGATTCGGATTTTTTGCCATCATGTAAATCGAACAGAATAGAAGGTTGTTTAATACACCAAGATGAAACTTCGGCAGTTTCATGTTTTAGAATATTTTTAAGGTCGATACCTGAATTTTCCAGCAGTGGTAAAATACGTAATCCAAAAGGTTTAATTGCTGTGGGTTTAGTTTCATACCTATCTACAAATTGAGGTGGAAATGAAATTTTGGATGCCGGGTTAGATGGATTTGCAGCAAGTCTAATAGCATACTGAAGAGAAAGTTTCTCTCTGCGCGAGGTTAAAGATGGTTCACCTGCTTCTACTTAAAGGCTTAATACGGGAGAAGTACGGAAGGCTCCCATGGCCAGACGAAGGCCTTGGTGATGGATAGTATCCAAGGATTTTAAATAGGACTTTCTGGCAGAACCATAAACAACAGACCCATAATCTAATTTAGATCTTATTAAAGACCGGTAAAGATGTAATAAAGTATACCGATCTGCTCCCCAACTTGTATGAGCTAAAACTTTCAAAAGATTCAAAGCTTTTAAGCATTTCGCTTTAAGATATTTAATATGGGGAATAAAAGATAACTTTTGATCAAATATGACCCCAAGAAATTTGGCTTCTTCAACAACAGGAATTTGTGATCCGTATAAAAACAGGGAAGGATGTTCGTGTTTCTTCCGTAGTTTACAAAAATGAACACACTGCGTTTTCGACTTGGAGAACTTGAAACCATTTTTATCAGTCCATTCTTCTATTCTTTTTAAATTTTGTTGTAACTTTCGTTCAATTGTTTTCATATTTTTTGAACGGTAACATATACAAAAATCATCAACATACAATGAACAATCAGTTTTGTCGTCCTAACATTGTACAATATTGTTTATTTTGATGTTAAATAGCGTAGATGAAAGAATACTACCCTGTGGGACACCCTGTTCTTGATCATAGAAATCTGACACGGTAGACCCCACACGCACCTGAAACATGCGCTCCCCTAAAAAGCTTTCAATAAAACTGGGAAGTTTTCCTCTTAAGCCAATGTTATGTAGATCTTTCAATATTCCATAACGCCATGTTGTATCATATGCTTTCTCCAAGTCGAAAAAGACAGCTACTACGTGTTCTTTGTTAATAAAAGCATCTCGTATAAATGTTTCTAATCTTATTAAATTGTCATTGGTACTACGTTCCGAACGAAAGCCCGATTGATATTCTGATGATGATGATGATTTCGTGTTTAACGACGCGTCAACCCTCTTGGTGGGTCATAAGCGTCAGTCGGTTAATGGTTAAATGGCATTAATAATTATGACGATATTAAAAGTAACGAGTCAGAATGATAATGTATAAAAATCTGAAACAGTTAAATCTTATGAAAAAGACCAATTTCTTTTAAGAATAAAATAATGTTATCAACAGGTACATCTCGAAACAGTTGTTGCAAAGTGCCAGCCCTGAAATATAAAATACGTGAGGGTGAAAAGTCAACACAGTCAATTAAGATATGTTTCACAGTGAATGGCTGATCACAACCTACACAAGAAGGCTGATCATCACCATTAAAAATTTAAGAATGAGTAACTCTAGTATGGCCGATGCGCAGTCGTGTTAATACTACGTCCTCTTTTCTGGAAAACTGTGGAGGAGAGCATTTTGTACTAACGACAGGTTTAATGGCATGGAGTTTGTTATTTACTGCACGGTCCCATTCGCCTTGCCATTCCGACAAGATGTATCTATTGATAAATGGTTTAAAATTATTAAAAGGAATTTTTTAAACAGATGGATCAAGATTGAGCGATTCCTTTGCTTTCTTGTCAGCATATTCATTGCCGACAATGCCAATATGGCTCGGAAGCCAACAAAACAAGATTTGGTGTGTTTTAGAAATTTCATGATGTTTTTCGATCAATTTTTGAATTTGAGGATTTTTAGATGATGAATGGTCTAAAGCCTTAAGCACAGAAAGTGAATCAGAAAATATAATTGCTTTTTGAATTGTTGAAGAACTGATAAAATCTAAAGCTAGGTCTATTGCTTTGGCTTCAGCTGTAAAAATAGATGAACCATCTGGAAGGCGCATGGTTTTGTGCGTATCTTTAGAAACATACGCACAACCAACTTTATCTCCTTCTTTGGAACCATCAGTATAGACTTGCTGGTAATCATCGTAACGTGATTGCAGTACCTGCAAGTTTTGTTTGAGAAGTATCGGATTTGATTCGGATTTTTTGCCATCATGTAAGTCGAACAGAATAGAAGGTTGTTTAATACACCAAGATGGAACTTCGGCGGTTTCATGTTTTTGAATATTTTTAAGGTCGATACCTGAATTTTCCAGCAGTGGTAAAATACGTAATCCAAAAGGTTTAATTGCTGTGGGTTTAGTTTCATACCTATCTACAAATTGAGGTCGAAATGAAATTTTGGATGCCGGGTTAGATGGATTTGCAGCAAGTCTAATAGCATACTGAAGAGAAAGTTTCTCTCTGCGCGAGGTTAAAGATGGTTCACCTGCTTCTACATAAAGGCTTAATACGGGAGAAGTACGGAAGGCGCCCATGACCAGACGAAGGCCTTGGTGATGGATAGTATCCAAGGATTTTAAATAGGACTTTCTGGCAGAACCATAAACAACAGACCCATAATCTAATTTAGATCTTATTAAAGATCGGTAAAGATGTAATGAAGTATACCGATCTGCTCCCCAACTTGTATGAGCTAAAACTTTCAAAAGATTCAAAGCTTTTAAGCATTTCGCTTTAAGATATTTAATATGGGGAATAAAAGATAACTTTTGATCAAATATGACCCCAAGAAATTTGGCTTCTTCAACAACAGGAATTTGTGATCCGTATAAAAACAGGGAAGGATGTTCGTGTTTCTTCCGTAGTTTACAAAAATGAACACACTGCGTTTTCGACTTGGAGAACTTGAAACCATTTTTATCAGTCCATTCTTCTATTCTTTTTAAATTTTGTTGTAACTTTCGTTCAATTGTTTTCATATTTTTTGAACGGTAACATATACAAAAATCATCAACATACAATGAACAATCAGTTTTGTCGTCCAAACATTGTACAATATTGTTTATTTTGATGTTAAATAGCGTAGTTGAAAGAATACTACCCTGTGGGACACCCTGTTCTTGATCATAGAAATCTGACACGGTAGACCCCACACGCACCTGAAACATGCGCTCCCCTAAAAAGCTTTCAATAAAACTGGGAAGTTTTCCTCTTAAGCCAATGTTATGTAGATCTTTCAATATTCCATATCGCCATGTTGTATCATATGCTTTCTCCAAGTCGAAAAAGACAGCTACTACGTGTTCTTTGTTAATAAAAGCATCTCGTATAAATGTTTCTAGTCTTATTAAATTGTCATTGGTACTACGTTCCGAACGAAAGCCCGATTGATATTCTGAAATGAGGTTGTTGGACTCTAAGTACCAGACTAATCTCTTGTTTAGCATTCTCTCCAATGTTTTACATAAACAACTTGTCAAAGCTATCGGACGATAATTTGTAGGTTCTGCATGATCTTTCCCTGGTTTCGGAATTGGTACAACTGTAGCTACACGCCAGCTCTCAGGACAGACCCCCGTTTCCCAAATATTATTAAAGATATCTAAAAGTGTTGTAAGAGAACTTTTTGGCAGATGCTTAAGCATCTGATAATGAATTTCATCGGGGCCGGTTGCCGTATCATGTGATTTTTCAATGGCTTCAACGAGTTCAGATAAGTTAAAAGGTGGCAGATGCTTAAGCATCTGATTATGAATTTCATCGGGGCCGGTTGCCGTATCATGTGATTTTTCAATGGCTTCAACGAGTTCGGATAAGTTAAAAGGTTTGTTGTATTCTTCGTGATTAAGTGATTTAAAGTTTAGATTTCTTTTGTCTTGGTCCTTTTTGACATTTCTAAAAGTGTCAGAGTAATTACGCGATGATGAATTTCTCAAGAATGTGTGCCCAAGAGTATCTGAAATATCTTTTTTTGTTGAAGCTATTGTGTCAAATTCAGTATTTAAGTGTGTAAAACTAGAAGACTTTGTTTTTCCTGAAATTTTTCGTACCATATCCCAAACCTTTTAATGGGGGTTTTATAGTTCAATTTGGAGACATATTCTCTCCATGACTTTCGTTTGGAAGCTCGGATTGTTCTTTAGCTCTAAAAACTTTAACGTCGTTGAGCTTTTCTGAAGTGGGATTTTTGCAGAACTTATTTAGAGCCTGTTTACGCTTTTTAATAGCTTCTTTACAGTCATTATTAAACCAAGGCTTGCTTTTCTTAGTATTTGTGGAGGTCTTTGGAATGCATTGTTCTGATATGTTAATAAGTGTATCTGTGAAAGCAGAAACAATGTCGGATGATTCATTAAAATGATCAATTGATAACTCTTCTTCACATAAATTATGGAATAATTCCCAGTCGGCTTTATTCATTTTCCACTTCTGGTTACAGTCTTCATCTGGTTCGTTTACGCTCTCAATTATAACAGGGAAGTGATCACTTCCGCACTGATCATCATGAACAGACCAGTCATAGTCCAAGAAGAAAGATGGGTGACACAAAGAGAGATCTAAAGAAGACAAATGACCTGTCGCAGGGTGAAGGTAAGTATAAGATTTATCATTCATCAAGCAAAGATCGCTCTTTGCAATAAAATCTTCGACAAGTGCTCCTCTGTTATTGATATCTTTACAGCCCCATAGAATATTGTGACCATTGAAGTCGCCAACTAAAAGATATGGCGATGGAAGTTGACTCAGCAATGAGTCAAGATGTTCGGGCTTTAAAGAAAATGAGGGTGGGATATATAGAGAGCAAATTGTAGTTTCTTTATCCAGAGAAACCGATACTCCTACAGCTTGTAGGTCTGTTTTTATTTTGATCTCTCTTTGTGGTAAACATGATTTAACAAAAATTGAGCTGCCACCAGATGGTTTGTTACCATCAGAATAGATATAGTTGTATGTATTGAAACCCCTGTCATCTATGTTGTCATCAGTTTTTAAAAAAGTTTCTTGCAAACAAAACACCGATGGGGTTAGTAGCGAAATAAGTAATAAGAGTTCATTATAATTCGATTTAAGACCTCGACAATTCCATTGTATTATTTTGTGTTTTAAATCCATTTTAAGGAGAGATATTTAAAGACTATGATGATGATGATTTCGTGTTTAACGACGCGTCAACCCTCTTTGTGGGTCATAAGCGTCAAACGGTTGATGGTTAAACGGCATGAATAATTATGATGATATTAAAAGTAAAAAGTCAGAATGATAATGTATAAAAATCTGAAACAGTTAAATCTTATGAAAAAGTCTAATTTCTTTTAAGAATAAAATAATATTATCAACAGGTACATCTCGAAACAGTTGTTGCAAAGTGTCAGCTTTGAAATATAAAATACGTGAGGGTGAAAAGTCAACACAGTCAATTAAGATATGTTTCACAGTGAATGGCTGATCACAACCTACACAAGAAGGCTGATCATCACCATTAAAAATATAAGAATGAGTAACTCTAGTATGGCCGATGCGCAGTCGTGTTAATACTACGTCCTCTTTTCTGGAAAACTGTGGAGGAGAGCATTTTGTACTAACGACAGGTTTAATGGCATGGAGTTTGTTATTTATTGCACGGTCCCATTCGCCTTGCCATTCCGACAAGATGTATCTGTTGATAAATGGTTTAAAATTGTTAAAAGGAATTTTAAAAACAGATGGATCAAGATTGAGCGATTCCTTTGCTTTCTTGTCAGCATATTCATTGCCGACAATGCCAATATGGCTCGGAAGCCAACAAAACAAGATTTGGTGTGTTTTAGAAATTTCATGATGGTTTTCGATCAATTTTTGAATTTGAGGATTTTTAGATGATGAATGGTCTAAAGCCTTAAGCACAGAAAGTGAATCCGAAAATATAATTGCTTTTTGAATTGTTGAAGAACTGATAAAATCTAAAGCTAGGTCTATTGCTTTGGCTTCAGCTGTAAAAATAGATGAACCATCTGGAAGGCGCATGGTTTTGTGCGTATCTTTAGAAACATACGCACAGCCAACTTTATCTCCTTCTTTGGAACCATCAGTATAGACTTGCTGGTAATCATTGTAACGTGACTGCAGTACCTGAAAGTTTTGTTTGAGAAGTATTGGATTTGATTCGGATTTTTTTCCATCATGTAAGTCGAACAGAATAGAAGGTTGTTTAATACACCAAGATGGAACTTCGGCGGTTTCATGTTTTTGAATATTTTTAAGGTCGATACCTGAATTTTCCAGCAGTGGTAAAATACGTAATCCAAAAGGTTTGATTGCTGTGGGTTTTGTTTCATACTTATCTACAAATTGAGGTCGAAATGAAATTTTGGATGCCGGGTTAGATGGATTTGCAGCAAGTCTGATAGCATACTGAAGAGAAAGTTTCTCTCTGCGCGAGGTTAAAGATGGTTCACCTGCTTCTACATAAAGGCTTAATACGGGAGAAGTACGGAAGGCTCCCATGGCCAGACGAAGGCCTTGGTGATGGATAGTATCCAAGGATTTTAAATAGGACTTTCTGGCAGAACCATAAACAACAGACCCATAATCTAATTTAGATCTTATTAAAGACCGGTAAAGATGTAATAAAGTATACCGATCTGCTCCCCAACTTGTATGAGCTAAAACTTTCAAAAGATTCAAAGCTTTTAAGCATTTCGCTTTAAGATATTTAATATGTGGAATAAAAGATAACTTTTGATCAAATATGACCCCAAGAAATTTGGCTTCTTCAACAACAGGAATTTGTGATCCGTATAAAAACAGGGAAGGATGTTCGTGTTTCTTCCGTAGTTTACAAAAATGA
This sequence comes from Lucinisca nassula, assembly GCA_963580285.1. Lineage (NCBI taxonomy): Eukaryota > Metazoa > Mollusca > Bivalvia > Lucinida > Lucinidae > Lucinisca > Lucinisca nassula. The sequence continues at coordinate 43,752,053 of OY757020.1, forward strand.
ACACACTGCGTTTTCGACTTGGAGAACTTGAAACCATTTTTATCAGTCCATTCTTCTATTCTTTTTAAATTTTGTTGTAACTTTCGTTCAATTGTTTTCATATTTTTTGAACGGTAACATATACAAAAATCATCAACATACAATGAACAATCAGTTTTGTCGTCCAAACATTGTACAATATTGTTTATTTTGATGTTAAATAGCGTAGTTGAAAGAATACTACCCTGTGGGACACCCTGTTCTTGATCATAGAAATCTGACAGGGTAGACCCCACACGCACCTGAAACATGCGCTCCCCTAAAAAGCTTTCAATAAAACTGGGAAGTTTTCCTCTTAAGCCAATGTTATGTAGATCTTTCAATATTCCATAACGCCATGTTGTATCATATGCTTTCTCCAAGTCGAAAAAGACAGCCACTACGTGTTCTTTGTTAATAAAAGCATCTCGTATAAATGTTTCTAGTCTTATTAAATTGTCATTGGTACTACGTTCCGAACGAAACCCCGATTGATATTCTGAAATGAGGTTGTTGGACTTTAAGTACCATACTAATCTCTTGTTTATCATTCTCTCCAATGTTTTACACAAACAACTTGTCAAAGCTATCGGACGATAATTTGTAGGTTCTGCATGATCTTTCCCTGGTTTCGGAATTGGTACAACTGTAGCTACACGCCAACTCTCAGGACAGACCCCCGTTTCCCAAATATTATTAAAGATATCTAAAAGTGTTGTAAGAGAACTTTTTGGCAGATGCTTAAGCATCTGATAATGAATTTCATCGGGGCCGGTTGCCGTATCATGTGATTTTTCAATGGCTTCAATGAGTTCGGATAAGTTAAAAGGTGTGTTGTATTCTTCGTGATTAAGGGATTTGAAGTTAAGTTTTCTTTTCTCCTGGTCCTTTTTGAAATTTCTAAAAGTGTCAGAATAATTACGCGATGATGAATTTCTCAAGAATGTGTGACCAAGAGTATCTGAAATATCTTTTTTTGTTGAAGCTATTGTGTCAAATTCAGTATTTAAATGTGTAAAACTAGAGGACTTTGTTTTTCCTGAAATTTTTCGTACCATATCCCAAACCTTTTTAATGGGGGTTTTGTAGTTCAATTTGGAGACATATTCTCTCCATGACTTTCGTTTTGAAGCTCGGATTGTTCGCCGAGCTTTAGCTCTAAAAACTTTTACGTCGTTTAGCTTTTCTGAAGTGGGACTTTTGCAGAACTTATTTAGAGCCTGTTTACGCTTTTTAATAGCTTCTTTACAGTCATTATTATACCAAGGCTTGCTTCTCTTAGTATTTGTGGAGGTCTTTGGAATGCATTGCTCTGATATATTAATAAGTGTATCTGTGAAATCAGAAACAATGTCAGATGATTCATTTAAGTGATCAACTGATAACTCTTCTTCACATAAATTATGGAATAATTCCCAGTCGGCTTTATTCATTTTCCATTTCTGGTTACAGTCTTCATCTGGTTCGTTTACGCTCTCTATTATAACAGGAAAGTGATCACTTCCGCACTGATCATCATGAACAGACCAGTCATAGTCCAAGAAGAGAGATGGGTGACACAAAGAGAGATCTAAAGAAGACAAATGACCTGTCGCAGGGTGAAGGTAAGTATAAGATTTATCATTCATCAAGCAAAGGTCGTTCTTTGCAATAAAATCTTCGACAAGTGCTCCTCTGTTATTGACATCTTTACAGCCCCATAGAATATTGTGACCATTGAAGTCGCCAACTAAAAGATATGGCGATGGAAGTTGACTCAGCAATGAGTCAAGATGTTCGGGCTTTAAAGAAAATGAGGGTGGGATATATAGAGAGCAAATTGTAGTTTCTTTATCCAGAGAAACCGATACTGCTACAGCTTGAAGGTCTGTTTTTAATTTGATCTCTCTTTGTGGTAAACATGATTTAACAAAAATTGAGCTGCCACCAGATGGTTTGTTACCATCAGAATAGATATAGTTGTATGTATTGAAACCCCTGACATCTATGTTGTCATCAGTTTTTAAAAAAGTTTCTTGCAAACAAAACACCGATGGGGTTAGTAGCGAAATAAGTAATAAGAGTTCATTATAATTTGATTTAAGACCTCGACAATTCCATTGTATTATTTTGTGTTTTAAATCCATTTTAAGGAGAGATATTTAAAGACTAGAAACTATTATGGAGGTGCAATTGGTGATATAGATCTGCTACCACCAGCTCGTGGTGTGGCAGACCTCGATCTGTTATTGCCACTTGGTGATGATGGAGTTTCAGTCAACTCCATATCACTGTCACTCAAAGATCCGAATCTGTTCTGAAATTTTATATTGTCTCTTTCCATTTTACGTTGTCTGTCTGTTTGTCTTTGAGACAATTGATGTTTTTTGATCGGATCTTGCGACCCCTTATTAGTTCGACCTGAGTTGGGTTTCTCTTTTACATTCGGCGCTGGCTTCGGTACGGTCGCTGTCGACCGATCCGAAGCAACCTGGATTGCGCCTTTTGATAAATTGGTTGAACTTTGTGGTGCTGGAGTGGATTTACTCCATGCACCAGACTTTTTCAGTTCAGCAATGTATGATTCAGCAGTCTGTGTTGCGGAGCTGGTACATTTTACACCAGCACCCTTTGTGATGCTGGCGAAACTGGTGGTTGGTGTTATGTATCGCTCTTCGACAATCTTCCGCGCTTCTGGGAATGTTATCCCCCTTTGGTACTTGACAGTGAGTATTTCTTTTTCTTTTTTCCATGCCGGACAGTCTCGGGAGAAAACAGCATGTTTGCCATCACAATTTACGCATTTGGGTTCATTTTTGCAGTTGAGGTGATTATCAACATGCTTTTCTTCACCACAATTAGGACAGAGTTTTTTTCTCTGACATCTGCTTTCGTGATGGCCAAAAGCCTGACAAGAGTAACATCTAAGAGGGTTTGGGATGTATACCTCTACGTTAATGGAAAGATATGCTACTTTGATTTTCTTGGGTAGAATTGGTGTATTAAAAGTCAACACATAAGTTGCTGTTGGTTTTAGTACACCATTTCTACGAACTTGAATGTTACGAACACCAACAACTCCCTGATCCTTAAGGTTATCGACTATCTCTTCATCTGAACAAGGGCGCAGTTCTGGACTGCGAATCACTCCCTTAGATGAATTGAGCGTGTTATGTAAAGCGACTTTAACTTTTAGATCAAAGAGTTTGTTGGTGTTGAGCAGGCTTACCACTTGCTGTTTTTTCTCGACTTCCAAGAGAAGATCACCCGATTTGAGTTGTTTTATACTCTTAGGGTGTCCGGCAATGGAGAGAATACTTTTCTCGATGACGAAGGGGGAAAGGCTAGATACAGTTCGTGTATCGTCAAGTGACGTAACGACCAAGAAACGCGGAACATTGTCAAAATTTGGTTCAGCAGACTGCTGACTAGATTGTTGACTTGACTGCTGACTGGATTGTTGACTGTGTTCATCCGATTCGGATGAATCTTCTTGTTTTTTACGTTTAGGTGCGTTGTGGTTAGGTGATTTGCGGTTATGTTTTTTTCCAGGAGCCATAAGAAAAAAAATTCTAGTTTCGTCCCAAGTGCTCTCCGCCCTCCGTGGAGCCCTACAAGGGAACACCATACTGGAGTGGTTATCCAACTCGCAGATGTTAGAGATACACGTGAGATATACTCGTATAAACAAAATGCCTACACGATTGATCCGTTAAGCCACCGCCTTCTAGAGATAAAAAGACAGAAAAGGGTAAGGTAAATGGGCATATGGTTGGTATCAGGAAAGATACAAAAAGAGTTGAAGAGAAAGCAAAGCGGTATCTCTAGGGCTCGGCGTGACCAGCCGATTGACCGTGCCGGACCGCACGGCCACCCGTCTACACCGAAAAGCCAGGCCAAAGAGGCGTGTTGGGCACCTGAAGCACCGCCACCTCAGGTAACCCTCAACCTCCAGGATCCCTTCTTCCGGTTTACAGGACGCCACCCACGGCAAACAGGTGGTACTTCCTTTAGCTCTTCCCAGTGGGCACATTGACCACAGCAGCAACGTGCCCAGTGGGAATTGAGCCCCCAGGGCCACGGCAAGGCAGGAAGTCTAATACCTGGGGGACCAGTATTCCAAAGGAGAATGGTATAACTGCGTACATTTCCGGCAATCAAGCAATAAATATTACTTGATATAATGTTCAGTTTATAACCGGCATGACAAACAGTGTCAATCTTGATGAAGTGTTCTCATAAAACAAGAGGGCCATGATGGCCCTGGATCGCTCACCTGATCCTTATGGAAGGCAATAGTAATTTTGGCTGACAGTGACTCAAGGAACATTTCAAAATCAATCTAGCTATTTAGGAACTTAAGTCATTTTAAGTGTCATACTTTTTTTTCTGGTGGCTATCGTGTTCAGTGGAAAATTGTCAGTGTCACTTGTGGAACATTCCTTCAAAATTGTTTTCTTTTTTTTTAGGAAGAAGTCATTGAAAAGTTCCCTTTGACAATACAGCACCGACTTGTATGTCACTATCTGGGCACCTTGTGGACATTAATGGTCAGGTCCTAGTGCACCAGACTGTGATGAATGGGCTCAGTCTAACTTAACTAGCAATGACTCATGGTGACAAGGGAGGAGAGGGTGTCCATCTCTTTGACAATACAGAGCTGACTTGTATGTCACTATCTGGGCACCTTGTGGACATTGAAAAGAACACGCTCAGTCTAACTAACAATGGTAACAAAGGGAGTGTGGGCGCGGGAGGGGGCGGGGAGGGGGAGGGGGAGGGGATGGCTTTGAAAAAGGTAACACTTTATTCCTAAAATACCCCTCCTGATCAAGGTATTACAAAAGAGGTCAATTCTGAGCAAGTTTGATGTTGATTGGACTAAAACTGGCCTCTAGAGTGTCAACAAGGTTTTCTTTAATTTAACCTACTCCCCTCTTTTTGACCCCACATGACCAATATACGAACTTGACCAAGATATTGTCAAGATTATCATCCTGAGCAAGATTGATGATATTTAGACTAAAATTGCCGTCTTTAGAGTGTAAACAAGTTTTTTTCTGATTTGACCTACTGACCTTTTTTTTGACCATACATGACCAATGTTCGAACTTGATCTAGATATTGTAGAGATGATCATTCAGGGCAAGTCTGAGAACTGTGGCCTCTAGAGTGTTAACAAGTTTTTTCTATGATTTGACCTACTGACCTACTTTTTGACCCGGCATGACATGTATTTGAACTTAACTGAGATATTGTCAGGATGATCATTCTGAGCAAGTTTGAAGATGATTGGACCAAAACTGTGGCCTCTCGAGTGTTAACAAGGTTTTTTTATGGTTTGATCTACTGACCTACTTTTTGACCCCACATGACCCATATTAGAACGAGATATAGGCAGGATGATCATTCTGAGCAAGTTTGTGGATGACTGGCCAAAAACTGTGACCTCTACAGTGTGTGTGTGAATTCGGGTTTAACGTCGCTTTCAACAATTTTTCAGTCATGTCACGACGGTGTCTGGTTGCGACAGGGAGCTCAATGCTCACTTTTATAGGGCTGCCTCACTGAAGTATCATGTCCCAGACACATTACATGATACCACACCCAGTCACATTATCCTGACACTGGGTCGACAAGTCCTAACTCTACCCCGTAAATCTGAGTGCCGAGCGAGGAGCAGCTAGTATCATTTTAATGACTTTGGTATGTCGCGGCCCGGGATCGAATCCGTGACCTCCCGTTCCCCGGAGCGGACACTCTACCAACTGAGCTATTGGGGCCGGTGTGACATCTACAGTGTTAACAAGGTTTTTCTATGATCTGACCTACTGACCTTCGTTTTGACCCGAAATGACCCATATTCAAACTTGACCGAGATATTGTCAGGATGAACATTCTCAGCATGTTTGAGGATGATTTGCAAAACACTGTGGCCTCTGTGTTAACAAGATTTTTCTGTGATTTGACCTACTGACCTACTTTTTGACCCGATATGACCAATATTCAAACTCGACCAAGATATTGACAGGATGAACATTCTGAGCGCGTTTGAGGATGATTGGACCAAAACTGTGGCCTCTAGAGTGTTAAGAAGGTTTTTCTATGAGCTGACCTACTATTTGACCCGACATGACCCACATTCGAACTTGTCCAACATATTGGCAGGGTGATCATTCTGAGCAAGTTTGAGGATGACTGGAACAAAACTGTGGCCTCTAGAGTGTTAACAAAGTTTTTCTATGATCTGACCTATTTTTTGACCCGAAATGACCCATATTCAAACATGACCTAGATATTGCAAGGATGAACATTTTGAGCATGTTTGAGGATGATTGGACCAAAACTGTGGCCTTTAGAGTGTTAACAAGGTTTTTCTATGATTTGACCTACTGACCTACTTTTTGACCCGACATGACCCATATTCGAACTTGACCTAGATATTATCAGGATGACCATTCTGAGCAAGTTTGAGGATGATTGGACCAAAACTGGCTTCTAGAGTGCTAACAAGGTTTTTCTGTGGTTTGACCTACTTTTTGACCTGATGACCCATATTCACACTTGACCGAGATGTTATCAAGATGATGATCATCCTTAGCAAGTTTGAGGATGATTGGACCAACACTGTCGCCTCTAGAGTGTCAACAAGGTTTTCCTTTGATTTGACCTGGTGACCTACCCGACATGACCCATATTCGAACTTGTCCGACATATTGTCATGAGCAAGTTTGATGATGAGTGAATCAAAACTGTGGCCTCTAGAGTGTTAACATGAAAATTTTACGCACGCACGACGAGACCGGACATCTCACAGTCACAAAAGCTCACCATGACCTTTGGCTAGGTGAGCTAAAACATCTGATTTGGATCTACACTGTTTGCAAACATTGAGGCAAATTTTCTTTATAGCTCATAACACATAACTGTGATAAGAACATTTATATACGACAGTCAGTGCGGGTAGGCCTTTCTTTTTTGTATATTTTTCATACATATTTTACAGTTACCACCTACGCCACCCACTCAAAGTACTCAGGAAAGAACTAGTACTGCTCTGATGGGAGCTGTGGGTTAATTGTATCGATTCCTGGTCATTGCCTTCACTTCTGTTTGAGAACCTCTAAGCGTTTTACCAGTACTCATGTGCAGTCGGTTTCAGCTCTGCGTGGAAGTATCATGCAACCAATGTGCAGTCGGTTTCAGCTCTGCGTGGAAGTATCATGCAACCAATGTGCAGTCGGTTTCAGCTCTGCGTGGAAGTATCATGCAACCAATGTGCAGTCGGTTTCAGCTCTGCGTGGAAGTATCATGCAACCAATCTTTTTCTTCAAGCCCCGACGGGCCTTAAGACATGTTTGGTTATGGGTCTTCTTTTTGTGAATATTTCTCCAGTATAAAATTTTAATGTACAAAAATCAAACAGGGCAGAAAAAATTAGGTACATGGCCTGGGGTAGCAGACCATACTTTGGCCAGTTGCTCTATTGCGGGCTAGCTTGATGTTTCCAAAAAGTCAAAACTTTAATTTTACGTTACAGGTGCTTCAACAAGTCCCTGTGAGTCCATATACTGGTTAAAAAATTCTACATCAGTTCTAATCAAGAACTTGGAGAAAGACTTCCTCTTGTTAATCAGGAAAACTTAAAATGAATCAGATGTTTCAAAAGGTTACACAGACATTGAAAGTAGAACTTGCATTAAAGTGCACAGAACAACAAGTAACAAATGCGTTGAAGTCACTGAAAAGGTCTTACAAAGACATTCAAGATCATAATAACAAATCCGGAAATGACAAGAAGACACAGCCCTTCCAAAATGAGGTTGCTGTTGTTTTTTTAACAGAAACCAACAATTACTCCAGTAGCTACAGCTTCATCATTCACTTCATCTGAGGATATTGTTAAGGAAGAGAGGAATCATAAGGAAACATCCACATGATGACAAATAACCTTAAGAAGAATACACTACCACAGCGGCAATGTGCCCAGTGAGAATGCACTACCACAGTGGCAATGTGCCCAGTGAGAAATGAGCCCCCAGGGCCACGACAAGGCAGGAAGTCTTATACCTTGGGGCAAACGTTTGTCAGAAGAAAAGTGGAGATGCAGTATGGAGTAATTACTTACTTGTGATATCGGAACTCACCACCCACCCAAACCCACACCCCTCCCCCACCTCATGCCTTGCTCCCGCGCCTATAATTGAAGAGGCTTTTGATTATATGTACCGGGAACATTTATATTTAAAAGCTGGCGCGATTTGGTTTATGACCCAATAATGTAGAAAAGACGGCAAAAACTATCTCTGGGGGCTGATCAGCGCCCTTGCTATTAGCTTTCTGTGAAGTACAAATGCCAATGATGATTCTGATTTCGAGTTTAATGGACGGCGCGTCAAATCTCTTTGTGGGTCAGAAGTGTCAAGCGGTTAATGATCAAACTGTATGAAGAATTATGAGGATATTAAAAGTAAAAAGTCAGAATGATAATGTATAAAAATCTGAAACCGTTAAATCTTATGAAACCATCCAATTTCTTTTAAGAATAAAATAATATTATCAACAGGTACATCTATATTCTACAGTTGGTCCAAACTTCATCCAGATGTGTGAATTTTAATACTTTTATTCGATTGTCGAAATTTACTCTCGGACTACCGGGTTTTACACCCTTTACACTACACGAAGAGCATAAAAATTATAGTTTATGGTCATATCAGAAAGTGTGTGAAGCTCTCATCTTTCTACTTGACAATATTTACCAAAGATTTGGAACTAAGTTATTTAGACGAGTTGTGGGTATTCCGATAGGTACTTATTGCGCACCCCTTGTGGCTGATCTGTTTTTGTTTTGTTATGAGAGAGACTTCATGATGTCCCTTTCTGCTGAAAACCATTCTGAAATCATTGAAGCTTTTAGCTCGACTCGATATTTGGATGACTTATTAAATATTGACAATACCTATTTCGACGGTCACCGGAAAGACCGAAATCATCGGAATCTATCGCAACCACCCTGTAAATGACAGAAATCACCAGCGTATGTTTGGGTGGGGTTAATATAGGGTTTGGCAAGTGTGATGTGCGGTTGGTAGGGGTAAGGAAGGGTGGGAAGGAGGGGTAGGGTGGGAAGGAGGGGTAGGGCGGGTAGTAGCATACTGAAATCCCAGTGGAAATCACTGAAATCAGCATCGATTTTAGTGCGCGGTACCAAAATAAAGTTTTACTGTTGTAAATAAAAGGAGTTCTTGGGAAAGAAAGAATTTAAGCACTTCCAGACAATCTTAATTGCACCGACTTTGATAAGTCAAGTAACACATGTACGTTTAATCCTGAAAAATATATAATGGCCTTCAAAAATAAGCAGTTTATTTGCAAGGTAAGCTTGGCCGACTTTCCATGCATAGAATGCACCAAAGAGTACGAAAATGGCGTTCTTGAATGTCACAATTGTACAATTTAGGTGCACAGATGTTGCGAACAAATGACTGCCTCTGCGTTTCGTGCCTGTGCAATTAAATCAGGAACTTTATTTTGTAAAAAAAATGTTGTTTCATTGCGAATTATTATGACGCACAAGCAGGACTTGATATTACATTGAATCTACATGAATCATGTCATACATTTGCCGGTTCAATAATACGCAGGCTCTGTTTGGACTCAAAACATAGATTGTGGGAACTCGTTTTGAACAACATGATGCGATTCTAACTAGTTCCTACAATATCAGCGCAAACTCAATCATATCTAAGATATCAATCTTAACGCGATTATTGATAAATCGAATATCTAGATATGTTTATTGAGTGATCGATATGACACCTATGCAATGAAGATTCCGGTAAACCCCACATAAAACAGGGAAAAGGGGGGTTTGCTGGGGTGTACATGTATATTTTGTTTTAACATTTCAGCTTAAAACATAGATCATGCCATCTTATTTAGAAGCTCCTCAACGAGGCGGATATAACGAGTATCCAAAACCTATGTTTTGTCGTCAAGCTCAGTCCGATGCGCGTCTGACAAGTATTTACAATCTATGTTTTGCTCCCAACATAGCTCTGCTCTAAATGTACATTGTGGATACCCTTTCAAATAGAACGGCTATTGTACCATCCCGCCCATCGGGGCTAGAAGAAATAGATAGGCTGCATGATGCTTCCAGGCAGAGCTGAATCCGACCGTACACGAGTACTGGTAAACCGCTTAGAGGATATAAGCCTGCCCAGGCAATGCGGTACGAGTCCGTCCATGGTTGATGATGATGATGATTTCGTGTTTAATGACGCGTCAACCCTCTTTGTGGGTCATAAGCGTCAAACGGTCAATGGTTAACGGCAATGAGAATTATGAGGTTTTTCAATAATAAAAAAGTTAGTTTGATATGTATAAAAATCTTAAACAGTTAAATCTTATGAAAAAGTCCATTTTTTTAAGAATAAAATAATATTTTCAAAAGGTACATCTTGAAACAATTGTTGCAAAGTGTCAGCTTTGAAGTATAAGTTACGGACTGTGAAAAGTCTACACATTCAATTAGAATATGTTTCACAGTGAATGACTGATCACAGCCTACACAGAAAGGCTGTTCATCACCATTTAAAATAAAAGAATGAGTAACTCTAGCATGGCCAATGCGCAGTCGTGTTAATACTACATCCTCTTTCCTGGAAAACTGTGGAGTAGAGCATTTAGTTCCAACGACAGGTTTAATGGCATGGAGTTTGTTATTTATTGCACGGTCCCATTCGCCTTGCCATTCCGAAAAGATGTATATATTGATAAATGGTTTAAAGTTATTAAAAGGAATTTTAAAAACAGACGGATCAAGATTGAGCGATTCCTTTGCTTTCTTGTCAGCAAACCCATTGCCGACAATGCCAATATGGCTCGAAAGCCAACAGAACAAGATTTGGTGCGTTTTAGAAATTTCTTGTTTTTCGATCAGTTTTTGTATTTGAGGATTTTTAGATGATGAATGGTCTAAAGCCTTAAGCACAGAAATTTAATCAGAAAATATAATTATGCCCCAAACTTTGAAAAAGTTGGAGGGGCATATTGCTTCTGCCTCGTTCGTCCGTTCGTCTGTTCGTCCGTTCGTCCGTCCGTTACGCTTTTGATGCATAGCATAACTAAAGAACCATGTATGCTAGGGTTTTGAAATTTCATACATGGATTCCTCGTGGAAAATTAGCTGACGCGTATTTTTTTTCTAGTCCGGATTATGCCCCCTTCAAGAGTAATTGCCCTTTGAAATTTTTTTAATAAAATCTTGTCAGCAAGATATATCAAAAACTATTGGAGCTAGAGCCTTGAAAGTTGGTGATTATATGGGTGGTGATGAGTAGATGAACTGATTAACTTTTGACAAAATTCTGAAAAATACTTTGTGAGTTATGGCCCTTTGTCATTTTGGTAATTTGTGCCCATTGTAATGTATGCTAAAAGTGATGCATAGCATAACTTTAGAACCGTGTATGCTGGGGTTTTGAAATTTCAAATATGGATTCCTCATGGAAAATTAGCTGACGCGTACTTTTTTTCTTGTCCGGATTATGCCCCTTTTAAGAGTTATTGCCGTTTGAAATTTTTTAAATAAAATTTTGTCAGCAAGATATCTCAAAAATTGTTGGAGCTAGAGCCTTGAAAGTTGGTGAATATATTGGTGGTGATGAGTAGATGAACTGATTAACTTTTGACGAAATTCCGAAAAATACTTTGTGAGTTATGGCCCTTTGTCATTTTGGTAATTTGTGCCCATTGTAATGTATGCTAAAAGTGATGCAAAGCATATCTTTAGAACCGTTTATTCTAGGGTTTTGAAATTTCATATATGGATTCCTCATTGAAAATTAGCTGATGCGTATTTTTTTTCTTGTCTGGATTATGCCCCTTTCAAGAGTTATTGCCCTTTGAAATTTTTTTAATAAAATTTTGTCAGCAAGATTTCTCAAAAACTATTGGAGCTAGAGCCTTCAAAGTTGGTGAATATATATTAGTGGTGATGAGTAGATGAACTGATTAACTTTTGACGAAATTCCGAAAAATACTTTGTGAGTTATGGCCCTTTGTCATTTTGGTAATTTGTGCCCATTGTAATGTATGCTAAAAGTGATGCATAGCATATCTTTAGAACCGTGTATGCTAGGGTTTTGAAATTTCATATATGGATTCCTCATGGAAAATTAGCTGACGCATATTTTTTTCTCGTCCGGATTATGCCCCTTTTAAGAGTTATTGCCCTTTGAAATTTTTTTAATAAAATCTTGTCAGCAAGATATCTCAAAAATTATTGGAGCTAGAGCCTTGAAAGTTGGTGAATAGATGGGTGGTGATGAGTAGATGGACTGATTAACTTATGACAAAATTCCGAAAAATACTTTGTGAGTTATGGCCCTTTGTCATTTTGGTAATTTGTGAAAAACTTTTGTCATCGTTCTAGCGCCTACACTTCTTCACCAATTTCAATATAACTTCACACAAATGTTCCTTATAAAAAAAACTCGAGCGAGTTCGACTTTCAAGGTCATGACCTCAAGGTCAAGGTCACTGTGGCTATTTTTAGAAAAACTTTGTCATCGCTCTTGCGCCTACATTTCTTCACAAATTTCAATATAACTTCACACAAATGTTCCTTATAAAAAAATCTCAAGCGAGTTTGACTTCAAAGTCATGACCTCAAGGTCAAGGTTACTGTGGCTATTTTTAGAAAAACTGTCATCGCTCTAGGGCCTTCATTTCTTCACCAATTTCAATGTAACTTCACACAAATGTTTCTTATGACAATATCTCAGCGAGTTCGACTTTCAAGGTCATGACCTCAAGGTCAAGGTCACTGTGGCTATTTTTAGAAAAACTTTGTCATCGCTCTAGTGCCTACATTTCTTCACCAATTTCAGTATAACTTCACACAAATGTTCCTTATAAAAAAATCTCGAGCGAGTTTGACTTCAAAGTCATGACCTCAAGGTCAAGGTCACTGTGGCTATTTTTAGAAAAACTTTGTCATCGCTCTAGGGCCTACATTTCTTCACCAATTTCAATATAACTTCACACAAATGTTTCTTACGACAATATCTCAGCGAGTTCGACTTTCAAGGTCATGACCTCAAGGTCAAGGTCACTGTGGCTATTTTAAAAAAAACTTTGTCATCTCACTAGCGCCTACATTTCTTCACTGATTTTTAATATAACTTCAAACAAATGTGCCTTATGACAATATCTTGAGCGAGGTCGACTTTCAAGGTCATGACCTCAAGGTCAAGGTCACTGTGGCTATTTTTAGAAAAACTTTGTCATTGCTCTAGCGCCTACATTTCTTCACTGATTTCAATATAACTTCACACAAATGTTCCTTATGACAATATCTCAAGTGTGTTCGATTTTCAGTGTCATGACCTCAAGGTCAAGGTCACTGTAGCTATTTTTAGAAAAAAAAATTGTCATCGCTCTAGCGCCTACATTTCTTCACCGATTTCAATATAACTTCACACAAATGTTCCTTACGACAATATCTCTAGCGAGTTCCACTTTCAAGGTCAAGGTCACTGTGGCTATTTTTAGAAAAACTTTGTCAATGCTCTAGTGCTTACATTTCTTCACCGATTTCAATATAACTTCACACAAATGTTCCTTATGACAATATCTCAAGCCATTTCAACTTTCAAGGTCAAGGTCACAATGGCTATTTTAGAAAAACTTCGCTATCGCTCCAGCGCCTACATTTCTTCACCGATTTTAATATAACTTCACACACATGATCCTGATGACAATACCTCGAAAGAGTTTGACTTTCAAGGTCAAGGTCACTGTGGCTATTTTTAGAAAACCTTTTTCATTGCTCTAGCGCTTACATTTTTTCACCAATTTCAAAATCGATTCACACAAATGTTCCTTATGACAATATCTGTACCGAGTTCCATTTTCAAGGTCAAGATCACTGTGACTATTTTTAGAAAAACTTTGTCAATACTCTAGCGCTTACATTTCTTCACCAATTTCAATATTATTTCACACAAATGTTCCTTAAGACAATATCTCGAGCGATTTCAACTTTCAAGGTCAAGGTCAATGTGGCTATTTTTTTGAAAAAACTGTCATCGCCCTAGCGACTACATTTCTTCACTGATTTCAATATAACTTCACACAAATGTTCCTTATGATAATACCTCGAGTGAGTTTGACTTTCAAGGTCAAGGTCACTGTGGCTATTTTTAGAAAAACTTTGACATGGCTCTAGCGCTTACATTTCTTCACCGATTTCAGTATAGCTTCACACAAATGTTCCTTATGACAATATCTCGAACTATTTCGACTTTCAAGGTCAAGGTCACTGGGGCTATTTTTAGAAAATCTTTGTCATCGCTCTAGTGCCTACATTTATTGATGGATGTTAATAGAACTTCACACAAATGTTTCTTATGGTACTATCTCGAGTTGCTTGGTCATGACCTCAAGGTCAAGGTCACTATGGCTATTTTTAGAAAAACTTTGTCATTGCTCTACCGCCTACATTTATGATTTTACTCTAACTTCACACAAATGATGCTTATGATAATATCTTGAGCAAGATCTACTTCGCGGCCATGGCCTCAAGTCAAGGTCCCTATGACTATTTTTAGAGAAATATTGCCATCACTCTAGAACCTACATTTATGGATGGATTTTTAAACAAACTTTACACAAATGTTGCATATGTTAATATCTCAAGCAAGTTGGACTTTTTGCCATTTCAGTGTTTTCCACACACGAAGTTGTGTTGTGCGAGGGGATTTGTATCGCATGCGATGCCTTGTTTTTTTTTAATAAAATCTTGTCAGCAAGTCCATATCTTGAGAACTATTAGAGCTTCATTAATCATTCTTGGTACAAACTTGCATCCAGGCATTGCAACTTCAACGCAAGCATCCATATCTGACATTGACCTATATTTCATGGTTCACTGACTTCGTGAATTATTGCGACCACCCTGACTTTCACCATTTCTCGAAAACTATCAAAGCTTTTTAAATTATAATTGGTACAAACTTGCATCTAGGAATTCCAACTGCAACGCAAGCATCCATATTTGACTTTTACCCATATTTCATGGTTCACTGGCTTTGTGAATTATTGCGACCACCCTGACTTTCTATCTAATGTAAGAGTCCATTTCTCAAGATCTTAGAGCTTCATTAATTGTATTTGGTACAAGCTTGCATTAAGGAATTGAAACTTCAATGCAAGTATCCATTTCTGACCTTGACCTACATTTTATGGTTCACTGACTTTGTAAAATAGTGTGACAACCCTAACTTTGACCCTGATGTAAGAGTCTGTTTTTAAGAGTTACTTGGTACATGCTTGCAACTAGGAGTGAAATTTTTATGCAGGCATCCATGTTTGACCTTGACCTAGATTTCATGGTTTGGTGACTTTGCGCCCCCACAGGCACGACATAGCCTTCAGGGGAATTCTTGTTGTATGTTTTTGAGTCTTTAACAATATTTGTTGAATATTTTGCCAGCTAAGGTCAAGCAAAGGTTGGGGGCATTGTGTTTCACAAACACCATTTCTAGTTGCTTTTTGAAATGATGACGAACTGATAAAATCTAAAGCTAGGTCTATTGCTTTGGCTTCAGCTGTAAAAATAGTTGAACCATCTGGAAGGCGCAAGGTTTAGTGCGTATCATGAGAAACATACGCACAACCGACTTTTTTTCCTTCTTTGGAACCATCAGTATAGACTTGCTGCTAATCATCATAACGTTCCTGCAGTACCTGAAAGTTCTGTTTGAGTAGCATTGGATTTGATTCGGATTTTTTACCATCATGTAAGTCAAACAGAATATAAGGTTTTTTAATACAACAAGATGGAACTTCGGCCGTTTCATGTTTTTGAATATTTTTAAGGTCGATACCTGAATTTTCTAGCAGTGGTAAAATACGTAATCCAAAAGGTGTGATTGCTGGGGTTTTAGTTTCATACTTATCCACAAATTGAGGTGGAAATGAAATTTTAGATGCCAGGTTAGATTGATTAGCAGCAAGTCTAATAGCATACTGCAGAGAAAGTTTCTCTTTACGCGAAGTTAAAGATGGTTCACCTGCTTCTACATAAAGGCTTAATACGGGAGAAGTACGAAAGGCTCCAATAGCCAGACGAAGACCTTGGTGATGGATAGTATCCAATGATTTTAAATAGGACTTTCTGGCAGAACCATAAACAACAGACCCACAATCTAATTTAGATCTTATTAAAGACCGGTAAAGATGTAATAAAGTATACCGATCTGCTCTCCAACTTGTACGAGCTAAAACTTTTAAGCATTTCGCTTTAAGATATTTAATATGGGGAATAAAAGATAACTTTTGATCAAATATGACCCCAAGAACTTTGGCTTCTTCAACAACAGGAATTTGTGATCCGTATAAAAACAAGGAAGGATGTTCGTGTTTCTTCCGTAGCTTACAAAAATGGAACACACTGCGTTTTCGACTTGGAGAACTTGAAACCATTTTTATCAGTCCATTCTTCTATTCGTTTTAAATTTTGTTGCAACTTTCGTTCAATTGTTTTTATATTTTATGAACGGTAACATATACAGAAATCGTCAACATACAAGGAACAATCAGTTTTGTCGCCAAAACATTGTGCAATATTGTTTATTTTGATGTTAAATAGCGTAGTTGAAAGAATACTACCCTGTGGGACACCCTGTTCTTGATCATAGAAATCTGACGGGGTAGACCCCACACGCACATGAAACATGCGCTCTCCATAACGCCATGTTGTATCATATGCTTTCTCGAAGTCGAAAAAGACAGCTACTACGTGTTCTTTGTTAATAAAAGCATCTCGTATAAATGTTTCTAGTCTTATTAAATTGTCATTGGTACTACATTCCGAACGAAAACCCGATTGATATTCTGAAATGAGGTTGTTGGACTCTAAGTACCAGACTAATCTCTTGTTTATCATTCTCTCCAATGTATTACACAAACAACTTGTCAAAGCTATCGGACGATAATTTGTAGGTTCTGCATGATCTTTCCCTGGTTTCGGAATTGGTACAACTGTAGCTACATTATTAAACCAAGGCCTGCTTTTCTTAGTATTTGTGGAGGTCTTTGGAATGCATTGTTCTGATATATACTACTCAAAGTTTGATAGGGATCACTTTTTATGTACCAAATTTTGCACAGAAAATTTATAAGTTCTTGACAGAATTTGTACTCGGTATATTGATAAATATCTTAAGCAGAAACTCGTGTGCAGTTCAGTACTCATAAAAGTGTACACTTCTCACAATTCGCAAATGAATTCATGCACCCCCAAAATCTTGCGTAGCACTGCTTTCCAACAGACCAATCAAACTTGTCAGTGTTCCTTTACCAAGAGTTAAAAGGACTTCATTTGATTTGTGAAACACTAAAATGCCTAGGGGACAATTAAGAAACCGTCTGAGCCCCGAAGAAATGAATCGTTGCGTCGGAATGTTGGAATGTTGCGTCTCTCAACGTCGTGTTGCTGGGATTCTGAATGTGTCTCAGAGCGTGGTTTCACGAATGTGGAGTCGGCATCTTACCCACGGAAATCCTTCACACAGCCGCGGCGGGGTCGAGAAAGGGCTACAACTCAACGTCAGGGCCGTTTCTTGTTGATTCAGTCTCGACGTCAACGGTTCCTGAACGCTACGCGTTTGCATAACGAGCTTATGAACGGAACTGGAGTACGAATTTCTACACAAACTGTCAGAAACGGACTCAACGAGTTTGGACTTAATGCCATGAGGCCTGCTGTACGTGTCCCGTTGACGAAACAGCACGTGCTAGACCGGTTAGACTTTGTCAGAACTCACGTCAGGTGGACGGATCGTGACTTGACGCCAGTACTGTTTACTGAGGGGTCCAGATTCTGTCTAGACTTCACTTATAAACGTCAATTAGTCTGGCGAATGTCTAAACAGCGATTCGATGACTTGAATGTGGCAGAGCATGATCGCTATGGAAAGGGGTCAGTCATGGTTCGGGCTGGGATAAGCGTGAACGGTAAACCTGGCTTGTACGTCGTTGAAAACGGAACGTTAATGGCAGTGAGGTACTGTAATGAGATTCTTGATGAATTTGTGAGACCATATGCAGATGCTATCGGCCCGGACTTTATTCTGATGGATGATAATGCCCGTCCCAACCCTGCCAACGTCACTGATTCCTACCATGAACGTGAGACAATCGTTCGTATGGACTGGCCTGCTCGGTCACCGCACTTAAACCCGATTGAGCATGCGCGGGACATGCTACAGAGTGCTGTTTCAGCCCGACCTGTGCATCAGAGGACTTTACAGGAGCTCAAAGATGCATTGGTTGCTGAAAGAAAGCTGATTTCACAAAACCGGATACAGACTCGGATTACGAGCATGCGCAAGCGATGTCGTACTGTAATTGATGCCCTTGTACGCCATACACGTTATTAAGCACGTTTGTCTAAACAAATTTGGAAGTTTGTGAAACATCAGTTGTCCAAATCCCTTCGTGTTACGGCAAATTTTGGGGGTGCCAAGACGTTTGCTGTTGTCGCGCTTGAATGCAGTACCAGTTGACAAAATTAATCACTAGGTTTTGTGAAGGATACGTTTTCTATCAGTATGTATCAAATTTGGATTCAGCTGATTAATTCATCCAAAAATTATTTTGCATTAAAAAGTGACCCCTATCAAACTTTGAGTAGTATATTAATAAGTGTATCTGTGAAATCAGAAACAATGTCAGATAATCATAAATTATGGAATAATTTCCCAGTCGGCTTTATTTATTTTCCATTTCTGGTTACAGTCCTCATCTGGTTCCTTTACGCTCTCAATTATAACAGGGAAGTGATCATTTCCGCACAGATCATCATGAACAGACCATTCATAGTCCAAGAAGAGAAATGGGTGACACAAAGAGAGATCTAAAGAAGACAAATGACCTGTCGCAGGGTGAAGGCAAGTTTAGATTTATCATTCATCAAGCAAAGATGGCTTTTTGCAATAAAATCTTCGACGAGTGCTCCTCTGTTATTGATATCTTTACAGCCCCATAGAATATTGTGACCATTGAAAAGTAGAAGTAAAACAAAGATCAGGAATTGATACAATTAACTTACTCCACCCATAAAAGACACCAATGGGAAAGAAATACAAACATTAAGCGACCAGACCATAATGGAAACCTAAACAAAGGAAGGCAATAAGGACAGTTACTTTCCCACAAAATGGCCATCCAAAACCAAAAGACACAAGTGATGGTTGGTTGATTTGAGGTTTAACGTCCCCGTCAACACTGTAAAGGTCATTTTGGAGACGTTGCTTCCAATTTTGTGGGACTTTTACCCGACACTGAGATGAAATGACATCTCAAGCCCTGTCGCCCAATGAAACCAATAGGGTTTATTAGCATGGACGGTCCGCCTCGCACCGCGGTTCCTGGACAGGCTTAGATCCTCTAAGCGGTTTACCAGTACTAGTGTGCGGGCCAGATTCAGCTCTGCGTGGAAGCATCATGCAGCCCATATATTTCTCCAAGCCCCTATGGGCGGGGGCCGATACACAAGTGATACACACAGTAAGTAACAAACAACAACATATATAAATCGCCACAGAAGAGCCGCCTTGGAAGGGTCAGTGGATGATGATGATGATTTCGTGTTTAACGACGCGTCAACCCTCTTGGTGGGTCATAAGCGTCAGTCGGTTAATGGTTAAACGGCATGAATAATTATGACGATATTAAAAGTAAGAAGTCAGAATTATAATGTATAAAAATCTGTAACAGTTAAATCTTATGAAAAAGACCAATTTCTTTTAAGAATAAAATAATGTTATCAACAGGTACATCTCGAAACAGTTGTTGCAAAGTGTCAGCTTTGAAATATAAAATACGTGAGGGTGAAAAGTCAACACAGTCAATTAAGATATGTTTCACAGTGAATGGCTGATCACAACCTACACAAGAAGGTTGATCATCACCATTAAAAATATAAGAATGAGTAACTCTAGTATGGCCGATGCGCAGTCGTGTTAATACTACGTCCTCTTTTCTGGAAAACTGTGGAGGAGAGCATTTTGTACTAACGACAGGTTTAATGGCATGGAGTTTGTTATTTATTGCACGGACCCATTCGCCTTGCCATTCCGACAAGATGTATCGGTTGATAAATGGTTTAAAATTATTAAAAGGAATTTTAAAAACAGATGGATCAAGATTGAGCGATTCCTTTGCTTTCTTGTCAGCATATTCATTGCCGACAATGCCAATATGGCTCGGAAGCCAACAAAACAAGATTTGGTGTGTTTTAGAAATTTCATGTTTTTCGATCAATTTTTGAATTTGAGGATTTTTAGATGATGAATGGTCTAAAGCCTTAAGCACAGAAAGTGAATCAGAAAATATAATTGCTTTTTGAATTGAATTGTTGAAGAGCTGATAAAATCTAAAGCTAGGTCTATTGCTTTGGCTTCAGCTGTAAAAATAGATGAACCATCTGGAAGGCGCATGGTTTTGTGCGTATCTTTAGAAACATACGCACAGCCAACTTTATCTCCTTCTTTGGAACCATCAGTATAGACTTGCTGGTAATCATTGTAACGTGACTGCAGTACCTGAAAGTTTTGTTTGAGAAGTATTGGATTTGATTCGGATTTTTTTTCCATCATGTAATTCGAACAGAATAAGGGGTTGTTTAATACACCAAGATGGAACTTCGGCGGTTTCATGTTTTTGAATATTTTTAAGGTTGATACCGTAATTTTCCAGCAGTGGTAAAATACGTAATCCAAAAGGTTTGATTGCTGTGGGTTTTGTTTCATACTTATCTACAAATTGAGGTGGAAATGAAATTTTGAATGCCGGGTTAGATGGATTTGCAGCAAGTCTGATAGCATACTGAAGAGAAAGTTTCTCTCTGCGCGAGGTTAAAGATGGTTCACCTGCTTCTACATAAAGGCTTAATACGGGAGAAGTACGGAAGGCTCCCATGGCCAGACGAAGGCCTTGGTGATGGATAGTATCCAAGGATTTTAAATAGAACTTTCTGGCAGAACCATAAACAACAGACCCATAATCTAATTTAGATCTTATTAAAGACCGGTAAAGATGTAATAAAGTATACCGATCTGCTCCCCAACTTGTATGAGCTAAAACTTTCAAAAGATTCAAAACTTTTAAGCATTTTGCTTTACGATATTTAATATGTGGAATAAAAGATAACTTTTGATCAAATATGACCCCAAGAAATTTAGCTTCTTCAACAACAGGAATTTGTGATCCGTATAAAAACAGGGGTTCGTGTTTCTTCCGTAGTTTACAAAAATGAACACACTGCGTTTTCGACTTGGAGAACTTGAAACCATTTTTATCAGTCCATTCTTCTATTCTTTTTAAATTTTGTTGTAACTTTCGTTCAATTGTTTTCATATTTTTTGAACGGTAACATATACAAAAATCATCAACATACAATGAACAATCAGTTTTGTCGTCCAAACATTGTACAATATTGTTTATTTTGATGTTAAATAGCGTAGTTGAAAGAATACTACCCTGTGGGACACCCTGTTCTTGATCATAGAAATCTGACAGGGTAGACCCCACACGCACCTGAAACATGCGCTCCACTAAAAAGCTTTCGATAAAACTGGGAAGTTTTCCTCTTAAGCCAATGTTATGTAGATCTTTCAATATTCCATAACGCCATGTTGTATCATATGCCTTCTCCAAGTCGAAAAAGACAGCCACTACGTGTTCTTTGTTAATAAAAGCATCTCGTATAAATGTTTCTAGTCTTATTAAATTGTCATTGGTACTACGTTCCGAACGAAAACCCGATTGATATTCTGAAATGAGGTTGTTGGACTCTAAGTACCAGACTAATCTCTTGTTTATCATCCTGTTCAATGTTTTACACAAACAACTTGTCAAAGCTATCGGACGATAATTTGTAGGTTCTGCATGATCTTTCCCTGGTTTCGGAATTGGTACAACTGTAGCTACACGCCAACTCTCAGGACAGACCCCCGTTTCCCAAATATTATTAAAGATATCTAAAAGTGTTGTAAGAGAACTTTTTGGCAGATGCTTAAGCATCTGATAATGAATTTCATCGGGGCCAGTTGCCGTATCATGTGATTTTTCAATGGCTTCAACGAGTTCGGATAAGTTAAAAGGTGTGTTGTATTCTTCGTGATTAAGGGATTTGAAGTTAAGATTTCTTTTCTCTTGGTCCTTTTTGAAATTTCTAAAAGTGTCAGAATAATTACGCGATGATGAATTTCTCAAGAATGTGTGACCAAGAGTATCTGAAATATCTTTTTTTGTTGAAGCTATTGTGTCAAATTCAGTATTTAAATGTGTAAAACTAGAAGACTTTGTTTTTCCTGAAATTTTTCGTACCATATCCCAAACCTTTTTAATGGGGGTTTTGTAGTTCAATTTGGAGACATATTCTCTCCATGACTTTCGTTTGGAAGCTCGGATTGTTCGCCGAGCTTTAGCTCTAAAAACTTTTACGTCGTTTAACTTTTCTGAAGTGGGATTTTTGCACAACTTATTTAGAGCCTGTTTACGCTTTTTAATAGCTTCTTTACAATCATTATTAAACCAAGGCTTGCTTTTCTTAGTATTTGTTGAGATCTTTGGAATGCATTGTTCTGATATATTAATAAGTGTATCTGTGAAATCAGAAACAATGTCGGATGATTCATTAAATTGATCAAATGATAACTCTTCTTCACATAAATTATGGAATAATTCCCAGTCGCCTTTATTCATTTTCCATTTCTGATTAGTCCTCATCTGGTTCGTTTACGCTCTCAATTAAAACAGGGAAGTGATCACTTCCGCACTGATCATCGTGGACAGACCAGTCATAATCTAAGAAGAGAGATGGGTGACACAAAGAGAGATCTAAAGAAGACAAATGACCTGTCGCAGGGTGAAGGTAAGTATAAGATTTATCATTCATCAAACAGATATCGTTCTGTGCAATAAAATCCTGAATAAGTGCTCCTCTGTTGTTGTTATCCCTACAACCCCACAGAATGTTGTGTCCATTGAAGTCACCAACTAAAAGATACGGCGATGGAAGCCGACCCAGCAACGACTCAAGATGTTCGGGCTTTAAAGTAAATGAGGGTGGAATATATAGAGAGCAAATTGTAGTTTCTTTATCCAGAGAAACCGACACTGCCTGTAGTTCTGTTTTTAATTTGATCTCTCTTTGTGGTAAACAAGATTTAACAATAATTGAACTACCACCAGATGGTCTGTTACCATCAGAGTAGATATAGTTGTATGAATTGAAAACCCTAATATCGATGTTGTCATCAGTTTTCAAAAAAATTTCCTGCAAACTAAAAACCGATGGGTTTAATAAAGTAAGAAGCAATAAGAGTTCGTTATAATTTGACTTAAGATCTCGACAATTCCATTGTATTATTTTGTGTTATAGATCCATTTTATGGAGAGATATTTATACGACTAGAAACTAATGCGTCGTTATCGACGAAATTAACCTACCTTATATAAGGTATCCTTGTAATTTTGCTACCCTTGCGAGGATTGGTTGGAGAGTCATCATCATCCATTAGTTCATCATCGTCCTCGTCAGAGGGTAGCCCTATCTTTGTGTAATCTTTTTGGATCGGTTCTTCCGATCCCTTATTGGTGCGAGCGGAGTCGGATTTCTCTTTTACATGTGGCGCTGGCTTTGGTTTGGTCGCTGTCGACCGATCCGAAGCAACCTGGATTGCGCCATTTGACAAATTGGTTGAACTTTGTGGTGCTGGAGTAGTACTCCATGCACCAGATTTTTTCAGTTCAGCAATGCAAGATTCAACAGTCTGAGTTCCACTATTTGCCACTTTAACACCAGCACCCTTTGTTATGCTGGCGTAACTGGTGCTTGGTGTTTTGTAACGTTCTTCAACAATCTTTCTCGCTTCTGGAAATGTTATCGACCTTTGGTATTTGACGGTGAGTATTTCTTTTTCTTTTTTCCATGCCGGACAATCTCGAGAGAAAACAGCATGTTTACCTCCACAATTTACGCAGTTGGCTTCATTCTTGCAGTTTTGATGATTATCAACATGTTTTTCTTCACCACAGTTTGGACAGAGTTTTTTCTTCTCACATCTGCTTTCGTGGTGACCGAAAACCTGACACGAGTAACATCTGAGAGGGTTTGGTATATATACCTCTACATTTACGGAAAGATATGCTACTTTGATTTTCTTGGGCAGAACTGGTGTATTAAAAGTCAACACGTAAGTACTGGTGGGTTTTAATACACCATTTCTACGAACTTGTATGTTACGTACACCAATGACGCCTTGGTCTCGGAGGTTTTCGATGATTTCTTCATCACTGCAAGGACGTAATTCAGGGCTGCGTATGACACCTTTACTGGAATTCAGTGTATTGTGGAGGGAAACTTTTACTTTCAGGTCAAATATTTTTTTCGTTTTTAGCAAAGCTTCTACATGCTGTTTTCTTTCGACTTCGATAAGTAGATCACCTGACCTAAGCTTCTTAATGCTTTTTGGTTGTCCGGCCATGGACACTATACTTTTTTCGATGACAAAAGGCGATAAACTTGACACCGTACGTGTATCATCAAGTGATGTCATGACCAAGAAGCGAGGAACATTTGGTGGTACAGACTGCTGACTGGGTTCATCGGAGTCAGACTCCGAGGACTCATCTTTTTTACGTTTGGTTTTGTTGCGGTTACTAGAAAGAGGGGGACCCATGAAGAAGGTTTTTAAGATTCATCTCAAATGCTCTCCGCCCTTCGCGGAGCCCTACAAGGGAACACCATAATGGAGTGGCTATCCGACTCGCAGGTGTTAGAGATACACGTGAGATATACTCGCATAAACAAAATGCTTACACGATTGGTCCGTTGCGCCACCGCCTTCTAGAGATAAAAAGACAGAAAAGGGTAAGGTAAATGGGCACATGGTTGGTATCAGGAAAGATACAAAAAGAATGGAAGAGAAAGTTAAGCGGTATCTCTAGGGCAAGGCGTGACCAGCCGATTGACTGTGCCGGACCGCACAGCCTCCCGTCTACACCGAAAAGCCAGGCCAAAGAGGCGTGTTGGGAATCTGAAGCACCGCAACCTCAGGTATCCCTCAACCTCCAGGATCCCTTCTTCCGTCTTACAGGACGCCACCCACGGCAAACGGAGTGGGAATTTAGCCCCCAGGGCCACGGCAAGGCAGGAAGTCTAATACCTGGGGGGAACGGTCAGTGGAAGATTTCCACTGGGGGGCTTAAATCGATTTTACGTGGCCACAATCCTCGCCCTTACTTCCGTCGCGATTTAGACAAATAATTTGTTCAGTCCGCACGAAGGCCTCCTAACTCATCAGCGCAACATCTCCGTGAACACAAAAATCAAAGAACCACAGAGGTGAGACAACGGTGAGGACTCGACAGCAAGAAAGCACTGAAATGCTGGAGCAAAAGAAAACCAACAGTTAGACTCCGATGAGCCCGACCCGAGACAGAGCATCAGGCACCAACCAACATTATCTCTCTAATTTTCAATAAGCCTTTACGTTGGAGCCGTCATAGAATCTAAGGCCTGACCCACCGGCGTGCAATTAAAGAGGGAAGCAAAGTTGCCAACCGTGATTGGGTTAACTACCATGCATGCAGTCTGTCGTATAATATCCATGTTGTACCCAATCTTTTTATATCGAAGAATGATTTTACGAAATTGGGTGCTGAAGTCATTGCGGTTATATATTTTTCTGAATTTATATTCTAAGTCACAATAAAATTCGGGTTCCGATAGACCTTGTTGCAAAAGAGATTGTAGTCCAATATTGAATTTTGAAATTAAATCAGAATGGCGTCTATAAAATTTTGAAAAGGCTCTGCGTAGTTTATGGTACCGATAACCCTAATTAAGGAGTTTAGCCGTTAATAATTTATTACGAGTGTTGAAGTCAGTTACATGACTACACACTCTAGCAAATCGAATTAACTGCGAAATATAAACGCCATATGATGGCGCACGAGGAACATCACCATCCAAAAAGGAAAATTTACAATCTCAAAATCAAAGTCATCGCGTTTATCATACATTTTGCACGAAACAAATCCATCTACAATAGATAGATGTAAATCCAAAAACGGGGCCTCGGTATCAGAAGAATTTGCTTTATTTAACTGAAGTTCTAGGGGGTAAATCTGACTGATCAAACCATCAAAATAGGTATTATCAATATATAAGTCGCCAACTAAACGATATGGTGATGGAAGTTGACTCAGCAAGGAGTCAAGGTGTTCGGGCTTTACAGAAAATGAGGGCGAGATATATAGAGAGCAAATTGTAGTTTCTTTATCTAAAGAAACCGATACTGCTACAGCTTGTAGGTCTGTTTTTAATTTGATCTCTCTTTGTGGTAAACATGATTTCACAAAAATTGAACTGCCACCAGATGGTTTGTTACCATCAGAATAGATATAGTTGTATGTATTGAAACCCTTGACATCAATGTTGTCATCAGTTTTTAAAAAAGTTTCTTGCAAACAAAAAAACCGATGGGTTTAATAACGAAATAAGTAATAAGAGTTCATTATAATTTGATTTAAGACCTCGACAATTCCATTGTATTATTTTGTGTTTTAAATCCATTTTATGAAGAGATTAACAGTAGGAGAGTTGCTAGGGCCGTCGTCAAGATTTTAATTTTTTGTAAGCTTCCGCGAAAGGGATTATTTTTTATAGCAAAAATAATTGTGAAATCGGAAGCTACTTCCGGTCATTTTAACATAAGCATACCGTCGTCACAAATGATAAAATTTGCATTCAAAGGCACAAATGAAAACATCAACACTTCCTAAAACGTTTCATTACTTCAGTTATGGTTGTCACTGAAATGGAACGTTTTCGAAGCTTCGTTTATTAGGTAACCCATATTTTTAAACAAACTTCTGGTCAAAAAGTACCGGTCAGTTATTTTGGAATAAAAAAATGGTCAGAAAAAATTTTGGTTCAAATTTTCCCAAAATGTTTGTCATACATTATTCTATCTTTCAGCTGAGTATCTACACTAAAGTAAACACAGTATTGGAAATGCTGACGTCAGAAGTTGGGTCAATATTTGACCTAGTCCCAACGCTTGCACACACAAATTTTTAAATTACATGGCTGCAAAGAACAGTATATTAAAATTTAAACGCTTAAAGAAGGCGTATTTCGTCAAAATACGTTATGAACCTTGGTTGTTAGACCACAACTAAACTGTCTCTGGAATTCTTTATTTGTGTCGGTAAGTTAAGCAGTTTCACACTTTGATACGGCAACTGAGGTATGACCGACTCAGTATCGTAAGGAGATAGATAGATAGACAGAAGCCGTTTGTGAACACGTAGATCAGAATCAGATTTTTTATTGGTGTCACATCCTTGGACCACACTTCACCAGATACATGCTAATCCTATGCAAAACGCATCACTAGTACGATCTCTCTCTCTCTAAGTCTATCTGACGGCATTGTATCTGTCGGTATTCCATTACTGCAGCCTGTGAGTGGTGACTGCTAAATGTCCGAGCCTTCATAAAATGACACCGACTTATAGAAAGATTGGATAAGTGTACTGCGCTTCGGTCAAAGCCTGCAGGACCACTTCTGATCTCCTTCCCCACCCCCCCCCACCCCCCTTGGGCAAATGACTTTATAACGTCGATGCAACATCATGCTGCGTGTTTATATGCTTGGACTCGCACCAATAAGCCTGGGCAGGCTGAGACCATCTAAGCAGTTTAACAGTACTCGTGTGCGGTCGGTTTCAGCTCTGCGTGGAGGAAGCATTGTGCAGCCCAATCTATTTTTGAAAGCGCCGGTGTGCGGTGGCAAAATATACCCCTGTAAACCCCAGTTTTACTACACTTAAAAGTGGCGTGTAAAGGGTGTCAAAATTATACGGGTCTGTTTTTATGATGGTACTCACCCATCGGGTTTTTGGTCAATGTAAATCAGTAACAGAAAGGCAATCATTATGGATGAGATGACTTATTCTGCGGCATCTTATCTGGATCTACACTGTTTGCATTCGTATGTGTGAACAGTATACTCTGTAGAAACCTTAGATTTTTAACAGCTGAGTAAAAGCCCGACCCCGCCCATTGGGGCTAGAAGAAATAGCTGGGCTGCATGATTCTTCCACGCAGAGCTGAAACCGACCGCACAGGAGTACTGGTAAACCGCTGGGAGGATCTAAGCTTGCCCATTTCATCTTAATGTCGGGTAAAAGTCTCATGAAATTGGAAGCAACGTCTCTAAAATGACCTATATATATACATGCAGTGTTGACGGGGACGGTAAACAAATACGGACTTTTTTCTCAGCATATACTCAGACGGGGACGGCCCCCGCCCATAGGGGCTTGAAGAAATATATGGGCTGCATGATGCTTCCACGCAGAGCTGAACCCGGCCCGCACACTAGAACTGGTAAACCGCTTAGAGGATCTAAGCCTGTCCAGGAACCGCGGTGCGAGATGGACCGTCCATGCTAAAAAACCCTATTTGTTTCAATGGGCGACAGGGCTTGAGAAGTCATTTCATTTCAATGTCGGGTAAAAGTCCCACAAAATTGGAAGCAACGTCTCCAAAATGACTTTTGTAGTGTTGATGGGGACGTAAACCTCAAATCAAATAAACCAAACTCAGACGGGGTTTAAATATGACATGACATTCATTATCCACTAAATGTGAAATTCAAGGTGAGGCAGCTGCCGTCTTCCAAAGATTACCTGCCTTAAAAGGAGAATGGGGGGGGGGGGGGGGGGTGGGGTGGGGGCTGCGCCATTGCGCTACAGCTTGTTTGTATATATAATTTCTACAAACAAGCTGTATCGCACTTTGTGACAAAGCCTGATAAATTCTGCCATCGCGAACAAAAAAAAAAAAAAAAAAAAAGGGATGAAAAAAAAAAGGGATGAAAAAAAAAAAAAAACACAAAAAACTTGCTGCTGCGAATGAAAATAAATTATCCACTTTCGGTCGGTTTCTATGAGCACCCTCCACCGCGCGACTTTTGTGGTTCCAATTTTAGACCCAGGTATCTCTTTCTTGCGGAGAGTACCCGGCTAGCACAAAACAGCGGACCAACGTCGGACTGACAGCGATACGACGTATTAAAGTTAGCCCAGCGTTAAGACGTCGTATCGCTGTCGGCCCGACGTTGGCCCGGTTGAGCGGATGTAGCAAAACCGATCGCTTGGATTTTTATCTTTTTATTGCACTTTATTTACGTCAGAGTGCAGTCAAATGATTCTTTCTCTCTCTCTCTCTCTCTCTCTCACACACACACACACTAACACACACACACAAAACATCGGGCCGACAAGGATGTCCTGAAATGCTATGCTACATGATTTGTTGGCTCTCTCTCTCTCTCTCTCTCTTTATATATATATATATATATATATATATCTCATGATTGAGCAGCAGTGACAACTAAAATAAAGTAGATCATTGAGCAAACGTGATGGAAATGCTTCGAGGTGGATGGGACAAGTTCAAACTGAGGCTGCGCGTGAAATGGCAATTAACAGGGTAAGGGGCTCATTTTGTCTACATTGTTAGTCTATATTGTTAGTTGACCTTGATTATTAGATGGGTATTATAAGGTAGTATTGGTTTTTCGTATATGACGTCAGTACAAATGTATACGTCACATGTTTTTGTTGTTGTTGTTGGCAATACACCTATTATGGCATGGAAGATGCAAATACTGGCAGGCTCTTCGAGGCTATTTTTGACTTAAATGGAAAAATAAATTAAACATCGTGTGTGTATTGGAGTTCAGATTTGCCGTTGAAACCTGATGAACTGCAGGCGGGGTAAACAAATCAGTAGCTGGGGAAATACTTCAGGGTTAGTCCTTTCGTCTCATTATTTTCCTGTGTTTACAGCCATGTTGGATGGCTTTTGTTCCTGTTCAACGACCGGAACTAGTTCAATTTTTTTTTGGAATAAAGTGCAGATCATTCAATTTCCGATTTAATGATTACGGTGAAAAATTTCCAGATTATCGCTAAATATATTAATTTTTGTCTTTTCTGAACCCACTGAAACGACCCAGATTTTTTCCACGTTTACCGCATTTTTATACACACTTTTTGCTGAGAATCGTGTTTGTTTTGTATTTCATCGGAAAGAAATGCATTTCATCGGAAAGAAATGCGCACAAAGTTTCATATCTGTCTATTTTTCAAAGGTGAATTTTATCAAACAGGCTGTGTCAAAAGCATGAAATTCAGACTCGACAGGCATTTTCATCTTTGAATTATAGCCCCATCGAATTTTGGCACGAGAAAAATGTTTTTAAATCTACCTACGCCGGCCTCTGAGATTCGCTACTGTAAGACTAGAAACTATTTTGGAGCTGCAATTGGTGATATAGTTCTGCTACCACCAGCTCGTGGTGTTGCTGACCTCGATCTGTTATTGCCGCTTGGTGATGATGGATTTTCATTGAACTCCATATCACTGTCACTCAAAGATCCGAATCTGTTCTGGAATTTTATGTTGTCTCTTTCCATTTTACGTTGTCTGTCTGTTTGTTTTTGAGACGTGTTGTTTCTTCGGATCTTCTGATCCCTTATTAATTCGACCTTAGTCGAGTTTCTCTTTTGCATGCGGCGCTGGCTTCAGTACGGTCGCTGTCGACCAATCCGAAGCTACCTGGATTGCGCCATTTGATAAATTGGTTGAACTTTGTGGTGCTGGAGTGGATTTACTCCATGCACCAGATTTTTTCAGTTCAGCTATGTATGATTCAGCAGTCTGTGTTGCGGAACTGGAAACTTTTACACCAACACCCTTTGTGATGCTGGCGTAACTGGTGGTTGGTGTTGTGTATCGCTCATCAACAATTTTCCGCGCTTCTGGGAATGTTATCCCCCTTTGGTATTTGACAGTATTTCTATTTCTTTTTTTCCATGCCGGACAATCTCGAGAGAAAACAGCATGCCTGTCACCACAATTGACGCATCTGGCCTCATTCTTGCAGTTTTGATGGTTATCGACATGTTTTTCCTCACCACAGTTTGGACAGAGTTGTTTCTTAGGACATCTGCTTTTGTGGTGACCAAAAACCTGACAATGATAACATCTGAGAGGGTTTGGTATATACACCTCTACGTTAACAGATAGATATGCAACTTTTATTTTCTTGGGCAGAACTGTTGTATTAAATGTCAACCCGTCCATGGTTATGAACCCTATTGGTTTCATTCGGCGACAGAGGTTAAGGTATCATTTTATCTCAATATCTGGTAAAAGTCCCACAAAATTGGAAGTATCGTCTCCAAAATGACCTATACAAAGCTGACAGGGAACGAAAAAAGAGCATATAGTTTTATTTTCCTTTTTCTCCCATTGCTCAAAACATAGTGCGTACTCATTACCAACAAAATATGAACATTTAAAAAAACAAATCATATATCATCCCGGGCACAGCATTTCCTACAATTTACATGTGTGCCCAGCGAATACGAAGATCAGCCTGCACATTCACACAGTCTGACCAGTCTTCATTGTGTGCTTTAAGGATAGCTAACAATGTTTTCCTTCGTCTCTTTTCAGACTATTTGGATGCACCGGCTCATCTAATTCTTCGCTGGATGTACATGTAGATTGTTAGACATGTATGCTCTGGCTCGTACATGATTTTTTCCTGAAAATGTTCTCATTTTGGTGGTAAAATTTCCATTATAATCATAAATAGTATCCACAGTCAATCCAAAAAAAATAACAATTAGAAAATAAGAAAATTGATAATTTAAGGTAGTCTTATATGTTTGTTATATTTTTCTATTAACAAATGATGACAATAATCAAATTCAAATATATTCAGGGCAAAAAGAAGTACTTAAACCTGTACATTTGCAAGAAATATTGTCAATTTTCCCGGCCTTTGCTTTTATACCCCTTGATTTCGGGAAAAAAAAACATTCATTACAAGAAATTTTAACAATATAGAGAGATAAACCTTCGTGCAGTTATCAAATTCGCTAATTATGATAATTTGATGCCCAACTGACTACAATATATATCGTTTGTTTGATTTGAGGTTTTTGATTTTCATTGATTCCATTGTAGAATTTTGAAAATATCTGAGGGTCACTGATGAGGCCTTATTGGCCGAAACTAGCTAGTCAGGCCCAGAAAACATGCACACTCCATATTTTTTTCAGTTCTGTGGTGTATTCCTTGCTTCCAAAGGATAACCCCTTTATAGAACATATTTAACGTCCCCGTCAACTCTGTAAAGGTCATTTTGGAGACGTTGCTTCCAATTTTGTGGGACTTTTACCCGACATTGAGATGAATTGACCTCTCAAGCCCTGTCGCCCAATGAAACCAATAGGGTTTATTAGCATGGACGGTCTGCCTCACACAGCTGTTCCTGGACAGGCTTAAATCCTCTAAGCGGTTTACCAGTACTAGTGTGCGGGCCAGATTCAGCTCTGCGTGGAAGCATCATGCAGCTCATATATTTCTTCAAGCCCCTATGGGCGGGGGCCGACAAAATATATCGTAATTATAACAAGAGACGAAATATAAAATCTACGGGTCGGCATTTTTGGCTCGGCCCGGCCTTGGCTATTATGCCCGCCCGCGGTAAATGTAGGAAACAGCATGTTGGAAAAACCAAGGGCAAGCTCAATATGAGAATGAATGGTCATAGAGATGAATGGAATCCATGACCTAGAATCTGCTTATCAGTTGACGGCCCCGAAGGCTCAATGTCTAGGTATCTTCCGCACGATACGAAATTCTCGCCTACCTAGTTTTGTAGCGGTGCGTTTACAGATATTCCAGATATTTCCCTCTTTGTTAGATAAAAATCAAAAATGGGTTCCTTTAAGAGCAATGAAAACATTCATTAGAAAGAAGATGGGTCATACTACGTAGTTTCGGCTAAAAAGCCTCATCAGTGACCCTGAAATGACCCGGCAAAGAAAGCCAGAGTAAAAATACTGCAACTTTCGTATAGGCAGTCAATTCATAGACTGATTAAAATCAAAATGGGGTCCAAATAATTAAAAACCTGGCTAGAATAGGAGTCTAAACCAATAAATTATTGCCGATTTCTCAGAATATTCACGCTGATCTCAAATGACCGAAAGTAAAATATAAACTGCACTATGGTTAGAGTTCGATTTTGTAGCGGTGTGTTAATGTCTCGCACTCGCACACTGGCCATATACAGGGAGCTTACCACTAAATATTTTCCATAGACGACAATAGTAACATTTTTCCATCTCCAACAAAAACTGTACATGCAAAATATTTCAAACCTTGGTGGTTTGTAGAGCAACTCTAGCTGAATAAATCCCAAAGAAAAAATCCACATGTAGCCCGTCTCCTTTTTGAGCTATTGTCCGCCATATTGTTGATGTGTAGCGCCGCAGTGAATAACAGGGCAATTTTTTCTCAAAGGGGTGACCATGAAAATGTGGCAGCAATATTTTTGGGCTTCCAGATATAATTGCAAAGCATCTATTATTTTGTTTTGCTATAAGTACCCTTTTCTTAAAATGAAATAAATCCAGCCTATATAACCAATGAAATGCACAGCTGGTATTTGATCCTCTATCAAATCTTCTGTCCCAAAGTGCTGGTTCCCCGGCTCAGCAATATTTAGTGTTAAGGGAGCTTACCACTAAATATTTTCCATAGACGACAATAGTAACATTTTTCCATCTCCAACAAAAACTGTACATGCAAAATATTTCAAACCTTGGTGGTTTGTAGAGCAACTCTAGCTGAATAAATCCCAAAGAAAAAATCCACATGTAGCCCGTCTCCTTTTTGAGCTATTGTCCGCCATATTGTTGATGTGTAGCGCCGCAGTGAATAACAGGGCATTTTTTTCTCAAAGGGGTGACCATGAAAATGTGGCAGCAATATTTTTGGGCTTGCAAATATAAATGCAAAGCATCTATTATTTTGTTTTGCTATAAGTACCCTTTTCTTAAAATGAAATAAATCCAGCCTATATAACCAATGAAATGCACAGCTGGTATTTGATCCTCTATCAAATCTTCTGTCCCAAAGTGCTGGTTCCCCGGCTCAGCAATATTTAGTGTTAAGCTACCTACATCCTCTCTCTTGTCGTTCGCTAAAATGGTTTGTCCGCTCGATAGGAACTTTTCGTACCAGTTTAAATTTACATTAAAACTTGTTCACCTTTTAAACTAGTTTATTTATTTGTGTGTGAATGTTAAAACTGATAAACGCATAAAGCCGAAAAAGCTTAGTTGAAAAAAAATGCATCGTTAAATGGTTAAATTCCTGTTTATATAACTAGATATATAATTTATATGTGTGCTTGAGGGGTTATTGAATAATGACTTGTATCATTCATTGTTGAATATATAAAGATATGAAATTATTTTACTGTTTGCATGTCCCGATAAACTAACCTAAAAGGGACCCACTTAACCCTAAAATCCCAACACAAAAATGTATGAACTTCTTGAATGCTAAGAGGCACACTTAACCCCACACAAAAATGTATAAAATTGCCTTTTTGAGGCGGTTCTAACGAGTACCTACAATCTACGTTTGACGTACAAATAAGAAAAAATCTACGTTTGACATACAAATAAGAAAAAATATCAGAATAGTAGCCATATTAGGGATGTGAAAATATTCACCATGTCACACTGGTGTGTTAATTTAATAAAAAATTGATATTTTTAGTGCATCTCACATAAGACATATATTCACCTTATTTGCATCTCATGGTTCCTAGTCTGAAGGATGTCTGTTGGAAAAACAGGTAACCAGACCCCCCTTGACCTTAAAAGACTTGTTCTTCCAGACCTGTTTTTCCAATATTGACAATATGCAAGCTGGGAGCCAGCAAATAATGCAAATATGGTGAATACAAATATCAAGGTAGTCTTGTATACAACTGAGTAATTATAGCACATATACATTGTGAAAAGAAGTCTATTGATTTATACTGGAAAATTCTACCACCCCTTGTTTACTCGTACAAGCCTTTATTTCTGCTCAGTGCACTAGTCGACCTCAATAGGACATGTGCCCGTTCCATCTCCTGTGTAAAATACCTTGCAGGATTGTCTCCACTACTGCAATATTGATATATCCCGCGCAGAAGCAGAACATTCACTTTTGCTTAAATTCATCGCTGAATGCTTTTTTCTTCTTCCTGGTCATTGCCATTTCTTCTTGCTTACATATGTGTATATTCCTGAAGAAAAGTGGTCATTGCCATCCTCTTGCCGACCTTTCACTATATTCCCGAAGATATGCCAGAGTCCTCAAATCGTCCATCTTTATCTAAATTTTCAACCAGTTTTAATGATTGCTCCACATCCAACATGTGAAATATGGCGTCTGGTCCATATTTTTTTTTATTGTATAATTGAAACACTGAAAATCTTCCATGTTTTCTGTTGTGAAATAGGCAAACTGATTTTATATGAACCGAATACATAGCTATGAATCCTGGCTGCCCAAGCTTACCATTTACTAGGTGTTGGCATGATATGAAAACAGATAAGATAAAGGTGTTGGCATGATATGATATTATATGTAAACATTTTGATAATATTTGACGAATTAGAGTTGGCATTTTGTCATCACTTCATTATTTGCTGAAATAAATGGGACATTGAAATCCATTTGTCCACAACTTTGTATTTGCCGAACTTGATATCGGTTATAAAATTTGAATAAATATCCGAACATTTATACAGTTAGTACCATATTTAAAGTAGTAATCTGCTCTCGGATAGATAATGTACCTTACTGCGTCAAACCGATTCACACACGTGACCCAGAAAGCGAAACGAATCCCGGATTCGACCTGTCGATATTTGTAGCGTTGTGTTTGTTTGGAACTGAATCGTTTGTTAATGTGCCCCGTATACCAGATGCTCGTCTTCGACGAAGCAAATTTTGCTTTTCGGCTCAGACAAGATTAGGGTGTCACGTTGTGTATCACATTTGGCAAAAAATCAACTTCTATGCACATCATTTTCGGTATTTGGATTTTCATCTATGAACCTGCCCCTGCAAAATTCTGAAACAGTACAAGTTTCTGATTGGCCGTTTTCAAGATTCAGATCGGTATGACTTAATACCGCATATGAACCGTAATTAGCTCACCTGTCACGTAGTGACAAGGTGAGCTTTTGGGATCACTTTTTGTCCGTCGTCCGTCGTGCGTCCGTGCGTGCGTGCGTGCGTGCGTCCGTGCGTGCGTCCGTAAACTTTTCTTCAAACGACATCTCCTCCTAAACCACTGATTGGATTTTGACCAAACTTCACAGGAATGATCCTTAGGTGGTCCCCTTTCAAAGTTGTTCAAATGGTTCCGGTCCGTTGCACATATAGGTCACAGTAGCCAAAAATAGATTTTTTTCACCGAAAACTTAAAAAATCTTCTTCTCTGAAACCGCAAGGCCCAGGTCTTTGATATTTGGTATGAAGCTTCATCTAGTGGACCCCTACCAAGATTGTTCAAATTATAGTGCTGGGACGAAAAATGCCCCCACACGGGGGCCCTTTGGTTTTACATGGGCTTATATAGGGAAAATCTTTAAAAATCTTCTTCTCTGAAACCGCAAGGCCCAGATCTTTGATATTTGGCATGAAGCTTCATCTAGTGGACCCCTACCAAGATTGTTCAAATTATAGTGCTGGAGCTAAAAATGCCCCCGCACGGGGGCCCTTTGGTTTTACATGGGCTTATGTAGGGAAAATCTTGAAAAATCTTCTTCTCTGAAACCGCAAGGCCCAGGTCTTTGATATTTGGTATGAAGCTTCATCTAGTGGACCCCTACCAAGATTGTTCAAATTATAGTGCTGGGGCCAAAAATGCCCCCGCACGGGGGCCCTTTGGTTTTACATGGGCTTATATAGGGAAAATCTTCTGATCTGAAACCGCAAGGCCCAGGTCTTTGATATTAGGTATGAAGCTTTATCTAGTGGACCCCTACCAAGATTGTTCAAATTATAGTGCTGAAGCTAAAAATGCCCCCGCACGGGGGCCCTTGTGTTTTACATGGGCTTATATAGGGAAAATCTTGAAAAATCTTCTTCTCTGAAACCGCTAGGCCCAGGTCTTTGATAATTGGTATGAAGCTTCATCTAGTGGACCCCTACCAAGATTGTTCAAATTATAGTGCTGGGGCCAAAAATGCCCCCGCACCAGGGCCCTTTTGTTTTACAAAGGCTTATATAGGGAAAATCTTTAAAAATCTTCTTCTCTGAAACTGCAAGGCCCAGGTCTTTGATATTTGGTATGAAGCTTCATCCAGTGGACCCCTACCAAGATTGTTCAAATTATAGTGCTGGGGCCAAAAATGCCCCCCGCACGGGGGCCCTTTGGTTTTACATGGGCTTATATAGGGAAAATCTTGAAAAATCTTCTTCTCTGAAACCGCAAGGCCCAGGTCTTTGATATTTGGTATGAAGCTTCATCTAGTAGACCCCTACCAAGATTGTTCAAATTATAGTGCTTGGGCCAAAAATGCCCCTGCACCAGGGCCCTTTTGTTTTACATGGGCTTACATCGGGAAAATCTTGAAAAATCTTCTTCTCTGAAACTGCAAGGCCCAGGTCTTTGATATTTGGTATGAAGCTTCATCTTGTGGACCTACCAAGATTGTTCAAATTATAGCCCTGGGGCCAAAAATGCCCCCGCTCTGGGGCCCTTTGGTTTTACATAGACTTACATAGGGAAAATCTTGAAAAATCTTCTTCTCTGAAACCACAAGGCTTAGGTCTTCGATATTTGTTATGAAGCTTCAGCTAGTGGACCTCTATAAAGATTGTTCAAATTATAGCCCTGAGACCAAAAATGCCCCCGCCATGTGGCCCTTTGGTTTTACATAGACTTATATAGGGAAAATCTTTTAAAATCATCTTCTCTGAAACACAAGGCTTAGGTCTTTGATATTTGTTATGAAGCTTCAGCTAGTGGACCTCTACCAAGATTGTTCAAATTATAGCCCTGGGGCCAAAAATGCCCCCGCTCCGGGGCCCTTTGGTTTAACACAAACTTATATAGGGAAAATCTTGTTTTACATAGACTTCTATATGCAGGGTAAACCTTTAAAATCTTCTTCTCTGAAACCAGAAAGCCCAGGACTTTCATATTCGATATGAAGCTTCATCTTGTGGACCGCTACCAAGATTGTTCAAATTTTAGCCCTGGGGCCAAAATTGACCCTGCCCGGGGCCCACTTGTTATGCTTTGGATCAGGTGAGCGAACCAGGGCCCTCTGGGCCCTCTTGTTTTTTAATAGGTGCCAAAATTTCTTTATTTCAAAAGTGTTAGACACTTTTACGAATTAAAAAGCAGGATTTCTCAATTTTCTATGTATAATTAGATGTATATAATCCCACAACATGCAAAGCAACTGCGGACATGAATTCATTCCTTCTCGTCAACTTTCACTCACAAAAGGCCTGCATTTAGTTTCGTGTCTTGCAATGAGAGATAAATATTATTATACTTAATATTTAAAACAGATTGTACAAGAACTTTACGAGTTAGTTTCATGATTTTGACACCGAACAAAATTGGCTATGCATAAAATTGTATTGAAAAGTGTACGAGAATAATTATTTCATGATCCACCGCGCATATGAATTCATATTCGCGCATATGAATTCTAACAGTGCAGAGGGAAAAGTCACGTATGAACCAAGATGTTTTATCCCACGTATGAACCAAGATGTTTTATAACATTCATCAAAATTTAATAAATTTGATAAATCTGCGATAATCGTTGGTGATTCTTTTCCCCTGTACTTCCCCCAGGTATTAGACTTCCTGCCTTGCCGTGGCCCTGGGGGCTCAATTCCCACTGGGCACATTGCCGCTGTGGTCTTTGTGCCCACTGGGAAGAGCTAAAGGAAGTACCACCCGTTTGCCGTGGGTGGCGTCCTGTAAGCCGGAAGAAGGGATCCTGGAGGTTGAGGGCTACCTGAGGTGGCGGTGCTTCAGGTTCCCAACACGCCTCTTTGGCCTGGCTTTTCGGTGTAGACGGGTGGCCGTGCGGTCCGGCACGGTCAATCGGCTGGTCACGCCGAGCCCTAGAGATACCACTTTGCTTTCTCTTCAACTCTTTTTGTATCTTTCCTGATACCAACCATATGCCCATTTACCTTACCCTTTTCTGTCTTTTTATCTCTAGAAGGCGGTGGCAAAACGGATCAATCGTGTAGGCATTTTGTTTATGCGAGTATATCTCACGTGTATCTCTAACACCTGCGAGTTGGATAACCACTCCATTATGGTGTTCCCTTGTAGGGCTCCACGGAGGGCGGAGAGCACTTGGGACGAAACTTGAATTTTTTCCTTATGCCTCATGGAAAAAAAAATAACCGCAACGCATCTAAACACAACACACCTAAACGTAAAAAACAAGACGATTCATCCGAATCGGATGAACACAGTCAACAAGCCAGTCAGCAGTCAAGTCAACAAACCAGTCAGCAGTCCGCTGAACCGAATTTCGACAATGTTCCGCGCTTCTTGGTTGTCTCGTCGCTTGACGATACACGAAGTGTATCCAGCCTTTCTCCTTTCGTAATTGAGAAATGTATCAACTCCATAGCCGGACACCCTAAGAGTATCAAAAAGCTCAAATCAGGTGACCTTCTCTTGGAAGTCGAGAAAAAACAGCAAGTTGTAAGCCTGCTAAGCACCAATAAACTCTTTGATCTTCAGGTTAAAGTCTCTCTCCACAACACGTTAAATTCGTCTAAGGGAGTGATTCGCAGTCCAGAACTGCGCCCTTGTACAGATGAAGAGATCGTCGATAACTTGAAAGATCAGGGAGTTGTTGGTGTTCGTAACATCAAAGTCCGTAGAAGTGGTGTACTAAAACCAACAGCAACTTATGTGTTGACTTTTAATACACCAGTTCTACCCAAGAAAATCAAAGTAGCATATCTTTCCATTAACGTAGAGGTATACATCCCAAACCCTCTTAGATGTTACTCTTGTCAGGCTTTTGGCCATCATGAAAGCAGATGTCAGAGAAAAAAACTCTGTCCTAATTGTGGTGAAGAAAAGCATGTTGATAATCACCTCAACTGCAAAAATGAACCCAAATGCGTAAATTGTGATGGCAAACATGCTGTTTTCTCTCGAGACTGTCCGGCATGGAAAAAAGAAAAAGAAATACTAACCGTCAAATACCAAAGGGGGATAACATTCCCAGAAGCGCGAAAAATTGTCGATGAGCGATATATAACACCAACCACCAGTTTCGCCAGCATCATAAAGGGTACTGGTGTAAAATGTACCAGCTCCGCGACACAGACTGCTGAATCATACATAGCTGAACTGAAAAAATCTGGTGCATGGAGTAAGGTAGAAGTAAAACAAAGATCAGGAATTGATACAATTAACTTACTCCATCCATAAAAGACACCAAAGGGAAAGAAATACAAACATTAAGCGACCAGACCATAATGGAAACCTAAACAAAGGAAGGCCATATGGACAGTTACTTTCCCACAAAATGGCCATATGGCCATCCAAAATTAAAAGACACAAGTGATACACACAGTAAGTAACAAACAACAACATAAATAAATCGCCACAGAAGAGCCGCCTTGGAACGGTCAGCGGAAGATCTCCACCGGGGGGCTTAAATCGACCCCACGCGGCCACAATCCCCGCCCTTACTTCCGTCGCGATTTAGACAAATAATTTGTTCAGTCCGCATGAAGGTCTCCTAACTCATCAGTGCAACATCTCCGTGAACACAGAAATCAAAGAACCACAGAGGTGAGACAACGGTGAGGACTCGACAGCAAGAAACCACTGAAATGCTGGAGCAAAAGAAAACCGACAGTTAGACTCCGATGAGCCCGACCAGAGACAGAGCATCAGGCACCAACCGACATTATCTCTTTAATTTTCAATAAGCCTTTACGTTGGAGCCGTCATAGAATCTGAGGCCTGACCCACCGGCGTGCAATTAAAGAGGGAAGCAAAGTTGCCAACCGTGATTGGGTTAACTACCATGCATGCAGTCTGTCGTATAATATCCATGTTGTACCCAATCTTTTTATATCGAAGAATGATTTTACGAAATTGGGTGCTGAAGTCATTGCGGTTATATATTTTTCTGAATTTATATACTAAGTCACCATAAAATTCGGGTTCCGATAGACCTTGTTGCAGAAGAGATTTAAGTCCAATATTGAATTTTGAAATTAAATCAGAATGGCGTCTATAAAATTTTGAAAAGGCTTTGCGTAGTTTATGGTACCGATAACCCTGATTAAGGAGTTTAGCCGTTAATAATTTATTACGAGTGTTGAAGTCAGTTACATGACTACACACTCTAGCAAATCGAATTAATTGCGAAATATAAACGCCATAGGATGGCGCACGAGGAACATCACCATCCAAAAAAGGAAAATTTACAATCTCAAAATCAAAGTCATCGCGTTTATCATAAATTTTGCACGAAACAAACCCATCTACAATAGATAGATGTAAATCCAAAAACGGGGCCTCGGTATCAGAAGAATTTGCTTTATTTAACTGAAGTTCTAGGGGGTAAATCTGACTGATCAAACCATCAAAATAGGTATTATCAATATTTAATAAATCATCTAAATATCTAGAAGTAGAGCTAAAAGCTTCAATAATTTCAGATTGGTTATCAATGGAAAGCGACAAAATGAAGTCTCTTTCATAACAATACAAGAACAGATCAGCCACAAGAGGTGCGCAATTAGTACCCATCGGAATACCCACAATTTGTCTAAATAACTTAGTACCGAATCTAATATAAATATTGTCAAGTAGAAAGGTGAGGGCATCACACACTTTCTGACATGACCAAAGTGTATAATTCTTATGCTCTTTAGAAGTGAAAAATGCATTTCTGACATTACATGCAAGATAGAGAG
This sequence comes from Lucinisca nassula, assembly GCA_963580285.1. Lineage (NCBI taxonomy): Eukaryota > Metazoa > Mollusca > Bivalvia > Lucinida > Lucinidae > Lucinisca > Lucinisca nassula. Next base: position 43,794,015 of record OY757020.1, read on the forward strand.
AATCTTCTCTGTGAAAAGCCCATTCAATTAAATCATTAAGCTTTTCTTTTATAAGATTATGAGGAAGTGTAGTGTAAAGAGTGGAAAAATCGTAGGTAGACAGACTAGAAGCACGAAACTGTCTAGATTTCAATTTATTTAAAACCTCATTCGAATTTTTTATAGACCAAAACAGATTTCTTCCTGATCTTTCAAAGACTTTATCACAATATTTAATTACATGCGTTTTAATAGCAGTAAGACAGGAAGTTAATAATTTAGAAAGTTCAGTGGTAGTGCAAGAACTAGAATTTGCAATAAACCGTGCTTTGTAAGGTTTTTTATGAAGTTTTGGTAACCAGTATAGCGTAGGAAGCTTGTCTTGGCCTTCGTTAACACATACAGCCACTCCAGCACCGCAAAGTTCAACCAACTTATCAAATGGCGCAATCCAGATTGCTTCGGATCGGTCGACAGCGACCGTACCGAAGCCAGCGCCGCACGTAAAAGAGAAACTCGACTCAGGTCGTACTAATAAGGGATCGGAAGATCCGACCAAAAAACATCAATTGTCTCAAAAACATACAGACAGACAACGTAAAATGGAAAGAGACAATATTAGATTTCAGAACAGATTCGGATCTTTGAGTGACAGTGATATGGAGTTCGCTGAAACTCCATCATCACCAAATGGCAATAACAGATCGAGGTCAGCAACACCACGAGCTGGTGGTAGCAGATCTATATCACCAATTGCAGCTCCAATATAGTTTCTAGTCTTAATCTCTTCATAAAATGGATTTAAAACACAAAATAATACAATGGAATTGTCGAGGTCTTAGGCCGGGTTGTGGTGGACTCTTATTGCTTGTTTCGTTATTAAACCCATCGGTTTTTTGTTTACAAGAAACTTTTTTAAAAACTGATGGCAACATTGATGTCAGGGGTTTCAATACATACAACTATATCTATTCTGATGGTAGCAAACCATCTGGTGGCAGTTCAATTCTTGTTAAATCATGTTTACCACAAAGAGAGATCAAATTAAAAACAGACCTACAAGCTGTAGCAGTATCGGTTTCTCTGGATAAAGAAACTACAATTTGCTCTTTATATATTCCACCCTCATTTTCGTTAAAGCCCGAACATCTTGACTCATTGCTGAGTCAACTTCCATCGCCATATCTTTTAGTTGGCGACTTCAATGGTCACAATATTCTATGGGGCTGTAAGGGTGTCGGTGGCAGAGGAGCACTTGTTGAAGATTTTATTGCAAAGAGCGATCTTTGCTTGATGAATGATAAATCTTATACTTACCTTCACCCAGCGACAGGTCATTTGTCTTCTTTGGATCTCTCTTTGTGTCACCCATCTCTCTTCTTGGACTATGACTGGTCTGTTCATGATGATCAGTGCGGAAGTGATCACTTCCCTGTTATAATTGAGAGTGTAAGCGAGCCGGGTGAGGACTGTAACCAGAAATGGAAAATGAATAAAGCCGACTGGGAATTATTCCATAATTTATGTGAAGAAGAGTTATCAATTGATCATTTTAATGAATCATACGACATTGTTTCTGATTTCACAGATACACTTATTGACATATCAGAACAATGCATTCCAAAGACCTCCACAAATACTAAGAAAAGCAAGCCTTGGTTTAATAATGACTGTAAAGAAGCTATTAAAAAGCGTAAACAGGCTCTAAATAAGTTCTGCAAAAATCCCACTTCAGAAAAGCTCAACGACGTAAAAGTTTTTGGGGCTGGGGCTCGGCGAGCGGTCCGGGCTTCCGGGCGGGGGTCGTGGAGAGAGTGTGTCTCCAAGTTGAGCTGTGGGACCCCCATTAAAAGGGTTTGGGGTGTGGTGCGGGAGATTTCGGGAGGGACAAAGTCTTCTAGTTTTACACGTTTGGGTGCTGGGTTTGACACGGTGGCTTCAACAAAAAAAGATATTTCAGATACTCTTGGGCACACATTCTTGAGAAATTCATCATCGCGTAATTATTCTGACACTTTTAGAAATTTCAAAAAGGACCAAGAGAAAAGAAATCTAAACTTTAAATCACTTAATCACGAAGAATACAACAAACCTTTTAACTTATCCGAACTCGTTGAAGCCATTGAAAAATCACATGATACGGCAACCGGCCCCGATGAAATTCATTATCAGATGCTTAAGCATCTGCCAAAAAGTTCTCTTACAACACTTTTAGATATCTTAAATAATATTTGGGAAACGGGGGTATGTCCTGAGAGCTGGCGTGTAGCTACAGTTGTACCAATTCCGAAACCAGGGAAAGATCATGCAGAACCTACAAATTATCGTCCGATAGCTTTGACAAGTTGTTTGTGTAAAACATTGGAGAGAATGATAAACAAGAGATTAGTCTGGTACTTAGAGTCCAACAACCTCATTTCAGAATATCAATCGGGCTTTCGTTCGGAACGTAGTACCAATGACAATTTAATAAGACTAGAAACATTTATACGAGATGCTTTTATTAACAAAGAACACGTAGTAGCTGTCTTTTTCGACTTGGAGAAAGCATATGATACAACATGGCGTTATGGAATATTGAAAGATCTACATAACATTGGCTTAAGAGGAAAACTTCCCAGTTTTATTGAAAGCTTTTTAGGGGAGCGCATGTTTCAGGTACGTGTGGGGTCTACCGTGTCAGATTTCTATGATCAAGAACAGGGTGTCCCACAGGGTAGTATTCTTTCAACTACGCTATTTAACATCAAAATAAACAATATTGTACAATGTTTGGACGACAAAACTGATTGTTCATTGTATGTTGATGATTTTTGTATATGTTACCGTTCAAAAAATATGAAAACAATTGAACGAAAGTTACAACAAAATTTAAAAAGAATAGAAGAATGGACTGATAAAAATGGTTTCAAGTTCTCCAAGTCGAAAACGCAGTGTGTTCATTTTTGTAAACTACGGAAGAAACACGAACATCCTTCCCTGTTTTTATACGGATCACAAATTCCTGTTGTTGAAGAAGCCAAATTTCTTGGGGTCATATTTGATCAAAAGTTATCTTTTATTCCCCATGTTAAATATCTTAAAGCGAAATGCTTAAAAGCTTTGAATCTTTTGAAAGTTTTAGCTCATACAAGTTGGGGAGCAGATCGGTATACTTTATTACATCTTTACCGGTCTTTAATAAGATCTAAATTAGATTATGGGTCTGTTGTTTATGGTTCTGCCAGAAAGTCCTATTTAAAATCCTTGGATACTATCCATCACCAAGGCCTTCGTCTGGCCATGGGAGCCTTCCGTACTTCTCCCGTATTAAGCCTTTATGTAGAAGCAGGGGAACCATCTTTAACCTCGCGCAGAGAGAAACTTTCTCTTCAGTATGCTATTAGACTTGCTGCAAATCCATCTAATCCGGCATCCAAAATTTCATTTCGACCTCAATTTGTAGATAGGTATGAAACTAAACCCACAGCAATTAAACCTTTTGGATTACGTATTTTACCACTGCTGGAAAATTCAGGTATCGACCTTAAAAATATTCAAAAACATGAAACCGCCGAAGTTCCATCTTGGTGTATTAAACAACCTTCTATTCTGTTCGACTTACATGATGGCAAAAAATCCGAATCAAATCCGATACTTCTCAAACAAAACTTTCAGGTACTGCAATCACGTTACGATGATTACCAGCAAGTCTATACTGATGATTCCAAAGAAGGAGATAAAGTTGGTTGTGCGTATGTTTCTAAAGATACGCACAAAACCATGCGCCTTCCAGATGGTTCATCTATTTTTACAGCTGAAGCCAAAGCAATAGACCTAGCTTTAGATTTTATCAGTTCTTCAACAATTCAAAAAGCAATTATATTTTCTGATTCACTTTCTGTGCTTAAGGCTTTAGACCATTCATCATATAAAAATCCTCAAATTCAAAAATTGATCGAAAAACATCATGAAATTTGTAAAACACACCAAATCTTGTTTTGTTGGCTTCCGAGCCATATTGGCATTGTCGGCAATGAATATGCTGACAAGAAAGCAAAGGAATCGCTCAATCTTGATCCATCTGTTTTTAAAATTCCCTTTAATAATTTTAAACCATTTATCAACAGATACATCTTGTCGGAATGGCAAGGCGAATGGGACCGTGCAATAAATAACAAACTCCATGCCATTAAACCTGTCGTTAGTACAAAATGCTCTCCTCCACAGTTTTCCAGAAAAGAGGACGTAGTATTAACACGACTGCGCATCGGCCATACTAGAGTTACTCATTCTTATATTTTTAATGGTGATGATCAGCCTTCTTGTGTAGGTTGTGATCAGCCATTCACTGTGAAACATATCTTAATTGACTGTGTTGACTTTTCACCCTCACGTATTTTATATTTCAAAGCTGACACTTTGCAACAACTGTTTCGAGATGTACCTGTTGATAATATTATTTTATTCTTAAAAGAAATTGGACTTTTTCATAAGATTTAACTGTTTTAGATTTTTATACATCATCATTCTGACTTTTTACTTTTACTTTTAATATCATCATAATTATTCATGCCGTTTAACCATTAACCGTTTGACGCTTATGACCCACAAAGAGGGTTGACGCGTCGTTAAACACGAAATCATCATCATCATCATTTCCCCTGTACTTCTTTGCAAAATTGTGCAACTGCAATGCCTACGGCTTTTTAGATACGCTTTCATGATAAGTTAGCTCGCAATAATTAGCAATAATAATATTATTATGAGCCAGCGCATGACAAAATCTAAAAGAATGCTTGAGGGAGCAGCGAAGACTCGGATCAGCCTGTGCATTCGTGCAGTCTGATCAGAGTATTCGCTGTTCGCATATACCTATTATAGGCTTATATATATGCAGAGACACATATAAGCAAAAGGTATTGTCATAGTGGATGCGTGCGCAGGTTGATTTGAGTCTCTGCTGGTCGCTACAGTCTTATTGTAGGGTTTGCCATGTACCGGCTCATTTGATTAATTAATTTATTAAAAAATAAATTTTCTCCAACAGATCTCGAGAAAAGGAAAGTTTTGGAAAAATAAACGTTCATATGCGGTGTTTTAAGTCATATACGCGCATATGACTCATGTGCGGTATTTTACGGGCATTTTTGATTCTCGGAGAAACATGGAAAGTTTTTGTCTATATTTGTATATGTATTATATACACTGTATATATTGCCTGCGGTACGGTCTAGAGCCATACCATAATTATATGAATAAAAATATAAAAGGTTATATTAGCATTTCATATGCGTCAGTTTGGTTCATATGCGGTCGTGTTAAATTCTTGTTTCTTTATATTTAATACACAATAATGTTGTTTAAAAGTAATTATATCATTTCAATAACATTGTTTTCAATTTAAACAATATTTCCAGTCATTTTTTTGCGATAAAAAGTATAAGGTGGTAAAATAAACATTCATATGCGGTATTTAAGGTCATGTGCGCGCATATGACTCATATGCGGTATTTAGTCATACCCGATTCAGATCAAAATTGGTAAGAGGGTGAAAAGGGCTACGGACTCTACATGGAAGAGCATAAAATGACTTTTTTTCAACATTTTATTGAATTAAATGATAACATTTGAACAATTTTGAGGAAAAAGGTCAACATATACAAAACAAAATAGTACTGGCTTGTGCATCGAGTTTTTGATAGAATATGGCAAGAGGAAAGTTCCTAAAGAATATACATTTTTGCACAGATGCATGAACTTTTATTGTATCTGATGAAAGCTTGAGGGAAAAACTTAACTCTGTTATCAAATTGAGCTTTAGACTTCAGACAACCAAACCTTAAAGGCGGCCTCGTTGGCTCAGTCGGATGTGCGTCTGACTGGTGATCAGGAGGACGCGGGTTCGACTCCCGCTGAGGTCGGCAACATTCTTTCGTGGAGATTGATCATGAAATCTTTTTACGGTAATTCTCTACCTTCCGCTGATTCAAGAAGGGCAGTTGTCAGTTTCTGGGGAAAGAATATGCACTGTACTGGTTAACCGCTTGCGTATAAGCCTGCCCAGGAAAGTGTTGATAGGTAAACTGACCAGCTCAAAAATGACCTAAATAGTGTTGACTGGGCCGTTAAACTCCAATACAAACAAACAAAAACCAAACCTTAATATCTTATGCCATTACAGTTAACAGTAGTTTCATGTTACATATCAAAATGTGATAGCTTCTGGGGGGCTACTGACTCACCAAAAACAGTTCTTTACAATTCTTATTATCACTGAAGGTTTTTTTTCAAACTAAACAATACAAACAATTGCTTTTCTGATTTGAAAAACTGACATTTTGATATTGTTAGACTCAGAATGTTAAAAATTGATGCATTGTGAAAATTTGTATTCCACAACCCTATTAGAAACATGTGAAATTGGTAATCTGATTTAACAAAAAATCATTCATATCCAATCTGCACATATAAAATTCATTTTCTGATAGTAAGACATAGTGCCTTTCAAATATTCATCCATACATTGAGCATGACATTTAATAATATCTTTTTTTACTGGATTCTTCTATCTTATTCTGGGGTCTACGGACTCTACAAAGACAGGCATTTAATAAACTTCCCCCAGGTAATCCCCCAGGTATTAGACTTCCTGCCTTGCCGTGGCCCTGGGGGCTCAATTCCCACTGGGCACATTGCCGCTGTGGTCTCTGTGCCCACTGGGAAGAGCTAAAGGAAGTACCACCCGTTTGCCGTGGGTGGCGTCCTGTAAGCCGGAAGAAGGGATCCTGGAGGTTGAGGGTTACCTGAGGTGGCGGTGCTTCAGGTACCCAACACGCCTCTTTGGCCTGGCTTTTCGGTGTAGACGGGTGGCCGTGCGGTCCGGCACGGTCAATCGGCTGGTCGCGCCGAGCCCTAGAGATACCGCTTTGCTTTCTCTTCAACTCTTTTTGTATCTTTCCTGATACCAACCATATGCCCATTTACCTTACCCTTTTCTGTCTTTTTATCTCTAGAAGGCGGTGGCTAAACGGATCAATCGTGTAGGCATTTTGTTTATGCGAGTATATCTCACGTGTATCTCTAACACCTGCGAGTTGGATAACCACTCCATTATGGTGTTCCCTTGTAGGGCTCCACGGAGGGCGGAGAGCACTTGGGACGAAACTAGAAATTTTTCCTTATGCCTCATGGAAAAAAACATAACCGCAACGCAGCTAAACGTAAAAAAGACGAGGATTCATCCGGAACGGATGAACCCAGTCAACAGTCAAGTCAGCAGTCTCAGCATTCTACTCAACAGTCTAGTCAGCAGTCTGCAGCACCAAAGTCAACCAATTTTCCACGTTTCTTGGTAATGACCTCCATTGACGATGCACGCACTGTGTCCAGTTTATCACCATTCGTGATAGAAAAAAGCATAGTGTCCATTGCCGGACATCCCAAAAGCATAAAAAAGCTTAAGTCAGGTGACCTTTTATTAGAAGTCGAGAGAGAGCAGCAGGTGAAAAGCCTGCTTGGTACCACAAAGCTCTTCGATCTCAAGGTCAAGGTTTCTCTGCACAACACTCTTAATTCATGTAAAGGTGTCATCCGCAGCCCAGAGCTGCGTCCATGTACTGATGCAGAGATCATTGACAACTTGAGATCTGAGGGCGTCATTGGCATACGTAACATCCAAGTTCGTAGAGGTGGTGTATTGAAGCCAACAGGTACTTACGTGTTGACTTTCAATACACCAGTTCTGCCCAAGAAAATCAAAGTAGCTTACCTTTCAGTTAACGTAGAGGTGTATATACCAAACCCTCTCAGATGTTACTCGTGTCAGGTTTTTGGCCACCACGAAAGCAGATGTCAGAAGTAGCAACTCTGTCCAAATTGTGGTGAAGAAAAGCATGTCGATAACCATCAAAACTGTAAGAATGAGGCCAAATGCGTCAATTGTGGTGGCAAGCATGCTGTTTTCTCTCGAGATTGTCCGGCATGGAAAAAAGAAAAAGAAATACTTACTGTCAAATACCAAAGGGGGTTAACATTCCCAGAAGCACGGAAAATTGTTAACGAGCGATACACAACACCAACGACCAGTTACGCCAGCATCACAAAGGGTGCTGGTGTACAAGTTTCTACCTCCGCAACGCAGACTGTTGAATCATGCATAGCTGAACTGAAAAAATCTGGTGCATGGAGTAAATCCACTCCAGCACCACAAAGTTCAACCAAATTATCAAATGGAGCAATCCAGGTTGCTTCGGATCGGTCGACAGCGACCGTACCGAAGCCAGCGCCACATGCAAAAGAGAAACTCGACTCGGGTCGAACTAATAAAGGATCGGAAGATCCGAAAAAAACAATTGTCTCAAAAACAGACAGACAACGTAAAATGGAAAGAGACCATATAAGATTCCAGAACAGATTCGGATCTTTGAGTGACAGTGATATGGAGTTCGCTGAAACTCCATCATCACCAAGTGGCAATAACAGATCGAGGTCAGCAACACCACGAGCTGGTGGTAGCAGATCTATATCACCAATTGCAGCTCCAATATAGTTTCTAGTCTTAATCTCTTCAAATAATGGATTTAAAACACAAAATAATACAATGGAATTGTCGAGGTCTTAAATCAAATTATAATGAACTCTTATTACTTATTTCGTTATTAAACCCGTCGGTTTTTTGTTTGCAAGAAACTTTTTTAAAAACTGATGACAACCTTGATGTCAGGGGTTTCAATACATACAACTATATCTATTCTGATGGTAACAAACCATCTGGTGGCAGTTCAATTCTTGTTAAATCATGTTTACCACAAAGAGAGATCAAATTAAAAACAGACCTACAAGCTGTAGCAGTATCGGTTTCTCTGGATAAAGAAACTACAATATGCTCTTTATATATTCCACCCTCATTTTCTTTAAAACCCGAACATCTTGACTCATTGCTGAGTCAGCTTCCATCCCCATATCTTTTAGTTGGCGACTTCAATGGTCACAATATTCTATGGGGCTGTAAAGATATCAATAACAGAGGAGCACTTGTTGAAGATTTTATTGCAAAGAGCGATCTTTGCTTGATGAATGATAAATCTTATACTTACCTTCACCCAGCGACAGGTCATTTGTCTTCTTGGACTATGACTGGTCTGTTCATGATGATCAGTGCGGAAGTGATCACTTCCCTGTCATAATTGAGAGCGTAAACGAACAAGATGAGGACTGTAGCCAGAAATGGAAAATGAATAAAGCCGACTGGGAGTTATTCCGTAATTTATGTGAAGAAGAGTTATCAGTTGGTCACTTAAATGAATCATTTGACATTGTTTCTGATTTCACAGATAAACTAATTAATATATCAGAACAATGCATTCCAAAGACCTCCACAAATACTAAGAAAAGCAAGCCTTGGTTTAATATTGACTGTAAAGAAGCTATTCAAAAGCGCAAACAGGCTCTAAATAAGTTCTGCAAAAGTCCCACTTCAGAAAAGCTAAACGACGTTAAAGTTTTTAGAGCTAAAGCTCGGCGAACAATCCGAGCTTCCAAACGAAAGTCATGGAGAGAATATGTCTCCAAATTGAACTACAAAACCCCCATTAAAAAGGTTTGGGATATGGTACGAAAAATTTCAGGAAAAACAAAGTCCTCTAGTTTTACACATTTAAATACTGGTTTTGACACAAAAGCTTCAACTAAAAAAGATATTTCAGATACTCTTGGTCACACATTCTTGAGAAATTCATCATCGCGTAACTATTCTGACACTTTTAGAAATTTCAAAAAGGACCAAGAGAAAAGAAATCTTAACTTCAAATCCCTTAATCACGAAGAATACAACACACCTTTTAACTTATCCGAACTCGTTGAAGCCATTGAAAAATCACATGATATGGCAACCGGCCCCGATGAAATTCATTATCAGATGCTTAAGCATCTGCCAAAAAGTTCTCTTACAACACTTTTAGATATCTTTAATAATATTTGGGAAACGGGGGTCTGTCCTGAGAGCTGGCGTGTAGCTACAGTTGTACCAATTCCAAAACCAGGGAAAGATCATGCAGAACCTACAAATTATCGTCCGATAGCTTTGACAAGTTGTTTGTGTAAAACATTGGAGAGAATGATAAACAAGAGATTAGTCTGGTACTTAGAGTCCAACAACCTCATTTCAGAATATCAATCGGGTTTTCGTTCGGAACGTAGTACCAATGACAATTTAATAAGACTAGAAACATTTATACGAGATGCTTTTATTAACAAAGAACACGTAGTGGCTGTCTTTTTCGACTTGGAGAAAGCATATGATACAACATGGCGTTATGGAATATTGAAAGATCTACATAACATTGGCTTAAGAGGAAAACTTCCCAGTTTTATTGAAAGCTTTTTAGGGGAGCGCATGTTTCAGGTGCGTGTGGGGTCTACCCTGTCAGATTTCTATGATCAAGAACAGGGTGTCCCACAGGGTAGTATTCTTTCAACTACGCTATTTAACATCAAAATAAACAATATTGTACAATGTTTGGACGACAAAACTGATTGTTCATTGTATGTTGATGATTTTTGTATATGTTACCGTTCAAAAAATATGAAAACAATTGAAAGAAAGTTACAACAAAATTTAAAAAGAATAGAAGAATGGACTGATAAAAATGGTTTCAAGTTCTCCAAGTCGAAAACGCAGTGTGTTCATTTTTGTAAACTACGGAAGAAACACGAACATCCTTCCCTGTTTTTATACGGATCACAAATTCCTGTTGTTGAAGAAGCCAAATTTCTTGGGGTCATATTTGATCAAAAGTTATCTTTTATTCCACATATTAAATGTCTTAAAGCGAAATGCTTAAAAGCTTTGCATCTTTTGAAAGTTTTAGCTCATACAAGTTTGGGAGCAGATCGGTATACTTTATTACATCATTACCGGTCTTTAATAAGATCTAAATTAGATTATGGGTCTGTTATTTATGGTTCTGCCAGAAAGTCCTATTTAAAATCCTTGGATACAATCCATCACCAAGGCCTTCGTCTGGCCATGGGAGCCTTCCGTACTTCTCCCGTATTAAGCCTTTATGTAGAAGCAGGTGAACCATCTTTAACCTCGCGCAGAGAGAAACTTTCTCTTCAGTATGCTATCAGACTTGCTGCAAATCCATCTAACCCGGCATCCAAAATTTCATTTCCACCTCAATTTGTAGATAAGTATGAAACAAAACCCACAGCAATCAAACCTTTTGGATTACGTATTTTACCACTGCTGGAAAATTCAGGTATCGACCTTAAAAATATTCAAAAACATGAAACCGCCGAAGTTCCATCTTGGTGTATTAAACAACCTTCTATTCTGTTCGACTTACATGATGGCAAAAAATCCGAATCAAATCCGATACTTCTCAAACAAAACTTTCAGGTACTGCAATCACGTTACGATGATTACCAGCAAGTCTATACTGATGGTTCCAAAGAAGGAGATAAAGTTGGTTGTGCGTATGTTTCTAAAGATACTCACAAAACCATGCGCCTTCCAGATGGTTTATCTATTTTTACAGCTGAAGCCAAAGCAATAGACCTAGCTTTAGATTTTATCAGTTCTTCAACAATTCAAAAAGCAATTATATTTTCTGATTCACTTTCTGTGCTTAAGGCTTTAGACCATTCATCATCTAAAAATCCTCAAATTCAAAAATTGATCGAAAAACATCATGGAATTTCTAAAACACACCAAATCTTGTTTTGTTGGCTTCCGAGCCATATTGGCATTGTCGGCAATGAATATGCTGACAAGAAAGCAAAGGAATCGCTCAATCTTGATCCATCTGTTTTTAAAATTCCTTTTAATAATTTTAAACCATTTATCAATAGATACATCTTGTCGGAATGGCAAGGCGAATGGGACCGTGCAATAAATAACAAACTCCATGCCATTAAACCTGTCGTTAGTACAAAATGCTCTCCTCCACATTTTTCCAGAAAAGAGGACGTAGTATTAACACGACTGCGCATCGGCCATACTAGAGTTACTCATTCTTATATTTTTAATGGTGATGATCAGCCTTCTTGTGTAGGTTGTGATCAGCCATTCACTGTGAAACATATCTTAATTGACTGTGTTGACTTTTCACCCTCACGTATTTTATATTTCAAAGCTGACACTTTGCAACAACTGTTTCGAGATGTACCTGTTGATAACATTATTTTATTCTTAAAAGAAATTGGTCTTTTTCATAAGATTTAACTGTTTCAGATTTTTATACGTTATCATTCTGACTTGTTACTTTTAATATCATCATAATTATTCATGCCGTTTAACCATTAACCGACTGACGCTTATGACCCACCAAGAGGGTTGACGCGTCGTTAAACACGAAATCATCATCATCATCATCCCCCAGGTAATGTTTTCATATATATGAGACTAAAGCCATGTTACTTAAACTTTGTAAAAAAGATTTTAACAGCAAAAACCAGAAAATTCATTGGAACTTTTGAGAATAAACATTAAATTTGATAACTCAGAACAAGAATAAACAGCTGATCAACATTGAAATAACACAAAAAAAGTTTGTGAGAAAACCTTCCAGATTGTGCACTTGGGATTTATAAAAACAATGTGTTTTCAAAAAAGGAAGTACAGCTTTGTCTGTTAATAGTTCATATACTTAAAACTGCAATTGGATTTTCTTTCAGTAAGGGGCTTTCGACTCTACGTATAACTCTGAATTAAATCACTAGGTGGCTAATTCACAGTAAAATATACAGTTTTAGAGCCCTTTGCTAAAACACATGAAATTGCAATTGCAGAAGAAGTAGGCACGTCTTTTTGCTTTGTTAGGCTTGAAATTGTGTTGTGAAAAGCATCCTATTCTGTATAATAAACCAGACACTATTTTATTATTATTGTGTGTATCACTTGTGTCTTTTAATTTTGGATGGCCATATGGCCATTTTGTGGGAAAGTAACTGTCCTTGTGGCCTTCCTTTGTTTAGGTTTCCATTATGGTCTGGTCGCTTAATGTTTGTATTTCTTTCCTTTTGGTGTCTTTTTATGGGTTGAGTAAGTTAATTGTATCAATTCCTGATCTTTGTTTTACTTCTACTTACCATGAAAAAAAAAAAAAAAAAAAAAAAAAAACAGTTATTGTGCACAAAGGTCTTCGTTTGGCAGCTATCTCCGTTTCAAATGCTTCACATTTATCAGATCAAATTAATAACATTGAATTCAAAAAGGAACATCCTGCTGTTACTACGGTTACTAAAAACTGGTCTATGCAGGTTCTTAACAACCCTGCTTGTCGAGGCCCACTGCCCTTCTGCATCATCACCTTGGGCATGTTATGCGGTAGAAACACAAAGCTAGTTGACCTCAGCCAGGTTTACTTTTTATATTAATATAGCAGAGTATTAGGCTTTCATGACATGTCTCATTATTGGGTGTATTGATATGCATATTGCTTTTGTGAAACATTATATACCCAAAAATTGCCATTTTTGCCTATGCTATGCTGTGTCACATTTTTTTTTCTTTTTCAGGGTTGTGTATCTCCTATATTACTTAACACATGGTCATTAAATAATGAAGACAAATGCTTACTTTTATTTTTTTTTTTTTTTTTTTTTTACAAAATAAAATTTGGTCAATGAAGTAAAATTTCAGGATGGAAAATATAAAACCTTACCTTTTCTTTCATTTCTTGGGTTATTGCACTCTGTGGCCTTAAGCTTCATGCAAAAAGTATCGAAATTAGTCTTAACTAGACCACGCAGTGGATGGCATACCGTCGCAAATATTCGCTTTTTCTATGAATAACACCAATGACTATGTGTCAGCTAGCCAAAACTACACGTAAGTTAAAAACGTAACAAAGAACATTCTAACTGATAAGCAAAGTTTCTGAAGTGTTACTCCTATAGTTTAGAAGATATGGCAAAGTCATACTTTTTTACCATTACCTTGGGGTTATGTTGAGGTCCACCAAAAGTACCCCCAATTAATTCTGTATTCCAACGGCCATCCAATAACTAAGTTTCAGAAGTGTAACTCCAATAGTTTAGAAGATATGGCAAAGTCATATTTTATCACACCAAAAGTAGCCTAATTATACCCCCACAAATGAAATTTGGTGGGGGGGGGGTATATAGGAGTGAGCTTGTCGGTCTGTCTGTCGGTCGGTCTGTTGACTTGGTTTCCAGACGATAACTCAAAAAGCGCTTCACCGATTTTTATAATTTTTGGTACACTGATGTAACATAAAATACAGGTCAAGTTCGATTTCCACTACAATTCGTCAATTTTCGACATAGTTATGGCCCCTTTCAAGTGAAAAATTTGCAAAATGTCGCTGTTGTACTATCAAAGCAGTTTTTGTGGGGGTATTCATCACCTTTTGTGATAGCTCTAGTTTTTTCTATATTCAAGGGCCATCCAATTACCAAAGTTTCAGAAGTGTAACTCCGATACTTTAGGAGATATATAGAAAAGTAATACTTTTTGACCTTCGGGGGTCATGTTGAGGTCAAGGTCATGCCAAAAGTAGCCCAGTGTCATCTACATCCCATAGCAAAAGGCAAAAACTGAAAAGTGTACCTTAAGTGGTTTCAGAGGAGATCCATTCCAAAGACACACACACACGCACACATACATACATAATCTGACAGCCCAGAACTATTAGTGAAGGTAAAAATGCTTAAGGTCTTGTTTACACTCTCAAAATACATACTTTTTATTTTGAAAAGAGTCCGTAGCCCCTATTTTGTACAGTAAATAAAACAACACCAGCCTTCTAAATTAATTCAATTTACCTTGATGTTTCGTAGATTCTAGAGCTGGCTACTGATGTCAAAGGCATAGGAACTGAAGCTGATAACAAACGAATCAGCGACCAATACAGTTTGTCCGTAGCCCCATAGAGTCCATAGTCCTTTGAAAATTAGGACTAGGTCTACAGCCCTTTTCCTTGTGAGGGGCCTCATATTTATATCAAACAACCGAAAAATTAGTTCATATGCTTAGTAAATGTAGCGGCTGTTTGTTGTAGTCTAGAGTCCGTAGCCCCTGTTGAATCGCTTAATTAAAACATAAGTTGGTCAAATTAGATTGCTAAAATTGGTGTAATCCTACTCATTTTCTTGAATTGAAACCCCAAATTTTACATTGCTCATATCAGAAAGAATTCAAGAGTACAAAGCTTAGTTAGGACTCCTTCAAACACTGCCAGTCACATTTAACTTTTTCGATTTTCTGTCAACACATAACCATTCTTTGGGTGTCAGATAGCAAAATTGAGTTGAAAGAAGTTTTATTTATTCAAAACACATGAAACTAAATGAGATCTTGAGTAAAAGAAGACAAAAACAATATTTTCAAGGGGCTACGGACTCTACGGGGCTACGGACAAACTGTATTGGTCGCTGCTTCATTTGCTATTAGCTTCAGTTCCTAGGCCTTTGATATCAGTAGCCAGCCCCACAATATGTAAACATCAAGGTAAATTGAATTGATTTAGAAGGCTATGGTTGGTTTATTTTGATGTAGAAAATAGGGGCTACGGACTCTACAGAAAACGTAGCTTTTTCAAAATAATCAATTTGTATTGTGAGTGGGTAAACCCGACCTTAAGCAGTTGTTCCTTCGCTAATAGTTTCTGGACTGTCAAATTATTTTATTAAGACTAATTTTGATACGTTTTGCATAAAGCTTAAGGCAACAGAGTGCAATAACCCTGAAAAATGGGAAAACATAACAAAGGTAGGGTTTTATATTTCCCATCCTGAAATTTTAGTTAATTGACCAAAAGTAGGCATATGTCTTCATGACTTTGCCTTGTTTTATGACCACGATAGAAGTAATATGGGAGATACATTACTTTGAAAAAGAAGAAAAAAAATGTGACACAGCATAACAGGAAAATTGGCACTTTTGGGGTATGCAATGTTTTATAAAAGCAATATGAGAATAATAATACACCCAATAATGAGACATGCCATGAAAGCCTGATACCTCTGCTATATGAATATAAAAAGTAAACCTGGCTTAGGTCAACTAGCTTTGTGTTTCTACCGCATAACATGCCCAAGGTGCAAAGTGACACCCTGATCTTGACTCAGCCGATTTGTAAATAACTGATTTTTGTATTTTTCATGTTTCTTGTGTGTATTTCAAGGCAATATCCCGGTTTAGGTCCTAAATTTTCAGGACATAGATCGGGGTACAGATACTTGGGACCTTGATTCAGGCCGAACTGACATCTTGAAGTTTCCAATAAGAATAAACCACTAAAAACAACTTTGTTTGAATCACATGTCCGCATATTTATGCACGGGTGTATGCCACTAGCCTATTTACAGTTTTCGTCGCCATTTTTACTACCGCTTTAGGTCCAAAATTACAAAAGTATTAAAAACATAAGCATTTTACAGAGCTCTCGGAAACGCTGGATTCTGCGTATTTTACGCAAACTTTTTACCGTTGTACGCGTAAAATTCACTACTGGCGATTCTTGTGTACGCATGTTTTTATTGCGACACGCATCCAAAATTATAGAAGCGGTAAATTCAGAAGCTAATTTAGGCCGCTTATGCAATACTAATAAAAGATCAAATGCGGCGCCGCTTTTTATGTTGAAAGCGCGCGTGCCACAAATCAGTAGGTGTGACCTATTTTGACAGGTATTTTGGGAGAGACGATATTGGAAAGTGGTCGGTTTGCGGCACGTGTTAAAAATAATTGTACATTGTTTTAAACTCGCCGCGCTAATCCCCGTGTTATTACGGATTACAATTTATAAATTTACTAATTGATGCAAGCTCATATCGTCAACGGATTAGCATGAATGGGTAAAATATCACGTTTAGTTAAACCAATGTTACGGCGAAGACGATTTTATTGTCGAATTGCCAATGTCATGTATTTTCGCGACAAAACGATCGTACTTTATCGCTAGGCCAAAGTGTGTTTCGACGTGTACTGTTGACAAAAATGTCTGTAATTCTTCAAAAAAAAAAAAAAAAAAATTATTTTTAGCTCGTCTGTTTTTTTATAAAAAAACTTTCGAGCTATTGTCATCACTCCGGCGTCTTTGTTGTTGTCTGGCGTCCTTCCAAAAAAACTTAACCTTGGCTATAACTTAAACAGTATTAGACCTAGCCTCATGAAACTTCATACACACACTCATCATCACAAGAGCTACATTTTGACCAAGGACCATAACAACATTGTTGATTTTGGCTGAATTATCTCCCCTTTTCCAATTTTTTTCTGAAACACATTTTTTGCTCTCATTTTAATACTATTCACAACAGAGCCTTCAAACTTCTCATGAATGTTCCTTGGGACAAGACCTTTTCAGTGATACCACACGTTTTGATCTGTGACCTTGACCTTTGAACTTTGACCTATTTTTCGAAAATTTAACCGAAAACCTTAACCTTGACCATATTTCCAAAAGTATTAGGCCTACCTTCATGAAACTTCATACACATACTCACCATCACAAGAGCTACATTCCCTACAAGTTTTATAACTCCATCTTGCAATTTGATTGAATTATCTCCCCTTTTCTCTCGTTTTTTAGATTGTTTTTGTCTCTTATTTCAATACTATTCACAACAGAGCCTTCCAACTTCACATGAATGTTCCTTGGGACAAGACCTTTTCAGTCATACCACGCTTTTTGACCTGTGACCTTGAACTTTTACCTATTTTTCGAAAAATTAACCAAAAAACTTAACCTTGACCATATTTCCAGAAGTATTTGGCCTGCCTGCATGAAACTTCATACTCACACTTTCCCTACAAGTCTTATAACTCCATCTTGCAATTTGATTGCTCTTGTTTGACTTAGAACTTTGGTTTTCTAAAAGAAACTGCAGACGAGAGTTGGCACCCGCATGCGGTGCTCTTGTTAATAATTACAGACGTTGTTACATGTAGGATGCTTCCCCTACGTATTTGTTTACAGCAATTAAAAATAATTGAGCTACTGTCACATACATATACGTCCGAATTTGAAGCACAAATATAGCTGAATAGAATGATGCTTTTCCGATCTGGGTTTACATTAAATATGCTGTTATCCTAATACAACCTTATTTTTATGTGGCATTATTTGACTAGAAGTGTGAGAATAAATCGGAGCCACTGCATGGGGGTGGTTGGGTACTGGGGTAACATTATTTTCCTAATATTTCTAAAAAACACCAGATTGTTGGTACTTCATAGACACACCAGTGAAATTGTTCTAACTAGTACCCACAATCTACACGTTTGGAACGAAGTTATTAAAGACACATTTTTCGATTACATAACGTCCTAATGACCGTTTATTAAACAATCCAACATTGAGATAAAATACACTTGGGGTATTCAGGCTGCCATACAGGTAGGGGACCAAGAGAGGGTAATAAATTACCTAGGGGTATTACTTTGACAAATGACATCTATTCATTTACACCTAAATCCTTATTTTGATTTGCATAGAAGAAACAACAGCCCTTTTTTCCGATTTTATATTTAGTAGCCATTGTTTTAAATCATTACAGAAAATGCCAATTCAAATATATTGGTAATTTTTTTCCACCAAAAATGTTTTTTTTTTTTTTCAGATAAAATTCTGATAACTTTATTATATCTGCTCTAAACATAAATTGTGGGTACTCATTAGAACCACCTCGCCAAAGCGGTTCGGACCCCACAATTTGTTTTTACAGTGGGAGTGCTCGTTAGAACTGCTTCCATGAGGAGGTTCTAACGAGGACAAACAATATATGTTTTTGAGGAGAAAGGAACATCCCCTAAACCCCACTTTCTAAAGAGAAAATGGGGGTTTTAGGGGGTATACATTATTTTCCTTATTTCTGCTCCAAGTCATAGGTTGCCGGTGCTCGTTAGAATCGTCTCACTGAGTCATAGGTTGTGGGTACATGTTTGAACCGCCTCAATGAGGCGGCTCTAACGAGCACCCACAACCTACATTAACAAAATAAAATAGAAAAATAAATTTGTGTTTGTTATTTTAGTTTTAAACTTGAAAAGGTGAAAAATAAAATTTTAAAAAATTCTTTTTTTTCTCTCTCTCTTTTCTGATATGATTGTGTCTAAAACAAAGAATATTTTATAGTTCCATCTTGACTGAAACTATAAAATGCTAATGTTTTAGACATTATATGATTATATGATTTGTGTATCACATACTTTCAACCAAAATAAAATAAATAAAAAAAATAAATAAATATAAATAAATAAAGGTAAATTGATTGATTAAATTTTGAGGTTGATCATTTCATTTACCTTGTTTGTTTACTACTTTGCACTTTTGAGTAAATGTATATCAGTGTTTTTTACTTAATTTTAAAATCATTGAAACAATTTTTTGTTGGAAACAAACTCAGTAAATTATACTATCACCCAAGTACCCTTATTGAGCCCCCTATTAAACAAGAAATCTGCTCATAATCGCCCCATAATCACTTAGATAAGATGTGCACTATGGTCCGAAGGAAATGTTTATTGGAGATCATTAGACAGGCCATCCCTTTTCTATAAGGAAAAAAATGTGTCTTTAAATGCATTTATCAGAAAAAAAAGTTTGGGAGCCATGAAAGAATAGTTTTTCATATGGACATGTAGCCTGATAATAAAAAGTTTTTGTCTATGTTCTATGTGTGATCAAGATCAGAACTCCAACTTTTTATGTGGGAATCCAACTTTTTATCTGTGAATCCAACTTTTTATCTGTGAATCCAACTTTTTATCTGTGAATCCAACTTTTTACAAGGAAGGATTCCTGGAATCCTGTTTTCAAAATCCTAGAGAGTGCTCTGATTTTAAGAATCATACCTACCCCAAAATATGCCAATCCCCATTTTCTTTGGAATGTATCCCACAAAGAAGCCTTTCCCCGGGAAAACTCCCCTTGCAATGCATTAAACATCGGTAGTATAGGGTGGCACTATGGACACAAAATTATGGACACGTTTTTTATGGACACGCGTGTCTATAAAAA
Organism: Lucinisca nassula; assembly: GCA_963580285.1. Classification (NCBI taxonomy): domain Eukaryota; kingdom Metazoa; phylum Mollusca; class Bivalvia; order Lucinida; family Lucinidae; genus Lucinisca; species Lucinisca nassula. The sequence continues at coordinate 43,813,967 of OY757020.1, forward strand.
CCGTGTCAATAATTTTGTGTCCATAGTGCCATCGCTGGAGCTGAACTTGACTAGGCTAGGTGTAGTTTTGTGTGATATGTGGACTTTGTCTCTGGACTGTTTGTCTATAAATCTTCAGTTTGGAGGGATTATAGCGACACTTGTAGGTAAAATTGTTTTCAGGCTTAATCTTGAAAATAACTTAGTCTCTGGACTATGTGTCTATAAATCTTCAGTTTTTGAAATTTATAGGGACCAAGCCTAAAATGATTTGGCCCTATAAATTTGATGTTTGGTGAAATTTATAGGGACCAAGCTTGAAATTAACTTAGTCTTTTGTTGTAAATCTTTCAAGAGGTCCAGGGATACCACAAGATGACATTATGTTGGTCTTTTGGAAATAACTTGAAATTGAAAAAATGTTTGGCACGAATAGGGCTCGAACCTATGACCTCCTGCTTATCAGACAGGTGCTCTACCAACTGAGCTAAAGTGCCAAGATATATTTTGTATGTAATATAATTGTTATAAACTTAAGACATTATAGCTATTCTTTCTTAACTGTTTGATAGCCCTGAAAAGGGCTGTTTGGGTTTTGAATATCTTTTTCTTTTTACGTATGGGGTTGGTAGCAGCTCCAAGTCCAATGGCTGATGACTGCATCAGTTGTTCGTCTTCATTTGCCACGATATTGAAGTGGAGTGGAATCCTAATCGGACTCATTTCCAGTGATGATGGTTGTTGAGGACAATCTTCTTACTGTTTGACTCTGTTTTTGAGCTCATTGATTTCCTTCACCAAGACTTCAATAACTTTGGGTTGGGGCTTAGATTGTTGTACTGGGGGCTGTGCATAGATCAGTTGGTTAGATGGTATTGTTGTATATTGTTGTTGCTGTAAGGTAGCATCACTACCAAATGTTTCATTGATAGCGGTTGTTAAAAGATCTGGATTTTGCAAGAGATCATCGAATGAAATTGACGGTTCCATTGTTTTTTTTTTCAAGAAATCTGAAGTAGGTTAACTCCTTTTTTATACTCTGGAGAGGGATTGACCTACTTGCAAAAATTATTTCTTTCACGTCCGTGTTCACTCAATAAATATCGATGCATTGGCCTACTTCCTTGCACTTCTGTGGTACAATTGAAGATGGCTCACAACAGTGAAATTTACTTTAAAGCGCTGGAAGAACAGACGGAGTCACTGAAGAGTGGCGTGAGATAATTGATGCTCTCGTTTGACATAGTCAAGCGAGAAGCTGAAGGATTATTTTCTTCACTGGATAATATGGAGATGATAGCCATTACAAAAGAGGCAGCAGAGTTGAGCCATGCTCAACAAAGGAGTAGTGAGCTACCTGGGCCCACTGCTGCCACACAGACGGAAGACTGGTGGAATGAAGCGACAGAGCCTCCATTCTGCCTTTCCAGTGGGTCCAGGATAACGTATGAGTCCTGGGCAACCAGATGTCCAGCATGTGGAGGAAGAACCTGCTGTCAGTGTTAGTTGTTGACTAACAAAACCCAACGGCCCTTTTCAGGGCCATCATATCTCCTGAATGAATGTCCTTTGATAATGTTCAATCAAGATTCCTAAGTCTGGTATTTGCTATGATGTTGTATGTTTTGAAAGAACAAACATCATTGCTACACCAAAACGAAGAATTCTCTGATCATGATTGGCTAAGCCAATTTGATTGGTTGTTCATTTTATGTAGATCAATCCGATGTTAATCTTATATATATCATTCATGATTATTACTAACCTCATAACCATGGATGAATACCCAAAGTCTGGTATTTGCAGTGAGTGTGTTGCTCCAACATATCTTGAATGTGGTAAGTGCTACGTTATTCTAAGGTATGTTGGAGAGGAGCACAACTGCCCTGATAATGACGATGGGTTTTTTGAAGACGACAGTTTGTCCATATGTGATGAGTGTCTAGAAGAAAAAAACTGAACCTCTGATGGTTCTCTAGACCAAATGGCCCTTTTCAGGGCCACCACTTATTCTTGAAAGAGTACCTTTTAATGATCATACAAAAGATTCCTAAGTCTGGTATTTGCTATAATGATCTATGTTTCGAACTTTTCAGGGCCACCACTTATTCTTGAAAGAGTACCTTTTAATGATCATACAAAAGATTCCTAAGTCTGGTATTTGCTATAATGATCTATGTTTCGAACATAGACCATCATTGCTACACCAAAGACGAAGAATTCTCTTAGGATGATCACGATTGGCTATTTCATTAGCCAATTTGATTGGCTATTCGATTAAAGTAGGTCAATCTTCCTACATTTTATAAAAGCCCTTCTGCTTTTGAGTTCTCTCCATATTGTTCCAGAAATTACGTGCTGTCTTCCACCGAAGGAACCGTCCTGAGGTGGAAAGACAACAGCCATGTACTGAGGAAGAGTACTGGAAGAAAGTGGAGAGGCTGCAAAGCGGACTGGCTTTCCAGCAGTTCCTGGCTAGAAGGGGAGTGGGATCGGTTACCATTAAACCGATCGCTATAGTAGAACCATTCCGTGGCTAGTAACTGTTTAAGTTACTAGCTACATAAGAACAGTCCTTTTTAGGGCTAACCCATGGATTTCGTTAAAGAATAACCTTTTATTACAAAGACTGGTAAACTTTTCACTGTTTTTAATGTGTTTTAAAACTTCTTAATACTTCTTAATACAATACTATATGTTTCTTAACTATATCTTATTCAAATGTCTATTTTGTCTTTGGTTTCTTCACACCACGAGTGTTAGAAGTTGTTCGCTTTCTTTTTCTTGGTCTTAACACTAGTCTGGGATTGTTTCTCCTCAGTAGAAGATTGTTTCTCCTCGGCACAAGACTGTTTCTCATCGGCACAAGATTGTTTTTCCTGAGGAGTGTCAGGTGAAATTTCTTCAGTAGGTAATGTAGGTGGTATGTCCAACTCATCTTGTATCAACTGCTTCTGTGGACATTCGGGCGCCCAATGATCTGGAAGTCCACATATGTAACAGTGTCCGTAGGGTAGCTTGAAGCCCGATGTACAATCTCTTGACCAGTGTGTCGTAGCATAACATCTGAAGCAACGACCATAAGGTGTTCTCATCAGTTGTTGATCAAGAAGTAATTTTTCCAATGTCCGTAGAAGATGGATATCATATTGTTGTTTCAATAACTTCTTTAAACTTGAACAATGGTAGTAGATGCTTTCAGGATCACTATATTTCTTTGTTCTTGGATCCCTATTGTATTCCATCTTGTTTAAGATTTTTTAAGTTTTCACTGTGGTAGTCAGAAGTAGAATGAAGTTCTATTCAAGATCACTTCCTTTTATATCATCCTTGCCTCGTGTCTTCGAATGTAAGAACTCGATCACCTTTGGATTGTCAGCTACAGATTTTTTCCAGTTCTCAAATGTGATAACTGAATCTTCTAACATTTTGTACTTAGCACAAGTCCACCACAATTTCTTGAAATCTTCAAAAGTTTCTTTTTCATTTAATTTCATCTGGATTTCTTCCATAGAAATATCTTCATGAGAAAACAGTATGAAGATGCAAAGTAGTAATCTTCTGTAAGGTTTGAATTTTACCACTTGTGTCAGAGGTACTTCAAACCACTTCTTCTCCATGTTGTTGATAATACAATGATGATCTGTGTATCAGGTCAATTTATATGGTCAAAGAATCCATCTGTTTGATCAAATCGTCAATATCAGTTTCCATCGGTTCCTCATGACGGTTTTCAGAGCAGTCCATTGGTTGTTTTGATGAAGCTCTTTCAATATCCAAGCCCCCGCCCATAGGGGCTTGAAGAAATATATGGGCTGCATGATGCTTCCACGCAGAGCTGAATCCGGCCCGCACACTAGTACTGGTAAACCGCTTAGAGGATCTAAGCATGTCCAGGAACTGCGGTGCGAGGCGGACCGTCCATGCTAATAAACCCTATTGGTTTCATTGGGCGACAGGGCTTGAGATGTAATTTCATCTCAATGTCGGGTAAAAGTCCCACAAAATTGGAAGCAACGTCTCCAAAATGACCTTTACAGTGTTGACGGGGACGTTAAACATCAAATCAAACAAACAAATCTTTCAATATCCATTATCATGTTGAAAATGTAGCTGATCACCTCATCGTTGTTAGCTACATGCAAACGCCATTGATCCAGTTTTACAGGTGACTCATCCAGTATGTTACTCATGAGCCAAGCTGTTCCTTAATCTCATGTCGAAAAGACATAAATGTATGAATCTTCTCAACCAATCATGAATGTCATCTTTAGTTTTCAAGAAATCTACATTATCTGGCTCTAATGACAAAGTTTGCTCAAGTGCAAGTCTGTAGATATCAAATTTCAGAATTTGACCGAAAGATACAGGTAGACTTTTTCTGTTGGTCTTAATCATGATTTTTAGTTAAGTATGCAATAAGAATATTGAGTTGGAAACTTCAATACGATCTTAGGTTCTTTTCTCAACTGTCCGTTGCCTAATGTCACTTTGTATCCTTCTTTGGCATTTATATATTCTGAGTTGGAAACTTCAATACGATCTTAGGTTCTTTTCTCAACTGTCCGTTGCCTAATGTCACTTTGTATCCTTCTTTGGCATTTATATATTCCGACCAATAGTCGTTGAATGTCAAACATCCAGATGGTAATATCATAAGATCTGGATTGTCCCGACTACAGAATAACTGTTTAACTTGAGCTTTGGTATATTCCTCATTCAGTATCAGATATCCCAAAAAAGTATCTATAGAGAAAGCTAGATGACACATTACCATGTAGAAAGTGCTGATGGAAGTTTTTAGACATATAACACATGTCCCGCGTGGTAAAATTAAAGAATGTGACTAGGCATCTTTTTGCTTTCTTAAGGATTGCTTTATGTTGAAAATGAAAACGGCTAATCTGTCTATGAAACTCTGATCGTTTCTTATCTGACAAATTAGGAAGTTCATCAATGAGCAATAGTAAATGAATCATTTCATCTTGGTAAGTTATTTGAGATCCAGTGTCCTTCAAAATCTTCATTCTCATAGAAAACCAACTGTCTTGGATAAGTTCTGTAAATGCTTGGCCTTTTCCACAGTTGTACATGTTGTATGTCAAAATCATCTCCGTTATTTCCAAGGGTAGAATACAGCTGGTAGTCATGATTAATCTGAAACAAGAATTTTAAAAATCGCATAAGGCAATCAAATGTTATAAGTGTTATTGTTTTTTTTTTTTTTTCTCACTGTTTATAATTATCGGAAAACCAATCGTTTTTCCGGGAATAGGGTACTTTCAAAATCAATGGACTAAAGCCAATATGATCGATTTTCGGGAAATTGACCTTACATTTTTTTAGGGAATGGTTGAACTTTCAGTTTTAATCTCTATGGGGCGATTTTCGGAAAATCTCACTGAAATTCAATGTTTGTTTTAACAATGACAATAAGATTTGAAAATGAATGATTATAAAATATTAAGTTCATTCTCATAGATTTGTTTGTTTCGATTTGAGGTTTAGTGTCCCCGCAAACACTGTGTGTCCCCGCAAACACTGTGTGTCCCCGCAAACACAGTATATGTTATTTTTTGGAGGTTTTCTGACTTCTACCCAACATTGAGATGACATGACATCTCAAGCCCTACCGCCCAATGAAGCCAATAGGGTGTAAGGGATGGTTTGACCCGTATCCCTTTGTCTGGTTAGACATGATATTGATGTGTGGTTGGAGTCAGCCCTGCGTGAAAACATCCCAATCTTATTTCTCCAAAGACTCAATATGTAGGGCAATGCATTAGAAAACCAACTGTCTTGTTGTCTTCTCTAAAGATTCTCACTGTCATTACAACAAAAAAATAGAGTTGTTAGTCAACTCTGTAACATGAGTTTGGAATTTCCAAAGTCAGTGGGTCAATATAAAAACGGGGTTTTCAGGTTGAAGCTTCATAGTTCAGCATTGAACACCAAACAATCAACATGCCAAAGAGACATTGGAAAAAAATAAGAACTCCATCCAGTTTGGATGATGAGACCATGCCTAAGAGGCCTAAGTTGGTGGATTATTCTGATACGGAAGACGAAGATGAAGAATATGAACAATATTATACTTTGAAGCCAGTAAAACAGAGGGAGTAGAGGCGATTTAGAACAAGAGCCAATGTGTACAGCGTGGACATGAGAAAATTCCTGAAAAGACACCACCATTAGAATTTGTTCCACGATTATTCCAACAATTGGTGGACGACATTAAGAGACATTCTATCATTGCCCTGTGCCTCGGTATAAGAGTTAGCATCTACCATCCTGGACTTAAACTTGGTGTCTTCATACCCTTCACAGATGTATCCTCATTAACCGGAGAAGCCCTGTCACAAGAAATTGAGAAAGTATTACAGTCCAATGAAGACTTCAGAATCGATGATGGTCAGATGCCAATGGAAGTCACCCATACAAGACTCCCTGTAGGAAGTGGAAGATACCTACTCCATTATGGCCTCTACTTTGATTCAAACAATATGAGAAAGATTAAAAGAAGTATTGTTACTATCAACAATACAGAAGACTCCATGTGCTTAGCAAGAGCTGTGGTTGTCGGCAAATGCCATGCCGACAAAGATGAGAGTCAGACCTGGAAGAAGACATGGAAACATATTACAAAGTCCAACAGGCCTATGCAGACCAGTGAAGCTAAGAAGTTGTTGGATCGAGCTCAAGTTCCACATACCAAACCATGTGGACTTGACGAATACAAGAAGATCCAAGCTGTGTTAGTACCTGACTACCTGATCAAAGTACATTCGCAACACGCGAAAGATGACCTTCTCTTCAAACCTGAATTCAAAATGACAAAACAGACTAAAGTGATACATATATACTATAATGGAGACAATCATTATGATACTATCACCAGTATAACTGGTTTTCTAGGATGTTCTTATTACTGTGAACTTTGTGACAAAGGATATGGCAATCGTGGTGATCATATGTGTCCCCATGGATGTGACAAATGTTACAATGTGACATTATGTGCGGCAGGAGAAACTTGTTTCTGTAGGGATTGTAAAAGACAATTTTACAGTCCTCAATGTTTTGCTAATCATAAAACAATCAAAGCTGGACAGAAAAAGTCCATGTGTCAATTAGTGTATAATTGTGGAAATTGTTTCACTAGAATTATTGGGAGTAAGAAAAATCATGTTTGTCCAGGGAATCGAAAATGTAGATTTTGTAAAGAGGTCGTGGGTGCAAATCATCAGTGTTACATACAATCTTATCTTAAGACTGCTGGTGATGCACCCAACGAATCTGATGATGCAAATTCTGATGATGAAGAAGAAACAAGTTCTTCCTCCTCCAAGTACATTTTCTTTGATTTTGAATCTTCACAAAATACAGGAGAACATAGAGCCTGTGACCAGTGTATCCATTCACCTATCCATGAAAAGTGTAAAAATTGTAGCAAGTTCCCAGATCAAGGAAGAGAAATGATCTTTGAAGGTCCTGGTACTTTGCATGAGTTTTGCAGTTAGTTGTTCCAACCCTTTAATGAAGGCTCAATTTGTACTGCACACAACTTTGGCGGTTATGATGGCCAGTTTATTTTGAGATATCTCTTAGAAAATGGAACTTACAAACCAGATGTGATTATGAATGGACATACTATCATAACCATGAAAGCTGGAAAACTTGAGTTCAAAGATTCGTTTCAGTTTTTGCACATACGTTTGGCTAGTTTCCCTGATACCTTTGGACTTAAAGAAATGAAGAAAGGTTATTTCCCACATTTGGCAAATACTGAAGCTAACCAAAACTATGTGGGGCCATACTTTCCTGCTGAAATGTATAACCCTGGCCAGATGTCTAGCAAAGACGGAGACGACTTCTTGCAATGGCACAAGTCTAAAGTTGAATCTAATGCTATCTTTAACTTCAGGCAAGAAATGGAAGAGTATTGTCGGAGTGATGTCGATATCTTGAGAAGAGGTTGTGCTTGCTTTAGGCAACAGTTGATGGAAACTAGTGGTATTGACCCCTTTAAAGTAGCATGTACGGTGGCCCAAACTTGTTCACTCGTTTGGAGAAAGGATCATATGCCAGAAAACTCAGTAGCTATCATTCCTCCTGAAGGCTATCCAAACCAAAAGAAATATTCGATCAAGGCTGTAAGATGGTTGCAAGTAATGGCTAAGAAAACAAACACACACATTCAACATGCATTGAATGGTGGTAAACAGAAAATTGGTGAGTTTTACGTTGATGGGTTTGACCAAGAAAATAAGAAAATCTATGAATTTCAAGGTTGTTATTGGCATGGTTGTCAAAGATGTTATCCTGACAGGCATAAGATCAATACCTACAACTGTTTGAAGATGGACACTCTTTTTTGTTCCACTTTGAGAAAGGTTGAAACTCTGAAAGCTGCAGGGTATGAAGTCATAGAATGTTGGGAATTTGATTTTGACAAACAGTGTAGAGAAGACAAAAAATTCCAAACTTTAGTAGAAGCTGAATTTACTAACTTGGATCCCTTGAAACCCAGAGATGCTTTGTTTGGGGGAAGGACTAATGCTACCAAATTGTACCATGAGATTGATGAACGTTCAGGTCAAGAAATCAAGTACATTGATGTCTGTTCTCTTACCCATACATTTGTAAATATGGTGTTTTCCCACTAGGTCATCCGGAGATTTATTCTCAAGAAGAAATTGACAAAGACAATATCCAACAATATTGTGGTCTGATCAAATGTAAAGTTCTTCCACCCAGAAACTTGTATCATCCAGTACTCCCTTACAAATGCAACAATAAACTTTTGTTTCCACTCTGCAGAACATGTGCAGTGAACTCGGACAACTCACAACTTTGTCATCATACTAAAGCAGAAGATAGAGAATTGGTTGGAACTTTGGTCAGTATAGAATTGTTTGAAGCTTTGAAACTTGGTTATCAACTTACAGAAATTTATGAGGTTTGGCATTTCCCCGAGACAACTCAGTATGATAAAGAAACTGGCCAAGGTGGAATCTTTGCTGGGTATATTGATACATTCCTGAAAATAAAGCAAGAAGCCATTGGGTATCCTGATTGGTGTAAAACTGAGGCAGACAAAGAAAAGTTCAAACAAGATTACTTTGAGGCAGAGGGAATTAGATTGGAGCATATTGAAAAGAATAAGGGTCGTAGGGCTACTGCAAAGACTGAGTTGAATAACATGTGGGGAAAAATTGGCACAAAGAGATAATATGACTAAAACGGAATACATCTCAGAACCATCGACATACTTTGAATTGGTAAGCAATCCCATGAAAAAGTCAAGTATGTTGATGTCTATGGTGTACAGTTTTTACATGTCAACCGGGAAGAAACAGACTCTATCATTGAACCTCACAGTTGCAGTAATGTGGTAGTAGCATCTTTTGTCACAGCACAAGCCAGATTGAAATTGTACAGTGTGTTACACAAACTTGATACACGTGTACTCTACTTTGACACTGACTCTGCTATCTATGTCCACAATCCCAAACTTTGGAATCCAACGATTGTGAACAATCGACTTGGTGAATGGACTGATGAGATGCCCAATGCAAAAATCACAAAATTTGTTGGTATTGGGCCAAAGAACTATGGTTACGAGTATGTTGAAAACAATGGTGATAGAAAATCCACTTGTAAAGTGAAAGGACTGACTTTGGATTTTAACATTTCTCAAATAATACATTTTGAGAAAATGTTAAACTGGGCAAAATGTAAAGATACAGATTTCCGTGAAACTATGCAGTATCAACATAAAAACAGAAAACATCCCAATAGAAAAGTAACCACTGAAAAACTTTCAAAGATTTATAGATTTACATATATGACAAACGTGTGATTGTGAAAAATGGGTACACTGTGCCATATGGTTATGAATAATACCATGATATCTTAGTACATAAGATTTGTTTTAGTAGATAATTAAAAGTATATAAATATACATGTTGTTCGTTGTTCTTTCTCATTACTCATCATGTCAAGCATTCAGACACCAGTAGTACAAGATATTAACAGTTTGTTTTTTAAACATCCTGCTAATCTCTTTATATCAGGTCCAAGTGGATCTGGAAAAACAGAGTTTGTAAGGAAACTCATTGAATACAAACATGACTTGTTTGATATTCAGCCACAACGTATCGTGTGGTGCTACAAAGAATGGCAACCAACTTATAATATCTTGCAAGAACGTGAAGGCTCTAACATCACATTTCTTTCTGGAATTCCCAATGACGATGATGACATTGTCAGCAATACGAGTTTGTCTCAATTGATCGTCTTTGACGATATGTTAGGAGACAAAGATGAAGAAAAAATCAAATTGTGGTTTACAAGAAAAGGGCATCATCGAAATGCAAGTGTGATATACATCACACAAAATTTGTTTCACCAAAGTAAAGATAGTCGAACTATCAGTTTGAATGCACATTATCTCATTTTGTTTCAAAGTCCTCGAGATAAAATGCAAGTCAAAGTTTTGGCAAAACAACTTCAATCTCCACATTTGATGTATGCTTTCAATGATGCCACATCCAAACCACATGGATACTTACTGATCGATTTGAAACCAGACACACCAGATCTGTTGAGATTTAGAACAAATATTTTTCAAAACTGGTTTACAAAACAAAATCATCAAGGACCAGTTGTTTATTTTCCAAACATATGAAAGTGTGTCTGATTTGTAAATTGATCACAAGTTATTATGGCTTCGAAACGAACATCAGCTAACTTGATAAGGGCACTCTACAATTTGAGTAGAGAACCAAATACTGTAAAACGCAAACAATTGCTCAATGAGGGATTACTTGAAATGATAAAAATGGTTTTCTTTGGCTGCAAGAAAAATCGTCGAGGGTAAAATGAAATTACCCAAACAGACAAAGAAATTTATGGAAAAACATAAAGATGATCTCAGAAAATTAACAAGTACCATGGTCAATAGTGATGTTAAACGTAACGTCATTTTGAAACCTGGTGGTGGTGGTTTCTTGGGTGGCGTTATTATCAGAACATTAATTCGATGGGATGGTAATAAAATATTAAGACGGTTTGCCAAAAAGAAGAGTTCTGTAAAGAAGACTTCTGAAAAAAAGAAAAAACCTAGAAAAATTAATGAAAAATTTATTACTGTGAGAAAACGTCCAATTACATCATGGCAAAGTCTTGGAATGCGATCGCCCACTGAAAATGCTCGCTCTGTAACTCGTCGAAAAACCATTTCACCAAATATTGCTAGATTTCAACCACTCTATGCTGGGGAACCACATGTTTTTCAAACTGCAAGACAGTTTGGATTTGAAGCTGCAATGCGCGAAAAAGCTATGCAGGGACAAAAAATGTATAATCAAGCTTTTAGAATCAATAACAGAGGTCCAAACTTGAAACTTACGAGACGCAAAATATAAAAGCCCATGTTCGACTAGGATTCTTCATAGTGTATTACGACAATCATGACTGTCGTACGTAAAAGAAAAACTCTGAGGAAAAAGAAAACTTCTTTAATTAATAAATATGGTCCTTTCTTAGAAGGACTTTGTCAGTTACCTCCAAAATTTCGTCAAAAAATAGTCAATGATTCACCCAAAGAAGTTATCGAAAGTTAACATCATTTTGAAACCTGGTGGTGGTGGTTTCTTGGGTGGCGCCAAAAAGCCTCCAGTCTGATAAAGGAACAGAATTTAAAAATAAAAATTTTCAGAATTTTTTAAAGTCAAAACAGATTCATTTTTTCACGACAGAAAATCCTGAAACTAAAGCCAGTATTGTCGAAAGATTTCAAAGAACTTTGAAAAGTCGCATGTGGAAATATTTTACACACCATCGTACACTGAGATATATCGATGTACTTCCAAAATTAGTTCATGGCTACAACCATGCATACCATCGAAGTATCAAATGTGCACCTGCATCTGTAACTAGCAAAAACGAAGTTGTAGTGTCAGAAAATTTATTTGGAAAGAAACAAAAACATCAAAGTAGAAGTAAAACAAAGATCAGGAATTGATAAAATTAACTTACTCCACCCATAAAAGACACCAAAGGGAAAGAAATACAAACATTAAGCGACCAGACCATAATGGAAACCTAAACAAAGGAAGGCCATAAGGACGGTTACTTTCCCACAAAATGGCCATATGGCCATCCAAAACCAAAAGACACAAGTGTTACACACAGTAAGTAACAAACAACAACATAAATAAATCGCCACAGAAGAGCCGCCTTGGAACGGTCAGTGGAAGGTTTCCACTGGGGGGCTTAAATCGATTTTACGTGGCCACAATCCTCGCCCTTACTTCCGTCGCGATTTAGACAAATAATTTGTTCAGTCCGCATGAAGGCCTCCTAACTCATCAGTGCAACATCTCCGTGAACACAAAAATTAAAACACCACAGAGGTGAGACAACGGTGAGGACTCGACAGCAAGAAACCACTGAAATGCTGGAGCAAAAGAAAACCAACAGTTAGACTCCGATGAGCCCGACCAGAGACAGAGCATCAGGCACCAACCGACATTATCTCTCTAATTTTCAATAAGCCTTTACGTTGGAGCCGTCATAGAATCTGAGGCTTGACCTACCGGCGTGCAATTAAAGAGGGAAGCAAAGTTGCCAACCGTGATTGGGTTAACTACCATGCATGCAGTCTGTCGTATAATATCCAAGTTGTACCCAATCTTTTTATATCGAAGAATGATTTTACGAAATTGGGTCTTGAAGTCATTGCGGTTATATATTTTTCTGAATTTATATGCTAAGTCACCATAAAATTCGGGTTCCGATAGACCTTGTTGCAGAAGAGATTTAAGTCCAATATTGAATTTTGAAATTAAATCAGAATGGCGTCTATAAAATTTTGAAAAGGTTTTGCGTAGTTTATGGTACCGATTAAGGAGTTTAGCCGTAAATAATTTATTACGAGTGTTGAAGTCAGTTACATGACTACACACTCTAGCAAATCGAATTAATTGCGAAATATAAACGCCATAGGATAGCGCACGAGGAACATCACCATCCAAAAAAGGAAAATTTACAATCTCAAAATCAAAGTCATCGCGTTTATCATAAATTTGCACGAAACAAATCCATCTACAATAGATAGATGTAAATCCAAAAACGGGGCAACGGTATCAGAAGAATTTGCTTTATTTAACTGAAGTTCTAGGGGGTAAATCTGACTGATCAAACCATCAAAATAGGTATTATCAATATTTAATAAATCATCTAAATATCTAGAAGTAGAGCTAAAAGCTTCAATAATTTCAGATTGGTAATCAATGGAAAGCGACAAAATGAAGTCTCTTTCATAACAATATAAGAACAGATCAGCCACAAGAGGTGCGCAATTAGTACCCATCGGAATACCCACAATTTGTCTAAATAACTTAGTACCGAATCTAATATAAATATTGTCAAGTAGAAAGGTGAGGGCATCACACACTTTCTGAATCATTAAGCTTTTCTTTTATAAGATTATGAGGAAGTGTAGTGTAAAGTGTGGAAAAATCGTAGGTAGACAGACTAGAAGCACGAAAATGTCTAGATTTCAATTTATTTAAAACCTCATTCGAATTTTTTATAGACCAAAACAGATTTCTTCCTGATCTTTCAAAGACTTTATCACAATATTTAATTACATGCGTTTTAATAGCAGTAAGACAGGAAGTTAATAATTTAGAAAGTTCAGTAGTAGTGCAAGAGCTAGAATTTGCAATAAACCGTGCTTTGTAAGGTTTTTTATGAAGTTTTGGTAACCAGTATAGCGTAGGAAGCTTGTCTTGGCCTTCGTTAACACACACAGCAAACTTGGTGGCTGAAAGACAAACATGTTTATCTACTATAGCTCTTTTCAGCTAAAGGCCATAGTACCACCAAGCTCCTGCTTAAGCGTGTTAACGTAGTGGAGCCGTCACACAACGACGACGTTGTTTGCGGCCTTGTCTGCAGGGGCCAAAACAAACTTCTTATGAAATTCTTGAATACCTAGTTTAAGATGACGTAAAGACGTCTTGGGCTTAGGAGGTAATAAGTTAGTATTTTGAGAATAGAAAGAAATGCGTTTATTCACTAGTTTTAAAATGCTAAGTTTCCAGTAATTACATGACCAGCAGCAGGATAGCAATGCTTTGATTTTTTACAATCACATGAATCAGGAGTATTAGTATCAATATCAAGATCTGAAACAAGTTTATTGAAATTAAAAATGATAGATCTAACAGGTTTGTTATATTTATAGCAAATTATAGGTGTTTCAGTATTTTGAAAATAAGCAGGAATGGAAGAAAGCACCGATCTCTCACGGAAGATACTGGGCAAATCTATAAAATCCATACCCTTATTAATGAAGGATATTTTGAAGAAATGGCGTTTATGGTTAATTTCAGAATCAATGTAAGGACGGAGAGTATGCTGAGTATAGCCTCTAGTTAAGAAAGCCGCATCATATAACTGATGAGAACTATCGTAGAATTTATTCGCCTCGGTGTCCAGAAGACGTAAAACAGAAACGGGTAATGAACTTAAAAATGAAAGCATAGAGTGGCGTCCATGATTTAATTATATAATTGAGTCACTTCAGTCTAGTATTGTTTCGTTTAAACGCACGTGTTTTACGTTTAAAGTTACCATTTTTTCTGGTGCAGTGAGATCTAGTTCTGCGTTTTCGACATTCCAGGAGTGAGAAAATATCAAAGTCCGGCATTCTGGAAATATTACCCTCATGATAAATGTTGTCATTAAATCCCAGTGGAAAAGGGGTCTGTAAACAATTAATCCATTTCAGTTCAGCTTCATGTCTTTTGATTATTTTAATCTAGATGTAGAATTTGCATCGTAATAAAGTTTTTCCACTGGTTGTATAACAATGTTATTTACAGAATGACCTGTACGTCGAAAGTGACGGTACAAGAAATTGTCAGTTTTCTTAGGCTTACTCATTCTACGATGATGCTCGTTCAATCTAGTTTTAAGCATGCGGTTAGTTTGACCGACGTACTGCATATTACAGTTTGTAGCACGTCAAGTAATTAGATAAATTAAACATGTAGACTGTCATGTCAAATCAGATATGTTAACTACAGAGATGCGTCTACCGTTTACAGATGAAGTAACGGTAGACGCAGTGCTTAAATGCGAACAACATCTGCACCTCTTGGCATTGCACTTAGAAATACTGGGATACATTCCACTTCTTTTCCACGGATTAGTATATTTTCGAAGGATGGGCGATTTGAGAGGAGATAGTCTTATACGAAGACTACCAAAAACATTGGTATTGCCTGCTCCTTTGAGATTAACTGAAGTTACAGAAGACAAATTTAAGGGTCTTACCAATACCGAAGGCAACATAGTATTAAAGTTCTTAATAGAATGGGGAATCCGTACAGAAGAAGCGGAGTGTAACCTAAGGGGTGAGTGAGTTTTAGTTTTACGTCCCACCCACAGCAAAGGTCATACGGAGACGGGACCTCGGTTTAAAGACTCATCCGAAAGTCTGGAGAAGCCCGGGATCGATCCTTCGATCCCTGGTTTACAAGGCGAGTAGCGTAACCACTGCACCACGAAGGCTTCTACCTAAGGGGTGATATTGATATTTTACATGTATTTGTAATACTCATTTTGGTGAATAAGGTTGTGATACCGTCAAAACTAAAGCGATGTTCATACTGGTTATTAAATAATTAAATAAAACAGCATATAAAATTACTGAAGAAGATTCCTTCGAATAGAAGGAAGGTACAACAAAAGCCCACAAAACATCCTAGTCTACTTAAAGTACAGGGATGTCAAACAAGCAGTTGTTATACAACGAGGAACGAACATCGGTTTAATAATGACCTTCAACAGGTATCTAAAGGATGTCAATTGATGGAACAGTGAAAAGCAATTGTATAAGCAATCCCTGAGGATTGGAAAAATAAGAGCATTAAATGCATGTACGGGGAGACCTTTTACAGCCGCCACACGGCACAAACAAAACAGCCCTGATATGCAAAGTAGAAGTAAAACAAAGATCAGGAATTGTTACAAGAAATTTTTTTCTTTCTTGTATCCAAAATTAAAAGTCAGTGATTATGTTCGCATTAACAAGACAAAACGTACTTTTGATAAAGGTTATTTACCAAACTGGACACAAGAGTTGTTTCAAATTTCGGCTGTGTACAAACATCAAAATCCTGTAACCTATAAAATAGTAGATCTAGATGGCGAAGTAGTCAAAGGCACTTTTTACTCGCAAGAGTTACAACGTGTAGAAAAAGATCAAATATTCGAAATTGAATCTATCATAGGTCGCAGAAAACGTAAAATTGGTAAAAAGTGGATCAAAGAAATAAAAGTTCATTGGAAAGGGTATCCATCTAAATTTGATAGTTGTATTTTAGAAACAGATCTTCTATAAAAACCGTGAACATGAATTTCAGAAGCTCATTCGTGCGTGACACTGCTTCTTTACAATCTGCAGACGGTAGTCAAGGAATATTAGCAAAAAATCGCTTAACATTTTTGGCTCAGATCATTGTTGTTTATGCTATCATTATCACCTCATTGGTACAAATCAGTTTAAGAAGTCCAGACAAAGAATTGTGGTTGATATTACTCAGTAGCTCTGTTGGATACATTTTACCATCCCCAGGATTAAAATTCAAAAGACAAACTCCAATTTCATCTTCTCTTCTCTCCCTGAGGAAAAACAAAAACCATGAAAGAATTTTACTTGACATTATTAAGTGACAGTTCTTTAGACACCTTCCCACAAAATACTCAATCTACTTTCAAAGTCAAATTAGATTGTCCTATTCAAATTGACAAACAAAATTGGGAGGTAGCTTTAGCAGAAATAATAACACCAGGTGAAATCATGAATATCACAGATAAAAATATTTTTTTCTTTCTTCGATTAACAAATAATGCTTTCATTGACATAAAGTTTGATCACTTAAGGCATGAAATTTGCAAACAAACAAAAAGATGTTCAGATTATAAAGTAACCTTTCCAACAGGAAATTATACTAGCCTTGAACATTTGATTATGGAAATGAAAAATGCACTTGAGAGTCGTATTCAAAAGATTTTGACTCAACACAACATTAAAATTCATCTTGAATACAGAATTCAATTAAAACGCATCAAGGTTGCTGTAGAATATCCTGCTGGTTCATCTTACACAAATCAAATTCAGATAGTATTTCCAACACCATTAGCAATCATTTTAGGCATCGATAAACAATTTCACGGAGAACCATTAGGCAACGATGCTGTCAAATTCAAATATGGTGTTGCCTTGAATATTCATAACAGTCGCTTCTCTGTGTATTCCGATGTGGCCGGTTACACAAACATAGGGCATATAACAGCTCCCATTTTAAGAGTAGTTCCATTTACAAATACAACTGGTGAAATTCATTTCCATCAAGAATTTCTCAACTTGCATTACGTTCCAGTGGCAAAATCCTTCATTGATCAAGTTTACATTAGTATAAAAGGCGATACAGGTAATGAGGTAATGATATTCCATTCATTACTGGAAAGACATTGATCAAACTACACTTCAGAAAAAAGAACAATAATGCGTACTATTCATTATCATGAGTCTGGAGCGGGATTTAAAGACTTTCCCGTCTATCGAGGTGTCTCAAGACAATATGGCCATGGTTTAGGTTCCATATTTAAAACAGCAATGTTAAGTGTTGTCCCCATTTTAAAACCTCTAGCACAAGCAGGAATAAAAAGTGCAAAACAAGTTGCAAAAAGGGAGGGACTAGGTGCTCTTCGCGATATGTTGGAAGGTCAAAATATCAAACATGTTTTGAAACAAAGAGGCAAACAAAGTTTGAAATCGCTAGGAAATTCAGCTCTGGGTGAATTAAGTGGGGGTATAAAATCAAAAGGCAAATCTAAAAAGAATCAGTCTAAGACTAAACGTCAAGGTGTTAAGAAGGGTCAAAAAAAGAAAAACTCAACTACTATTCCAAAAAATCTTAAATTTCCGAAAGATATTTTCGATCAATAATGATGCAATCAGGTTCTTGTGAGTGCAGCAAAACGGAGTTGGAAATGCAATCCGTTCCTCCTATGACAACTATGCAAGAAACTCAGTGGACTGATTATCATCCTATTGCTTCCCTGGATAGTTATCAGGCACCCATTGAATTTTTGGTTCCACCCCATACTGAATATTATACAGATTTATCTCAAACTTATCTTTATCTGAAATGTAGAATCCTGAAACCAGATGGAACTAATATTGAGGACAAAAAGGTTGCCCCTATTAACAACTTCTTTCACAGTATGTTCAGCAGCATCGATTTGTACCTGAATAATAAACTGGTCACAAGTAATATGGATACATATCCGTACAGAGCCTACATAGAAAACTTATTTTCCTTTGGAGCAGATGTCAAAGACAATCAGTTAAATAAAAATCAAAAAAGTAGTTCCTTTAAGAGCAATGAAAACATTCATAAGAAAGAAAATGGGTCATACTACGTAGTTTCGGCTAATAAAGCATCATCAGTGACCCGGTAATGATCCGGCAAAGAAAGCCAGAGGAAACATACTGCAATTTTGCTGCAGAGCATTGGTATGAAGATGAACCTGGGAAATTTGAGGATTTTGAATGTGATAGCATAAAAAAGGCCAAGGTGTAGCTACAAAACAAAGTAAATCAGCTACAAAACAAAGTAAATCGTTGGAACTCATGGGCCGATTACATTTAGATCTGGCCACAAAGATCTTCCGAATGGCATCGAAATCAAACTCAGACTTAACAGAGCATCTCCTCAATTTTGTATCATGGCTGAGGATGGCTACCCTGTAGTACTCAAAATTGATGTAGCCAAACTGTCAGTGAGAAATGTACAACTTCTACCAGCAATCACAAACGATTTGAATCAGAGCATTGCTCAACATAATGCCAAATTCCCCATCAGAAGAGTTGAGGTGAAAACATTTACCATTGGTACTGGACTAAGATCTAAAATTGAAGACCATCTGTTCCAGGGTCAACTTCCAAAACGATTGTTCATTGGCATGGTTGCTAATGATACATTCAATGGCACCTTTCCCACCAACGCCTTCAACTTCCAACCTTTCAATCTCAGTAAACTCCCCCAGGTATTAGACTTCCTGCCTTGCCGTGGCCCTGGGGGCTCAATTCCCACTGGGCACGTTGCTGCTGTGGTCAATGTGCCCACTGGGAAGAGCTAAAGGAAGTACCACCCGTTTGCCGTGGGTGGCGTCCTGTAAACCGGAAGAAGGGATCCTGGAGGTTGAGGGTTACCTGAGGTGGCGGTGCTTCAGGTGCCCAACACGCCTCTTTGGCCTGGCTTTTCGGTGTAGACGGGTGGCCGTGCGGTCCGGCACGGTCAATCGGCTGGTCACGCCGAGCCCTAGAGATACCGCTTTGCTTTCTCTTCAACTCTTTTTGTATCTTTCCTGATACCAACCATATGCCCATTTACCTTACCCTTTTCTGTCTTTTTATCTCTAGAAGGCGGTGGCTTAACGGATCAATCGTGTAGGCATTTTGTTTATACGAGTATATCTCACGTGTATCTCTAACATCTGCGAGTTGGATAACCACTCCAGTATGGTGTTCCCTTGTAGGGCTCCACGGAGGGCGGAGAGCACTTGGGACGAAACTAGAATTTTTTTCTTATGGCTCCTGGAAAAAAAACATAACCGCAAATCACCTAACCGCAAATCACCTAACCACAACGCACCTAAGCGTAAAAAACAAGAAGATTCATCCGAATCGGATGAACACAGTCAACAATCCAGTCAGCAGTCAAGTCAACAATCTAGTCAGCAGTCTGCTGAACCAAATTTTGACAATGTTCCGCGTTTCTTGGTCGTTACGTCACTTGACGATACACGAACTGTATCTAGCCTTTCCCCCTTCGTCATCGAGAAAAGTATTCTCTCCATTGCCGGACACCCTAAGAGTATAAAACAACTCAAATCGGGTGATCTTCTCTTGGAAGTCGAGAAAAAACAGCAAGTGGTAAGCCTGCTAAACACCAACAAACTCTTTGATCTAAAAGTTAAAGTCGCTTTACATAACACGCTCAATTCATCTAAAGGAGTGATTCGCAGTCCAGAACTGCGTCCTTGCTCAGATGAAGAGATAGTCGATAACCTTAAGGATCAGGGAGTTGTTGGTGTTCGTAACATTCAAGTTCGTAGAAATGGTGTACTAAAACCAACAGCAACTTATGTGTTGACTTTTGATACACCAATTCTACCCAAGAAAATCAAAGTAGCATATCTTTCCATTAACGTAGAGGTATACATCCCAAACCCTCTTAGATGTTACTCTTGTCAGGCTTTTGGCCATCACGAAAGCAGATGTCAGAGAAAAAAACTCTGTCCTAATTGTGGTGAAGAAAAGCATGTTGATAATCACCTCAACTGCAAAAATGAACCCAAATGCGTAAATTGTGATGGCAAACATGCTGTTTTCTCCCGAGACTGTCCGGCGTGGAAAAAAAGAAAAAGAAATACTTACGTCAAATACCAAAGGGGGATAACATTCCCAGAAGCGCGGAAGATTGTCGAAGAGCGATACATAACACCAACCACCAGTTTCGCCAGCATCACAAAGGGTGCTGGTGTAAAATGTACCAGCTCCGCAACACAGACTGCTGAATCATACATTGCTGAACTGAAAAAGTCTGGTGCATGGAGTAAATCCACTCCAGCACCACAAAGTTCAACCAATTTATCAAAAGGCGCAATCCAGGTTGCTTCGGATCGGTCGACAGCGACCGTACCGAAGCCAGCGCCGAATGTAAAAGAGAAACCCGACCCAGGTCGAACTAATAAGGGGTCGCAAGATCCGATAAAAAAACATCAATTGTCTCAAAGACAAACAGACAGACAACGTAAAATGGAAAGAGACAATATAAAATTTCAGAACAGATTCGGATCTTTGAGTGACAGTGATATGGAGTTGACTGAAACTCCATCATCACCAAGTGGCAATAACAGATCGAGGTCTGCCACACCACGAGCTGGTGGTAGCAGATCTATATCACCAATTGCACCTCCATAATAGTTTCTAGTCTTTAAATACCTCTCCTTAAAATGGATTTAAAACACAAAATAATACAATGGAATTGTCGAGGTCTTAAATCAAATTATAATGAACTCTTATTACTTATTTCGCTACTAACCCCATCGGTGTTTTGTTTGCAAGAAACTTTTTTAAAAACTGATGACAACATAGATGTCAGGGGTTTCAATACATACAACTATATCTATTCTGATGGTAACAAACCATCTGGTGGCAGCTCAATTTTTGTTAAATCATGTTTACCACAAAGAGAGATCAAATTAAAAACCGACCTTCAAGCTGTAGCAGTATCGGTTTCTCTGGATAAGGAGGCTACAGTTTGCTCTCTATATATCCCACCCTCATTTTCTTTAAAGCCCGAACATCTTGACTCATTGCTGAGTCAACTTCCATCGCCATATCTTTTAGTTGGCGACTTCAATGGTCACAATATTCTATGGGGCTGTAAAGATGTCAATAACAGAGGAGCACTTGTCGAAGATTTTATTGCAAAGAACGATCTTTGCTTGATGAATGATAAATCTTATACTTACCTTCACCCTGCGACAGGTCATTTGTCTTCTTTAGATCTCTCTTTGTGTCACCCATCTCTCTTCTTGGACTATGACTGGTCTGTTCATGATGATCAGTACGGAAGTGATCACTTTCCTGTTATAATAGAGAGCGTAAACGAACCAGATGAAGACTGTAACCAGAAATGGAAAATGAATAAAGCCGACTGGGAATTATTCCATAATTTATGTGAAGAAGAGTTATCAGTTGATCACTTAAATGAATCATCTGACATTGTTTCTGATTTCACAGATACACTTATTAACATATCAGAACAATGCATTCCAAAGACCTCCACAAATACTAAGAAAAGCAAGCCTTGGTTTAATAATGACTGTAAAGAAGCTATTAAAAAGCGTAAACAGGCTCTAAATAAGTTCTGCAAAAGTCCCACCTCAGAAAAGCTAAACGACGTAAAACATTTTAGAGCTAAAGCTCGGCGAACAATCCGAGCTTCCAAACGAAAGTCATGGAGAGAATATGTCTCCAAATTGAACTATAAAACCCCCATTAAAAAGGTTTGGGATATGGTACGAAAAATTTCAGGAAAAACAAAGTCTTCTAGTTTTACACATTTAAATACTGAATTTGACACAATAGCTTCAACAAAAAAAGATATTTCAGATACTCTTGGTCACACATTTTTGAGAAATTCATCATCGCGTAATTATTCTGACACTTTTAGAAATTTCAAAAAGGACCAGGAGAAAAGAAAACTTAACTTCAAATCCCGTAATCACGAAGAATACAACACACCATTTAACTTATCCGAACTCGTTGAAGCCATTGAAAAATCACATGATACGGCAACCGGCCCCGATGAAATTCATTATCAGATGCTTAAGCATCTGCCAAAAAGTTCTCTTACAACACTTTTAGCTATCTTTAATAATATTTGGGAAACGGGGGTCTGTCCTGAGAGTTGGCGTGTAGCTACAGTTGTACCAATTCCGAAACCAGGGAAAGATCATGCAGAACCTACAAATTATCGTCCGATAGCTTTGACAAGTTGTTTGTGTAAAACATTGGAGAGAATGATAAACAAGAGATTAGTCTGGTACTTAGAGTCCAACAACCTCATTTCAGAATATCAATCGGGCTTTCGTTCGGAACGTAGTACCAATGACAATTTAATAAGACTAGAAACATTTATACGAGATGCTTTTATTAACAAAGAACACGTAGTGGCTGTCTTTTTCGACTTGGAGAAAGCATATGATACAACATGGCGTTATGGAATATTGAAAGATCTACATAACATTGGCTTAAGAGGAAAACTTCCCAGTTTTATTGAAAGCTTTTTAGGGGAGCGCATGTTTCAGGTGCGTGTGGGGTCTACCCTGTCAGATTTCTATGATCAAGAACAGGGTGTCCCACAGGGTAGTATTCTTTCAACTACGCTATTTAACATCAAAATAAACAATATTGTACAATGTTTGGACGACAAAACTGATTGTTCATTGTATGTTGATGATTTTTGTATATGTTACCGTTCAAAAAATATGAAAACAATTGAACGAAAGTTACAACAAAATTTAAAAAGAATAGAAGAATGGACTGATAAAAATGGTTTCAAGTTCTCCAAGTCGAAAACGCAGTGTGTTCATTTTTGTAAACTACGGAAGAAACACGAACATCCTTCCCTGTTTTTATACGGATCACAAATTCCTGTTGTTGAAGAAGCCAAATTTCTTGGGGTCATATTTGATCAAAAGTTATCTTTTATTCCCCATATTAAATATCTTAAAGCGAAATGCTTAAAAGCTTTGAATCTTTTGAAAGTTTTAGCTCATACAAGTTGGGGAGCAGATCGGTATACTTTATTACATCTTTACCGGTCTTTAATAAGATCTAAATTAGATTATGGGTCTGTTGTTTATGGTTCTGCCAGAAAGTCCTATTTAAAATCCTTGGATACTATCCATCACCAAGGCCTTCGTCTGGCCATGGGAGCCTTCCGTACTTCTCCCGTATTAAGCCTTTATGTAGAAGCAGGTGAACCATCTTTAACCTCGCGCAGAGAGAAACTTTCTCTTCAGTATGCTATCAGACTTGCTGCAAATCCATCTAACCCGGCATCCAAAATTTCATTTCGACCTCAATTTGTAGATAAGTATGAAACAAAACCCACAGCAATCAAACCTTTTGGATTACGTATTTTACCACTGCTGGAAAATTCAGGTATCGACCTTAAAAATATTCAAAAACATGAAACCGCCGAAGTTCCATCTTGGTGTATTAAACAACCTTCTATTCTGTTCGACTTACATGATGGAAAAAATCCGAATCAAATCCAATACTTCTCAAACAAAACTTTCAGGTACTGCAGTCACGTTACAATGATTACCAGCAAGTCTATACTGATGGTTCCAAAGAAGGAGATAAAGTTGGCTGTGCGTATGTTTCTAAAGATACGCACAAAACCATGCGCCTTCCAGATGGTTCATCTATTTTTACAGCTGAAGCCAAAGCAATAGACCTAGCTTTAGATTTTATCAGTTCTTCAACAATTCAAAAAGCAATTATATTTTCGGATTCACTTTCTGTGCTTAAGGCTTTAGACCATTCATCATCTAAAAATCTTCAAATTCAAAAATTGATCGAAAAACATCATGAAATTTCTAAAACACACCAAATCTTGTTTTGTTGGCTTCCGAGCCATATTGGCATTGTCGGCAATGAATATGCTGACAAGAAAGCAAAGGAATCGCTCAATCTTGATCCATCTGTTTTTAAAATTCCTTTTAACAATTTTAAACCATTTATCAACAGATACATCTTGTCGGAATGGCAAGGCGAATGGGACCGTGCAATAAATAACAAACTCCATGCCATTAAACCTGTCGTTAGTACAAAATGCTCTCCTCCACAGTTTTCCAGAAAAGAGGACGTAGTATTAACACGACTGCGCATCGGCCATACTAGAGTTACTCATTCTTATATTTTTAATGGTGATGATCAGCCTTCTTGTGTAGGTTGTGATCAGCCATTCACTGTGAAACATATCTTAATTGACTGTGTTGACTTTTCACCCTCACGTATTTTATATTTCAAAGCTGACGCTTTGCGACAACTGTTTCGAGATGTACCTGTTGATAATATTATTTTATTCTTAAAAGAAATTGGACTTTTTCATAAGATTTAACTGTTTCAGATTTTTATACATTATCATTCTGACTTTTTACTTTTAATATCATCATAATTATTCATGCCGTTTAACCATCAACCGTTAGACGCTTATGACCCACAAAGAGGGTTGACGCGTCGTTAAACACGAAATCATCATCATCATCAATCTCAGTAAACTGGATGTCACACTCGATGGACATAATATCTATGGCAGACCCTTTGAACCTAACTTCACCAGAAACGAGTACCTTCGATCATACATGTCACTGTATCAGGCTCTGAGTAGTGGAGACCAAGTTCAAAATTGTAACATCGATTACGAGGATTACAAAGACGGATACACATTCTGATCAAGCTGCTGACCGGAGTCACCTCCACCCTATAAAAACTGGAAACCTGAGACTAGAACTTCAGTTTGCCAATTCACTCGCAAAGACTATCAACGTCATTGTGTATGCTGAATTTGATAATCTGATAGAAATTAACGGACTCAGAGAAGTAACCACAGACTACTGAAAAAACAAAAGATGCATAGTGGATACTACATTGAAGAAGAACTGAGGGATTATCTACTATGGTCAGATTCTACTTCCCCCAGGTATTAGACTTCCTGCCTTGCCGTGGCCCTGGGGGCTCAATTCCCACTGGGCACATTGCCGCTGTGGTCTTTGTGCCCACTGGGAAGAGCTAAAGGAAGTACCACCCGTTTGCCGTGGGTGGCGTCCTGTAAGCCGGAAGAAGGGATCCTGGAGGTTGAGGGTTACCTGAGGTGGCGGTGCTTCAGGTACCCAACACGCCTCTTTGGCCTGGCTTTTCGGTGTAGACGGGTGGCCGTGCGGTCCGGCACGGTCAATCGGCTGGTCACGCCGAGCCCTAGAGATACCGCTTTGCTTTCTCTTCAACTCTTTTTGTATCTTTCCTGATACCAACCATATGCCCATTTACCTTACCCTTTTCTGTCTTTTTATCTCTAGAAGGGGCCCCCAGGTATTAGACTTCCTGCCTTGCCATGGCCCTGGGGGCCCAATTCCCACTTGGCACGTTGCTGCTGTGGTCAATGTGCCCACTGAGAAGAGCTAAAAGAAGTACCACCCGTTTGCCGTGGGTGGCGTCCTGTAAGCCGGATGAAGGGGTCCTGGAGGTTGAGGGTGATCTGGAGTTCAGTGCTTCAGTTACCCAACACGCCTCTTTGGCCTGGATTTCGGTGAGACGACCACGGCCTGGATTTCGGTGAGACGGGTGGTCGTGCGGTCCGGCACGGTCAATCGGCTGGTCGCGCCAAGCCCTAGGAATAACCTTTTACTTTCTCTTCCTTGTCTTTTGTATCATCCTGAATACACACCGTTTGCTCATAAAGTCTTTTCACAACCTTTCCATTTCTAGAAGGCGGCGGCTTAACGGACCAATCGTGCAGCTTTTTGCTCGTGCGAGTATATCTTCCGTGTATCTCTAACACTTGAGGTAGGAAAGCCACTCACTAAAAGTGTTCCCTTGTAGGGCTCCACGGTGGGCGGAAAGCACGGAAGACGAACCATGCCAGCTTTTCATCATGGCTACCCTTAATAAACGAAAAAGACTGACCAAGATATTTCCGAGTCTGATAAATCAGACAACGAACTAAACGCACTTGAAATTCCAAAAGTATCTACAGAAAATAAAAACTTCCCGCGCTTCATCATAGTAGAATGTACTGAAGAAAATAAAAGCATTACGTCTCTGTCACCATTTGTAATTCAAAAAGTAATCAACAGCATCTCAGGTGAACCAGAAAACATCAAAAAGTTGCAGAGATCGAATCAACTCTTGATTGAAGTGAATCGCAAATCACACGCTGAGAATCTTCTACGAACCACGACTTTCCATAATTTGAAAGTTCGTGTATACCCGCACACCTCGCTAAATACTTCCAAGGGAGTAATAAGATGCCCAGAATTATGAGGCTGTAGCGAGGAGGAGATTCTTGAGGGTACGAAGACTCAAGGTGTAACCGCAGTTAAAAGATTCAAAATCCGACGAGACGGTCAATTTAAAGATACAAACACCTTTGTCTTTACATTCAACACTCCTGTTTTGCCCAAACATGTGAAAGTAGCGTACTTCAGAGTAAGTGTTGAAATTTATGTACCCAACCCGTTACGCTGCCAAAATGGCCAGAAGTATGGCCATCATGAGGACAGATGTACCAAGGATCCTGTCTGTCCCAGATGCGGCGAAGTAACGGGCCACAGCGAACGATCTTGCGACAGAGAACCAAAATGTGTCAACTGCGGTGGAAAACATAATGCGAACTCGAAAGATTGCCAAGTTTCGCATAAAGAGAAAGAAATCCTGAGAATAAAATTCACAAGAAACATTTCATTTACTGAAGCGCGGAATATAGTGCCAAGTTTGGCATAAAGAGAAAGAAATCCTGAGAATAAAATTCACAAGAAACATTTCATTTACTGAAGCGCGGAATATAGTTGAACGGCCAACACCAGTTCCTGGAGACAACTACGCCAGCATTGCCCAGCCAACCGTTAAAAAGGTGCCCGGAATTGATGCTATCACCCAAACAGATCCAATTCCTGGTCTTGAACCCCTTCAAAAATTAATTAGTCAAACAGAAACCCCTAAAACACAAACCGCTAAAGAACAAACAGAAACCCCTAAAACACAAATCGTTCAAGAAACAAACATTACAAAAAATCAAACAAATGCTCAACCTTCCAAGGAAACCAATAACCCCGAGAAGGTATTGAAAAACGCCACACTTGAGATGATGAAGAAAGATTTGAAAAAAAACAACAAAAACACGCATCTCAAAAACATGCATCTCAAAAACAATTAGATAAACAACAAAAACAAGCATCTCAAAAACATTCAGATAAACAACACAAAAACTCAAGAGACCATTTGAAAAATCGAAATCGATTCGGATCGTTGAGTGATAGCAGCGACATGGAGTTTCTTGTAACTCCAACACCACAAAGTAATAACAGATCGAGGTCACCTGTAATACCCCCATAATAGTTTCTAGTCTTAAAACTCTCTCCTGAAAATGGATTTAAAACACAAAATAATACAATGGAATTGTCGAGGTCTAAAGTCAAATTATAACGAACTCTTATTGCTTCTTACGATATTAAACCCATCGGTTTTTTGTTTGCAGGAAACTTTTTTGAAAACGGATGACAACATCGATATTAGAGGTTTCAATTCATACAACTATATCTACTCTGATGGTAACAGACCATCTGGTGGCAGTTCAATTATTGTTAAATCTTGTTTACCACAAAGAGATATCAAATTGAAAACAGAACTACAGGCCGTGGCAGTGTCGGTTTCTCTGGATAAAGAAACTACAATTTGCTCTCTATATGTTCCACCCTCATTTACTTTAAAGCCCGAACATCTTGAGTCGTTGCTGGGCCAGCTTCCATCGCCATATCTTTTAGTTGGTGACTTCAATGGTCACAACATTCTGTGGGGTTGTAAAGATAACAACAACAGAGGAGCACTTATTGAAGATTTTATTGCACAGAACAATATCTGTTTGATAAATGATAAATCTTATACTTATCTTCACCCTGCGACAGGTCATTTGTCTTCTTTAGATCTCTCTTTGTGTCACCCATCTCTATTCTTAGACTATGACTGGTCTGTTCATGATGATCAGTGCGGAAGTGATCACTTCCCTGTTATAATTGAGAGCGTAAACGAACCAGATGAGGACTGTAACCAGAAGTGGAAAACGAATAAAGCCGACTGGGAATTATTCCATAATTTATGTGAAGAAGAGTTATCATTTGATCAATTTAATGAATCATCCGACATTGTTTCTGATTTCACAGATACACTTATTAATATATCAGAACAATGCATTCCAAAGACCTCCACAAATACTAAGAAAAGCAAGCCTTGGTTTAATAATGATTGTAAAGAAGCTATTAAAAAGCGTAAACAGGCTCTAAATAAGTTCTGCAAAAGTCCCACTTCAGAAAAGCTAAACGACGTAAAACATTTTAGAGCTAAAGCTCGGCGAACAATCCGAGCTTCAAAACGAAAGTCATGGAGAGAATATGTCTCCAAATTGAACTATAAAACCCCCATTAAAAAGGTTTGGGATATGGTACGAAAAATTTCAGGAAAAACAAAGTCCTCTAGTTTTACACATTTAAATACTGAATTTGACACAATAGCTTCAACAAAAAAAGATATTTCAGATACTCTTGGGCACACATTCTTGAGAAATTCATCATCGCGTAATTATTCTGACACTTTTAGACATTTCAAAAAGGACCAAGAGAAAAGAAATCTAAACTTTAAATCCCTTAATCACGAAGAATACAACAAACCTTTTAACTTATCCGAACTCGTTGAAGCCATTGAAAAATCACATGATACGGCAACCGGCCCCGATGAAATTCATTACCAGATGCTTAAGCATCTCCCAAAAAGTTCTCTTTCAACACTTTTAGATATCTTTAATAGTATTTGGGAAACGGGGGTCTGTCCTGAAAGCTGGCGTGTAGCTACAGTTGTACCAATTCCGAAACCAGGGAAAGATAATGCAGAACCTACAAATTATCGTCCGATAGCTTTGACAAGTTGTTTGTGTAAAACATTGGAGAGAATGATAAACAAGAGATTAGTCTGGTACTTAGAATCCAACAACCTCATTTCAGAATATCGTTCGGAACGTAGTACCAATGACAATTTAATAAGACTAGAAACATTTATACGAAATGCTTTTATTAACAAAGAACACGTAGTAGCTGTCTTTTTCGACTTGGAGAAAGCATATGATACAACATGGCGTTATGGAATATTGAAAGATCTACATAACATTGGCTTAAGAGGAAAACTTCCCAGTTTTATTGAAAGCTTTTAAGGGGAGCGAATGTTTCAGGTGCGTGTGGGGTCTACCTTATCAGATTTCTATGATCAAGAACAGGGTGTCCCACAGGGTAGTATTCTTTCAACTACGCTATTTAACATCAAAATAAACAATATTGTACAATGTTTGGACGACAAAACTGATTGTTCATTGTATGTTGATGATTTTTGTATATGTTACCGTTCAAAAAACATGAAAACAATTGAACGAAAGTTACAACAAAATTTAAAAAGAATAGAAGAATGGACTGATAAAAATGGTTTTAAGTTCTCCAAGTCGAAAACGCAGTGTGTTCATTTTTGTAAACTATGGAAGAAACACGAACATCCTTCCCTGTTTTTATACGGATCACAAATTCCTGTTGTTGAGGAAGCCAAATTTCTTGGGGTCATATTTGATCAAAAGTTATCTTTTATTCCCCATATTAAATATCTTAAAGCGAAATGCTTAAAAGCTTTGAATCTTTTGAAAGTTTTAGCTCATACAAGTTGGGGAGCAGATCGGTATACTTTATTACATCTTTACCGGTCTTTAATAAGATCTAAATTAGATTATGGGTCTGTTGTTTATGGTTCTGCCAGAAAGTCCTATTTAAAATCCTTGGATACTATCCATCACCAAGGCCTTCGTCTGGCCATGGGAGCCTTCCGTACTTCTCCCGTATTAAGCCTTTATGTAGAAGCAGGTGAACCATCTTTAACCTCGCGCAGAGAGAAACTTTCTCTTCAGTATGCTATTAGACTTGCTGCAAATCCATCTAACCCGGCATCCAAAATTTCATTTCCACCTCAATTTGTAGATAGGTATGAAACTAAATCCACAGCAATTAAACCTTTTGGATTACGTATTTTACCACTGCTGGAAAATTCAGGTATCGACCTTAAAAATACTCAAAAACATGAAACCGCCGAAGTTCCATCTTGGTGTATTAAACAACCTTCTATTCTGTTCGACTTACATGATGGCAAAAAATCCGAATCAAATCCAATACTTCTCACACAAAACTTTCAGGTACTGCAATCACGTTACGATGATTACCAGCAAGTCTATACTGATGGTTCCAAAGAAGGAGATAAAGTTGGTTGTGCGTATGTTTCTAAATATACGCACAAAACCATGCGCCTTCCAGATGGTTCATCTATTTTTACAGCTGAAGCCAAAGCAATAGACCTAGCTTTAGATTTTATCAGTTCTTCAACAATTCAAAAAGCAATTATATTTTCTGATTCACTTTCTTTGCTTAAGGCTTTAGACAATTCATCATCTAAAAATCCTCAAATTCAAAAATTGATCGAAAAACATCATGAAATTTCTAAAACACACCAAATCTTGTTTTGTTGGCTTCCGAGCCATATTGGCATTGTCGGCAATGAATATGCTGACAAGAAAGCAAAGAAATCGCTCAATCTTGATTCATCTGTTTTTAAAATTCCTTTTAATAATTTTAAACCATTTATCAACAGATACATCTTGTCGGAATGGCAAGGCGAATGGGACCGTGCAATAAATAACAAACTCCGTGCCATTAAACCTGCCGTTAGTACAAAATGCTCTCCTCCACAGTTTTTCAGAAAAGAGGACGTAGTATTTACACGACTGCGCATCGGCCATACTAGAGTTACTCATTCTTATATTTTTAATGGTGATGATCAGCCCTCTTGTGTAGGTTGTGATCAGCCATTCACTGTGAAACATATCTTAATTGACTGTGTTGACTATTCACCCTCACGTATTTTATATTTCAAAGCTGACACTTTGCAACAACTGTTTCGAGATGTACCTGTTGATAATATTATTTTATTCTTAAAAGAAATTGGACTTTTTCATAAGATTTAACTGTTTCAGATTTTTATACATTATCATTCTGACTTTTTACTTTTAATATCATCATAATTATTCTTGCCGTTTAAACATTAACCGTTTGACGCTTATGACCCACAAAGAGGGTTGACGCGTCGTTAAACACGAAATCCTCATCATCATCAGATTCTACTTCATCTGGAAATGGCATGCTTCAAAAAGAATTTGAGGGATTATCAGAAGACAATGAAACACTGGGACGACACAAATGGATTTAAAGATACCCTTATACGAGCCATGAGGATCAACTTGATGACTGCTATATTTGACTATGCCCGTCACCAGTGCCAAGGATGTAGAATAAATCATCCCAGTCAGAAATACCATGACTTGTGCTTATGGCATAAACGAAACGAATGGATAACAGACTATGGTATACATATCCATGCCCTGAATAATCTCAACATCTACGATGTCCTCCAATAATGGGACGAGTTGCTCCTGGATGAAGTACCATCAGAAGAAAGAAGAAAAGAATATAGTGCTATGACAGGATTGGACCATTTAACACCATCTGAAAAAGTCGAAACCTATAAAAACTTGATGTTCCTGAAAAACAGTCATAACAGATACGGAAGAAAGCCTGACTACAACGAGTGGAGAAACTTTTGGAGACAGAAATTAATAGAAGCTCCTTCATCGGAGACATCATCAGAAAAATGAACACACATGAACTGAGAAAAATTCTATACCACATGCCTGTTAATGGAGATGTATGTGCCAAAGATCTCTTACCAGAGAAGAAACCTCTAGACATGAAAGCCTATATCATAAACACTGACAATTCAGATGAACCAGGAGAACATTGGGTTACCGTATACTTCAGAGACCATCAAGCTATCTACTTTGATTCTTATGGAATGCCACCAGAAGAAGACTATATTCTACCTTTCATCCAAAGAAATTCCAGAAGTTGGATTCAAAATACAGAACCATTACAAAGTCCATGGAGTAAAAAACTGTGGAATGTGGTGTATTTACATTATTCATCAACTTGAAAAAGGACTAGACTTGAAGAAAGCTATTAATGGGGAACTGTATGGCACAGGAGAAGACTTATACCAAAATGACAGAGATATTGACAGATGGTTCAGTGCTAATTATGGCAAATTGATCTGGACACAAAATGACATGCCAACTCCAAAGTTTCTTTACAAACATAGAATTCAAGTTTGCAAATGCTTGAGAAATACACATTGTTTATCAAAGAAGTACCCCATGTATTTAATGTTGTAAATATGTTAAGGATTCAACGGGCCTCCGTGGCCTAGTGGATAAGAGCGCTGACTCTTAGTCATTAGGTCTCTCACCGCCGTAGGTTCGAGCCTCGCTCGGGCCACGTGTGAGACGCCAAGTTCTGCAACGGAAGGTCAGGTGGTTTTTCTCCGGGTACTCCGGTTTTCGCCCACCTCTGATTAACGATCGGCTCGATATGAGAGAAATAATCTTGAAAGGGCCGTAAAACCCAAACCAAAAAAAAATGTTAAGGATTCAAATTGTAAACGATGACAGAGGGACGGTCCTAATCCTCTGTTCATCGTAATCAAGTTAGTTAGCGGGACAAATAAAGTTAAAACTGTTCACCAATCTTTTTTAGCTCACCGTCACGTAGTGACGAGGTGAGCTTTTGGGATCACTTTTCGTCCCGTCCGTCCGTCCGTAAACAATTTCTTCAAACGACATCTCCTCCTAAACCACTGATCGGATTTTGACCAAACTTCACAGGAATGATCCTTAGGTGGTCCCCTTTCAAAGTTGTTCAAATGGTACAGTCCGTTGCACATCTAGGTCATAGGAGCCAAAAATAGAATTTTTCACCAAAAACTTAAAAAAAACTTCTTCTCTGAAACCACAAGGCCCAGGTCTTTGATATTTGGTATGAAGCTTCATCTAGTGGACCCCTACCAAGATTGTTAAAATTATAGTGCTGGGGCCAAAAATTCCCCCGCTCCGGGGCCCTTTGGTTTTACATGGGCTTATATAGGGAAAATTTTTAAAAATCTTCTCTGAAACCGTAAGGCCCAGGTCTTTGATATTTGGTATGAAGCTTCATCTAGTGGACCCCTACCAAGATTGTTCAAATTATAGTGCTGGGGCCAAAAATGCCCCCGCTCTGGGGCCCTTTGGTTTTACATGGGCTTATATAGGGAAAATCTGTAAAAATCTTCTTCTCTGAAACCGCAAAGCCCAGGTCTTTGATATTTGGTAGGAAGCTTCATCTAGTGGACCCCTACCAAGATTGTTCAAATTATAGTGCTGGGGCCAAAAATGCCCCCGCTCCAGGGCCCTTTGGTTTTACATGGGCTTATATAGGGAAATTTTTTAAAAATCTTCTTCTCTGAAACCGTAAGGCCCAGGTCTTTGATATTTGGTATGAAGCTTCATCTAGTGGACCCCTACCAAGATTGTTCAAATTATAGTGCTGGGGCCAAAAATGCCCCCGCTCTGGGGCCCTTTGGTTTTACATGGGCTTATATAGGGAAAATCTGTAAAAATCTTCCTTCTGAAACCGCAAAGCCCAGGTCTTTGATATTTGGTAGGTAGCTTCATCTAGTGGACCCCTACCAAGATTGTTCAAATTATAGTGCTGGGGCCAAAAATGCCCCCGCTCCAGGGCCCTTTGGTTTTACATGGGCTTATATAGGGAAGAGCTTTAAAAATCTTCTTCTCTGAAACCGTTAGGCCCAGGTCTTTGATATTTGGTATGAAGCTTCATCTAGGGGACCCTTACCAAGATTGTTCAAATTATAGTGCTGGGGCCAAAAATGCACCCGCCCCGGGCCCTTTGGTTTTACATTGGCTTAAATAGGAGAAATGTTTAAAAATCTTCTTCTCTGAAACCGCAAGGCCTAGGTCTTTGATATTTGGCATGCAGCTTCACCTAGTAGACCCCTACCAAGATTGTTCATATTATAGCCCTGGGGCCAAAAAATGCCTCTGCTCGGGGGCCCTTTGGTTTTACATGGGCTTATATATGGAAAATCTTGAAAAATCTTCTTCTCGGAAACCGCAAGGCCCAGGTCTTTGATATTTGGTATGAAGCTTCATCTAGTGGACCCCTACCAAGATTGTTCAAATTATATTGCTTGGGCCAAAAATGCCCCCGCCCCGGGGCCTTTTGGTTTTACATGGGCATATATAGGGAACATCTTTAAAAATCTTCTTCTCTGAAACCGCAAGGCCCAGGTCTTTGATATTTGGTATGAAGCTACACCTAGTGGACCCCTACCAAGATTGTTCAAATTATAGTGCTGGGGCCAAAAATGCCCACGCCCGAGACCCTTTGGTTTTACATAGGCTTAGATAGGGAAATTTAAAAAAATCTTCTTCTCTGAAACCACATGTCCCAGGTCTTTGATATTTGGTATGAAGCTTCACCTAGTGGACCCCTATCAAGATTGTTCAAATTATAGCCCACGGGCCAAAAATGCTCCCGCTCCAGGACCCTTTGGTTTTACATAGACTTATATGGGGAAAATCTTGAAAAATTTTTGTCTCTGAATTCACAAGGCCTAGGTCTTTGATATTTGGTATGAAGCTTCATCTAGTAGACCTCTACCAAAATTGTTCAATTATAGCCCTGAGACCAAAAATGCCCCAGCCTTGGGGCCCTTTGGTTTTACATAGACTTATATAGGGAAAATCTTTAAAAATCTTCTTCTCTGAAACCACAAGGCCTAGGTCTTTGATATGAAGCTTAATCTTGTGGACCTCATCCAAGATTGTTCAAATTATAGCCCTGGGGCCAAAAATGCCCCCGCTCCAGGGCCCTTTGGTATTACATAGACTTATATATAGGGAAAATCTTGAAAATCTTCTTCTCTGAAACCAGATAGCCCTGGTCTTTGATATTTGGTATGAAGCTTCATCTAGTGGACCTCTACCAAGATTGTTCAAATTATAGCCCTGAGACCAAAAACGCCCCTGTCTCCGGGGCCCTTTGGTTTTACATAGACTTATATAGGGAAAATCTTTAGAAATCTTCTTCTGTGAAACCGCAAGGCCTAGGTCTTTGATATTTGGTGTGAAATTTCATCTAGTGGACCTCTATCAAGATTATTCAATTTATAGTCCTGGGGCCAAAAATGCCCCCGCCCCGAGACCCTTTGGTTTTGCATAGACTTATTTAGGTAAATCTTTAAAAATCTTCTTCTCTGAAACCACAAGGCCCATGTCTTTGATATTTGGTATGGAGCTTCATCTAGTGGACCTCTACCAAGATTGTTCAAATTATAGCCCCTGCCCTGGGGCTCTTTGGTTTTACATAGACTTATATATAGAGATAATCTTTGGAAATCTTCTCTGAAACAGCAAGGCCTAGGTCTTTGATATTTGGTGTGAAGCTTCATCTAGTGGACCTCTATCAAGATTGTTTAAATTATAGCTCTGAGGCCAAAAATGTCCCCGCCCCGGGGCCATTTGGTTTTACATAGGCTATGTAGGGAATATCTTTAAAAAATCGTCTCTGAAACCCCAAGGCGCAGGTCTTTGATATTTGGTGTGTAGCTTCATCTAGTGGACCTTTGCCAAGATTGTTCAAATTATAGGCTTTGTTGATAATTGGTATGAAGCTTCACCTTTTTAGACCTCCCTCAACATTATGCACATTGTATCCCTGGGGTCAGTAATGGCCCTCCCAGAGGCCCACTTGTTACTCTATCATATGGGTCAGGTGAGCGATCCAGGGCCATCATGGCCCTCTTGTTGTCTTTTCACCCCCTCTTCATTTCGAAGAGGTAGTAGTATCTAAACTTGAGATGGCTAGAAATAACATCCACTGACGCTTCATAGTCAAACTAATGAAACAAAAATAGATCTTGAGATACAAGATCTATATCCAGAAGTTTGCTACTATCAAGCCTCAATATATTTGCCAAAACACTTGACGCTTGACAGTCAAGTTTCTATTGATGAAGAAATATAAAGTCTTGAGATACAAGATTTTTTATTTCTCATAGAAACTTGGTACTAGATAGCCTCAATATAAAAGCATGACACTATGAAGTCTTGAGACACAAGGCCAACATAAAGTCATCTTGTGGTTTCCCTGGACCTCTTGAAAGATTTCCAACAAAAGACTAAGTTAATTTCAAGCTTGGTCCCTATAAATTTCACCAAACATCAAATTTATAGGGCCAAGTCATTTTAGGCTTGGTCCCTATAAATTTCAAAAACTGAAGATTTATAGACACATAGTCCAGAGACTAAGTTATTTTCAAGATTAAACCTGAAAACAATTTTACCTACACGTGTCGCTATAATCCCTCCAAACTGAAGATTTATAGACACACAGTCCAGAGACAAAGTCCACATATCACACAAAACTACACATAGCCTAGTCAAGTTCAGCTCAAGCGGTGGCACTATGGACACAAAATTATGGACACGGTTTTTATAGACACGCGTGTCTATAAAAACGTGTCCATAATTTTGTGTCCATAGTGCCACCCTATACTACTAACATCTTAAGAAAGAATTATATATTATATATGTCCAAAAACACAAATAAGTATTGAAATGCAATACTTCTCTAAAATATGTTTGCTCTGCTGTATATATATACTTCCGGTTTAGGTCCACATATGATAGCTCGGTAGAACGGGAGGTCACGGGTTCGATCCCGGGCCGCGACCTACCAAAGTCGTTTAAGAATGGAACTAGCTGCTCCTCGCTTGACACTCAGATTAACGGGGTAGAGCTAGGACTGGTCTACCCAGTGTCAGGATAATATGACAGGGTGTGGTATCCTGTAATGTGTCTGGGACATGATACTTCAGTGAGGCAGCACTATAAAAGTGAGCATTGAGCTCCCTGT
Organism: Lucinisca nassula; assembly: GCA_963580285.1. Lineage (NCBI taxonomy): Eukaryota > Metazoa > Mollusca > Bivalvia > Lucinida > Lucinidae > Lucinisca > Lucinisca nassula. Next base: position 43,851,272 of record OY757020.1, read on the forward strand.
CGCAACCAGACACTGTCGTGATATGACTGAAAAATTGTTGAAATATATTGCACCTAAACCGGCAGTATAATATAGAGAAGGAAAGCGTAATAGAAAAATCTTTTCATGCCTTGCAAGTGAAGTTTTCCCGGGAAAAGGGTTTCTTTGGGGGGTAGGAATGACTTTTAAAATAGTTATGTTTTTAATGGTCAATTTTTTGGACCTTAACCATTAGTATATATAGCGACGATAATATGTAAAACGGATAAACATATTACAACAATGACTTAAAATTGGGCTTACCTTCTTCAACTGATCGTTCGCCAAATTCTTGCAGATATTGACAGTAATCCATTTAGCGAATATCAAACTTCACGATATTTCCATTAGGGTCTGTTGTTTCGTGTTTGGGATTCGTGTTTGGGTTTCTTTCCCTTTGTTGTCTCTGATGGGGACTGTGGGTTAATTGTATCGGTTCCTAATCATTGCCTCAACTTCTATTTCTCACATAATTCTGTGAAAAAAGGCAAATTATGCCCTCTTTATTCAGTTATGTGCAATTGATATGTGCCAAATAAAACTATATTTTTATAACACAAAATCATCGTCGTCAGACCAATCACCCCATTGGAAGAGAGATTTTGTGTATATATTTATTGTTTCTTTCTATTTCTTGCGTTCAAGTGTGTCATCTTTGTCAGGGTAGTAGCTGGCACTTTATGTTGTCTGTAGATGATCTTTTGGACTTTACGGTTTTCGTTTTATGTTTCAAATATTCTTTTGATGGTCCAGGTTCGGGGCTGAAGAAATAGATGGGCTGCATGATGCTTCCATTCAGAGCTGAAACCGACCCTCACACTTGTACTGGTAAGCCTGCCCATGCAAAGCGGTGCGAGTCGGCCCGTCCATGCTTATAAACCCTATTGGTTGCATTGGGCGGCAGGGCTTGAGATGTCATTTCATCTCAATGTCGGGTAAAAGTCCCACAAAATTGGAAGCAACGTCTCTGGGCTGCATGATGCTTCCACGCAGAGCTGAAACCGACCCGCACACGTGTACTGGTAAACCGCTTAGAGGATCTAAGCCTGCCCAGGCAAAGTGGTGCTAGTCGGCCCGTCCTTGCTTATAAACCCTATTAGTTACATTGGGCGGCAGGGCTTGAGATGTCATTTCATCTCCATGTCGGGTAAAAGTCCCACAAAATTGGACGCAACGTCTCTGGGCTGCATGATGCTTCCACGCAGAGCTGAAACCGACCCGCACACGTGTACTGGTAATCCCGCTTAGAGGACCTAAGCCTGCCCAGGCAAAGCGGTGCGATTCGGCCCGTCCATGCTTATAAACCCTATTGATTGCATTGGGCAACAGGGTAATGTCGGGTAAAAGTCCCACAGAATTGGAAACAACGTCTCCAAAATGGCCTTTACAGTGTTGACGGGGACGTTAAACATCAAATCAAACAATTGATGGCCCAGGTTGGAGTGAATGACCATGAATAGGAGGTTAACAGAATGGACCAGCAACCAAAGTTTTGTCCAAATCGGCCCCCAGGTATTAGACTTCCTGCCTTGCCGTGGCCCTGGGGGCTCAATTCCCACTGGGCACATTGCCGCTGTGGTCTCTGTGCCCACTGGGAAGAGCTAAAGGAAGTACCACCCGTTTGCCGTGGGTGGCGTCCTGTAAGCCGGAAGAAGGGATCCTGGAGGTTGAGGGTTACCTGAGGTGGCGGTGCTTCAGGTACCCAACACGCCTCTTTGGCCTGGCTTTTCGGTGTAGACGGGTGGCCGTGCGGTCCGGCACGGTCAATCGGCTGGTCACGCCGAGCCCTAGAGATACCGCTTTGCTTTCTCTTCAACTCTTTTTGTATCTTTCCTGATACCAACCATATGCCCATTTACCTTACCCTTTTCTGTCTTTTTTTTTATCTCTAGAAGGCGGTGGCTAAACGGATCAATCGTGTAGGCATTTTGTTTATGCGAGTATATCTCACGTGTATCTCTAACACCTGCGAGTTGGATAACCACTCCATTATGGTGTTCCCTTGTAGGGCTCCACGGAGGGCGGAGAGCACTTGGGACGAAACTATAATTTTTTCCTTATGCCTAATGGAACAAAACATAACCGCAACGCATCCAAACGTAAAAAAGATGAGGAATCATCCGAAACGGATGAACCCAGTAAGAAGTCTAGTCAACAGTCAAGCCAGCAGTCTGCAGCACCAAAGCAACTTAATTTTCCACGCTTCTTGGTAATGTCTTCATGTGAAGATACACGCACTGTGTCAAGTCTATCCCCATTCGTGATAGAAAAGAGCATCATGTCCATTGCCGGACATCCCAAAAGCATAAAAACGCTTAAGTCAGGTGACCTTTTATTAGAAGTCGAGAGAGAGCAGCAGGTGAAAAGCCTGCTTGGTACCACAAAGCTCTTCGATCTCAAGGTCAAAGTATCTCTGCATAATACACTTAATTCGTGTAAAGGTGTTATCCGCAGCCCAGAGCTCCGTCCTTGCAGTGATGCAGAGATAGTTGAGAACTTGAGATCGGAAGGCGTCATTGGTGTACGTAACATCCAAGTTCGTAGAGGTGGTGTATTGAAGCCAACGGGTACCTACGTGTTGACTTTTAATACACCAGTTCTGCCCAAGAAAATAAAAGTAGCATATCTTTCAGTTAACGTGGATGTATATATACCAAACCCTCTCAGATGTTACTCGTGTCAGGTTTTTGGCCACCACGAAAGCAGATGTCAGAAGAAAAAACTCTGTCCAAATTGTGGTGAAGAAAAACATGTCGATAACCATCAAAACTGTAAGAATGAGGCCAAATGTGTAAATTGTGGTGGCAAGCATGCTGTTTTCTCTCGAGATTGTCCGGCATGGAAAAAAGAAAAAGAAATACTTACTGTCAAATACCAAAGGGGGATAACATTCCCAGAAGCGTGGAAAATTGTTGACGAGCGATACACAACACCAACCACCAGTTACGCCAGCATCACAAAGGGTGCTGGTAAACAAGTTTCAAGCTCCGCAACACAGACTGTTGAATCATGCATAGCTGAATTAAAGAAATCCGGTGCATGGAGCAAATCCACTCCAGCACCACAAAGTTCAACCAATTTATCAAATGGCGCAATCCAGGTTGCTGCGGATCGGTCGACAGCGACCGTACCGAAGCCAGCGCCGCATGTAAAAGAGAAACTCGACCCAGGTCGAACTAATAAGGGATCGGAAGATCCGAAAAAGCAATTGTCTCTAAAACTAACAGACAGACAACGTAAAATGGAAAGAGACAATATAAAATTTCAGAACAGATTCGGATCTTTGAGTGACTGTGATATGGAGTTTGAAGCTCCATCATCACCAAGTAGCAATAACAGATCGAGGTCTGCAACACCACGAGCTGGTGGTAGCAGATCTATATCACCAATTGCAGCTCCAATATAGTTTCTAGTCTTAATCTCTTCATAAAATGGATTTAAAACGCAAAATAATACAATGGAATTGTCGAGGTCTTAAATCAAATTATAACGAACTGTTATTACTTATTTCGTTATTAAACCCATCGGTTTTTTGTTTGCAAGAAACTTTTTTAAAAACTGATGACAACATTGATGTCAGGGGTTTCAATACATACAACTATATCTATTCTGATGGTAACAAACCATCTGGTGGCAGTTCAATTTTTGTGAAATCAAGTTTACCACAAAGAGAGATCAAATTAAAAACAGACCTACAAGCTGTGGCAGTGTCAGTTTCTCTGGATAAAGAAACTACAATTTGCTCTCTATATATCCCTCCCTCATTTTCTTTAAAGCCCGAACAGCTTGACACATTGCTGAGTCAACTTCCATCGCCATATCTTTTAGTTGGCGACTTCAATGGTCACAATATTCTATGGGGCTGTAAAGATATCAATAACAGAGGAGCACTTGTCGAAGATTTTATTGTAAAGAGCGATCTTTGCCTGATGAATGATAAATCTTATACTTACCTTCACCCTGCGACAGGTCATTTGTCTTCTTTAGATCTCTCTTTGTGCCATCCATCTCTCTTCTTGGACTATGACTGGTCTGTTCATGATGATCAGTGCGGAAGTGATCACTTCCCTGTTATAATTGAGAGTGTAAACGAACCAGATGAGGACTGTAACCAGAAATGGAAAATGAGTAAAGCCGACTGGGAATTATTCCATAATTTATGTGAAGAAGAGTTATCAATTGATCATTTTAATGAATCATCCGACATCGTTTCTGATTTCACAGATACACTTATTAACATATCAGAACAATGCATTCCAAAGACCTCCACAAATACTAAGAAAAGCAAGCCTTGGTTTAATAATGACTGTAAAGAAGCTATTAAAAAGCGTAAACAGGCTCTAAATAAGTTCTGCAAAAATCCCACTTCAGAAAAGCTCAACGACGTAAAAGTTTTTAGAGCTAAAGCTCGGCGAACAATCCGAGCTTCCAAACGAAAGTCATGGAGAGAATATGTCTCCAAATTGAACTATAAAACCCCCATTAAAAAGGTTTGGGATATGGTACGAAAAATTTCAGGAAAAACAAAGTCTTCTAGTTTTACACATTTAAATACTGAATTTGACACAATAGCTTCAACAAAAAAAGATATTTCAGATACTCTTGGGCACACATTCTTGAGAAATTCATCATCACGTAATTATTCTGACACTTTTAGAAATTTCAAAAAGGACCAAGAGAAAAGAAATCTAAACTTTAAATCCCTTAATCACGAAGAATACAACAAACCTTTTAACTTATCCGAACTCGTTGAAGCCATTGAAAAATCACATGATACGGCAACCGGCCCCGATGAAATTCATTATCAGATGCTTAAGCATCTGCCAAAAAGTTCTCTTACAACACTTTTAGATATCTTTAATAATATTTGGGAAACGGGGGTCTGTCCTGAGAGCTGGCGTGTAGCTACAGTTGTACCAATTCCGAAACCAGGGAAAGATCATGCAGAACCTACAAATTATCGTCCGATAGCTTTGACAAGTTGTTTGTGTAAAACATTGGAGAGAATGATAAACAAGAGATTAGTCTGGTACTTAGAGTCCAACAACCTCATTTCAGAATATCAATCGGGCTTTCGTTCGGAACGTAGTACCAATGACAATTTAATAAGACTAGAAACATTTATACGAGATGCTTTTATTAACAAAGAACACGTAGTAGCTGTCTTTTTCGACTTGGAGAAAGCATATGATACAACATGGCGTTATGGAATATTGAAAGATCTACATAACATTGGCTTAAGAGGAAAACTTCCCAGTTTTATTGAAAGCTTTTTAGGGGAGCGCATGTTTCAGGTGCGTGTGGGGTCTACCGTGTCAGATTTCTATGATCAAGAACAGGGTGTCCCACAGGGTAGTATTCTTTCAACTACGCTATTTAACATCAAAATAAACAATATTGTACAATGTTTGGACGACTAAACTGATTGTTCCTTGTATGTTGACGATTTCTGTATATGTTACCGTTCAAAAAATATGAAAACAATTGAACGAAAGTTGCAACAAAATTTAAAACGAATAGAAGAATGGACTGATAAAAATGGTTTCAAGTTCTCCAAGTCGAAAACGCAGTGTGTTCATTTTTGTAAACTACGGAAGAAACACGAACATCCTTCCCTGTTTTTATACGGATCACAAATTCCTGTTGTTGAAGAAGCCAAATTTCTTGGGGTCATATTTGATCAAAAGTTATCTTTTATTCCCCATATTAAATATCTTAAAGCGAAATGCTTAAAAGCTTTGAATCTTTTGAAAGTTTTAGCTCATACAGGTTGGGGAGCAGATCGGTATACTTTATTACATCTTTACCGGTCTTTAATAAGATCTAAATTAGATTATGGGTCTGTTGTTTATGGTTCTGCCAGAAAGTCCTATTTAAAATCCTTGGATACTATCCATCACCAAGGCCTTCGTCTGGCCATGGGAGCCTTCCGTACTTCTCCCGTATTAAGCCTTTATGTAGAAGCAGGTGAACCATCTTTAACCTCGCGCAGAGAGAAACTTTCTCTTCAGTATGCTATTAGACTTGCTGCAAATCCATCTAACCCGGCATCCAAAATTTCATTTCCACCTCAATTTGTAGATAAGTATGAAACAAAACCCACAGCAATCAAACCTTTTGGATTACGTATTTTACCACTGCTAGAAAATTCAGGTATCGGCCTTAAAAATATTCAAAAACATGAAACGGCCGAAGTTCCATCTTGGTGTATTAAAAAACCTTATATTCTGTTCGACTTACATGATGGCAAAAAATCCGAATCAAATCCAATACTTCTCAAACAAAACTTTCAGGTACTGCAGTCACGTTACAATGATTACCAGCAAGTCTATACTGATGGTTCCAAAGAAGGAGATAAAGTTGGTTGTGCGTATGTTTCTAAAGATACGCACAAAACCATGCGCCTTCCAGATGGTTCATCTATTTTTACAGCTGAAGCCAAAGCAATAGACCTAGCTTTAGATTTTATCAGTTCTTCAACAATTCAAAAAGCAATTATATTTTCTGATTCACTTTCTGTGCTTAAGGCTTTAGACCATTCATCATCTAAAAATCCTCAAATTCAAAAATTGATCGAAAAACATCATGAAATTTCTGAAACACACCAAATCTTGTTTTGTTGGCTTCCGAGCCATATTGGCATTGTCGGCAATGAATATGCTGACAAGAAAGCAAAGGAATCGCTCAATCTTGATCCATCTGTTTTTAAAATTCCTTTTAATAATTTTAAACCATTTATCAACCGATACATCTTGTCGGAATGGCAAGGCGAATGGGACCGTGCAATAAATAACAAACTCCATGCCATTAAACCTGTCGTTAGTACAAAATGCTCTCCTCCACAGTTTTCCAGAAAAGAGGACGTAGTATTAACACGACTGCGCATCGGCCATACTAGAGTTACTCATTCTTATATTTTTAATGGTGATGATCAGCCTTCTTGTGTAGGTTGTGATCAGCCATTCACTGTGAAACATATCTTAATTGACTGTGTTGACTTTTCACCCTCACGTATTTTATATTTCAAAGCTGACACTTTGCAACAACTGTTTCGAGATGTACCTGTTGATAACATTATTTTATTCTTAAAAGAAATTGGTCTTTTTCATAAGATTTAACTGTTTCAGATTTTTATACATTATCATTCTGACTTGTTACTTTTAATATCATCATAATTATTCATGCCGTTTAACCATTAACCGACTGACGCTTATGACCCACCAAGAGGGTTGACGCGTCGTTAAACACGAAATCATCATCATTTGTCCAAATCGGACACAGATTTTACACTAGGAGACTAAAGTGGACGTGCAGAAATTGATTCATTGCTAGAGTGCGACGGCGGAAAGACCGCGTTTTCTTGGTCTACTCCGAAGTGAGTAGCTTGAGCAGCTGTAGGAGGCATGTCATCTGATGTGCTGTCTCTTGATGACCCTTTTCCTGCCTTAGAAGGTCGGTCTGAATGCTCAAGGTCTAGGCTTTCCAACTCACTAGACCAGACTTCTTCTGATTCTGTAGCTGCTGTTATGCTTTCCACATCTGATACCTCCGGGACAATTCTCAAGACCATTTGACTTTCATCAGGTATATTTGAAATCCAAGTGTCAAAACAATGGGGCTGAGTTTGTGTATTAGCGGGGCCATCTAAAGTATATATTTCTCGAACAGCTTCAAGGAAATGTTGTATGATGACCCTCAAACTGTCTTTTTTTGGCGTAAGTAATCATTCGTATGTTTCCATGCATCCTCTATCCTATTGGTGTGTACTACCTTTTTCCTTTGTTAATTTGTGTGTGTATATTTTTTTCAAACTGAACTTGTGTAAAACAGGGAAATGATGATAACCAATGTCGTTTAAATTGCAACAAGCAGACCAGCCGTCGCTATATATGGTTGAACCCTTTGCTATGTGTTTTTCATTTAGAAGTGTCTGTAAAACTTCAGATCTCTCCTCTACAGGGTATAAAATAATACTGTCCGTTGATCAATCAATCATGCCAAACACCCATTCGTTACAACCAACATGCTGTTTCCACGGTGATACTTAACTTCTCTTCCAAAGAGCGATTCATCGATTTCCAGATCACCACCTAATTGCACATTCAGAACATTCTTAAACACATATTCTTTAAATATTTCCCTTGTCATGGAACCCCAATCAACAGATGTACTGCGATATTATATACCAGATTGAATGGAACGCATTTTTAGAGAGTGACCTTCTATGTAACATTTGCAAAAACTCATATCATTGATTTTCAAGTGTGATCCTTCAAACAAGGAATACTTCCTCATAGAAAATACATGAGGCATTATTCGGACATCTAAAAGAGTACCCATCACATCTCGAAGACCTTTTTCTAATTCTACACAGCCAACTAAATCAGAACATTTCGGACATTTAGTAAACCATTATTATCCCCCGACGGAATAGGTTCGGTGGATATAGCCCTCAGGTATTAGACTTCCTGCCTTGCCGTGGCCCTGGGGGCTCAATTCCCACTGGGCACGTTGCTGCTGTGGTCAATGTGCCCACTGGGAAGAGCTAAAGGAAGTACCACCCGTTTGCCGTGGGTGGCGTCATGTAAGCCGGAAGAAGGGATCCTGGAGGTTGAGGGTTACCTGAGGTGGCGGTGCTTCAGGTGCCCAACACGCCTCTTTGGCCTGGCTTTTCGGTGTAGACGGGTGGCCGTGCGGTCCGGCACGGTCAATCGGCTGGTCACGCCGAGCCCTAGAGATACCGCTTTGCTTTCTCTTCAACTCTTTTTGTATCTTTCCTGATACCAACCATATGCCCATTTACCTTACCCTTTTCTGTCTTTTTATCTCTAGAAGGCGGTGGCTTAACGGATCAATCGTGTAGGCATTTTGTTTATACGAGTATATCTCACGTGTATCTCTAACACCTGTGAGTTGGATAACCACTCCAGGATGGTGTTCCCTTGTAGGGCTCCACGGAGGGCGGAGAGCACTTGGGACGAAACTAGAATTTTTTTCTTATGGCTCCTGGAAAAAAACATAACCGCAAATCACCTAACCGCAAATCACCTAACCACAACGCACCTTAACCTTAAAAACAAGAAGATTCATCCGAATCGGATGAACACAGTCAACAATCCAGTCAGCAGTCAAGTCAACAATCTAGTCAGCAGTCTGCTGAACCAAATTTTGACAATGTTCCGCGTTTCTTGGTCGTTACGTCACTTGACGATACACGAACTGTATCTAGCCTTTCCCCCTTCGTCATCGAGAAAAGTATTCTCTCCATTGCCGGACACCCTAAGAGTATAAAACAACTCAAATCGGGTGATCTTCTCTTGGAAGTCGAGAAAAAACAGCAAGTGGTAAGCCTGCTAAACACCAACAAACTCTTTGATCTAAAAGTTAAAGTCGCTTTACATAACACGCTCAATTCATCTAAGGGAGTGATTCGCAGTCCAGAACTGCGTCCTTGCTCAGATGAAGAGATAGTCGATAACCTTAAGGATCAGGGAGTTGTTGGTGTTCGTAACATTCAAGTTCGTAGAAATGGTGTACTAAAACCAACAGCAACTTATGTGTTGACTTTTAATACACCAATTCTACCCAAGAAAATCAAAGTAGCATATCTTTCCATTAACGTAGAGGTATACATCCCAAACCCTCTTAGATGTTACTCTTGTCAGGCTTTTGGCCATCACGAAAGCAGATGTCAGAGAAAAAAACTCTGTCCTAATTGTGGTGAAGAAAAGCATGTTGATAATCACCTCAACTGCAAAAATGAACCCAAATGCGTAAATTGTGATGGCAAACATGCTGTTTTCTCCCGAGACTGTCCGGCGTGGAAAAAAGAAAAAGAAATACTTACCGTCAAATACCAAAGGGGGATAACATTCCCAGAAGCACGGAAGATTGTCGAAGAGCGATACATAACACCAACCACCAGTTTCGCCAGCATCACAAAGGGTGCTGGTGTAAAATGTACCAGCTCCGCAACACAGACTGCTGAATCATACATTGCTGAACTGAAAAAGTCTGGTGCATGGAGTAAATCCACTCCAGCACCACAAAGTTCAACCAATTTATCAAAAGGCGCAATCCAGGTTGCTTCGGATCGGTCGACAGCGACCGTACCGAAGCCAGCGCCGAATGTAAAAGAGAAACCCGACCCAGGTCGAACTAATAAGGGGTCGCAAGATCCGATAAAAAAACATCAATTGTCTCAAAGACAAACAGACAGACAACGTAAAATGGAAAGAGACAATATAAAATTTCAGAACAGATTCGGATCTTTGAGTGACAGTGATATGGAGTTGACTGAAACTCCATCATCACCAAGTGGCAATAACAGATCGAGGTCTGCCACACCACGAGCTGGTGGTAGCAGATCTATATCACCAATTGCACCTCCATAATAGTTTCTAGTCTTTAAATATCTCTCCTTAAAATGGATTTAAAACACAAAATAATACAATGGAATTGTCGAGGTCTTAAATCAAATTATAATGAACTCTTATTACTTATTTCGCTACTAACCCCATCGGTGTTTTGTTTGCAAGAAACTTTTTTAAAAACTGATGACAACATAGATGTCAGGGGTTTCAATACATACAACTATATCTATTCTGATGGTAACAAACCATCTGGTGGCAGCTCAATTTTTGTTAAATCATGTTTACCACAAAGAGAGATCAAATTAAAAACCGACCTTCAAGCTGTAGCAGTATCGGTTTCTCTGGATAAAGAAACTACAGTTTGCTCTCTATATATCCCACCCTCATTTTCTTTAAAGCCCGAACATCTTGACTCATTGCTGAGTCAACTTCCATCGCCATATCTTTTAGTTGGCGACTTCAATGGTCACAATATTCTATGGGGCTGTAAAGATGTCAATAACAGAGGAGCACTTGTCGAAGATTTTATTGCAAAGAACGATCTTTGCTTGATGAATGATAAATCTTATACTTACCTTCACCCTGCGACAGGTCATTTGTCTTCTTTAGATCTCTCTTTGTGTCACCCATCTCTCTTCTTGGACTATGACTGGTCTGCTCATGATGATCAGTGCGGAAGTGATCACTTTCCTGTTATAATAGAGAGCGTAAACGAACCAGATGAAGACTGTAGCCAGAAATGGAAAATGAATAAAGCCGACTGGGAATTATTCCATAATTTATGTGAAGAAGAGTTATCATTTGATCAATTTAATGAATCATCCGACATTGTTTCTGACTTCACAGATACACTTATTAATATATCAGAACAATGCATTCCAAAGACCTCCACAAATACTAAGAAAAGCAAGCCTTGGTTTAATAATGACTGTAAAGAAGCTATTAAAAAGCGTAAACAGGCTCTAAATAAGTTCTGCAAAAGTCCCACTTCAGAAAAGCTAAACGACGTAAAAGTTTTTAGAGCTAAAGCTCGGCGAACAATCCGAGCTTCAAAACGAAAGTCATGGAGAGAATATGTCTCCAAATTAAACTACAAAACCCCCATTAAAAAGGTTTGGGATATGGTACGAAAAATTTCAGGAAAAACAAAGTCCTCTAGTTTTACACATTTAAATACTGAATTTGACACAATAGCTTCAACAAAAAATGATATTTTAGATACTCTTGGGAGCACATTCTTGAATAATTCATCATCGCATAATTATTCTGACACTTTTAGAAATTTCAAAAAGGACCAGGAGAAAAGAAAACATAACTTCAAATCCCTTAATCACGAAGAATACAACACACCTTTTAACTTATCCGAACTAGTTGAAGCCATTGAAAAATCACATGATACGGCAACCGGCCCCGATGAAATTCATTATCAGATGCTTAAGCATCTGCCAAAAAGTTCTCTTACAACACTTTTAGATATCTTTAATAATATTTGGGAAACGGGGGTCTGTCCTGAGAGCTGGCGTGTAGCTACAGTTGTACCAATTCCGAAACCAGGGAAAGATCATGCAGAACCTACAAATTATCGTCCGATAGCTTTGACAAGTTGTTTGTGTAAAACATTGGAGAGAATGATAAACAAGAGATAAGTCTGGTACTTAGAGTCCAACAACCTCATTTCAGAATATCAATCAGGTTTTCGTTCGGAACGCAGTACCAATGACAATTTAATAAGACTAGAAACATTTATACGAGATGCTTTAATTAACAAAGAACACGTAGTAGCTGTCTTTTTCGACTTGGAGAAAGCATATGATACAACATGGCGTTATGGTATATTGAAAGATCTCCATAACATTGGCTTAAGAGGAAAACTTCCCAGTTTTATTGAAAGCTTTTTAGGGGAGCGCATGTTTCAGGTACGTGTGGGGTCTACCCTGTCAGATTTCTATGATCAAGAACAGGGTGTCCCACAGGGTAGTATTCTTTCAACTACGCTATTTAACATCAAAATAAACAATATTGTACAATGTTTGGACGACAAAACTGATTGTTCCTTGTATGTTGACGATTTCTGTATATGTTACCGTTCAAAAAATATGAAAACAATTGAACGAAAGTTGCAACAAAATTTAAAACGAATAGAAGAATGGACTGATAAAAATGGTTTCAAGTTCTCCAAGTCGAAAACGCAGTGTGTTCATTTTTGTAAACTACGGAAGAAACACGAACATCCTTCCTTGTTTTTATACGGATCACAAATATATGTTGTTGAAGAAGCCAAATTTCTTTGGGTCATATTTGATCAAAAGTTATCTTTTATTCCCCATATTAAATATCTTAAAGCGAAATGCTTAAAAGCTTTGAATCTTTTGAAAGTTTTAGCCCATACAAGTTGGGGAGCAGATCGGTATACTTTATTACATCTTTACCGGTCTTTAATAAGATCTAAATTAGATTATGGGTCTGTTGTTTATGGTTCTGCCAGAAAGTCCTATTTAAAATCATTGGATACTATCCATCACCAAGGCCTTCGTCTAGCTATGGGAGCCTTTGGTACTTCTCCCGTATTAAGCCTTTATGTAGAAGCAGGTGAACCATCTTTATCTTCGCGCAGAGAGAAACTTTCTCTTCAGTATGCTATTAGAATTGCTGCTAATTCATCTAACCCGGCATCCAAAATTTCATTTCCACCTCAATTTATAGATAAGTATGAAACTAAACCCACAGCAATCAAACCTTTTGGATTACGAATTTTACCACTGCTAGAAAATTCAGGCATCGACCTTAAAAATATTCAAAAACATGAAACCGCCGAAGTTCCATCTTGGAGTGTCCCACAGGGTAGTATTCTTTCAACTACGCTATTTAACATCAAAATAAACAATATTGTACAATGTTTGGACGACTAAACTGATTGTTCCTTGTATGTTGACGATTTCTGTATATGTTACCGTTCAAAAAATATGAAAACAATTGAACGAAAGTTGCAACAAAATTTAAAACGAATAGAAGAATGGACTGATAAAAATGGTTTCAAGTTCTCCAAGTCGAAAACGCAGTGTGTTCATTTTTGTAAACTACGGAAGAAACACGAACATCCTTCCTTGTTTTTATACGGATCACAAATATATGTTGTTGAAGAAGCCAAATTTCTTGGGGTCATATTTGATCAAAAGTTATCTTTTATTCCCCATATTAAATATCTTAAAGCGAAATGCTTAAAAGCTTTGAATCTTTTGAAAGTTTTAGCCCATACAAGTTGGGGAGCAGATCAGTATACTTTATTATATCTTTACCGGTCTTTAATAAGATCTAAATTAGATTATGGGTCTGTTGTTTATGGTTCTGCCAGAAAGTCCTATTTAAAATCATTGGATACTATCCATCACCAAGGCCTTCGTCTGGCTATGGGAGCCTTTCGTACTTCTCCCGTATTAAGCCTTTATGTAGAAGCAGGTGAACCATCTTTAACTTCGCGCAGAGAGAAACTTTCTCTTCAGTATGCTATTAGAATTGCTGCTAATCCATCTAACCCGGCATCCAAAATTTCATTTCCACCTCAATTTATAGATAAGTATGAAACTAAACCCACAGCAATCAAACCTTTTGGATTACGAATTTTACCACTGCTAGAAAATTCAGGCATCGACCTTAAAAATATTCAAAAACATGAAACGGCCGAAGTTCCATCTTGGTGTATTAAACAACCTTCTATTCTGTTCGACTTGCATGATGGCAAAAAATCCGAATCAAATCCGATACTTCTCAAACAAAACTTCCAGGTACTGCAGTCACGTTACAATGAATACCAACAAGTCTATACTGATGGTTCCAAAGAAGGAGATAAAGTAGAAGTAAAACAAAGATCAGGAATTGATGTTGGTTGTGCGTTTGTTTCTAAAGATACGCTTTTTACAACTGTTTCGAGATGTACCTGTTGATAATATTATTTTATTCTTAAACAGAAATTGGACTTTTTCACAAGATTTAACTGTTCATCATTCTGACTTTTTACTTTTAATATCGTCATAATTATTCATGCCGTTTAACCATTAACCGTTTGACGCTTATGACCCACAAAGAGGGTTGACGCGTCGTTAAACACGAAATCATCATCATCCATCTTGGAGTATAAAACAACCTTCTATTCTGTTCGACTTGCATGATGGCAAAAAATCTGAATCAAATCCGATACTTCTCAAACAAAACTTCCAGGTACTGCAGTCACGTTACAGTGATTACCAGCAAGTCTATACTGATGGTTCCAAAGAAGGAGATAAAGTTGGTTGTGCGTATGTTTCTAAAGATACGCACAAAACCATGCGCCTTCCAGATGGTTCATCTATTTTTACAGCTGAAGCCAAAGCAATAGACCTAGCTTTAGATTTTATCAGTTCTTCAACAATTCAAAAAACAATTATATTTTCTGATTCACTTTCTGTGCTTAAGGCTTTAGACCATTCATCATCTAAGACTCAAATTCAAAAAATTGATCGAAAAACATCATGAAATTTCTAAAACACACCAAATCTTGTTTTGTTGGCTTCCGAGCCATATTGGCATTGTCGGAAATGAATATGCTGACAAGAAAGCAAAGGAATCGCTCAATCTTGATCCATCTGTTTTTAAAATTCCTTTTAATAATTTTAAACCATTTATCAACAGATACATCTTGTCGGAATGGCAAGGCGAATGGGACCGTGCAATAAATAACAAACTCCATGCCATTAAACCTGTCGTTAGTACAAAATGCTCTCCTCCACAGTTTTCCAGGAAAGAGGATGTAGTATTAACACGACTGCGCATTGGCCATACTAGAGTTACTCATTCTTTTATTTTTAATGGTGATGATCAGCCTTCTTGTGTAGGTTGTGATCAGCCATTCACTGTGAAACATATCTTATTTGACTGTGTTGACTTTTCAACCTCACGTATTTTATATTTCAAAGCTGACACTTTGCAACAACTGTTTCGAGATGTACCTGTTGATAATATTATTTTATTCTTAAAAGAAATTGGACTTTTTCATAAGATTTAACTGTTTCAGATTTTTATACATTATCATTCTGACTTTTTACTTTTAATATCATCATAATTATTCATGCCGTTTAACCATTAACCGTTTGACGCTTATGACCCACAAAGAGGGTTGACGCGTCGTTAAACACGAAATCATCATCATCATCCGCGGAGGGTGGAGAGCACTTGAGACGAATCTTCAAACATTCTTCATGGGTCCCCCTTCTTCTAGTAACCGCAAATTAACCAAACGTAAAAAGACGAGTCATCATCTGACTCCGATGAACCCAGTCAGCAGTCTGCAGCACCATCGAACAACAATATTCCTCGCTTCTTGGTAATGACATCACTTGATGATAAACGAACGGTATCCAGTCTTTCACCTTTTGTAATTGAAAAAAGTATAGTGTCCATAGCCGGACACCCAAAAAGCATAAAAAAGCTTAAATCAGGTGACCTTCTCATTGAAGTCGAGAAAAAACAGCATGTTGAATCTCTACTTAAAACGAACACAATTTTCGATTTAAAAGTAAAAGTGTCGTTACACAACACCCTCAATTCCAGCAAAGGTGTCATACGCAGTCCCGAATTACGTCCTTGCAGCGATGATGAAATCATTGAAAACCTCAGAGACCAAGGCGTCATTGGTGTACGTAACATCCAAGTTCGTAGAAATGGTGTATTAAAACCAACTACTACCTACGTGTTGACTTTTAATACACCAATTCTGCCCAACAAAATCAAAGTCGCATATCTTTCCGTAAATGTAGAGGTATATATACCAAACCCTCTCAGATGTTTCTCGTGTCAGGTTTTCGGTCACCACGAAAGCAGATGTGAGAAGAAAAAACTCTGTCCAAACTGTGGTGAAGAAAAACATGTTGATAATCATCAAAACTGCAAGAACGAAGCCAACTGCGTAAATTGTTGAGGTAAACATGCTGTTTTCTCTCGAGATTGTCCGGCATGGAAAAAAGAAAAAGAAATACTCACTGTTAAATACCAAAGGTCGATCACATTTCCAGAAGCGATGAAGATTGTTGAAGAACGTTACAAAACACCAAGCACCAGTTACGCCAGCATCACAAAGGGTGCTGGTGTTAAAGTCACGAACAGTGGAACGCAGACTGTTGAATCTTGCATTGCTGAACTGAAAAAATCTGATGCATGGAGTACTACTCCAACACCACAAAGTTCAACCAATTTGTCAAATGGCGCAATCCAGATTGCTTCGGATCGGTCGACAGCGACCGAACCGAAGCCAACGCCGCATGTAAAAGAGAAATCCGACTCCGGTCGGACCAATAAGGGATCGGGAGAACCGATCCAGAAAGGATCGGGAGAACCGATCCAAAAAGATTATAGACAGATAGGTCTACCATCTGACGAGGACGATGATGAACTAATGGATGATGATGACTCTCCAACCAATCCTCGCAAGGGTAGCAAGATTACAAGGATACCTTATATGAGGTAGGATATTTCGTCGATATCGACGCATTAGTTTCTAGTCGAAAAATTATCTCTCCATAAAATGGATCTAAAACACAAAATAATACAATGGAATTGTCGAGGTCTTAAGTAAAATTATAACGAACTCTTATTGCTTCTTACTTTATTAAACCCATCGGTTTTTTGTTTGCATGAAACTTTTTTGAAAACTGATGACAACATCGATATTAGGGGTTTCAATTCGTACAACTATATCTACTCTGATGGTAACAGACCATCTGGTGGCAGTTCAATTATTGTTAAGTAGAAGTAAAACAAAGATCAGGAATTGATACAATTAACTTACTCCATCCATAAAAGACACCAAAGGGAAAGAAATACAAACATTAAGCGACCAGACCATAATGGAAACCTAAACAAAAGAAGGCCATATGGACAGTTACTTTCCCACAAAATGGCCATATGGCCATCCAAAATTAAAAGACACAAGTTATACACACAGTAAGTAACAAACAACAACATAAAAAAATCGCCACAGAAGAGCCGCCTTGGAACGGTCAGTGGAAGATTTCCACTGGGGGGCTTAAATCGATTTTACGTGGCCACAATCCTCGCCCTTACTTCCGTCGCGATTTAGACAAATAATTTGTTCAGTCCGCATGAAGGCCTCTTCTTTACCACAAAGAGAGATCAAATTGAAAACAGAACTACAGGCTGTGGCAGTGTCAGTTTCCCTGGATAAAGAAACTACAATTTGCTCTCTATACATTCCACCCTCAATTTCTTTAAAGCCCGAACATCTTGAGTCGTTGCTGGGTCAGCTTCCATCGCCATATCTTTTAGTTGGTGACTTCAATGGTCACAACATTCTGTGGGGTTGTAAAGATAACAACAACAGAGGAGCACTTATTGAAGATTTCATTGCACAGAACGATCTCTGTTTGATGAATGATAAATCTTATACTTACCTTCACCCCGCGACAGGTCATTTGTCTTCTTTAGATCTCTCTTTGTGTCACCCATCTCTCTTCTTAGACTATGACTGGTCTGTTCATGATGATCAGTGCGAAAGTGATCACTTCCCTGTTATAATTGAGAGCGTAAACGAACCAGATGAGGACTGTAACCAGAAGTGGAAAATGAATAAAGCCGACTGGGAATTATTCCATAATTTATGTGAAGAAGAGTTATCATTTGATCAATTTAATGAATCATCCGACATTGTTTCTGATTTCACAGATACACTTATTAATATATCAGAACAATGCATTCCAAAGACCTCCACAAATACTAAGAAAAGCAAGCCTTGGTTTAATAATGACTGTAAAGAAGCTATTAAAAAGCGTAAACAGGCTCTAAATAAGTTCTGCAAAAGTCCCACTTCAGAAAAACTAAACGACGTAGAGTTTTTAGAGCTAAAGCTCGGCGAACACTCCAGGCTTCCAAACGAAAGTCATGGAGAGAATATGTCTCCAAATTGAACTACAAAACCCCCATTAAAAAGGTTTGGGATATGGTACGAAAAATTTCAGGAAAAACAAAGTCCCCTAGTTTTACACATTTAAATACTGAATTTGACACAATAGCTTCAACAAAAAAAGATATTTCAGATACTCTTGGGCACACATTCTTGAGAAATTCATCATCGCGTAATTATTCTGACACTTTTAGAAATTTCAAAAAGGACCAAGAGAAAAGAAATCTAAACTTTAAATCCCTTAATCACGAAGAATACAACAAACCTTTTAACTTATCTGAACTCGTTGAAGCCATTGAAAAATCACATGATACGGCAACCGGCCCCGATGAAATTCATTACCAGATGCTTAAGCATCTGCCAAAAAGTTCTCTTTCAACACTTTTAGATATCTTTAATAATATTTGGGAAACGGGGGTCTGTCCTGAGAGCTGGCGTGTAGCTACAGTTGTACCAATTCCGAAACCAGGGAAAGATCATGCAGAACCTACAAATTATCGTCCGATAGCTTTGACAAGTTGTTTGTGTAAAACATTGGAGAGAATGATAAACAAGAGATTAGTCTGGTACTTAGAATCCAACAACCTCATTTCAGAATATCAATCGGGTTTTCGTTCGGAACGTAGTACCAACGACAATTTAATAAGACTAGAAACATTTATACGAAATGCTTTTATTAACAAAGAACACGTAGTAGCTGTCTTTTTCGACTTGGAGAAAGCATATGATACAACATGGCGATATGGAATATTAAAAGATCTCCATAACATTGGCTTAAGAGGAAAACTTCCCAATTTTATTGAAAGCTTTTTAGGGGAGCGTATGTTTCAGGTGCGTGTGGGGTCTACTCTCTCAGATTTCTACGATCAAGAAAAGGGTGTCCCACAGGGTAGTATTCTTTCAACTACGCTATTTAACATCAAAATAAACAATATTGTACAATGTTTAGACGACAAAACTGATTGTTCCTTGTATGTTGACGATTTTTGTATATGTTACCGTTCAAAAAACATGAAATCAGTTGAACGAAAGTTACAACAAAATTTAAAAAGAATAGAAGAATGGACTGATAAAAATGGTTTCAAGTTCTCTAAGTCGAAAACGCACTGTGTTCATTTTTGTAAGCTACGGAAGAAACATGAACATCCTTCCTTGTTTTTATACGGATCACATATTCCTGTTGTTGAAGAAGCCAAATTTCTTTGGGTCATATTTGATCAAAAGTTATCTTTTATTCCCCATATTAAATATCTTAAAGCGAAATGCTTAAAAGCTTTGAATCTTTTGAAAGTTATAGCCCATACAAGTTGGGGAGCAGATCGGTACACTTTATTACATCTTTACCGGTCTCTGATAAGATCTTAATTAGATTATGGGTCTGTTGTTTATGGTTCTGCCAGAAAGTCTTATTTAAAATCATTGGATACTATTCATCATCAAGGCCTTCGTTTGGCTATGGGAGCCTTGCGTACTTCTCCCGTATTAAGCCTTTATGTAGAAGCAGGTGAACCATCTTTAACCTCGCGCAGAGAGAAACTTTCTCTTCAGTATGCTATCAGACTTGCTGCTAATCCATCTAACCCGGCATTCCAAATTTTATTTCCACCTGAATTTGTAGATAAGTATGAAACTAAACCCACAGCAATCAAACCTTTTGGATTACGAATTTTACCACTGCTAGAAAATTCAGGTATTGACCTTAAAAATATTCAAAAACATGAAACGGCCGAAGTTCCATCTTGGTGTATTAAAAAACCTTCTATTCTGTTCGACTTACATGATGGCAAAAAATCCGAATCAAATCCGATACTTCTCAAACAAAACTTTAAGGTACTGCAGTCACGTTACAATGATTACCAGCAAGTCTATACTGATGGTTCCAAAGAAGGAGATAAAGTTGGTTGTGCGTATGTTTCTAAAGATACGCACAAAACCATGCGCCTTCCAGATGGTTCATCTATTTTTACAGCTGAAGCCAAAGCAATAGACTTAGCTTTAGATTTTATCAGTTCTTCAACAATTCAAAAAGCAATTCTATTTTCTGATTCACTTTCTGTGCTTAAGGCTTTAGACCATTCATCATCTAAAAATCCTCAAATTCAAAAATTGATCGAAAAACATCATGAACTTTCTAAAACACACCAAATCTTATTTTGTTGGCTTCCGAGCCATATTGGCATTGTCGGAAATGAATATGCTGACAAGAAAGCAAAGGAATCGCTCAATCTTGATCCATCTATTTTTAAAATTCCTTTTAATAATTTTAAACCATTTATCAACAGATACATCTTGTGGGAATGGCAAGGCGAATGGGACCGTGCAATCAATAACAAACTTCATGCCATTAAACCTGTCGTTAGTACAAAATGCTCTCCTCCACAGTTTTCAAGAAAAGAGGACGTAGTATTAACACGACTGCGCATCGGCCATACTAGAGTTACTCATTCTTATATTTTTAATGGTGATGATCAGCCTTCTTGTGTAGGTTGTGATCGGCCATTCACTGTGAAACATATCTTAATTGACTGTGTTGACTTTTCACCCTCACGTATTTTATATTTCAAAGCTGACACTTTACAACAACTGTTTCGAGATGTACCTGTTGATAATATTATTTTATTCTTAAAAGAAATTGGACTTTTTCATAAGATTTAACTGTTTCAGATTTTTATACATTATCGTTCTGACTTAAATAAATTATTGGTTTAGACTCATATTCTAGACAGGTTTTTTATTATTTGGCCCCATTTTGATTTATATCAGTCTTTGAATTGACTGCCTATTCGAAATTCGCAAAATTGCAGTATGTTTCCTCTCGCTTTCTTTGCCGGATCATTGCAGGGTCACTGATGAGGTTTTATTAGCCGAAACTACGTAGTATGACCCATCTTCTTTCTTATGAATGTTTTCATTGCTCTTAAAGGAACTCATTTTTGATTTTTATTTAATATCATCATAATTATTCATGCCGTTTAACCATTTACCGTTTGCCGCTTATGACCCACAAAGAGGGTTGACGCGTCGTTAAACACGAAATCATCATCATCATCATCATCATCATCCGCCCTGATCATCATTAACAGACCAGTCATAGTCCAAGAAGAGGGATGGGTGACACAAAGAGATCTAAAGAAGACCAATGACCTGTCGCAGGGTGAAGGTAAGTATAAGATTTATCATTCATCAGGCAAAGATCGCTCTTTGCAATAAAATCTTCAACAAGTGCTCCTCTGTTATTGATATCTTTACAGCCCCATTGAATATTGTGACCATTGAAGTCGCCAACTAAAAGATATGGCGATGAAAGTTGACTCCGCAATGAGTCAAGATGTTCGGGCTTTAAAGAAAATGAGGGTGGGATATATAGAGAGCAAATTGTAGTTTCTTTATCCAGAGAAACCGATACTGCTACAGCTTGTAGGTCTGTTTTTGGGTCGATTGTTTATCAATCGACCCAAATGTACCATACGGTAGAAAGTCAATTCTTGCAAATGTCCACGTGACCAACGCGGAGATAACCACATGACCATTATTGACCAATCAAACAAAAGCGCGCGAAAAGGCTCTCTAGTGATATACACAAACGCCGATCACGTGATATATACAACGCCGAGCTCTCTTCCATACGCCATATTTGTTTTCAGAGATTATCATCAATATTATCGTAAGTATTTAATATAAATCCTTGAAGAAATGGTTCGTTCTTTATGAACTTGTTTTCCCTTTGCAGTCTTCTTCTCGAGCTGTACGGCCAGGTAAGAATGAAGTCTTAGTCAGCGTTTTTAAGCGAGGAATGCATCCGTGACCTAGTTCTTTGCATTTGGATCGGATTGTTTACTCTATTAGTGCTGGAGTCCACGTGACTATCACTGATTTGTAGGAATCCACGCAGATTATTTATAGAATTTTATCGCAGTGAGGTTAGCGTGTTTACTTAAAAGGTTAACTGTAAAATCTGGGCTGGAATCATGGGTTGGGCTAGGCAAACAGTGTAGACCCAGATCAGACGCCGCAGAACGCGGCGTCTGATCAGGGTCTTCACTGCTTGCTTAGAGTATAGGGATTTAAGGATCAGGCACCGAAAAACGCAGTGTCTGATCAGGGTCTACACGGTTTGCTTTCAGGAAAGGAGTTTAACGAAACAGTCCACGCTCAGGCCCATTTTTCCTAACTACACACAGAGACAATCGACCCACCAGTACTCTCAGTGCTTTGATTAATGTTTTTCTTTGTGGTAAACATGATTTAACAAAAATTGAACTGCCACCAGATGGATTGTTACCATCAGAATAGATATAGTTGTATGTATTAAAACCCCTGACATCTATGCTGTCATCAGTTTTTGAAAGAGTTTCTTGCAAACTAAACACCGATGGGTTTAGTAACGAAATAAGTAATAAGAGTTCATTATAATTCGATTTAAGACTTCGAAAATTCCATTGTATTATTTTGTGTTTTAAATCCATTTTATGGAGAGATATTCGAAAGACTAGAAACTATTATGGAGGTGCAATTGGTGATATAGATCTGCTACCACCAGCTCGTGGTGTGGCTGACCTCGATCTGTTATTGCCACTTGGTGATGATGGAGTTGACTGTCACTCAAAGATCCCCCAGGTATTAGACTTCCTGCCTTGCCGTGGCCCTGGGGGCTCAATTCCCACTGGGCACGTTGCTGCTGTGGTCAATGTGCCCACTGGGAAGAGCTAAAGGAAGTACCACCCGTTTGCCGTGGGTGGCGTCCTGTAAGCCGGAAGAAGGGATCCTGGAGGTTGA
Source organism: Lucinisca nassula (assembly GCA_963580285.1). NCBI lineage: Eukaryota > Metazoa > Mollusca > Bivalvia > Lucinida > Lucinidae > Lucinisca > Lucinisca nassula. Next base: position 43,874,387 of record OY757020.1, read on the forward strand.
GGGTTACCTGAGGTGGCGGTGCTTCAGGTACCCAACACGCCTCTTTGGCCTGGCTTTTCGGTGTAGACGGGTGGCCGTGCGGTCCGGCACGGTCAATCGGCTGGTCGTGCCAAGCCCTAGAAATAACCTTTTACTTTCTCTTCCTTGTCTTTAGTATCAACCTGAATACACACCGTTTGCTCATAAAGTCTTTTCACAACCTTTCCATTTCTAGAAGGCGGCGGCTAAACGGACCAATCGTGCAGCTTCTTGCTCGTACGAGTATATCTTCCGTGTATCTCTAACACTTGTGAGGTTGGAAATCCACTCACTGAAAGTGTTCCCTTGTAGGGCTCCAAGGTGGGCGGAGAACATGGAAGACGAAACAAACGAAATTTTGATCATGGCTTCCAAACGGAAAAAACCGAACGCAGACCAATATGATACGGACACCGATGATGACAGAGAACATAACGCAACAACAAACACCACGACTCAACAATTTCCGCGCTTCCTGATAATTGAAAGCACAGAAGAAAACAAAAGCATTTCCGCGCTCTCACCTTTCGTCATTCAAAAAGTTATTTGTGGTTTAGCTGGGGAACCAAAATCTATCAAAAAATTAAACAGATCAAACCAGTTACTAATTGAGGTCACTAAAAAAGCACATGCTGAGAATCTCCTTCGCACAACTATTTTCCATGACCTGAAAGTGCGAGTGTTTCCACATACCTCGCTGAATACCTCAAAGGGGGTAATCCGTTGCCCCGATTTGAGGAATTGCAGCGAGGAGGAGATTCTCGATGGCACTAGATCTCAAGGAGTAACTGCTATTAAAAGATTTAAAACAAAACGAAACGGTGAATTAAAAGATACCAACACCTTTGTCTTTACTTTTAATACGCCAGTTCTACCGCAAACGATCAAGGTAGCATACTTTAGGGTTAACGTTGAGATTTACATACCAAATCCGCTGCGATGCCACAATTGCCAGAAATATGGTCACCACGAAAATAGGTGTACCAAAGACCCTATCTGCGCAAAATGTGGCAAACCAGCCAATCACACAGAACAAAATTGTCCAAATGACCCACACTGTGTGAACTGTGGAGAAAATCACAACGCTAACTCTAAAGAATGTCAAATCTGGCACCAAGAAAAAGAAATCCTTAGAGTTAAATTCACCAGAAATATCTCCTTTCCTGAAGCGCGAAAAATTGTTGAGTCACCTACCCCGATTCCCGGAGTAAGTTACGCTAGCATTGCACAGGCACCTGTTAAAAAGGTACCTGTAACTGATGCTGTCACTCAAACTGATCCGATTCCTGGGCTTAAACCTTTACAGAAATTAAAAACTAAAAGCATGACCGAAGATCAAGCCAACAATACCAAAATCCAGACAGTAACACCTTCACCACAGCCAATACAAGAAAAAAAATCAGACAAAATTTTGAAAAACTCTACTTTGGAAATGATGAAAAATGATTTAAAAAAACAACAACAAAAACAACAATCTCAAAAACAACAATCTCAAAAACACATTACATCGGACAGACAACGCAAATGCTCAAGAGACAACTTAAAAAACCATAACAGATTCGCATGTTTGAGTGACAGTGATATGGAATTAACTGAATCTCCAACACCACGAAATGGTAATAACGGATCTAGGTCACCAACACCAAAGGGTGGTAATAACAGATCAATATCACCAATAACACATCCAAAATAGTTTCTAGTCTTAGGAACATCTCTCCTTAAAATGGATTTAAAACACAAAATAATACAGTGGAATTGTCGAGGTCTCAAATCAAATTATAATGAACTCTTATTACTTCTTTCTTTATTAAACCCATCAGTCTTTTGTTTACAAGAAACGTTTTTAAAAGCTGATGAAAAAATCGATCTCAGAGGTTTCAATATATATAACTACATCTATTCTGATGGAAACAGACCATCTGGTGGCAGTTCAATTCTTGTAAAATCTTGTTTACCACAAAGAGAGATCAAATTAAAAACAGATCTGCAAGCTGTAGCAGTATCGGTTTCTCTTGATAAAGAAACTACAATTTGTTCTGTATATATACCACCTTCGTTTTCTTTAGAACCCAAACATCTTCAAGCATTGCTGGATCAACTTCCGTCGCCATACCTTTTAGTTGGCGACTTCAATGGTCACAACGTTCAATGGGGTTGTAAAGATAACAACAACAGAGGAGTACTTATTGAAGATTTTATTGCACAGAACGATCTTTGCTTGATGAATGATAAATCTTACACTTATCTTCACCCTGCAACAGGTCATTTATCTTCTTTAGATCTCTCTTTGTGTCACCCATCTCTTTTTTTGGACTATGACTGGTCTGTTCATGATGATCAGTGCGGAAGTGATCACTTCCCTGTTATAATTGAGAGCGTAAACGAACCAGATGAGGACTGTAACCAGAAATGGAAAATGAATAAAGCCGACTGGGAATTATTCCATAATTTATGTGAAGAAGAGTTATTAATTGATCACTTTAATGAATCATCTGACATTGTTTCTGATTTCACAGATTCGCTTATTAATATATCAGAACAATGCATACCAAAGACCTCCACAAATACTAAGAAAAGCAAGCCTTGGTTTAATAATGACTGTAAAGAAGCTATCAGAAATCGGAAACAGGTTCTTAATAAGTTCTGCAAAAGTCCCACTTCAGAAAAGCTAAACGACGTAAAAGTTTTTAGAGCTAAAGCTCGGCGAACAATCCGAGCTTCAAAACGAAAGTCATGGAGGGAATATGTGTCAAAATTGAACTACAAAACCCCCATTAAAAAGGTTTGGGATATGGTACGAAAAATTTCAGGAAAAACAAAGTCCTCTTGTTTTACACATTTAAATACTGAATATGACACAATAGCTTCAACTAAAAAAGATATTTCAGATACTCTTGGTAGCACATTCTTGAGAAATTCATCATCGCGAAATTATTCTGACACATTTAGAAATTACAAAAAGGACCAAGAGAAAAGAAATCTAAACTTTAAATCCCTTAATCACGAAGAATACAACACACCTTTTAACTTATCCGAACTCGTTGAAGCTATTGAAAAATCACACGATACGGCAACCGGCCCCGATGAAATTCATTATCAGATGCTTAAGCATCTGCCAAAAAGTTCTCTTTCAACACTTCTAGATATCTTTAATAATATTTGGGAAACGGGGGTCTGTCCTGAGAGCTGGCGTGTAGCTACAGTTGTACCAATTCCGAAACCAGGGAAAGATCATGCAGAACCTACAAATTATCGTCCGATAGCTTTGACAAGTTGTTTGTGTAAAACATTGGAGAGAATGATAAACAAGAGATTAGTCTGGTACTTAGAGTCCAACAACCTCATTTCAGAATATCAATCGGGTTTTCGTTCGGAACGTAGTACCAATGACAATTTAATTAGACTAGAAACATTTATACGAAATGCTTTTATTAACAAAGAACACGTAGTAGCTGTCTTTTTCGACTTGGAGAAAGCATATGATACAACATGGCGTTATGGAATATTGAAAGATCTCCATAACATTGGCTTAAGAGGAAAACTTCCCAGTTTTATTGAAAGCTTTTTAGGGGAGCGCATGTTTCAGGTGCGTGTGGGGTCTACTCTGTCAGATTTCTATGATCAAGAACAGGGTGTCCCACAGGGTAGTATTCTTTCAACTACGCTATTTAACATCAAAATAAACAATATTGTACAATGTTTAGACGACAAAACTGATTGTTCCTTGTATGTTGACGATTTTTGTATATGTTACCGTTCAAAAAATATGAAAACAATTGAACGAAAGTTACAACAAAATTTAAAAAGAATTGAAGAATGGACTGATAAAAATGGTTTCAAGTTCTCCAAGTCGAAAACACAGTGTGTTCATTTTTGTAAGCTACGGAAGAAACACGAACATCCTTCCTTGTTTTTATACGGATCACAAATTCCTGTTGTAGAAGAAGCCAAATTTCTTGGGGTCATATTTGATCAAAAGTTATCTTTTATTCCCCATATTAAATATCTTAAAGCGAAATGCTTAAAAGCTTTGAATCTTTTGAAAGTTTTAGCCCATACAAGTTGGGGAGCAGATCGGTACACTTTATTACATCTTTACCGGTCTTTGATAAGATCTAAATTAGATTATGGGTCTGTTGTTTATGGTTCTGCCAGAAAGTCTTATTTAAAACCTTTGGATACTATTCATCATCAAGGCCTTCGTTTGGCTATGGGAGCCTTCCGTACTTCTCCCGTATTAAGCCTTTATGTGGAAGCAGGTGAACCATCTTTAACCTCGCGCAGAGAGAAACTTTCTCTTCAGTATGCTATCAGACTTGCTGCTAATCCATCTAACCCGGCATTCCAAATTTCATTTCCACCTGAATTTGTAGATAAGTATGAAACTAAACCCACAGCAATCAAACCTTTTGGATTACGAATTTTACCACTGCTAGAAAATTCAGGTATCAACCTTAAAAATATTCAACAACATGAAACCGCCGAAGTTCCATCTTGGTGTATTAAACAACCTTCTATTCTGTTTGACTTACATGATGGCAAAAAATCCGAATCAAATCCGATACTTCTCAAACAAAACTTCCAGGTACTGCAGTCACGTTACAATGATTACCAGCAAGTCTATACTGATGGTTCCAAAGAAGGAGATAAAGTTGGTTGTGCGTATGTTTCTAAAGATACGCACAAAACCATGCGCCTTCCAGATGGTTCATCTATTTTTACAGCTGAAGCCAAAGCAATAGACCTAGCTTTAGATTTTATCAGTTCTTCAACAATTCAAAAAGCAATTATATTTTCTGATTCACTTTCTGTGCTTAAGGCTTTAGACCATTCATCATCTAAAAATCCTCAAATTCAAAAATTGATCGAAAAACATAATGAAATTTCTAAAACACACCAAATCTTGTTTTGTTGGCTTCCGAGCCATATTGGCATTGTCGGCAATGAATATGCTGACAAGAAAGCAAAGGAATCGCTCAATCTTGATCCATCTGTTTTTAAAATTCCCTTTAATAATTTTAAACCATTTATCAACAGATACATCTTGTCGGAATGGCAAGGCGAATGGGACCGTGCAATAAATAACAAACTCCGTGCCGTTAAACCTGTCGTTAGTACAAAATGCTCTCCTCCACAGTTTTCCAGAAAAGAGGATGTAGTATTAACACGACTGCGTATCGGCCATACTAGAGTTACTCATTCTTATATTTTTAATCGTGATGATCAGCCTTCTTGTGTAGGTTGTGATCAGCCATTCACTGTGAAACATATCTTAATTGACTGTGTTGACTTTTCACCCTCACGTATTTTATATTTCAAAGCTGACACTTTGCAACAACTGTTTCGAGATGTACCTGTTGATAATATTATTTTATTCTTAAAAGAAATTGGACTTTTTCATAAGATTTAACTGTTTCAGATTTTTATACATTATCATACTTTTTACTTTTAATATCATCATAATTATTCTTGCCGTTTAACCATTAACCGTTTGACGCTTATGACCCACAAAGAGGGTTGACGCGTCGTTAAACACGAAATCATCATCATCATCGTCACTCAAAGATCCGAATCTGTTCTGAAATTTTATATTGTCTCTTTCCATTTTCCATTTCTGTCTGTTTGTCTTTGAGACAATTGACGTTTTTTGATCGGATCTTCCGATCCCTTATTAGTTCGACCTGAGTCGGGTTTCTCTTTTACATTCGGCGCTGGCTTCGGTACGGTCGCAGTCGACCGATCCGAAGCAACCTGGATTGCGCCATTTGATAAATTGATTGAATTTTTTGGTGCTGGAGTGGCTTTACTCCATGCACCAGATTTTTTTCAGTTCAGCTATGTATGATTCAGCAGTCTGTGTTGCGGAGCTGGTACATTTTACACCAGCACCCTTTGTGATGCTGGCGAAACTGGTGGTTGGTGTGATGTATCGCTCTTCGACAATTTTCTGCGCTTCTGGGAATGTTATCCCGCTTTGGTATTTGACGGTGAGTATTTCTTTTTCTTTTTCCCCGCCGGCCAGTCTCGGGAGAAAACAGCATGTTTGCCATCACAATTTACGCATTTGGGTTCATTTTTGCAGTTGAGATGATTATCAACATGCTTTTCTTCACCACAATTATGACAGAGTTTTTTTCTCTGACATCTGCTTTCGTGAAAGCCAAAAGCCTGACAAGAGTAACATCTAAGAGGGATTGGGATGTTTACCTCTACGTTAATGGAAAGTTATGCTACTTTGATTTTCTTGGGTAGAATTGGTGTATTAAAAGTCAACACATAAGTTGCTGTTGGTTTTAGTACACCATTTCTACGGACTTTGATGCTACGAACACCAATTACTCCCTGATCCTTGATGTTATCAATGATCTCTTCGTCTGAACAAGGACGCAGTTCTGGACTGCGAATCACTCCTTTAGATGAGTTTAGAGTATTGTGAAGAGATATTTTTTACTGAAAGATCAAAGAGCTTTTCGGTGGCGAGCAGGCTAACAACTTGCTGTTTTCTCTCGAGTTCCAAGAGAAGGTCACCTGATTTGAGTGATTTAATACTTTTTGAATGCCCGGCTGTGGCGACAATTCTTTTCTCGATAACAAAGGGAGAAAGGCTTGACACAGTTCGTGTATCGTCAAGCGACGTGACGACCAAGAAACGCGGAACATTGTCAAAGTTTGGTTCAGCAGACTGTTGACTCGATTGTTGACTTGACTGCTGACTCGATTGTTGACTTGACTGCTGACTGGATTTTTGACTGTGTCCATCCGATTCGGATGAATCCTCGTCTTTTTAGCTCACCTGAGCACGAAGTGCTCAAGGTGAGCTTTTGGGATCGGTCTTTGTCCGTCGTCCGTGCGTCCGTCGTCAACTTTTGCTTTAAACAACTTCTCCAAAACTGCTGGACAGATTTTGATCTAATTTCACAGGAATGCTCCTTGGGTGATCCTCTACCAAAATTGCTCAAACTATTCTGCTCGGGTGAACAAGATGGCCGCCAGAGCTAAAAATAGAAAAACCTTTAAACGACTTCTCCTGCTTAACCAGTGGATGGATTTTGAATTTATTTCACAGGAATGTTCCTTGGATGACGTTCTACCAAAATTGCTCAAACAGTTCCGCTCGGGTGAACAAAATGGCCGCCAGAGCTAAAAATAGAAAAACCTTTAAAGGACGATCTTCTCCTTAACCAGTGGATGGATTTTGAAATCATTGCACAGGAATGTTCCTTGGGTGCCCCTCTACTAAAATTGCTCAAACCGTTCCGCTCGGGTGAACAAAATGGCCGCCAGAGCTAAAAATAGAAAAACCTTTAAACGACTTCTTCTCCTTAACCAGTGGATGGATTTTGAAATTATTGAACAGGAATGTTCCTTGGGAGCCCCTCTACTAAAATTGCTCAAACCGTTCCGCTCGGGTGAACAAAATGGCCGCCAGAGCTAAAAATAGAAAAACCTTTAAAGGACTTCTTCTCCTTAATCAGTGGATGGATTTCGAAATTACTTCACAGGAATGTTCCTTGGGTGACCCTCTACCAAAATTGCTCAAACTGTTCCGCTCATGTGAACAAAATGGCCGCCAGAGCTAAAAATAGAAAAACCTTTAAAGGACTTCTTCTCCTTAACCAGTGGATGGATTTCGAAATTACTTCACAGGAATGTTCCTTGGGTGACCCTGTGCCAAAATTGCTCTAACCATTTCGCTCCAGTGAACAAGATGGCCGCCAGAGCTAAAAATAGAAAAACCTTTAAACGACTTCTACTCCTTAACTAGTGGATGGATTTTGAAATTACTTCACAGGAAGGTTCCTTGGGTGACCCTCTACCAAAATTGCTCAAACCGTTCCGCTCAGGTGAACAAGATGGCCGCCAGAGCTAAAAATAGAATAACGTTTAAACGGCTTTTTCTCCTTAACCAGTGGATGGATTTTGAAATTATTTCAAAGGAGTGTTCCTTGTGTGACCCTCTACCAGAATTGCTCAAATCGTTCCGCTCGGGTGAACCAAATGGCCGCCAGAGCTAAAAATAGAAAAACCTTTAAACGACTTCTTCTCCTTAACCAGTGGATGGATTTTGAAATTATTGAACAGGAATGTTCCTTGGGAGCCCCTCTACTAAAATTGCTCAAACCGTTCCGCTCGGGTGAACAAAATGGCCGCCAGAGCTAAAAATAGAAAAACCTTTAAAGGACTTCTTCTCCTTAATCAGTGGATGGATTTCGAAATTACTTCACAGGAATGTTCCTTGGGTGACCCTCTACCAAAATTGCTCAAACTGTTCCGCTCGGGTGAACAAAATGGCCGCCAGAGCTAAAAATAGAAAAACCTTTAAAGGACTTCTTCTCCTTAACCAGTGGATGGATTTCGAAATTACTTCACAGGAATGTTCCTTGGGTGACCCTCTGCCAAAATTGCTCTAACCATTTCCCTCCAGTGAACAAGATGGCCGCCAGAGCTACAAAATAGAAAAACCTTTAAACGACTTCTACTCCTTAACTAGTGGATGGATTTTGAAATTACTTCACAGGAAGGTTCCTTGGGTGACCCTCTACCAAAATTGCTCAAACCGTTCCGCTCGGGTGAACAAGATGGCCACCAGAGCTAAAAATAGAATAACGTTTAAACGGCTTTTTCTCCTTAACCAGTGGATGGATTTTGAAATTATTTCAAAGGAGTGTTCCTTGTGTGACCCTCTACCAGAATTGCTCCAACCATTCCGCTCGGGTGAACAAAATGGCCACCAGAGCTAAAAATAGAAAAACCTTTAAACGACTTCTTCTCCTTAACCAGTGGATGGATTTTGAAATTATTTCACAGGAATGTTCCTTTGGTGAATCTCATCAAAAAATGCTCATACCGTTCCCCTTGGGTGAACAAAATGGCTGCCAGAGCAAAAATAGAAAAACTTTTAAACGATTTCTTCTCCTTAACCAGTGGATGAATTTTGAAATTATTTCACAGGAATGTTCGTTTGGTGTCCCTCTACCAAAATTGCTCATACTGTTCAGCTAGGGCGAACAAAATGGCCACCAGAGCTTCTCCTGCTTAACCAGTGGATGGATTATTAGCCCTGGAGCCAAAAACGGCCTGCCCCGGGGCCCACTGGTTTTACATAGGCTTATATAGGGAAAACCTTTAAAAATCTTCTTGTCTGAAACCAGAAGGCCCAGGTCTTTGATATTTGGTATGTAGCTTTGTCTAGTGGATCGCTACCAAGATTGTTCAAATTATAGCCCTGGTGCCAAAAACAGCCCCACCCCGGGGCCCACTGGTTTTACATAGGCTTATATGGAAAACCTTTAAAAATCTTCTTGTCTGAAACCAGAAGACCAAGGTCTTTGATATTTGGTATGAAGCTTCATCTAGTGGACCTCTACCAAGATTGTTCAAATTATAGCCCTGGGGCCAAAACCGGCCCCGCCCCGGGGCCCACTGGTTTTACATAGGCTTATATTGGGAAAACCTTTAAAAATCTTCTTGTCTGAAACCAGAAGGCCCAGGTCTTTGATATTTGGTAAGTAGCTTCGTCAAGTGGACCGTTACCAAGATTGTTCAAATTATAGCCCTTGGGCCAAAAAATGCCCCCGCGCCAGGGCCCACTGGTTTTACATAGGCTTTTATAGGGAAAACCTTTAAAAATCTTCTCGTCTGAAACCATAAGGCCCAGGTCTTTGATATTTGGTATGAAGCGTCATCTAGAGGACCTCTACCAAGATTGTTGAAATTATAGCCCTTGGGCCAAAAATGTCGCCGCCCAGAGACCGATTGGTTTTACATAGACTTATAAAGGGAAATTTTTAAAAATCTTCTTCTCTGAAACTGCAAGGCCCAGGTCTTTGATATTTGGTATGGAGCTTCATCTAGTGGACCTCTACCAAGTTTGTCAAAATTATAGCCCTGGGGCCACAAATGCCCCCCACCCAGGGCCCTTTGGTTTTACAGAGACTTATATAGCCTGGTGCATAGTTTTATGTAGGGAATATCTTTATAAAAATCTTCTTTTCTGAAACAGCAAGGCCCAGGTTTTTGATATTTGGTGTGTAGCGTCATCTAGTGGACCTTTGCCAAGATTGTTCAAATTATAGCCTTTGTTTTTGTTTGGTATGAAGCTTCACCTTTAAGACCTCCCTCAACATTATGCACATTAAAGCCCTTCCGCCAATAATGGCCCTCCCTGGGGCCCACTTGTTACACTATGGATCAGGTGAGCGATCCAGGGCCATCATGGCCCTCTTGTTTACGTTTAGGTGCGTTGCGGTTAGGTGCGTGGTTGCGTTTATGTTTGTTTTTTTTTCCATTAGCCGTAAGAAAAAAATCCTAGTTTCGTCCCAAGTGCTCTCCGCCCTCCACGGAGCCCTGCAAGGGAACACCATAATGGAGTGGTTATCCAACTCGCAGGTGTTAGAGATACACGTGAGATATACTCGTATAAACAAGATGCCTACACGATTGATCCGTTTAGCCACCGCCTTCTAGAGATAAAAAGGCAGAAAAGGGTAAGGTAAATGGGCATATGGTTGGTATCAGGAAAGATACAAAAAGAGTTGAAGAGAAAGCAAAGCGGTATCTCTAGGGCTCGACGTGACCAGCCGATTGACCGTGTCGGACCGCACGGCTGAGTGAACTTTAACCCACATCCACAGCTGGATGCTCTTTCAGGAGAACATCTTGGTCTGAAGATGGCAAAGAAACATCCAAATTCTGAACAAAAGAGAGAATGTTATTACTCGGGTGATCTTGGCCAACCTTCACACCCTATATGGGATAACTATTTTCACAAATTGGCAAAGAAATAACCGGAGACCGACTACAGGAAGACAATGCGACTTTAGCAGATCTAGACTTTGGTGCAGAAGATGAAGCAGCTTTAGCAGGTCTGGCTTTTGGTGCGGACAGCACATGTCGCTTGGCAGTGGTAATCTCAGAAGTCAATTTTTCCACCCTAAACTCTATGCTGAATGCCAAACTAAATCGGCCTAAATAGCGGTTAAAGCGCTCCTCTGCGTCGAGGCACTTGCCGATTCCAAATCCAAAATTGATACGCATTCCATAGAGTTGAAGAGCATCGGCCGCAATGGGTCAGTCATCACCATACCGCTCGTGCAACTCTCTCACATTCGGGCATGCTAACCTCTTTTTTTGTCGAAGAACAACATCTTATCGCGACCAATGCGCTCCCTATCTGGCTCTTCGGTTTTCGAGCCCATATCTCCTCAAGTGCCTCGGGAGATGCGTAATTGCCTTTTGGCAGACATGGCATAGATGTTTTTCAGAACAGGATTAACAATAATAAGCCTAGTATATAAGTTTTATCGTCAATATTGTGCAGCTGTTTTATTTGAAATAATTGTAAAACAACAACAGCAAGTGCGCTAATTGGGTACAGACTGCACTTGAATATATAGTTTGCTTAGGCGACTGCATCTTCAAATTTGCGTTTCTGGCGATAAAATTAGCTATGTATTTGTATAGGAGGGGTAACGTCATGTGCACGGATATGTTGCACCAAACAGTATCATGGGCGGTCGGTTTTAACTGCACGGAAGCAATATGCAGCCTAAGCTATTTCTTCGAGCCCCAATGGTTTGTTCGATTTGAGGTTTAATGACCTCGTCAACACTGTATAGGTCATTTTGGATACTTTGCTTCGACATTAAGATATGACATCTCAAGCCCTGCCGCCCAGTTAAACCAATAAGATTTATATGAATGGACATTCCAACTCGCGCTCTAAGTGGTTTACCAGTACTCGTGAGCAGCGGATTTCAGCGATGCGGGTATACACCATGTTACCCATCTATTTCTTCAGCTCCGGGGAGGGGTATACAAGTCCCGATGGGCGGTGTTCGTCATGCTTTCCTATCAATTTATAGATACAAAGCAAAGATTTGCATTTTTGTGTTTCACTTTCGAATCTGCAGTAATGGACGTTTTACGTCCAGAACTGCTATCCCTGACTTACCAACTTAGGGTTTTACGTTCAGATTACATGAATAACCTGCTCCTTTGCCTCAATACTTTAATAGTCTTCTAAACCTGTTTTTCTATGTTGTTGTTAGGGTCATGTTTTACAAAATAACCAATGCAAGCGAATTTGTTTCTATTCAAAAAGAAGATTTACTTAATTTCTGATAGCAAAACCACCCTAAAATTAAAGACCTTATTGAATTTTTGTATTGGTCTAATACAGCATTGAACTGGCGACGATTTCTCAAAAACCAAGGTGCTATATTACCTGTGCCTCGACATCTCTCTGGTTTGCCAAGCCCAAATTACACGAGAAAATGTACCTATGCCTCGAAATACTTCGATAATGTTTTAACAATTCATAAATCATTTGAACTTTTCCCTAAATGCGTCGAGGTATGTTTAGTTAACTGGTCACGACTGCCACAAGATGTTTCACAAAAAGAACAATTCAGTCGATTATCATTGTGTTTGATTTTGAGATTGTAAATTTTCCTTTTTTTGGATGGTGATGTTCCTCGTGCGCCATCCTATGGCGTTTATATTTCGCAATTAATTCGATTTGCTAGAGTGTGTAGTCATGTAACTGACTTCAACACTCGTAATAAATTATTAACGGCTAAACTCCTTAATCAGGGTTATCGGTACCATAAACTACGCAAAGCCTTTTCAAAATTTTATAGACGCCATTCTGATTTAATTTCAAAATTCAATATTGGACTTAAATCTCTTCTGCAACAAGGTCTATCGGAACCCGAATTTTATGGTGACTTAGTATATAAATTCAGAAAAATATATAACCGCAATGACTTCAGCACCCAATTTCGTAAAATCATTCTTCGATATAAAAAGATTGGGTACAACATGGATATTATACGACAGACTGCATGCATGGTAGTTAACCCAATCACGGTTGGCAACTTTGCTTCCCTCTTTAATTGCACGCCGGTGGGTCAGGCCTCAGATTCTATGACGGCTCCAACGTAAAGGCTTATTGAAAATTAAAGAGATAATGTTGGTTGGTGCCTGATGCTCTGTCTCTGGTAGGGCTCATCGGAGTCTAACTGTTGGTTTTCTTTTGCTCCAGCACTTCAGTGGTTTCTTGCTGTCGAGTCCTCACCGTTGTCTCACCGTTGTCTCACCTCTGTGGTTCTTTGATTTCTGTGTTCACGGAGATGTTGCACCGATGAGTTAGGAGGCCTTCTTGCGGACTGAACAATTTTTTTTTGTCTAAATCGCGACGGAAGTAAGGGCGAGGATTGTGGCCACGTAAAATCGATTTAAGCCACCCCAGTGGAAATCTTCCACTGACCGTTCCAAGGCGGCTCTTCTGTGGCGATTTATTTATGTTGTTGTTTGTTACTTACTGTGTGTATCACTTGTGTCTTTTAATTTTGGATGGCCATATGGCCATTTTGTGGGAAAGTAACTGTCGATATGGCCTTTCTTTGTTTAGGTTTCCATTATGGTCTGGTCGCTTAATGTTTGTATTTCTTTCCCTTTGGTGTCTTTTATGGATGGAGTAAGTTAATTGTATCAATTCCTGATCTTTGTTTTACTTCTACTTTTTATAGAATGCCTTTTGCGATTCCCCGCTGTTGAAAAGTATTTATTGCAAACTGCACAAGGAAACATCCCCGTTTCCATGTTTGGGGCTACACTTGGTTGTGACAGCATCTCGTCCAGATGCTCTGGACGAGCAGATGTCTGGTGCCGCTACAACGGTCGTCTGTTGTAGCATCTCTTTCAGGTGCTGTTCTGGTGCAGATACAAATGTCATCTGTTGCACGATCCTGTCCTGGCTCTGTTCTGGTGCCGATGTAGAATCTCTTCTGGCGCTGCTACAAGGGCTGTCTCTTGTTGCATCTCGTCCTGGTCCTGTTCTGGTGTCACCTCATAGATTTGTAGAATACTGTGATCATCTTTGTTATTTGCGGGCTCAATAACTTCTACTATGATGTTGTCCGTAACCGGAAAGCAGCCCGGTCCTTCAGAAATCCCTTCATACTCCTTTCATAATCATAGCCAAAGATAGTATAATACAATATAGTGTAATATGATTGAATCTTGTCATGGCCCCATCCCCTCCACTTTATAAAAGACCCAGTATCTCAGCAACCATTCACAGCCACACCCATAAACCATATATATTCTTGTTCCTTATGATAAGACACGTTCAGAGATACCAACCTAGGGGTTTCCCAGGGTGCGCCAGGGCCATGCCCAACCCCACCCCTCCACTTTATAAAAGGCGATATATCTCAGAAACCATCCAGATCCCTACCCCAAAACCATATATATATATATACCAACCCGGGGGTCCCCCAGGTATGCGACTTCCTGCCTTGCCGTGTCCCTGGGGGCTCAATTCCCACTGGGCACATTGCCGCTGTGGTCTTTGTGCCCACTGGGAAGAGCTAAAGGAAGCACCACCCGTTTGCCTAGGGTGGCGTCCTGTAAGCCGGAAGAAGGGATCCTGGAGGTTGAGGGTTAACTGGGGTTGCGGTGCTTCAGGTACCCAACACGCCTCTTTGGCCTGGCTATTCGGTGTAGACAGGTGGCAGTGCGGTCCGACACGGTCAATCGGCTGGTCGCGCCGAGCCCTAGAGATACCTCTTTGCTTTCTTTTCCATCCTTTTTGTATCTTTCCTGATACCAACCATATGCCCATTTACCTTACCCCTTTCTGTCTTTTTATCTCTAGAACAGTGCTATCTCCTCCCCAGTCAGAACTGGACAAGACTAAGAATATCAAGAGCTTTTAAACATTTAGCTTTCAAACTTTGATATGAGGATTAAAAGATAATTTGCTATCGGATAAAAGACCCAAAAACTTCGCATCATTGACGACTGGAATTGGACTGCCATATATAGTAAGAGCAGGATCTAAATGTAACTTTCGTAGTTGGTAGAAATGAACACACTGGAGTTTTTGTTTTTGGAAATTTGAAACCATTTTCTGTTGCCCAATCTTCTATATTATTTAAAGGAGGTCTTTCATCTGTGCCCATGCATGTTTTTTCTTTAAACTTTGTATATTAATAACTCAGCATATACAACCTATAAACCTGTATTTAATAAATTATATCAATCAAAGTAGGACTCAGGACGCCACTCTAACTGACTCACTCCATGAGCTGGTGTCTGTCTCTAAATGAGTGCGTCTTAAATCTTACGTTTTATTTAGTTTCAAGATCTGTGAACTGAATTGAATGCAAAACTCCATAGGCATTCCTTTGATACTAAAAAACTTTTTGAATTAATTAAAGGTTACATTTTCTGATAAAATAATTATAATTTTTATTTAAAATTTTAAAAAATTATCAAAATTCAATCCCTAAGATAAATATGTTCTAGTCTTTGTCAAGATTTCATTTTGCTGGGAAAACTTGCCATATGTATCTTCTTTAGCTTTGCGAAATTTCATGAAAATCCGAAACCGGTAACACTGTAGTTTTACACCCTGAATGGATGTAAGTCTTTTCTGCAAAACTTACTGTTTTATTGAAATCATCCAAAACCTTACAAGAAGGCAATTCGTAACACTTACGTAATAAAAATGAGATTATACAAATCAAAATGAATACATATTGAGCTGATCGAGCTTAGAAACTATTTAAATATCATGAATTTCTGATATTTCATTTCATTTATACACTATGATCTATCCAAAATAGTAGATAGTAAAACACTAAATCAAAAGGTATTCTAATCAACAAATTAGGCTTAACAACATACAGTCGAACTTCAATGGCTCGAACACCTTTGGGACCACGAAAATCTGTTCGAGACAGGGGTAGTTCGAGCCACTGAGGGCTACTGCCAGGAGGCATAAATGCATACTTTAGGACATCTTTCGGTGTTTATACAGACAAATGTATGTTGTGTGTACTCATTAGAATCGCCTCAGCGAGGCGATTTTAATGAGTACACACAGCATACATTTGCAACATAAAAAGGAAAATATCCTAAATTTTACCCTCCGGAGAGAAAATCCTTAGGGACTCAAGAACGGGTTCGACTTAGCCATGGTAAACGAGCCATCGGTGTTCGAGCCATCGAAGTTCTACTGTATATTGCTTTTTTATTAGCAGCAAAATTATTGAGAACATGTGCAACTTTATTTAATGACTTTGCATAAGACATGCTACTCAAATAGGTGTAAGGCAAGGAGATCCATTGTTTTCATTTCCATACCAAGCCGGTACGCAAGGACGCAATGGTCACCGGTTTGTTGTAACTAGTAAAAATAGTTCTGTTGATAAATTCATGGCCAGATTAAGCCTTAGATAAACTCTGTCTTTATGAACGCTGGATTATTATCCTAACAGTTACAGTAATTATTGGTTAGTATTTCCAAAAATCGAAATGTCACTGATTTTGAGTTTCTGTTGCAAAATATATCATTGACGGATGAGGCGCAGAATATTTGGTGTAAACAAAGCTGTTCCATGACCGAGAGAAATTTTGCTATTAGACAGGGAGAGAAACAGTTTCTCCATTCCTTATAGTACACATGCATAAATATGTCCTTTTTTGCATTGGAATTGTAATTGTTGACGTTTCTTTAGTGTCTTATTTTTCTATTTACTTTGTCAATATAGTGGCTAATTTATCGGAAGCGAGCTTTTAGTATTTTTTTCTGGTTGTAAAACTTTCAACCACTTCTTGAATTTTTCTGCTGAATGCAAGTTCACTGTTTTTTTTTTGTTTTTTTTTTTGTTTTTTTAAGCACTGTTTTCGCTTGCTTTTTGTTCATTTATAATTACCAGTACATTTCTGTGCAATGTATCGCTCAGCTTAGAAAGAGCATTGCAGTGTTTGGACAGAAAAAAGCATCACAATGTATTTACTGAAAATAATTTAAAATCCTATGAGTAATGCGATAACTTCTCACAGATTGAATAATTATCATCAACAGTTTAAATGCTTCTTGATATATTACGTAATGTGCTTTGTAATTACTGCAACAACTGCTGTGATAGGTAAATCCAGTGAAAGACCTCTACAAATATATAGACAACACACTCATGATCTCATAAGTTTTGGAACACTGACAAATGTAAGACCATGTGAATTCTAAGGGCAAATTCAAATCATGGCTCTGGAATACAGCTTCAGGAAGCCTATTTATTTCGTTCATAGGGACTATACAAAAATATAGATTGGCTAGTGCCTATGCATTTACAAATTCTGAAAACTTAATGTCCAGGAAAAGTAATTTCAAGTGTTATTGATTTTCCCTAGAGTAAACCTTTCTTTTCAAATGGACAGTTAGGGTTAAATAAACAAACAACAGTTTGACTTGAGAGTCATTAAACTCAATTCGGATAACACATCTCACAAAATCTGAAGCAACATCTAAAATGACTGGAAGGTTGTTGGTTTGAATGTAAAATCTAAGCATCACCTTAGCACCATTACCAAATTAGACAAGAAAGACAGAAAGAAAACTGGGCACATGATTACATGGGTGCGTTTGATGACGTTTGTCATCAAAACCTTTGCGTGGTATAGTTCTGTAGACAAAATAGTGTGTTCCATAGGGGGCAAATTTACCGAAATGGATGTTTTGAAATAATACTTATAATTATGCTATGAACTACTTACACAAACCATACTTTACCATAGCCATCCAAATTGAAAGCAATATTAAAGTATTATTAAACAGCATGACCAAAACATGATAATCGTATAATTTCACATTATGCTGAATCAGGACTACCAGTATTCAGACTGCTAAAACACAATGTTACCGGCCCTCAATTTCCATCAAAATTCATCAACATGTTCCTAAGATATGTGGGTAGTTTTTTTGCTAAAATGGTGTCTTGACAAAAATTGGGAGGTGGAAAAATGCATATAAAATTTTAATGAATACAAAAAGAGGAGCTGAAATATGGGGACACCACCAAAGAATACTGAATGCCCAGCCACTATTACTAGATATATGAGGTCATTCAGAGTATCAACTTACTCACCAATCATGACTTTAATTCATAAAACATAGCAGCATTAGATATATGAAAACTGTAGACAAGTTTATATGAGAGTACTGTCTGTTGTGATAGAGACTTCATAAACTATGTAATAAATTTACTACGGAAATAAAATTTAAAATTGAATGCATCGTAATTATAATGGTTATACCCAAGGCAATTATTGTGCCTAATTTCATCAAAATCCAAGCTTGGGCAGAAACCAATGCAAATTTCCTATACATTGAAAGACCCCCTTTTAAATGATTTCTCCTTTGTCATTTCGAGCAACCCCATAATTTCCTGTGACTATTAAAGTCTCCTAATAATATATAAGGACAAAGTGTTTGGTTAATAAGATTTTCTAAATCTCGTTTAGAAAAATTATAGTGCGATGGAAGGTATAGAACAAATTGTTATGGATTTGGATAAAATGACTTTTACAACAACAACTTGATACTAGAATCGCGCAGTCGATGGCATGCCATCGCATATTCCCACGCTTTTTTTAAAGATACGCCACTATATAAGTTCTCAATTGCAACTCCCACCCAATCTTAAGATCAAAATTCCGAAAGTGTCATGCACTCCTCAGACCAAAGACCTATCAGTTCCCAAAGTTTCATGTTTCTGTCTGAAACGGCGTAGGAGGAGTTATCTGGTAATCGTTAAAAAGGGGGTTATGGGGGGTGAAAATCCAAGTTTTTGACCTCTGGTGACCTCAAACCTGACCCTGGGGGTCAAATTTTGATTGTTATGTATTCTACTCATTATGCCGTTCGATTTGATATGTCACACGACCAGGTTCTGAAAACTTTGATTTTTTTACCCCCGGGGCACCCCACCCTCTGGCCTGGCCCCTAGGGGTAGGATCAAAATTCCGAAAGTGTCATGCACTCCCCAGATCAAAGACCTATCAGTTCCTAAAGTTTTAAGTTTGTAGCTGTAAAAGTGTGGGAAGAGGAGGAGTTGCCCGGTAAGACGGACGGACGTTCGTACGTACGGACGACGGAGACAATTACAATATCGCCACTTTTTCTTCGAAAAGCGTGGGGATATCAACAATATTTTAATGTTACAACAATGAAAGATCTTTTGAACAAAAATACCTGTTTATCAATTTATTAATTTTCTTTCAGAAATATGTCTTTATCACAAACTGTAGTTATTGATATTTTAATTTTTAATCTTGCATAACAATTATGTATAACATATAAATACTTTTAGACGCTATATGCCCTATTAGGGTTGAGCGTCTTTAAACAAGATATCCATCTATCCATCCATATCTCCTAAACCCTTTGTTAAATTTTCATTAAACTTTGGTCAATTTTTCGTCTCAGTAAGCTGATGTGCAGAATCCATTAATGAACCATGCCGACTCAGGGTCAAGGTCACAGCTGAAGGTCACGAGTTTGAAACTTGGAATTTTTGTGCCCGTTCAATATCTCCTTGACCCTTGAAAGG
The DNA here is from genome assembly GCA_963580285.1 of Lucinisca nassula. Lineage (NCBI taxonomy): Eukaryota > Metazoa > Mollusca > Bivalvia > Lucinida > Lucinidae > Lucinisca > Lucinisca nassula. Next base: position 43,893,808 of record OY757020.1, read on the forward strand.
ATTTTCATTAAACTTTGGTCAAATATTGTTCTCAGTGGCTGATGTGCAGAACCCATAAATGAACCATGCCGAATCAAGATCAAGATTCTAAAAGTTTGATTTTTGTGTCCGTTCCATATCTCCTTTACCCTTCAAAGGATTTTCATTAAACTTTGGTCAAATATCCCCCTCAGTGAACTGATGTGCAGAACCAATAAATGAACCATGCCGACTCAAGGTCAAGGTCACATTTGAAGGTCACAAGTTTAAAGCTTTGAATTGATGTCCGTTCCATATCTCCTTTACCCCTGAAAGGATTTTCATTAAACTGGTCAAATATCCCCCTCAGTGAGCCCATGTGCAGAGCCCATAAAGGAATCATGTCGACACCAGGTCAAGGTCACATTGGAAGGTCACGAGTTTGAAACTTTGAATTTCATGTCCATTCCATATCTCCTTTACCCTCCAAAGGATTTTCATTAAACGTTGATCAAATGTCCCCCTCAGTGAGCTGATGTGCATAGCACATAAATAAACCGTGACGACTCGAGGTCGAGGTCACAGTTGAAGGTACCAAGTTTGAACGTTGATTTTTTGTCCGTTCCATATCTCCTTTGCCCCTGAAAGGATTATCATTAAACTTTACTCAAATATCCTCCTCAGTGAGCTGATGTGCAGAACCCATAAATAAACCATGCCAACTCAAGGTCAATGTCACAGGTGAATGTCATGAGTTTAAAACTTGGAATTTTGTGTCCGTTCCATATTTCCTTTACCCCTGGAAGGATTTTCATTAAACTTTTGTGAAATATAACCCACACTGAGCTGATGTGCAGAACCATACATAAACCATGCCAACTCAAGGTCACAGGTGAAGGTCACAAGGTTGAGCCATGATACAAAGTGCGGCGGAAGATTACGCTGTCCCTCAGACTGCTTTCTTGTTTTATCTTGAAACGGTAGGATGTGTGTATTCATAAGAAATCGCCTCAATGATGCGATTCTTAAGAGTACGCACAACAGTCACATATTTTATAGAAGATCTAACATGTCTAAAAGGTTACTATTTTATGGAAGATCTAAACGGTACCAAGACATCCTTATTATGTCTCAAGGCCTGATACTATGATTGATCTCATCACTAAAACACGCCTATATCATTCTGACCCCTTGAACCCCACTTTTGTACAGACAAACTTGGGTTTACTGGGATAAACCTTATTTTTTCTTATTTGTGCTCTAAAATATAGAGTGTGGGTACTAGTTCAAGTAGAACCGCCTCGATGAGGCGGTTCTAACGTGTTCCCACGATCTATATTTTGAGCAGATATAAGAAAAATATCACAATTTTTCATTTTAAAATTTTAGTTTTTTCACGGCGGTAAAGTTTACAATGTATTTGTATAGGCATGTTTTCGTAATGTTCGGTAGTTCGAATAAACCCTAACTCGAACAGACTTTCATGGTCATAAAGACGGGCCTCCGTGGCCTAATGGATAAGAGCGCTGACTCTTAGTCATTAGGTCTCTCACCGCCGTGGGTTCGAGCCTCGCTCGGGTCACGTGTGAGACGCCAAGTTCTGCAACGGAAGGTCAGGTGGTTTTTCTCCGGGTACTCCGGTTTTCGCCCACCTATGATTAACGATCGGCTCGATATGAGTGAAATAATCTTGAAAGGGCCGTAAAACCCAAACCAAAAAAAAAAAAAAAAAAAAAAAAAAAAAATGGTCATAAAGGGTTTTGAGCCTTTGAAGTTACACTGTAAGCTAGTTAGGTGGAGGCGTATACTAATTGCACTGTCTGATGTGGGCGTTAGTCCAGAGAACTGTACGGCGGTGGAAATACTGTTGGTAGCTCGTTCTTCAGAATCGGAGATGGCGCTGAGGCTGGAAATGTAAAATACGGTAGTTAAAATTGGACCGCACCAAAGTGAAAGGTGTTTCCGGAAAAGAGAAAAAAAAAACAACATTTTCATTGATTCTACGTAAAACAGATTTCAAGTGAAACTTTTTTATATTTCAAAATGTCTCTCAGAAACACTTATTGCAGGATTTCTCCAGACTTTCGGATGAGTACCGTCTCCATATGACGAGCTTAGTTGCTGATGGGACGTAAATCTCAAACAGACACATAGACACGGCCCCCGCCAATCGGCGCTTGAAGAAATAGACGGGCTGCATGATGATTCCACGCAGAGCTGAAACCGACCGCACACGAGGATTTCCAGACACTTCGGCCCCACTACCACCTCGGCCCCACTACCACCTCGGCCCCTAGACAGGTCGGCCCAAAACCAAGTCGGCCCTAGACACCTCGGCCCTAGTCACCTCGGCCCTAGACACCTCGGCCCCACTGTCACCTCGGCCCCTAGACATCTCGGCCCCAAAGACACCTCGGCCCCACTTTAGATATCTGTTAGGGTATGAGCATTTATATCATGTTAAAATCGGCCCCGCCCATCGGGACTTCAAGAAACCGAGAGCCTGTGGCATCAGTACTGATAAATCGCTTAGAGATCCTAAGCCTGGCCACGAAAGCGGTGCGAGTCGGATCGTTCATTCTTATAAACCCTATTGGTTTCAATGGGCTGCAGGGCTTGAGATGTCATTTCATCTCAATGCCGGGTAAAATTCCCACAAAATTGGAGGCACCGTCTCCAAAATAACCGATTTAGTGTTGATTGGAGCGTTAAACGTTAAATCTAACAAACAAAACATCATGTTAACCAGCCCGTGTAATGAAGCCCCGCTAAACTCCAGTTTATATGGGGAAAACTAGGGCTCATATGGGCATACATTATTTACATCACGAAGACACGCATTTATAATTTTGACTCCCTTGAACCCCCCTTTTATATAGTAAAATTGGGGTTTACAGGGGTAAACCTTATTTTTCTTATTTGAGCAGAAATAAGAAAAATTCCACAATTCTTCCTCTTATAATGAAGTTTTTACGGCGGTAAAGTTTACAATGCATTTGTACAGGCATGTTTTCGTAATTCTTATTTCTGCTCCAAGATACAGGTTGTGTGCTAAATAATTTTGGTTTTACGGAATCTTCTATTAAGTTGTTAGGAAACAAGATCAAATTAATTTATTGCTTTTTTATTTCATATAAAAATAACAAATAACCAATGAGACGTTTATAATAAATATTACAAAGCATACACGACATTTTCAGGTTAACTTGGACTACACTCTTAAGGACAGCTAATCCCCCGCCGCCTTCAGCCGTGACGTTGACCTTGGGTCAGCATCACGAAAAGTGGGGTTTAGCGGTTGTTCGAATTGTGAATATCTGATACTGATTGTCAAGGAGCCTTTTCTAAAAGAATATATAGGGCCATGAAGACTTTGCACTCAGTGCATATCCAGAGCCATCTGATCTGGATCTACACTATCATTCAGTTTGCGAAATTTAAATGAATACAATATACATGTATCAAGTAATTTGAGGGTCTGATAGTCAGAAATGTGACTAATAAATAAATAAATAAATTATACAGTATACTTGTTACTGTCCATCTTTAAATATGAGCTGATATGACAATCAAATAGGAATTTCTAAATGTGTGAAAATTGATAACAATGAAAACATACTGAGACATTCCTACAAAAATACGAGCAGTGAAGACTTTGCACAAATTGCACATCCAGATCTACACTGTTTGCCACTAATATATACATATAGTACACATGTATCAAATAATTTGAGTAGCTGATAGTCAGAAATGTGACTAATAAATAAATAAAGTATACAATATACTCGTTTATGTCTTTAATAAAAGCTAGAATGACAATCAAATGTGTGAAAATTGATAATGATCTGTTTATTATCAAGGATCTCTTTATTGGGGTAAAGGGATTAGTAACGCCTGGTTGTTTATTGAGCTTCACACTTTACTTGTTCTTGTAAAACTTTTTGCTTGATAGTGTACTAACCTGAAATTCATTAATCCTTACCCCGCTGAACACGATAATCCTTATCTTTGCAAACAGTGTAGATCCTGATCAGATTGCTTCTGCCCTCTAAACCGGATCTGCACCGTTTTCATGCAGTTTTTGAATTGCATGCATACATTATATTAATTGGTTTACTTACGAGGATACTTCTAGTTCAGCGAACCTGAACACTGATGATTACCTAATAAATACATTAATAAATAAATTGTTTGTTTGTATTGGAGTTTAGCGGGCCAGTCAACACTATTTTAGTTCATGTTCGAGCCGGTCAGTCTACCTATCCACACTTAACCTGGGCAGGCTTATACGTAAGCGGTTAACCATTACAGTGCTCATTTTTTTCGCCGGAAAGTGACAACTGCCCTTCTTGAATCAGCAGAAGGGAGAGAATGACCAAAGAACAGATTTCATAATCAATCTCCACAAGGAAAGTTGCCGACCCCGGTAGGTATCGAACCCGCCTCCTCCTGATCACCAATCATACGCGCATCCGACTTAGCTACCGAGGCCGGATAAATAAATAAATTAACGAATAAATATAAATATGTTAACAAATATAAGATTATCCCTCATCATCACCATGGTTGACGAAACCGAGGAATGATTTTGTGTGTGTGGGGGGGGGGGGCATCCACCGATCCATCCAGATTTCCATCCAATTAGTAAGGATAACTGATTGAAATTAATTTAAAAAGTATTTTAGCGGTGTGGAATTATTTCGGTTAATAAAAAAAGCCTATAGATGATCAAAAGAGCAGAAAAGTAGAAAAAAAGCCTGCTCTAAAGCATGTCGGAATGCAATTAGAATTATACATTGAAATAAAAGAAGGGAATTTTCAAATGTATCTTCCATTCTCCTTAAATTAACATATAGATATTCTATTTAGTAACGTTATAATATATAATAAATATACTAGTAAACCGCTTAGAGGGTCTAAGCCTGCCCAGGGAAATCGGTGCGAGTCGAACCGTCCATGCTTATTTGTTTCATTTGGCGACAGGGCTTGAGATGTCATTTCATCTCAGTGTCGGGTAAAAGTCCCACAAATTTGGAAGCAACGTCTCCAAAATGACATATACGGTGTTGACGGGGACGTTAAACCTCAAATAAAAAAAAAAAATAGACAATGATTTTCGATCACACAGTTTATGTTTCTGTTCCGATTCCCCCAACCCCACCTCATAAAAAAAAAAAAAAAAAAAAAAAAAAAAAAGAAATAAAAAATAATAATACATGTAAAGGTTTTAAATTACGGTTCTACGAGGGCCAGTCGAGAAAAAGTAAGACTGAGTTCTGTATACCCTCAATCAGAAATATGGCCTTGATATATATAAACAAGAATTCCGCCGAAAGCTATGTCGCGCCTGTGGGGGCGCAAAGTCACCGAACCATGAAATCTAGGCCAAGGTCAAATATTAATACTTCCATAAAAGCTGCCATTCCCAGATGCAAGCTTCAAAATATTCTCTGCTGATCTAAGCATTAAATTGCCTCATTTGTTTATATTTTAATATTTCTGAGCAGGACAGATTTTATGCACAACTGGGTAAAGCAAAGAAAGAAGTTTGATCTTCAAAGGTCGACGGAGGCCCTACCCATAAACCAAGTTGTCAAAAGTTGTTGTGATTTAGGGGATAACTGTTTCAAAATTGTGATTTGGGGAGCTAAATCGAAGGTTTTACGGTCGGAAGTTTCGTCTTACGGCGACGCGTCAGCGGAGCCGTAAAACCGACGATTTACCTCCCTATATCAAAATTTTGCAATACAGTTATCCCCATTCTAATGCACTTATACGGTTGTTTTGTTAAAAACTGTACTATTTTGCACAAAAGGGCTAGCGCTGTAAGCTGCGTAAAACCAAATGCCAGCAAATGAAATGCGACCTTATGCGATGACGTCGGGTTTCCGACAGTTTGTTTGTTTGTTTGATTTGAGGTTTAACGTCCCCGTCAACACTGTAAAGGTCATTTTGGAGACGTTGCTTCCAATTTTGTGGGACTTTTACCCGACATTGAGATGAAATGACATCTCAAGCCCTGTCGCCCAATGAAACCAATAGGGTTTATTAGCATGGACGGTCCGCCTCGCACCGCGGTTCCTGGACAGGCTTAGATCCTCTTAGCGGTTTACCAGTACTAGTGTGCGGGCCGGATTCAGCTCTCTGTGGAAGCATCATGCACCCCATATATTTCTTCAACCCCTATGGGCGAGTTTCCGACAGTATGTCGCAGAATATACTGTCGCAAATTTTGACGTTATCCAATCAGACGTCGCGTTACATATGCAAATGCATTAGAATTCAATATTTATGACAAATACCATCGTCTTCTGAAATGAACTTGGTGTCATTTCTTTTAAATTTCAGTGTTTTATGAGCAAGATATGTTTCATGTTCAAAAATGAATAAAGCATGAACAAAGTTAATCGACCCGATCCAGACACAAGCGCTACCGACTGCAGCCGAGTATGGTGCCCGGCAAGCCATTACGAAAACACGCCTATACAAATACATTGCAAACTTTACGGCCGAAAAAATGAAAATTTAAAGAGGAAAAATTGTGATACTTTTCTTAATTCTGCTCAAAATTTAGATTGTTGGTACTCGTCAGAACCGCCTCATCGAGGCGGTTCTAACGAGTCCCACAATCTATATATTAGAGCAGAAGTAAGACAAATATGGTTCACCCTGTAAACCCAAGTATTACTATATAAAAGTGGGGTTCAAGGTCAAAATTATATAGGCATGTTTTCGTGATGAAAATTTTCTTACCTCCGTTCGTATTTGCTTCTGTGGTAGACGGACCCTGTTGAACATTGCTTTCAAGGTTAAAAATATTACAGTGGTTTGGATACGTGGGTGTAGGGGTCTCTTGCGCTGCTGAAACTGGTAATGCTGAAACGGGTAATGGAACAATGCTTAATTCTTTACGCATAGCACTCTGGGTAATACAATCAGCATACGACATTTACATCACGTGAACAAGTCCGTGAAATAAACACCCCACTAAACCCCACTTTATATAGAGACAACTGGGGTTTACGGGAGTATACAATATTTTTCTTATTATAGGTTGTGGGTACTCGTTAGAACCGCCTCACGAGTACTGGTAAACCGCTTAGAGGATCTAAGCCTGCCCAGGCAAAGCGGTGCGGGGTCAGGCGGTCCATGCTTATGAACCCTATTGGTTTCATTGGGCGGCAGGGCTTGAGATGTCATTTCATCTCAATGTCGGGTACAAGTCCCACACAATTGGAAGCAACGTCTACAAAATGATCTTTACAGTGTTGACGGGGACGTTAAACCTCAAATCAAACAAAACTCAGGGGGGGGGGGGGGAACTCTTATTATTTCGTCTTTTCTCATTTATGGGACGCTGCGCATGTGTAGGTTTGTTTGTTTCTTTGTATTGGAGTTTAACGACCCAGTCAACACTAAATAGGTCACTTTTTAGCCGGTCAGTTTAGTTATTCACACTTTTTCTGGGCAGGCTTATACATTTTTTTTTTGGTTTGGGTTTTACGGCCCTTTCAAGATTATTTCACTCATATCGAGCCTATCGTTAATCAGAGGTAGGCGAAAACCGGAGTACCCGGAGAAAAACCACCTGACCTTCCTTTGCAGACCCCCAGGTATTAGACTTCCTGCCTTGCCGTGGCCCTGGGGGCTCAATTCCCACTGGGCACGTTGCTGCTGTGGTCAATGTGCCCACTGGGAAGAGCTAAAGGAAGTACCGCCCGTTTGCCGTGGGTGGCGTCCTGTAAACCGGAAGAAGGGATCCTGGAGGTTGAGGGTTACCTGAGGTGGCGGTGCTTCAGGTGCCCAACACGCCTCTTTGGCCTGGCTTTTCGGTGTAGACGGGTGGCCGTGCGGTCCGGCACGGTCAATCGGCTGGTCACGCCGAGCCCTAGAGATACCGCTTTGCTTTCTCTTCAACTCTTTTTGTATCTTTCCTGATACCAACCATATGCCCATTTACCTTACCCTTTTCTGTCTTTTTATCTCTAGAAGGCGGTGGCTTAACGGATCAATCGTGTAGGCATTTTGTTTATGCGAGTATATCTCACGTGTATCTCTAACATCTGCGAGTTGGATAACCACTCCAGTATGGTGTTCCCTTGTAGGGCTCCACGGAGGGCGGAGAGCACTTGGGACGAAACTAGAATTTTTTTCTTATGGCTCCTGGAAAAAAACATAACCGCAAATCACCTAACCGTAAATCACCTAACCACAACGCACCTAAACGTAAAAAACAAGAAGATTCATCCGAATCGGATGAACACAGTCAACAATCCAGTCAGCAGTCAAGTCAACAATCTAGTCAGCAGTCTGCTGAACCAAATTTTGACAATGTTCCGCGTTTCTTGGTCGTTACGTCACTTGACGATACACGAACTGTATCTAGCCTTTCCCCCTTCGTCATCGAGAAAAGTATTCTCTCCATTGCCGGACACCCTAAGAGTATAAAACAACTCAAATCGGGTGATCTTCTCTTGGAAGTCGAGAAAAAACAGCAAGTGGTAAGCCTGCTAAACACCAACAAACTCTTTGATCTAAAAGTTAAAGTCGCTTTACATAACACGCTCAATTCATCTAAGGGAGTGATTCGCAGTCCAGAACTGCGTCCTTGCTCAGATGAAGAGATAGTCGATAACCTTAAGGATCAGGGAGTTGTTGGTGTTCGTAACATTCAAGTTCGTAGAAATGGTGTACTAAAACCAACAGCAACTTATGTGTTGACTTTTAATACACCAATTCTACCCAAGAAAATCAAAGTAGCATATCTTTCCATTAACGTAGAGGTATACATCCCAAACCCTCTTAGATGTTACTCTTGTCAGGCTTTTGGCCATCACGAAAGCAGATGTCAGAGAAAAAAACTCTGTCCTAATTGTGGTGAAGAAAAGCATGTTGATAATCACCTCAACTGCAAAAATGAACCCAAATGCGTAAATTGTGATGGCAAACATGCTGTTTTCTCCCGAGACTGTCCGGCGTGGAAAAAAGAAAAAGAAATACTTACCGTCAAATACCAAAGGGGGATAACATTCCCAGAAGCGCGGAAGATTGTCGAAGAGCGATACATAACACCAACCACCAGTTTCGCCAGCATCACAAAGGGTGCTGGTGTAAAATGTACCAGCTCCGCAACACAGACTGCTGAATCATACATTGCTGAACTGAAAAAGTCTGGTGCATGGAGTAAATCCACTCCAGCACCACAAAGTTCAACCAATTTATCAAAAGGCGCAATCCAGGTTGCTTCGGATCGGTCGACAGCGACCGTACCGAAGCCAGCGCCGAATGTAAAAGAGAAACCCGACCCAGGTCGAACTAATAAGGGGTCGCAAGATCCGATAAAAAAACATCAATTGTCTCAAAGACAAACAGACAGACAACGTAAAATGGAAAGAGACAATATAAAATTTCAGAACAGATTCGGATCTTTGAGTGACAGTGATATGGAGTTGACTGAAACTCCATCATCACCAAGTGGCAATAACAGATCGAGGTCTGCCACACCACGAGCTGGTGGTAGCAGATCTATATCACCAATTGCACCTCCATAATAGTTTCTAGTCTTTAAATATCTCTCCTTAAAATGGATTTAAAACACAAAATAATACAATGGAATTGTCGAGGTCTTAAATCAAATTATAATGAACTCTTATTACTTATTTCGCTACTAACCCCATCGGTGTTTTGTTTGCAAGAAACTTTTTTAAAAACTGATGACAACATAGATGTCAGGGGTTTCAATACATACAACTATATCTATTCTGATGGTAACAAACCATCTGGTGGCAGCTCAATTTTTGTTAAATCATGTTTACCACAAAGAGAGATCAAATTAAAAACTGACCTTCAATCTGTAGCAGTATCGGTTTCTCTGGATAAAGAAACTACAGTTTGCTCTCTATATATCCCACCCTCATTTTCTTTAAAGCCCGAACATCTTGACTCATTGCTGAGTCAACTTCCATCGCCATATCTTTTAGTTGGCGACTTCAATGGTCACAATATTCTATGGGGCTGTAAAGATGTCAATAACAGAGGAGCACTTGTCGAAGATTTTATTGCAAAGAACGATCTTTGCTTGATGAATGATAAATCTTATACTTACCTTCACCCTGCGACAGGTCATTTGTCTTCTTTAGATCTCTCTTTGTGTCACCCATCTCTCTTCTTGGACTATGACTGGTCTGTTCATGATGATCAGTGCGGAAGTGATCACTTTCCTGTTATAATAGAGAGCGTAAACGAACCAGATGAAGACTGTAACCAGAAATGGAAAATGAATAAAGCAGACTGGGAATTATTCCATAATTTATGTGAAGAAGAGTTATCAGTTGATCACTTAAATGAATCATCTGACATTGTTTCTGATTTCACAGATACACTTATTAACATATCAGAACAATGCATTCCAAAGACCTCCACAAATACTAAGAAAAGCAAGCCTTGGTTTAATAATGACTGTAAAGAAGCTATTAAAAAGCGTAAACAGGCTCTAAATAATTTCTGCAAAAATCCCACTTCAGAAAAGCTCAACGACGTAAAAGTTTTTAGAGCTAAAGCTCGGCGAACAATCCGAGCTTCCAAACGAAAGTCATGGAGAGAATATGTCTCCAAATTGAACTATAAAACCCCCATTAAAAAGGTTTGGGATATGGTACGAAAAATTTCAGGAAAAACAAAGTCTTCTAGTTTTACACATTTAAATACTGAATTTGACACAATAGCTTCAACAAAAAAAGATATTTCAGATACTCTTGGTCACACATTTTTGAGAAATTCATCATCGCGTAATTATTCTGACACTTTTAGAAATTTCAAAAAGGACCAGGAGAAAAGAAAACTTAACTTCAAATCCCTTAATCACGAAGAATACAACACACCATTTAACTTATCCGAACTCGTTGAAGCCATTGAAAAATCACATGATACGGCAACCGGCCCCGATGAAATTCATTATCAGATGCTTAAGCATCTGCCAAAAAGTTCTCTTACAACACTTTTAGATATCTTTAATAATATTTGGGAAACGGGGGTCTGTCCTGAGAGTTGGCGTGTAGCTACAGTTGTACCAATTCCGAAACCAGGGAAAGATCATGCAGAACCTACAAATTATCGTCCGATAGCTTTGACAAGTTGTTTGTGTAAAACATTGGAGAGAATGATAAACAAGAGATTAGTCTGGTACTTAGAGTCCAACAACCTCATTTCAGAATATCAATCGGGTTTTCGTTCGGAACGTAGTACCAATGACAATTTAATAAGACTAGAAACATTTATACGAGATGCTTTTATTAACAAAGAACACGTAGTGGCTGTCTTTTTCGACTTGGAGAAAGCATATGATACAACATGGCGTTATGGAATATTGAAAGATCTACATAACACTGGCTTAAGAGGAAAACTTCCCAGTTTTATTGAAAGCTTTTTAGGGGAGCGCATGTTTCAGGTGCGTGTGGGGTCTACCCTGTCAGATTTCTATGATCAAGAACAGGGTGTCCCACAGGGTAGTATTCTTTCAACTACGCTATTTAACATCAAAATAAACAATATTGTACAATGTTTGGACGACAAAACTGATTGTTCATTGTATGTTGATGATTTTTGTATATGTTACCGTTCAAAAAACATGAAAACAATTGAACGAAAGTTACAACAAAATTTAAAAAGAATAGAAGAATGGACTGATAAAAATGGTTTCAAGTTCTCCAAGTCGAAAACGCAGTGTGTTCATTTTTGTAAACTACGGAAGAAACACGAACATCCTTCCCTGTTTTTATACGGATCACAAATTCCTGTTGTTGAAGAAGCCAAATTTCTTGGGGTCATATTTGATCAAAAGTTATCTTTTATTCCACATATTAAATATCTTAAAGCGAAATGCTTAAAAGCTTTGAATCTTTTGAAAGTTTTAGCTCATACAAGTTGGGGAGCAGATCGGTATACTTTATTACATCTTTACCGGTCTTTAATAAGATCTAAATTAGATTATGGGTCTGTTGTTTATGGTTCTGCCAGAAAGTCCTATTTAAAATCCTTGGATACTATCCATCACCAAGGCCTTCGTCTGGCCATGGGAGCCTTCCGTACTTCTCCCGTATTAAGCCTTTATGTAGAAGCAGGTGAACCATCTTTAACCTCGCGCAGAGAGAAACTTTCTCTTCAGTATGCTATCAGACTTGCTGCAAATCCATCTAACCCGGCATCCAAAATTTCATTTCGACCTCAATTTGTAGATAAGTATGAAACAAAACCCACAGCAATCAAACCTTTTGGATTACGTATTTTACCACTGCTGGAAAATTCAGGTATCGCCCTTAAAAATATTCAAAAACATGAAACCGCCGAAGTTCCATCTTGGTGTATTAAACAACCTTCTATTCTGTTCGACTTACATGATGGAAAAAAATCCGAATCAAATCCAATACTTCTCAAACAAAACTTTCAGGTACTGCAGTCACGTTACAATGATTACCAGCAAGTCTATACTGTGGTTCCAAAGAAGGAGATAAAGTTGGCTGTGCGTATGTTTCTAAAGATACGCACAAAACCATGCGCCTTCCAGATGGTTCATCTATTTTTACAGCTGAAGCCAAAGCAATAGACATAGCTTTAGATTTTATCAGTTCTTCAACAATTCAAAAAGCAATTATATTTTCGGATTCACTTTCTGTGCTTAAGGCTTTAGACCATTCATCATCTAAAAATCCTCAAATTCAAAAATTGATCGAAAAACATCATGAAATTTCTAAAACACACCAAATCTTGTTTTGTTGGCTTCCGAGCCATATTGGCATTGTCGGCAATGAATATGCTGACAAGAAAGCAAAGGAATCGCTCAATCTTGATCCATCTGTTTTTAAAATTCCTTTTAACAATTTTAAACCATTTATCAACAGATACATCTTGTCGGAATGGCAAGGCGAATGGGACCGTGCAATAAATAACAAACTCCATGCCATTAAACCTGTCGTTAGTACAAAATGCTCTCCTCCACAGTTTTCCAGAAAAGAGGACGTAGTATTAACACGACTGCGCATCGGCCATACTAGAGTTACTCATTCTTATATTTTTAATGGTGATGATCAGCCTTCTTGTGTAGGTTGTGATCAGCCATTCACTGTGAAACATATCTTAATTGACTGTGTTGACTTTTCACCCTCACGTATTTTATATTTCAAAGCTGACACTTTGCAACAACTGTTTCGAGATGTACCTGTTGATAATATTATTTTATTCTTAAAAGAAATTGGACTTTTTCATAAGATTTAACTGTTTCAGATTTTTAAACATTATCATTCTGACTTTTTACTTTTAATATCATCATAATTATTCATGCCGTTTAACCATCAACCGTTTGACGCTTATGACCCACAAAGAGGGTTGACGCGTCGTTAAACACGAAATCATCATCATCATCACCTTCCGTTGCAGAACTTGGCGTCTCACACGTAGCCCGAGCAGGCTCGAACCTACGGCGGTGAGAGACCTAATGACTAAGAGTCAGCGCATTTATCCACTAGGCCACGGAGGCCCGCCCAGGCTTATACATAAGCGGTTAACCAGCACAGTGCACATTCTTTCGCCAGAAACTGACAACTGCCCTTCTTGATTCAGAGAAGGTTGAAGGGAGAGAGTGACCGTAGAAAAGATTTCATGATCAATCTCCACGAATGAATGTTGCCGACCCAGGCAGGTATCGAACCCGCGTCCTCCTGATCACCAGTCAGACGCGCATCCGACTGAGCTACCGAGGCCGGCATGTGTAGGTTTATCTGTACAACAAAGGTGCATATAAGTCAGAATATTAACCCTTTTAGTACCGGAAACCCCAAAACGGGTACCTTGGCAAACAGTGCAGGCCCAGATCAGACACTGCAGAACGCGGCGTCTGATCAGGGCCTACACTATTTGCAAAAAGTTAAGCCATTTTCCAAATACGTTTTGAAGAAAAAACAACCTGACACCCCTTAATTTTGGAATCGACCAATGCTATATATAAGGAGGAAGATTCCATTTGGTACAAAAAGGGTTAAATTCAAGACAAACGAAAATGAGTCATCTGACGTTGTGCACGGAAAATACTCAGATTAGTTTGTGCATACAGACAGTGTTATCAGAATTTTCTATGTGCGTTACAAACCTTTTTATGCCCCCGCCATTCGCAGAATGGTGGAAGGGCATATAGCGTTGCCCCTGTCCGTCCATCCGTTCGTTCGTCCGTTCGTTCGTAGGACCGTCCGTCCGAAACTTAAACGCAGTCAATAACTTTCTTATTTCTGGATGGATTTTGAAATTACTTTGTAGAAATGTAAAACATCATAAGACGATGTGTCACGTGCAAAACGCAGGTCCGTACCTCCAAGGTCAAGGTCATACTTAGAGGTCAAAGGTCAAGAAACGGGTCCGAAACTTAAATGCAGTCAAAAACTTTCTTATTTCTGGATGGATTTTGAAATTGCTTTGTAGAAATGTTAACCATCATGAGACGATGTGTCACATGTAAAACCCGGGTTTGTACCTCCAAGGTCAAGGTCATACTTAGAGATCAAAGGTAAAAAAGGGTCCGAAACTTAAACAAAGTCAATAATTTTCTTATTAGCTCACCTGAGCACGAATTGCTCATGCTGAGCTATTGTGATCGGTCAATGTCCGTCGTGTGTCGTGCGGCGTCAACAATTTGCTTTACATGCTAACTCCTCCTTAACCCTTGAGCCAATTTCAATGAAAGTTCATAGGAATATTGCTGAGGTGACCCTCTACAAAAATAGCTAAAATTGTTTCGCTCCGCTGAACAAGATGGCCACCAGAGCTAAAAATAGAAAAATCTTTAAACAACTTCTCCTGTACCTTAATGCCAATTTCATTCAAACTTTATAGGAATATTGTTTAGGTGACCCTCTACCAAAATAGCTAAAACGTTTCCGCTCCGGTGAACGAAATTGCTGCCAGAGCTAAAAATAGAAAACGAAAACTACTCCTGTACCCTTGGGCTAAATTTATTCAAACTTCATAGGAATGTTGCTTAGGTGACCCGCTACTAAACTAGCTAAAACGGTATTGCTCTGATGAGCAAAATGGCCGCCTTAGCTAAAAATAGAAAAACATTGTAAATTTGCTTAAAACACAAACTCCTTCTCAACCCATGGGCCAATTTGATTCAAACTTCACAGGAATGTTGCCCAAATGACACCCTACCAAGTTAGCTAAAGTCGTTGTGCTCTGACAAACAAGATGGCCGCCAGAGCTAAAAATAGAAAAAATCTTAAAGCAACAACTTCTCCTGTACCCTTGGGCCAATTTTATTCAAACTTCATAGGAATGTTGCTTAGGTGACCATCTACCAAAATAGCTGAAAAGGTTCTGCTCTGATGAGCAAAATGGCCGCCATAGCTAAAAATAGAAAAACTTCGTAAATTTGTTTCAACACGAACTCCTCCTTAACCCTTGGGCCAATTTGATTTAAACTTCACGGGAATGTTATGTAGGTGACTCCCTAAAAAATTAGCTAAAATCATTCCGCTCTGACTAACAAGATGGCCACCAGACCTAAAAATAGAAAATTCTTTAAACGACCGCTACTCCTTTACCCTTGGGCCAGTTTCATTCAAGCTTCATAGGAATGTTGCTTAGATGACCCACTACCAAAATATCTAATTTTAATTAAAAACGTTTTCGCTCTAATGAGCGAAATGGCCGCCATAGCTAAAAACAGAAAAACTTTGTAAATTTACGTCAAAACACGAACTCCTCCTCAACCCTCGTGCCAATAGGATTCAAACTTCACAGGAATGTTAGTTAGGTGACTCCCTACCAAAACAGCTAAACTCGTTCCAAACGGCGAACAAGATGGCCGTCAGAGCTAAAAAAGAAAAAATCTTCAAACAACAACTCTTTACCAATTGGGCCAGTTAGATTCAAACTTCACAGGAATGTTATGTCGTTGACTCCCCAACAAAATAACTAAAATTGTTTCGCTCTGAATAACAAGATGGCCGCCAGAGCTAAAAATAGAAAACTTCTTCAAACGACAGTTCCTCCTTATCCCTTGGGCCAATTTGATTCAAACTTCACAGGAATATTATGTCGTTGACCCTCTACCATGTTTACTAAAATGATCCCGCTCCGATGAACAAAATGGCCACCAGAGCTAGAAAACTGAAAAACATTGTAAATTTGCTTCAATCTTCACAGTAATTTTGCCCAGGTGACTCCCTACCAAAATAGTTAAAATCATTCCACTCTGATAAACAAGATGGCCACCAGGGCTAAAAATAGAAAACATCTTCAAACGACAACTCCTCCTGTATCCTTGGGCCAATAACATTCAAACTTCATAGCAATGTTGCTCAGATGACTCTCTACCAAAATAGCTAAAATGGTCTCGCTCCAGTGAGCTAAAAATAGAAAAACATTTTAAATTTGCTTTAAATGCAAACTCTTCCTAAGCCCTTGGGTCAATTTGATTCAAACTTCAAAGGAATGTTGCCTAGGTGACACCCTACCAAAGTAGCTATGATCGTTCCACTGTGATCACCAAGATGGCCACCAGAGCTACAAATAGAATGCACTAGAGACAGTGACATTTAGGTGAGCGAATCCCCTCTGGGCCCTCTTGTTTCTAGATGGATTTTGAAATTACTTTGTAGAAATGTTAACCATTATGAGACGATGTGTCACGTGTAAAACCTAGGTCCGTACCTCTAAGGTCAAGGTCATACGAAGAGGTCAAATGTCAAAAAAGGGTCTGAAACTTAAACGCAGTCAATAACTTTCTTATTTCTGGATGGATTTTGAAATTACCTGGCAGAAATGGTGGCCATCATGAGACAATCTGCCTCAACAAAACCAAGGTCCTTACCTCCAAGGTCAAGGTCATACTTAGAGGTCAAATGTGAAAAAAGGGTCCAAAACATAAACATCGTCAATAACTTCCTATGCATTAATACCAATATAGACATATTTTCAGGCGGGGGCATCCGTGTCTTATGGACGCATTTCTAGTTTTTGTATCATATAACGTGGATGACGTCAAGTATTAATCAAGGCACTGATAGTACTGGTGGGTTGGTTGTCTCTGAGTGTGGGTTTGGAAAACAGTCGTGGGGCTGAGATTTGAACCTTTTCGTTTGACCCGTAAATTCCAGCTTTTTGAGCTAAAAGTCTAGACCCAGATCTGACGCCGCGTTCTATGGCGTTTGATAGCCATGTTATGCAACACTGACCACACAGCGTTAACATTCTATCAATAACCATTATCTGGTTTTCTGACAAGTCAGTGATAGTCGAGTGGCATTCAGCATTGAAAAGAAGCTTACTTCGTTTTAAAACTTTGGGTCGATTGATATTCAATCTATCCCAAAATGATATGACCACACCCGAGCCAGCAAAGCATGTCGGGCTAACGTCGGGTCGACAGCGATACGACGTGTCAACGTCGTATCGCTGTCGGCCCTACGTTGGCCCGCTGTTCTGTGCTACCTGGGACGTGTAATGGCGCATGGTTACTGGCGCGTTACGTCATGACGCATTCCGTGACAAGCTTGTGGTTTCTTCTGTAATACTTGTGAACTTCTTCGGCAATAATTGTTTTATGATAAACGGAATTCTACACTTGTAATCATTTCATATGTAATTTGTTAAACTCGCCATAATTTTGATATGAACTGTCCATACGTGTAAGAATCACTATTTTTACGAATAGGGAATGCTGTATCGTGACTGATTTGCTTGTTTTTTGTGTTTTTTTTTTTGGAGTTTAAGGGCCCAGTCAATACTTTTTATATCATATCGAGCCCGTCCGTATACGTAACCAATCTTTTCCCGGGTAAGCTAAGACACAAAGCACTTTGTTTCGCCAGAGACTGGCAACTTGTATAAGCGGGAACTGTTCATCGGAAAGGAGATAATGACCTAAGAAAAGCTCCACAAAAATTGTTGCCGACCCTGCGATATCGTGTTTGACCACTGGTCTGACTAAGTTACAGAGGCCGGCGTATTCTGACTTAACTTGCAGATTTGAGTCTGCTGACCATCCATGTCCTAATTGAGTCTGTCACGATTAATCGGATAATCGATTAATCGATCGATAAATTCTACAACAATGATTATCATTACTGATTTGCTTGTAGACACGCACGTGTCACATTGTGCCATTCTTCCAGATTTCCAAACCTGATAAAAATGTACTATATTTTTCTTATTTCTGCCCCAAACAAAGTGCACCAATGAGGGGATTCTAACGACTTCCCAAAATCTATGCCTTCGAGAAAAAATTTAAAAAATATACCCCTGTAAACTCCCAGTTTTATCAATATAAAGAGGCTTTTACAGTGTTGTTCATAACATGGACGTGTCTGTGCATGGAAAGAGGTGCATGGTGGCCTGTGCGACCAATCAGACTGATCAGTCTTAATTGGTCGCTTGAAACATCTAAAGATCCTGGCACATCCAGTGCGTAGGTACACAAGCCGTTTTCAGTGCATTGGTGAACATGCTGATTTCAGTACATGAATGAAAAGACTGATTTCAGTTCAAGGGTGCAAAAGCTAATTAAAACGCATGGATACAAACACTCATTTCAGTGCACAGACGGACTCGTACAATCTGGTTTCAGTGCATAGATACACATATTGATTTGAGTGTATGGGTCCACACGCTGATTTCAGTGCATAGGTGAACACGCTGATTTTAGTGTATAGGTGAAAAGATGGCTGATTGAAATGCATACGCTGATTTCAGTGCAGGGGTGCAGAGGCGTTGAAAAGACCGATTTCGGTGCATGGGTGCAAATACGATTTTCAATGCATCAATGCATGAATCCATACACTCGTTTCAGTGCATGAGTGCACAGACAGATTTTAGTACATCGGTGCATAGGCTGATTTAATTGCAGGCGTCCACACGCTTATTTCCGTGCATTGGTGCACAGGATGATTACAGCTGATTAAAGGGTGCACAGACTAGTGGCGTATACGTGTGCTCAAGCTGGTTCATAAACGTGGTCTTGCCTTTTAGAGGAAAAAGTATACGTGGTCATATGCGTTCAGCTGAGACTCAGATAAGCCTGCGCATCCGCGTTGTCTGACCAAAGTAGGATTCACATCATCCAGCGCATCCACGTAGTCTCATCAAAGTAGGACTCAGATCATCCTGCGCATCCGCGTTGTCTGACCAAAGTAGGACTCACATCATCCTGCGCATCCGCGTTGTCTGACCAAAGTAGGACTCACATCAGCCTGCGCATCCCTGTAGTCTGACCAAAGTAGCACTCAGATCAGCCTGCACATCCGCGTTGTCTGACCAAAGTAGGACTCACATCATCCTGCGCATCCGCGTTGTCTGACCAAAGTAGGACTCAGATCAGTCTGCGCATCCGCGTTGTCTGACCAAAGTAGGACTCATATCAGCCTGCACTTACGCGTTGTCTGACCAAAGTAGGACTCACATCATCCTGCGCATCCGGGTTGTCTGACCAAAGTAGGACTCATATCAGCCTGCACATCCGCGTTGTCTGACCAAAGTAGGACTCACATCAGCCTGCGCATCCGCGTTGTCTGACCAAAGTAGGACTCATATCAGCCTGCACATCCGCGTTGTCTGACCAAAGTAGGACTCACATCAGCCTGCGCATCCGCGTTGTCTGACCAAAGTAGGACTCATATCAGCCTGCGCATCCGCGTTGTCTGACCAAAGTAGGACTCACATCAGCCTGCGCATCCGCGTTGTCTGACCAAAGTAGGACTCAGATCAGCCTGCGCGTCTGCGTTGTCTGACCGAAGTAGCACTCACATCAGCCTGCACATCCGCGTTGTCTGACCGAAGTAGCACTCACATCAGCCTGCGCATCCGCGTAGTTTGACCCAAGTAGGACTCAGATCATCCTGCGCATCCGCGTAGTCTGACCAAAGTAGGACTCAGATCAGCCTTCTCATCCACTTAGTCTGATCAATGTAGGACTCAGATCAGCCTGCGCATCCAGTAGTCTGAACAAAGTAGGACTCAGATCATCCTGCCATCCACGTAGTCTAATCAAAATAGGACTCAGATCAGCCAGCGCATCCACGTAGTCTGACCAAAGTAGGACTCAGATCATCCTGCGCATCCACGTAGTCTCATCAAAGTAGGACTCAGATCAGCCAGCGCATCCACGTAGTCTGACCAATGTAGGACTCAGATCCGCCTGCGCATCCAGTAGTCTGAACAAAGTAGGACTCAGATCATCCAGCGAATCCACTTAGTCTCATCAAAGTAGGACTCAGATCAGCCTGCGCATCCGCGTTGTCTGACCAAAGTAAAACTCAGATCAGCCTGCGCATCCGCGTTGTCTGACCAAAGTAGGACTCAGATCAGCCTGTGCATCCGCGTTGTCTGACCAAAGTAGGACTCAGATCAGCCTGCGCATCCCCGTTGTCTGACCAAAGTAGGACTCAGATCAGCCTGCACATCCGCGTTGTCTGACCAAAGTAGGACTCAGATCATCCTGCGCATCCCTGTAGTCTGACCAAAGTAGGACTCACATCAGCCTGCGCATCCGCGTTGTCTGACCAATGTAGGACTCAGATCAGCCTGCGCATCCGCGTTGTCTGACCAAAGTAGGACTCATATCAGCCTGCGCATCCGCGTTGTCTGATCAAAGTCGGATTCACATCAGCCTGCGCATCCCTGTAGTCTGTCCAAAGTAGCACTCAGATCAGCCTGTGCATCCGCGTTGTCTGATCAAATTAGGATTCACATCAGCCTGCACATCCGCGTTGTCTGACCTAAGTAGGATTCACATCAGCCTGCGCATCCGCGTTGTCTGACCAAAGTCTTCTTAGGGAATCCATCAACTTGATGAAGATGTACGCAGGTGTGTTTGCTTGGAAACTTTGACTGGTTTCATTACTTGCTAATCGCGCATACTAAGTTGCATCACGTGAACAAAGCCGTGAAATGAGGACCCCCCTAAACCCCACTTTATATCGAGAAAACTGGGGTTTAGAGGGGTATACTTTATCTGCCTTATTTGTTCTCAAAACAATAGATTGTGGGTACTCGTAAGAAGCGCCTCATTGAGAAAAATGTGGAAAGCAAAAATAAAAAAGATTTTATCATTTTTACCTCAAATTTGTTATTTCTGACACCATGTTGGGCTCTATTATTTCACACGGACATGTTTTCCTAATGGTATACTTTGCCGGCCTCCGTTTGTTTGTTTATTTGATTTGAGGTTTAACGTCCCCGTCAACACTGTAAAGGTCATTTTGGAGACGTTGCTTCCAATTTTGTGGGACTTTTACCCCACATTGAGATGAAATGACATCTCAAGGCCTGCCGCCCAATGAAACAAATAGGGTTTATAAGCATGGACGGGCCGACTCGCACTGCTGTGCATGGGCAGGCTTAGATCCTCTAAGCGGTTTACCAGTACTTGTTTGCGGGTCGGTTTCAGCTCTGCGTGGAAGCATCATGCAGCCCATATATTTCTTCAAGCCCTGATGGGCGGGGGCCAAGCCGGCCTCCGTAGCTTAGTCGGATGCGCGTCTGATGCGGGGTCGGCATCATTCTTTCTTGGAGGTTGATCATGAAATCTTTTCTACGGTCATTCTCTCCCTTCCGTTGATTCAAGTAGGGCAGTTGTCAGTTTCTGGCGAAAGAATGTGCACTGTACTAGTTAACCGCTTAAGTCTTAGCATTCCCTGGAAAAGTGTGGATAGGTTAACCGGCCAGCTCAAAAATAACCTAAATAGTGTTGACTGGGCCGTTAAACTCCAATACAAACAGTAAATATGTTACATTTATAATCATTGCCATATTTACCTCTATTGCCAGAGTATATTCTTGTGGCATCCGCAAAGTTCTTCTTCACAGCGCAGATAATGATGATAATGAAGATGCTGAGAACTAACAATCCTCCTGTCACCGCCGCTACCGTCTGCCACACGTGGCTGCAGCAAAGAATGCCCATAGTTTACTTTAAAACAAGACAATCCCTATCTCTGCAAACAGTCTAGATCAAGATCAGATGGTTTCTTCAGAAGCCATCTGATCTGGATCTAGAAGCCTCCGTGGTGTAGTGGTTATGCTGGTCGCCTTGCAAACCAGGGGTAGCAGGATCGATCCCGGGCTTCTCCATACTTTCGGATGAGTCTTTAAACCGAGGTCCCGTCTCCGTATGGCCTTAGCTGTTGGTGAGACGTAAAACTCAAACACTCACTCTGATCTGGAACTAAACTGTTTGTGGTGCAGATAATGAACTGAACGAATTAAGTGTATCAAGCAATGTGATCAGAAACGGGTGTGAATTAATTAATGTATTCAGCAGGATTAAACATATTTTATTGTGTTCGAGACCTATCAAGAGACAGCCTGCATGTGGGTCTTGAGACCTGGTAAGACCCGAACCGGCCTGCACAGCTACACAGAAATGTTTAAGAATTGAAACGAGAAGTATTGAAATATCAGTACGTGAAATGACCCCCCCCCCACACACACACACACACACACACACCAATAAACCGCACCCGGATTTTCGGGGATATACATTATTTTTATTATTTATGTTCCAAGACTTAGGTTGTTGGTACTCGTTAGAACCGCCTCAATGATTAACGAGCATCCACAACCTATGTTTATGTTTGCAATATAAATAAGAAAATATCACGGATTTTCATAAAAAAGTAGCCGTTTTGGATATGTGAAAAAAAATCCACGATGTCTCACGGGTGTGTTATCGTAGTGTTGAGGCGGTGAATGGAAAGGTGCTGACCAGACTGGACAACTGTGCAGGCAGATCTATAAGTTTGTTGGTCGCAAATGACAAAAACAACTTTTCTCATGACGCGACTTGCATGCAGGCAATGGGCCACACTTTCTTACAACGTAAGTTACGGCCCTCAGCCTACAGAATAATTCCCAATATAGAGGATCTTACATAAGTGTTCATGTATTATTGAATTCGTTAAAAGAGATGAGGAAAAGGGATAAAATGCGAGGCGTTGCCGAGCATGTTATTCCTTTTCCTCAACGAGTTTAATAAATTCAATAGTACATGAGCGCGAATGCAAAATTCTATTTA
Organism: Lucinisca nassula; assembly: GCA_963580285.1. NCBI lineage: Eukaryota > Metazoa > Mollusca > Bivalvia > Lucinida > Lucinidae > Lucinisca > Lucinisca nassula. Next base: position 43,916,822 of record OY757020.1, read on the forward strand.
TCATATGACATTTAAAACGCATTTTATTCACGGATTTTTTTTTTTTACAAAAATGTCTCACTCTGCCATTAGTAACAGCGACCTCGTTAAGGACGTTGTACGGTATCTTACTAATTTGCATATTTAAAAATCCACTAGTGAATTATCGGATTTATTACATGGCGTTATTACCTTCCCAGACGCGACGTCATATGATAAATTAATCTATTACATGGCCAAAGATAGAAATTTTATTTACACGCGCTGTTTTAATATGCTTAATAACTCATTTTTACATGATTAAAGGATTTTTAGTATGATGAAGCTATTTGTCAAAATCGTTTATCAGCGTTACTATCTAACAGCCAAACAACCTGTGACTTAGGGTGATGGACATTGAATGTTTCACCCATTTTGTGCATAGTGGAACCACCAGGAATCGAGATTTGGTATAACAAATTGCACCGGCGTACGCAAGGTCAGTCCGCATGTCTCTTTGGGTAGCCCAGAGCTCATCACGTGAACAAATCCTCGTTCAAAATGAACACACAATGTATATAGAGAAAACTATGGTTTACGGGGTTCTAACGAGCACTCACGACCTATGTTTGCAGTAAACATAAGAAAAATGACACGGATTTTCATCAGAAAAGTAGCCATTTTGGAGATGTGGTCGCACGGGTATGTTAAGGTTGAATGTGTTTCGAAAATGGTTGAACTTTATGCAAGTAATGCGCTGGTTACAAATTTATTTAGAAAATGGGTGCATTTTTTTTTGCAAACGGTGAAGACCAAGATCAGACGTCGCGTTCCGCGTTGTCAGGGGCCGAGTTTGTTAGGGGTCGAGATGTCGTGTCACCGATTATAGTACTCGTTTAAACACCTCACTGAGGCAGCTACAACCTTAGTTGCTTTCGCTAATATACCAACAAAATAAAAAAGGTCTTATCTAACAAAGGCGTGCTCACCTGTCTTTGGTAACCTTGACAACTGCCTTGGAACAACAGGATTGGTCGTATAGGTCCCCACAACAGCCATACTCACACTGCATAATCCCGAAATACCAGCGACCGTCCAAGCCTTGGTGCCATAACATACACTCATACATGTCCTTTCCTACCGAAACTCGAAGCAACGACAACGCTGATTGGTCAATTACCAGTACAGTACGACCACCTAAAATTAAGACTAAATCTGCTTTTAAGGGGAATGGGAACACCTTCAGGGGATGCAACTCCTGCAAGAGTATTTTTGTCTCCCGTGTCAATAGGGGTCAACTCTTAAAGGAAAGAATTTGCTCCTACTTTCCTTTAAGAGTAGACCCCTTTTTCAGGGGGACAGGGCTTATAGAAAAGCGAACAGGAAGTCCCGAAAGTTGTCTCTCTTTGAAAAATGGCGGAAAAAAACTCTGCCAGATGTTGGTAGCATTACACTAAATACTGGGAGGTACCGGGTTTTATCACTTTGGGACAGAGCTTTTAGTTGCGTTCTAAATACCAGACTTGCTTCCATTGGATATATATCCCATGTTTTATTTCAATGTGAGAAAATGACATGTATAAGGGACTAAAATGATGCATGTTTTATAAATATATCTGCAAGCTCAAAGAACTTTTTGCTGATTTTATATGGTCACCCCTCCTTTAAAAATGTTGGTTTAATTTACTCCGTTCTAGCAGGTAAACAAACATGGTTGACTGTAACTTGAAAATGAGCCGATCAACATGTGTATTTTTTCTCATTAACTTGTTGGGCTAGGATGGCTCTATAAACAAGTAAGGTTTGAAAAGTTTTGTATGTGTAGTTTTTGTGGGAGCAGGTAAAAGGTTACTATTGTCGCCTATGGAAAGCATTTAGTGGAAAGCTCCCTGTTTCCATTCACCTTATTGGAAAGGTTTCTATTAATCTTTCTTTGTGTTGTCTCCTAATGAGAGACTATCTTTGGGACTGTTCAAAAGTGGTTTTTAAGACCACTTTTGAACACTCCCAAAGGTGGTCTTACTGTAGGAATTTCAATGTATTTCTGAGTTGGTGCTGATACTGGAATTTGAACCGTGAATACCAGCACTTGAAACAAACAGTGCAGGCGTTGATCAAATGCCGCATTCTGATCTGGGTCTACACTGCTTGTCAATGTCTCATTTAGGGACCCTAGGGTATATTTGTGCCGGCCTCGGTAGCTCAGTCGGATGCGCGTCTAACTGGTGGTCAGGAGGACGCGGGTTCGATACCTGCCGGAGTCGGCAATATTCTTTCGTGGAGATTGCTCATGAAATCTTTTCTACGGTCATTTTCTCCCTTCCGCTGATTCGAGAAGGGCAGTCGGCGAAAGAATTTGCACTGTACTTGTTAACCGCTTACGTATAAGCCTGTCCAGGAAAAGTGTGGATAGGTAAACTGGCAGATAAAAATGACCTAAGTAGTGTTGAGTGGGCCATTAAACTCCAGTACAAACAAATAAAGGGCATATATGCGTTGACAAATTCACTGTTGATAATCGAAGCACTGAGAGTACTAGTGGGTCTATTGTCTCTGAGTGCAGGCTGGGACAGAAAATAGTTATTGACTGAGATTTAAACATTCGTTTAACGGTGGGGCGGGGGTGTTGTCTTTTGTTTAGCAAACAGACTCGCAGCATATTGTCTGGGTAGACATAGATCCTCTACGCGGCTTACCAGTACTCGTGAGCGGTCGGTTTCAGCTCTGCGTGGATAAAAAGGGCACAGTGTTAACGGGGACGTAAAGATGTTGGCTTACAGTTGGACAATACCTGCTGTTCTTGTTATAGGTATAGGTAGAGGGAAAGTGTTGTAATTTCTTCTGTTTCTATTCTTCCATTCATTTTCCTCTTTTTCCTCTGTTCCTCACTTTCGTCTCCTCTACAATATCTTCTAAGCCATCGGGGCTTAGAGAAATAGATTAGACTGCACGATGCTTCCACGCAGAGCTGAAACCGACAGCACTTGAGTTCAGGTAGACCACTTATACGGTCTAAGCTTGCCCAGGTAAGACTGTCCAATACCCTGTTGGTTTCATTGGGCGGCTGGGATTGAGATTTCATCTCATCTCAATGTCTGGTACATGTCCCACAATATTGGAAGCAACGTCTCCAAAATGACCTAAAATGTGTTGACGGGGACGTTAAAACTCAAATCAAACAAATCAAAACTATTTCTATCTCTTTTCCCCTTTCTCTTGGAGACGACACAAATTGACGTGTCGTTAAACCCAAAACAATTAATCAATCAAAAAATCTCAATTTAAACAAAACAAACACAAACTCGTGATATAATGAGGTGTAGTACGAGATATTTTTAACGGAGTGTCTTTTGCCAGACGTCCGGCAATAGCAGAAACTCGGTAAAATGCTATTGACAGACGCCTGAGTTTTATGCAGTATCTGTGCGGAAATATACGAATATGACCAAAGAATATGTAAATGTCGCTGGTTTATGCTGAGTCTTCCATAATCGAAAGTCGGTGATTTTTAGCTCACCTGGCCTGTTCACCCGTCCGTCGTCCGTTCACACTTTTGACCGGCAATATCTCTGCAGCCTGCAGGCTGATCTCAATCATTTCTCATCTGTAGCATGCCTCGGGTGGGGGCAATGGTGACATAAGTTTTTTTACGAAATCGCACGAAAACTGGTTTCTATGGCAACCACAAAGTCCCATAGACTTACAATAAGAAAATGCTTGTCATCACCGTAGCGCCTTCAGTTTTTGATCGGATCTTTCTGAAACTTATATGTAAGGTGGCTGGGGATAAAAACTCATTTGAGTTCGGAATACGGCCAAGTCGGCCCATTTATCATAGAGTTACGTCCCTTTGATTGCTGAAAATGCCGATTTTTGACCTTGTCATCATCGTAGCCCCTTTAATTTTGATTGAATCTTTATGAAACTTATATGTAAGGTCGCTGGGGATAAAACCGCGGATGAGTTCGAAAACCGGCCAAGTCGGCCCATATATCATAGGGTTACGTCCCTTTGATTGCTGAAAATGCCGATGTTTAACCTTGTCATCAACGTAGCGCCTTCAGTTTTGATAAGATCTTTATGAAACTTATATGTAAGGAGGCTGGGAACAAAAACTCAGACGAGTTCGAAAACCGGCAAAATCGGCCCATTTATCTTTGATTTAGACCCTTTGATTGCTGTAAATGCCGATTTTTGACCTTGTCATCATCGTAGCCCCTTCAGTTTTGATCGAATCTTTCTGAAACTTATATGTAAGGTGGCTGGGGATAAAAACTCGGATGAGTTCGAAAACCGGCCAAGTCGGCCCATTTATCATACGGTTACATCCGTTTGATTACTGAAAATGCCGATTTTTGACTTTGTCATCACCGTAGCCCCTTCAGTTTTGAGCGGATCTTTCTGAAACTTATATGTACAATGGCTGGGGATAAAAACTCGGATGAGTTCGAAAACCGGCCAAGTCGGCCCATTTATTATAGAGTTACATCCCTTTGATAGTTTAAAATGTCGATTTTTGCCCTTGTCATCACCGTAGCCCCTTCAGTTTTGATCGTATCTTTTTGAAACTTACGATATGTAAGGTGGCTGGGTATAAAAACTTGGATGAGTTCGAAAATCGGCCAAGTCGGCCATTTATCATAGAGTTACGTCCTTCTGATTGCTGAAAATTCCGATTTTTTTTTTACCTTGTCATCACCATAGCCCCTTCAGTTTTGAATGGATCTTCCTGAATCTAAGCTTGGATGAGTTCGAAAACTAGCAATGTGGATCCATTACAGACGGAGTTATGTCCCCTTCTTTGCTGAAAATGTTTATTTTTGACATTGTCATCACCGTAGCCCCTTCAGTTTTGATCGAATCTTCTTGAACCTTACAGACAAGTAAGTCAGGGATCAAAGCTCGGATGATGTAAAAAATGACGAGGTTGGCTCATCTATTGTAGTGTTACGTCCACCTTACTGCTGAAAATGCCTATTTTTGACCTTGTAATCACCATAGCCCCTTCAGTTTTTATCGGTTTTTTTGTAACTTACATCAGAATCAGAATCAGAATTGTTGCTGGTGACACGTCAAATGACATTCATACACCAGGACCTGTGGTGTGGGAAGTTAGTCCCTAGCTCTAACCAAAGAGGTAAATTCAGCTACACAATCATTAGCACCTTCTTGCAGTAAGGGTCTGAAACGCCAACGAATGGTGATTTCTACAGTGTCTAGCTGGGGGAACAAGGTCATCTGTTGGAATGCTGGCAGCACCCTTTAGACCTTTGTATAAAAGGATTAGTCTACTGTCTTTTCTCCTTTTCTTGAGAGACTCCCATTTTAATTTCCTAAGTATTCCAGCCATGCTCCCAGTTTCAAAGCAGTAATTGCCTGTTACAAATTTAGCAGCTCTATTCTGAACTTTCTCAATTTCATCGTTAAGGACCACTCCACTGGGGTCCCAGATACAACTACCATATTCCAAGATCGGGCGAACAAGACCTTTATATGCTGCCTCTTTTACATCCTGGTGGCACTGATAAAGATTTCGCCTCAGGAAACCGAGCGTTCTATTTGCCTTAGTACACATGCTGCTAATATGAGTATTCCATCTCAAGTTAAGTGAGATTGTCACTCCAAGGTATTTAATGGAGTCCACATTCTCAAGGACCGTTCCCTCTAAGGTGTAAAAGCCTCAACTTTATTAGATCTCTTCCTAGTTATCTGTATAATATTGCATTTAACTGGCTGAAATCTCATGCCCCATTTTCGGGCCCAACATCCTAATCTATCTATGTCAGCCTGAAGTTTCAATGAGTCATCTGTATCTCTAATTTCCCAGTAACAAAAACAGTCATCTGCGGACAGTCTTATTTTTGAGTCAATGGCAGTGGAAATATCATTGATGTACAGGGAGAACAAAAGTGGACCAAGAACGGTCCCTTGCGGAACACCAGACAAAACTGGAGACCAATCTGAAGAGTGTTGGTAAGTAAGTGATGAAACCTTGGCTGAGTTAAACAATTGGTGAGGTTGGCCTATATTTTGGAGAGTTATGCACCCCCCCCCCCCCCTGGTTGTCCTTTTCTTCACCGTACCTCGGATCTTCTTGTTATCGAAATTCTATAAACTTACACATAAGTAAATCAGGGATAGTAGCTCAGATGAGTTTGAAAACTGGCAAGGTCGGCGCATTAATTGTAGTGTTGCACCCCACTGACTGCTGAAAATGTCTATTTTGACCTTGTCATCACCGTACCCCCTTCAGTTTTTATCCGATCTTCTTGATAAGTCACAGATAAAAGCTCAGTTGAGTTCGAAAACTGGTGAGGCCAGCCTGTCTTTCATAGAGATATGTCCCTTTGATCGCAGAAAATGCCTATTTCCCTTCGATTGCAGGAAAAAACCTGTCTTGACTGTGTTGGCCTTGTCATCAGCATAACTCCATGAGTAACAACTGGAACTTCAGTTCCGGTGGGTCAGGCCTCAGATTCTATGACGGCTCCAACGCAAAGGCTTATTGAGAATTAGAGAGATCTTATTCAAGGTAATGTTGGTTGGTGCCTGATGCTCTGTCTCTGGTCGGGCCACTCGGAGTCTAACTGTTGGTTTTCTTTTGCTCCAGCATTTCAGTGGTTACTTGCTGTCGAGTCCTCACCGTTGTCTCACCTCTGTGGTTCTTTGATTTTTGTGTTCACGGAGATGTTGCACTGATGAGTTAGGAGGCCTTCATGCGGACTGAACAAATTATTTGTCTAAATCGCGACGGAAGTAAGGGTGAGGATTGTGGCCACGTAAAATCGATTTAAGCCCCCCAGTGGAAATCTTCCACTGACCGTTCCAAGGCGGCTCTTCTGTGGCGATTTATTTATGTTGTTGTTTGTTACTTACTGTGTGTATCACTTGTGTCTTTTAATTTTGGATGGCCATATGGCCATTTTGTGGGAAAGTAACTGTCCTTATGGCCTTCCTTTGTTTAGGTTTCCAATATGGTCTGGTCGCTTAATGTTTGTATTTCTTTCCCTTTGGTGTCTTTTATGGGTGGAGTAAGTTAATTGTATCAATTCCTGATCTTTGTTTTACTTCTACTTTTCATGAAACTTTGAATCAGTTAGCTCAGCTGAGCGAAACAGGACTATCCATGGTCCTCTTGTTTGTTGTTGTTCGCGTAACCCATGGGTTTCTGTTTGTCCTTTCTTTTCCGACAAAAACCGAATATATAAGATTCCGTTTAACATTTTTAGTTCACCTGGGCCGAAGGCTCCAGGAGAGCTTGTAGCTAAGTTTAAAAATTGGCGAGGTCGGCCTATATTTTAGAGAGTTATGTCCCCCCTTGATTTCAGAAAATGCCTATTTTTGACCTTGTCATCACTGTAACCCCTTAAGTTTTTATAAGATATTCTAGAAACTTACCTGTAAGTAAGTCAGGGATAAAGGCTAGGATAAATTCGAAAACTGATGAGGTCATCCTATTTATCATAGAGTTACGTCCCTTTTATTGCAAAAAATGCCTATTTTTTACCTTGTCATCACCCTAATTCCTTCAGTTTTCAACAGGTCTTCTTGAAAATTACAAACAAGTAAGTCAGGGATAAAAGCTCCGATGAGTTCGAAAACTAGCGATGTCGGTCTATTACTGACGGAGTTATGCCCCCTTCTTTGCTGAAAATGCTTATTTTTGACCTTGTCATCACCGTACCCACTCCAGTTTTAATTGAATCTTCTTGAACTTACATATAAACAAGTCAGGGTGATACTTAACTTCTCTTCCAAAGAGCGATTCATCGATTTCCAGATCACCACCTAATTGCACATTCAGAACATTCTTAAACACATATTCTTTAAATATTTCCCTTGTCATGGAACCCCAATCAACAGATGTACTGCGATATTATATACCAGATTGAATGGAACGCATTTTTAGAGAGTGACCTTCTATGTAACATTTGCAAAAACTCATATCATTGATTTTCAAGTGTGATCCTTCAAACAAGGAATACTTCCTCATAGAAAATACATGAGGCATTATTCGGACATCTAAAAGAGTACCCATCACATCTCGAAGACCTTTTTCTAATTCTACACAGCCAACTAAATCAGAACATTTCGGACATTTAGTAAACCATTATTATCCCCCGACGGAATAGGTTCGGTGGATATAGCCCTCAGGTATTAGACTTCCTGCCTTGCCGTGGCCCTGGGGGCTCAATTCCCACTGGGCAGGTTGCTGCTGTGGTCAATGTGCCCACTGGGAAGAGCTAAAGGAAGTACCACCCGTTTGCCGTGGGTGGCGTCCTGTAAGCCGGAAGAAGGGATCCTGGAGGTTGAGGGTTACCTGAGGTGGCGGTGCTTCAGGTGCCCAACACGCCTCTTTGGCCTGGCTTTTCGGTGTAGACGGGTGGCCGTGCGGTCCGGCACGGTCAATCGGCTGGTCACGCCGAGCCCTAGAGATACCGCTTTGCTTTCTCTTCAACTTTTTTTGTATCTTTCCTGATACCAACCATATGCCCATTTACCTTACCCTTTTCTGTCTTTTTATCTCTAGAAGGCGGTGGCTTAACGGATCAATCGTGTAGGCATTTTGTTTATACGAGTATATCTCACGTGTATCTCTAACACCTGTGAGTTGGATAACCACTCCAGGATGGTGTTCCCTTGTAGGGCTCCACGGAGGGCGGAGAGCACTTGGGACGAAACTATAATTTTTTTCTTATGGCTCCTGGAAAAAAACATAACCGCAAATCACCTAACCGCAAATCACCTAACCACAACGCACCTAAACGTAAGAAACAAGAGGATTCATCCGAATCGGATGAACACAGTCAACAATCCAGTCAGCAGTCAAGTCAACAATCTAGTCAGCAGTCTGCTGAACCAAATTTTGACAATGTTCCGCGTTTCTTGGTCGTTACGTCGCTTGACGATACACGAACTGTATCTAGCCTTTCCCCCTTCGTCATCGAGAAAAGTATTCTCTCCATTGCCCCCCAGGTATTAGACTTCCTGCCTTGCCGTGGCCCTGGGGGCTCAATTCCCACTGGGCACGTTGCTGCTGTGGTCAATGTGCCCACTGGGAAGAGCTAAAGGAAGTACCACCCGTTTGCCGTGGGTGGCGTCCTGTAGACCGGAAGAAGGGATCCTGGAGGTTGAGGGTTACCTGAGGTGGCGGTGCTTCAGGTGCCCAACACGCCTCTTTGGCCTGGCTTTTCGGTGTAGACGGGTGGCCGTGCGGTCCGGCACGGTCAATCGGCTGGTCACGCCGAGCCCTAGAGATACCGCTTTGCTTTCTCTTCAACTCTTTTTGTATCTTTCCTGATACCAACCATATGCCCATTTACCTTACCCTTTTCTGTCTTTTTATCTCTAGAAGGCGGTGGCTTAACGGATCAATCGTGTAGGCATTTTGTTTATACGAGTATATCTCACGTGTATCTCTAACATCTGCGAGTTGGATAACCACTCCAGTATGGTGTTCCCTTGTAGGGCTCCACGGAGGGCGGAGAGCACTTGGGACGAAACTAGAATTTTTTTCTTATGGCTCCTGGAAAAAAACATAACCGCAAATCACCTAACCGCAAATCACCTAACCACAACGCACCTAAACGTAAAAAACAAGAAGATTCATCCGAATCGGATGAACACAGTCAACAATCCAGTCAGCAGTCAAGTCAACAATCTAGTCAGCAGTCTGCTGAACCAAATTTTGACAATGTTCCGCGTTTCTTGGTCGTTACGTCACTTGACGATACACGAACTGTATCTAGCCTTTCCCCCTTCGTCATCGAGAAAAGTATTCTCTCCATTGCCGGACACCCTAAGAGTATAAAACAACTCAAATCGGGTGATCTTCTCTTGGAAGTCGAGAAAAAACAGCAAGTGGTAAGCCTGCTAAACACCAACAAACTCTTTGATCTAAAAGTTAAAGTCGCTTTACATAACACGCTCAATTCATCTAAGGGAGTGATTCGCAGTCCAGAACTGCGTCCTTGCTCAGATGAAGAGATAGTCGATAACCTTAAGGATCAGGGAGTTGTTGGTGTTCGTAACATTCAAGTTCGTAGAAATGGTGTACTAAAACCAACAGCAACTTATGTGTTGACTTTTAATACACCAATTCTACCCAAGAAAATCAAAGTAGCATATCTTTCCATTAACGTAGAGGTATACATCCCAAACCCTCTTAGATGTTACTCTTGTCAGGCTTTTGGCCATCACGAAAGCAGATGTCAGAGAAAAAAACTCTGTCCTAATTGTGGTGAAGAAAAGCATGTTGATAATCACCTCAACTGCAAAAATGAACCCAAATGCGTAAATTGTGATGGCAAACATGCTGTTTTCTCCCGAGACTGTCCGGCGTGGAAAAAAGAAAAAGAAATACTTACCGTCAAATACCAAAGGGGGATAACATTCCCAGAAGCACGGAAGATTGTCGAAGAGCGATACATAACACCAACCACCAGTTTCGCCAGCATCACAAAGGGTGCTGGTGTAAAATGTACCAGCTCCGCAACACAGACTGCTGAATCATACATTGCTGAACTGAAAAAGTCTGGTGCATGGAGTAAATCCACTCCAGCACCACAAAGTTCAACCAATTTATCAAAAGGCGCAATCCAGGTTGCTTCGGATCGGTCGACAGCGACCGTACCGAAGCCAGCGCCGAATGTAAAAGAGAAACCCGACCCAGGTCGAACTAATAAGGGGTCGCAAGATCCGATAAAAAAAACATCAATTGTCTCAAAGACAAACAGACAGACAACGTAAAATGGAAAGAGACAATATAAAATTTCAGAACAGATTCGGATCTTTGAGTGACAGTGATATGGAGTTGACTGAAACTCCATCATCACCAAGTGGCAATAGCAGATCGAGGTCTGCCACACCACGAGCTGGTGGTAGCAGATCTATATCACCAATTGCACCTCCATAATAGTTTCTAGTCTTTAAATATCTCTCCTTAAAATGGATTTAAAACACAAAATAATACAATGGAATTGTCGAGGTCTTAAATCAAATTATAATGAACTCTTATTACTTATTTCGCTACTAACCCCATCGGTGTTTTGTTTGCAAGAAACTTTTTTAAAAACTGATGACAACATAGATGTCAGGGGTTTCAATACATACAACTATATCTATTCTGATGGTAACAAACCATCTGGTGGCAGCTCAATTTTTGTTAAATCATGTTTACCACAAAGAGAGATCAAATTAAAAACCGACCTTCAAGCTGTAGCAGTATCGGTTTCTCTGGATAAAGAAACTACAGTTTGCTCTATATATATCCCACCCTCATTTTCTTTAAAGCCCGAACATCTTGACTCATTGCTGAGTCAACTTCCATCGCCATATCTTTTAGTTGGCGACTTCAATGGTCACAATATTCTATGGGGCTGTAAAGATGTCAATAACAGAGGAGCACTTGTCGAAGATTTTATTGCAAAGAACAATCTTTGCTTGATGAATGATAAATCTTATACTTACCTTCACCCTGCGACAGGTCATTTGTCTTCTTTAGATCTCTCTTTGTGTCACCCATCTCTCTTCTTGGACTATGACTGGTCTGTTCATGATGATCAGTGCGGAAGTGATCACTTTCCTGTTATAATAGAGAGCGTAAACGAACCAGATGAAGACTGTAACCAGAAATGGAAAATGAATAAAGCAGACTGGGAATTATTCCATAATTTATGTGAAGAAGAGTTATCAGTTGATCACTTAAATGAATCATCTGACATTGTTTCTGATTTCACAGATACACTTATTAACATATCAGAACAATGCATTCCAAAGACCTCCACAAATACTAAGAAAAGCAAGCCTTGGTTTAATAATGACTGTAAAGAAGCTATTAAAAAGCGTAAACAGGCTCTAAATAAGTTCTGCAAAAATCCCACTTCAGAAAAGCTCAACGACGTAAAAGTTTTTAGAGCTAAAGCTCGGCGAACAATCCGAGCTTCCAAACGAAAGTCATGGAGAGAATATGTCTCCAAATTGAACTATAAAACCCCCATTAAAAAGGTTTGGGATATGGTACGAAAAATTTCAGGAAAAACAAAGTCTTCTAGTTTTACACATTTAAATACTGAATTTGACACAATAGCTTCAACAAAAAAAGATATTTCAGATACTCTTGGTCACACATTTTTGAGAAATTCATCATCGCGTAATTATTCTGACACTTTTAGAAATTTCAAAAAGGACCAGGAGAAAAGAAAACTTAACTTCAAATCCCTTAATCACGAAGAATACAACACACCATTTAACTTATCCGAACTCGTTGAAGCCATTGAAAAATCACATGATACGGCAACCGGCCCCGATGAAATTCATTATCAGATGCTTAAGCATCTGCCAAAAAGTTCTCTTACAACACTTTTAGATATCTTTAATAATATTTGGGAAACGGGGGTCTGTCCTGAGAGTTGGCGTGTAGCTACAGTTGTACCAATTCCGAAACCAGGGAAAGATCATGCAGAACCTACAAATTATCGTCCGATAGCTTTGACAAGTTGTTTGTGTAAAACATTGGAGAGAATGATAAACAAGAGATTAGTCTGGTACTTAGAGTCCAACAACCTCATTTCAGAATATCAATCGGGCTTTCGTTCGGAACGTAGTACCAATGACAATTTAATAAGACTAGAAACATTTATACGAGATGCTTTTATTAACAAAGAACACGTAGTGGCGGTCTTTTTCGACTTGGAGAAAGCATATGATACAACATGGCGTTATGGAATATTGAAAGATCTACATAACATTGGCTTAAGAGGAAAACTTCCCAGTTTTATTGAAAGCTTTTTAGGGGAGCGCATGTTTCAGGTGCGTGTGGGGTCTACCCTGTCAGATTTCTATGATCAAGAACAGGGTGTCCCACAGGGTAGTATTCTTTCAACTACGCTATTTAACATCAAAATAAACAATATTGTACAATGTTTGGACGACAAAACTGATTGTTCATTGTATGTTGATGATTTTTGTATATGTTACCGTTCAAAAAATATGAAAACAATTGAACGAAAGTTACAACAAAATTTAAAAAGAATAGAAGAATGGACTGATAAAAATGGTTTCAAGTTCTCCAAGTCGAAAACGCAGTGTGTTCATTTTTGTAAACTACGGAAGAAACACGAACATCCTTCCCTGTTTTTATACGGATCACAAATTCCTGTTGTTGAAGAAGCCAAATTTCTTGGGGTCATATTTGATCAAAAGTTATCTTTTATTCCACATATTAAATATCTTAAAGCGAAATGCTTAAAAGCTTTGAATCTTTTGAAAGTTTTAGCTCATACAAGTTGGGGAGCAGATCGGTATACTTTATTACATCTTTACCGGTCTTTAATAAGATCTAAATTAGATTATGGGTCTGTTGTTTATGGTTCTGCCAGAAAGTCTTATTTAAAATCTTTGGATACTATTCATCATCAAGGCCTTCGTTTGGCTATGGGAGCCTTCCGTACTTCTCCCGTATTAAGCCTTTATGTAGAAGCAGGTGAACCATCTTTAACCTCGCGCAGAGAGAAACTTTCTCTTCAGTATGCTATCAGACTTGCTGCTAATCCATCTAACCCGGCATTCCAAATTTCATTTCCACCTGAATTTGAAGATAAGTATGAAACCAAACCCACAGCAATCAAACCTTTTGGATTACGAATTTTACCACTGCTAGAAAATTCAGGTATCGACCTTAAAAATATTCAAAAACATGAAACGGCCGAAGTTCCATCTTGGTGTATTAAAAAACCTTCTATTCTGTTCGACTTACATGATGGCAAAAAATCCGAATCAAATCCAATACTTCTCAAACAAAACTTTCAGGTACTGCAGTCACGTTACAATGATTACCAGCAAGTCTATACTGATGGTTCCAAAGAAGGAGATAAAGTTGGTTGTGCGTATGTTTCTAAAGATACGCACAAAACCATGCGCCTTCCAGATGGTTCATCTATTTTTACAGCTGAAGCCAAAGCAATAGACTTAGCTTTAGATTTTATCAGTTCTTCAACAATTCAAAAAGCAATTCTATTTTCTGATTCACTTTCTGTGCTCAAGGCTTTAGACCATTCATCATCTAAAAATCCTCAAATTCAAAAATTGATCGAAAAACATCATGAAATTTCTAAAACACACCAAATCTTATTTTGTTGGCTTCCGAGTCATATTGGCATTGTCGGAAATGAATATGCTGACAAGAAAGCAAAGGAATCGCTCAATCTTGATCCATCTATTTTTAAAATTCCTTTTAATAATTTTAAACCCTTTATCAACAGATACATCTTGTCGGAATGGCAAGGCGAATGGGACCGTGCAATAAATAACAAACTTCATGCCATTAAACCTATCGTTAGTACAAAATGCTCTCCTCCACAGTTTTCAAGAAAAGAGGACGTAGTATTAACACGACTGCGCATCGGCCATACTAGAGTTACTCATTCTTATATTTTTAATGGTGATGATCAGCCTTCTTGTGTAGGTTGTGATCAGCCATTCACTGTGAAACATATCTTAATTGACTGTGTTGACTTTTCTCCCTCACGTATCTTATATTTCAAAGCTGACACTTTGCAACAACTGTTTCAAGATGTACCTGTTGATAATATAATTTTATTCTTAAAAGAAATTGGACTTTTTCATAAGATTTAACTGTTTTAGATTTTTATACATTATCATTCTGACTTTTTACTTTTAATATCATCATAATTATTCATGCCGTTTAAACATTAACCGTTTGACGCTTATGACCCACAAACAGGGTTGACGCGTCGTTAAACACGAAATCATCATCATCATCATCATCTCTCCATTGCCGGACACCCTAAGAGTATAAAACAACTCAAATCGGGTGATCTTCTCTTGGAAGTAGAGAAAAAACAGCAAGTGGTAAGCCTGCTAAACACCAACAAACTCTTTGATCTAAAAGTTAAAGTCTCTTTACATAACACGCTCAATTCATCTAAGGGAGTGATTCGCAGCCCAGAACTGCGTCCTTGTTCAGATGAAGAGATAGTCGATAACTTGAAAGATCAGGGAGTTGTTGGTGTTCGTAACATTCAAGTTCGTAGAAATGGTGTACTAAAACCAACAGCAACTTATGTGTTGACTTTTAATACACCAATTCTACCCAAGAAAATCAAAGTAGCATATCTTTCCATTAACGTAGAGGTATACATCCCAAACCCTCTTAGATGTTACTCTTGTCAGGCTTTTGGCCATCACGAAAGCAGATGTCAGAGAAAAAAACTCTGTCCTAATTGTGGTGAAGAAAAGCATGTTGATAATCACCTCAACTGCAAAAATGAACCCAAATGCATAAATTGTGATGGCAAACATGCTGTTTTCTCCCGAGACTGTCTGGCATGGAAAAAAGAAAAAGAAATACTCACCGTCAAGTACCAAAGGGGGATAACATTCCCAGAAGCGCGGAAGATTGTCGAAGAGCGATACATAACACCAACCACCAGTTTCGCCAGCATCACAAAGGGTGCTAGTGTAAAATGTACCAGCTCCGCAACACAGACTGCTGAATCATACATTGCTGAACTGAAAAAGTCTGGTGCATGGAGTAAATCCACTCCAGCACCACAAAGTTCAACCAATTTATCAAAAGGCGCAATCCAGGTTGCTTCGGATCGGTCGACAGCGACCGTACCGAAGCCAGCGCCGAATGTAAAAGAGAAACCCGACTCAGGTCGAACTAATAAGGGGTCGCAAGATCCGATCAAAAAACATCAATTGTCTCAAAGACAAACAGACAGACAACGTAAAATGGAAAGAGACAATATAAAATTTCAGAACAGATTCGGATCTTTGAGTGACAGTGATATGGAGTTGACTGAAACTCCATCATCACCAAGTGGCAATAACAGATCGAGGTCTGCCACACCACGAGCTGGTGGTAGCAGATCTATATCACCAATTGCACCCCCATAATAGTTTCTAGTCTTTAAATATCTCTCCTGAAAATGGATTTAAAACACAAAATAATACAATGGAATTGTCGATGTCTTAAATCAAATTATAATGAACTCTTATTACTTATTTCGCTACTAACCCCATCGGTGTTTTGTTTGCAAGAAACTTTTTTAAAAACTGATGACAACATAGATGTCAGGGGTTTCAATACATACAACTATATCTATTCTGATGGTAACAAACCATCTGGTGGCAGCTCAATTTTTGTTAAATCATGTTTACCACAAAGAGAGATCAAATTAAAAACAGACCTTCAAGCTGTAGCAGTATCGGTTTCTCTGGATAAAGAAACTACAATTTGCTCTCTATATATCCCACCCTCATTTTCTTTAAAGCTCGAACATCTTGACTCATTGCTGAGTCAACTTCCATCGCCATATCTTTTAGTTGGCGACTTCAATGGTCACAATATTCTATGGGGCTGTAAAGATGTCAATAACAGAGGAGCACTTATTGAAGATTTTATTGCACAGAACGACCTTTGCTTGATGAATGATAAATCTTATACTTACCTTCACCCTGCGACAGGTCATTTGTCTTCTTTAGATCTTTCTTTGTGTCACCCATCTCTCTTCTTGGACTATGACTGGTCTTTTCATGATGATCAGTGCGGAAGTGATCACTTTCCTGTTATAATAGAGAGCGTAAACGAACCAGATGAAGACTGTAACCAGAAATGGAAAATGAATAAACCCGACTGGGAATTATTCCATAATTTATGTGAAGAAGAGTTATCAGTTGATCACTTAAATGAATCATCTGACATTGTTTCTGATTTCACAGATACACTTATTAATATATCAGAGCAATGCATTCCAAAGACCTCCACAAATACTAAGAGAAGCAAGCCTTGGTATAATAATGACTGTAAAGAAGCTATTAAAAAGCGTAAACAGGCTCTAAATAAGTTCTGCAAAAGTCCCACTTCAGAAAAGCTAAACGACGTAAAAGTTTTTAGAGCTAAAGCTCGGCGAACAATCCGAGCTTCAAAACGAAAGTCATGGAGAGAATATGTCTCCAAATTGAACTACAAAACCCCCATTAAAAAGGTTTGGGATATGGTACGAAAAATTTCAGGAAAAACAAAGTCCTCTAGTTTTACACATTTAAATACTGAATTTGACACAATAGCTTCAACAAAAAAAGATATTTCAGATACTCTTGGGCACACATTCTTGAGAAATTCATCATCGCGTAATTATTCTGACACTTTTAGAAATTTCAAAAAGGACCAGGAGAAAAGAAATCTAAACTTCAAATCCCTTAATCACGAAGAATACAACACACCTTTTAACTTATCCGAACTCGTTGAAGCCATTGAAAAATCACATGATACGGCAACCGGCCCCGATGAAATTCATTATCAGATGCTTAAGCATCTGCCAAAAAGTTCTCTTACAACACTTTTAGATATTTTTAATAATATTTGGGAAACGGGGGTCTGTCCTGAGAGTTGGCGTGTAGCTACAGTTGTACCAATTCCGAAACCAGGGAAAGATCATGCAGAACCTACAAATTATCGTCCGATAGCTTTGACAAGTTGTTTGTGTAAAACATTGGAGAGAATGATAAACAAGAGATTAGTCTGGTACTTAGAGTCCAACAACCTCATTTCAGAATATCAATCGGGCTTTCGTTCGGAACGTAGTACCAATGACAATTTAATAAGACTAGAAACATTTATACGAGATGCTTTTATTAACAAAGAACACGTAGTGGCTGTCTTTTTCGACTTGGAGAAAGCATATGATACAACATGGCGTTATGGAATATTGAAAGATCTACATAACATTGGCTTAAGAGGAAAACTTCCCAGTTTTATTGAAAGCTTTTTAGGGGAGCGCATGTTTCAGGTGCGTGTGGGATCTACCCTGTCAGATTTCTATGATCAAGAACAGGGTGTCCCACAGGGTAGTATTCTTTCAACTACGCTATTTAACATCAAAATAAACAATATTGTACAATGTTTGGACGACAAAACTGATTGTTCATTGTATGTTGATGATTTTTGTATATGTTACCGTTCAAAAAATATGAAAACAATTGAACGAAAGTTACAACAAAATTTAAAAAGAATAGAAGAATGGACTGATAAAAATGGTTTCAAGTTCTCCAAGTCAAAAACGCAGTGTGTTCATTTTTGTAAACTACGGAAGAAACACGAACATCCTTCCCTGTTTTTATACGGATCACAAATTCCTGTTGTTGAAGAAGCCAAATTTCTTGGGGTCATATTTGATCAAAAGTTATCTTTTATTCCACATATTAAATATCTTAAAGCGAAATGCTTAAAAGCTTTGAATCTTTTGAAAGTTTTAGCTCATACAAGTTGGGGAGCAGATCGGTATACTTTATTACATCTTTACCGGTCTTTAATAAGATCTAAATTAGATTATGGGTCTGTTGTTTATGGTTCTGCCAGAAAGTCCTATTTAAAATCCTTGGATACTATCCATCACCAAGGCCTTCGTCTGGCCATGGGAGCCTTCCGTACTTCTCCCGTATTAAGCCTTTATGTAGAAGCAGGTGAACCATCTTTAACCTCGCGCAGAGAGAAACTTTCTCTTCAGTATGCTATCAGACTTGCTGCAAATCCATCTAACCCGGCATCCAAAATTTCATTTCCACCTCAATTTGTAGATAAGTATGAAACGAAACCCACAGCAATCAAACCTTTTGGATTACGTATTTTACCACTGCTGGAAAATTCAGGTATCGACCTTAAAAATATTCAAAAACATGAAACCGCCGAAGTTCCATCTTGGTGTATTAAACAACCTTCTATTCTGTTCGACTTACATGATGGAAAAAAATCCGAATCAAATCCAATACTTCTCAAACAAAACTTTCAGGTACTGCAGTCACGTTACAATGATTACCAGCAAGTCTATACTGATGGTTCCAAAGAAGGAGATAAAGTTGGCTGTGCGTATGTTTCTAAAGATACGCACAAAACCATGCGCCTTCCAGATGGTTCATCTATTTTTACAGCTGAAGCCAAAGCAATAGACCTAGCTTTAGATTTTATCAGTTCTTCAACAATTCAAAAAGCAATTATATTTTCGGATTCACTTTCTGTGCTTAAGGCTTTAGACCATTCATCATCTAAAAATCCTCAAATTCAAAAAATGATCGAAAAACATCATGAAATTTCTAAAACACACCAAATCTTGTTTTGTTGGCTTCCGAGCCATATTGGCATTGTCGGCAATGAATATGCTGACAAGAAAGCAAAGGAATCGCTCAATCTTGATCCATCTGTTTTTAAAATTCCTTTTAACAATTTTAAACCATTTATCAACAGATACATCTTGTCGGAATGGCAAGGCGAATGGGACCGTGCAATAAATAACAAACTCCATGCCATTAAACCTGTCGTTAGTACAAAATGCTCTCCTCCACAGTTTTCCAGAAAAGAGGACGTAGTATTAACACGACTGCGCATCGGCCATACTCGAGTTACTCATTCTTATATTTTTAATGGTGATGATCAGCCTTCTTGTGTAGGTTGTGATCAGCCATTCACTGTGAAACATATCTTAATTGACTGTGTTGACTTTTCACCCTCACGTATTTTATATTTCAAAGCTGACACTTTGCAACAACTGTTTCGAGATGTACCTGTTGATAATATTATTTTATTCTTAAAAGAAATTGGACTTTTTCATAAGATTTAACTGTTTCAGATTTTTATACATTATCATTCTGACTTTTTACTTTTAATATCATCATAATTATTCATGCCGTTTAACCTTCAACCGTTTGACGCTTATGACCCACAAAGAGGGTTGGCGCGTCGTTAAACACGAAATCATCATCATCATCGGTGGATATAGCGATCTACCTGGCGTCTGCCTGTAGACACAACCCTGTGATGGCCATAGATCCTATACCCTTTGAGATTCATTTATGGTTCTTAGCACAATTGTTCACAAGGCTGAGACGGCGTGTCATGCACAACTCTCGATACCATATTTTGAGTTATCTCCCCTTTTAATAGAATAGAATGCTACTTTGTGATGGCCATAATTCCTATACCCTTTGAGATTCATTGTTGGTACTTGGTACAGTTGTTAACAAGGCTGAGACGGCATGTCATACACAAGAACCACAACTCTGATTGCCATGGTTTTTTAGTTATCTCGTCTTCCAATAAAAGAGGGTGACTTGTGATGGCCATAACCCCAATACCCTTTGAGATATATTGACTATACCTGGCACAGTTGTTCACACGATCGAGACGGTGTGTCATGCATAAGAACCACAACTCTGGGTCCCATGGTTGTTTAGTTATCTCCCCTTCCAATGGTCACATCTACAATACTCTTTGAGATATATTGATTATACTTGGTACAGTTGTACATGAGGTTAAGCAGGTGTGTCACGTGCAAGGACCACGACTCTGGATGCCCTGGTTTTTTAATTATCTATCCTGACAATATAACCTTGTGATGGCCTTAACTCCAATACCCTGTTAGATATATTGATGTCACAATTGTATAGAAGGTTGAGACGGCGCTTCATGCCTAAGAACCACAACTCTGGGTACTATGGTATTTGAGTTGTCTCCCCTTCCAATATAACAGTATTACCACCTTGTGATCACCGTACTTCCAATACCCTTTGAGACATATTAGTGGTACTTGATGCAGATGTACACGAGATTAATCAGGTGTGTCATGCTCAAGAATTACAACTGTGGGTGCCCTGGTTTTTTTTAGTTATCTCCCCTGACAATATAACCTTGTGATGGCCACAATTCCAGCACCCTTTGAGATAAATTGAACGTGGCGCAATTGTATACAAGGTACAGAAGGGGTGTTATGTGCAAGAACCACAACTGTTGGTGCTGTGGTATTTGAGTTATCTACCCTTCCAATATAACAGTATGACCAGCTTGTTGTTCTCCCACCAAATTTGGTTTGAATTAACAGCACATGTTTACTACGTAATGCATAACTGAAAGGACAATTTAAATGTCAGTGGATATGAATATGCTCCAAAGTATACACCATGTATACTTGTGGCTTTCAAGTGCACACTGCGATTTTATAGAAAGAATGGATTAAAATATGTGAGAGGTAAAAACGTTTCAATTTTCTAACTGTAAAAGCTTATAATGCTTCATAGCCCAATCAACATAATCCCAAATACATGCCTGTGTAACACAAAATGAATCCTTTTACAATCCAGCAACACTATTTGGATCATTAAGATCACATGCCCACGTTTTTTGTCAATGACAACCCTCTTCGGTCACTTTACCATCACACATGATAGGGTGATTCTTTCAAGTGTGATTGAATGTAACTCGTCGATTGTCCCTGGTTAAAATGAAGTGACGAATTCTCCACCTGTCGTCCTCAGACGACTGGTAACGTTACTGGTTTAAATGAATTTACGAATCCTCCACCTGTCGTCCTCAGACTGGTAACGTTATAGACCGTGTAACACATTTCCAGTCACCATCCGTCAGTGGACATGTGCAATTATCCAATTGTCGCACAAAATGAAACATAAAACTGCTGGTATTAAAAGTAGAAGTCAAAAAAAGATCAGAAATCGATACAATTAACTTACTCCACCCATCAAAGACACCAAAGGGAAAGAAACACAAACATGAAATGACCAGACCATAATGGGAACCTAAACAAAGAAAGGCCATAAGGACAGTTACTTTCCCACAAAACGGCCAAATTGCCATCCAAAATAAAAAGACACAAGTGATACACACAGGGATCAGTGGAAAGAATTCCACTGGGGGGCTTAAATCGATTTTACATGGCCATAATCCTCGCCCGTACCTCTGTCGCGGTATACACTAATTTTGTTTAGTCCGCATGAAGGCTTGTGCATCATCATGACGTCTTCTGTTTTATAACCTCAAATGAGACTGCGCTGAGTCTGCAGCAGGGTGCGATAAAAAAACGGACCGTTAATGACACATGATAAGTCGGTCTTTTTTTTAAGTTCTTAACCATGTTGTTTAAGCAATCGCTCGGAATCTTGAGTGCCATCATTGTGCAGATTATATTTTCTGGTCCTTTGGGATCATTGAGTTCATTTAGAATCATTGAGTTCATTTAGAATCATTATGAAAATAGAGTTCTGCTTAAGCCGGTGCTAGAGGTCGTTGCCGATGTTGCACATTTTCAGTACTGGTCATGAACAGACTCATTACAATCGAGTCTGTTTATTTTGTGTGTTCTTTTCTTCCAATCAGACTTTCGGATGAGTCTTTAAACCGAGGTCCCGTCTCCGTATGACCTTAGCTGTTGGTGGGACGTAAAACTCAAACACTCACTCACTCTTTTCTTCCAAAGGATCCAAATATTCAGAACTTATTTGAAGTCGGGTGTGTCGTAGACTAGATTAGAGAACTGTCTCACAGAAGACAGATAATAACATAATTAGTTAGGTTAACTTATGATTTAAAAGAAAAAAATTATATATAACAAATTTACCAGTAATTTTCAGCCGGATAGGCCGCGATTAGTCCTGCCGTGTCTGTCATGTTCTGTGGCAAAGTTCATGATTGAAAAAATATCTTCCGTCTCGGGTGCCAAATAGATCTTCGATGGCTAGTGGATTTTCCCTCCCTTTATATATAGCAAATTTACCAGTCATTTTCAGCCGTATAGGCCGAGATTAGCCGTCCGTCATCGGTCAGCACCACTTTGCAGTCAAAGACTTTCCTGCCTTGTTTGTCATGACTTGTGGCAAATTTCATGATTGAAAAAAAATTCTTCCGTCTCGGGTGCCAAATAGATCTTCGATGGCTAGAGGATTTTCCCTCCCTTTATATATAATAAATTTACCAGTCATTTTCAGCCGGATAGACCGCGATTAGCCATCCCTCATCGGTCAGCACCACTTTGCAGCCAAAGACTTTCCTGCCGTGTGTGTCATGACTTGTGGCAAAGTTCATGATTGAAAAAAAATATCTTCCGTCTCGGGTGCCAAAAAGATCTTCGATTGCTAGAGGATTTTCCCTCCCATTATATATAACAAATTAACCAGTCAATTTCAGCCGGATAGGCCGCGATGAGCTGTCCCTCTTCGGTCAGCACTACTTTGCAGCCAAAGACTTTCCTGCCATGTCTGTCATGACCTGTGGCAAAGTTCATGATTGAAAAAAAAATATCTTCCGTGTCGGGTGCCAAATAGATTTTCGATGGCTAGAGGATTTTCCCTCCCCCGCAAGTGTTTTTAGCTCACCTGTCGCGTTTTGACAAGGTGGGCTTTTGTGAAAACTTTTCGTCCGTGCGTGCATCTGTCCGTAAACAATTCTTCAGACGACATCTAAACTACTGATCGGATTTTGACCAAACTTCACAGGAGTGATCTTTAGCTGGACCCCTTTCAAAGTTGTTCAAATGGTTCCGGTCCGTTGCACATATAGGTCACAGGAGCCAAAAAAGATTTTTTCACTGAAAATTTGAAAAATCTTCCCTGAAACCACAAGGCCTAGGCCTTTGATATTCGGTATGAAGCTTCATCTAGTGGACCTCTACCAAGATTGTTCAAATTATAGCCCTAGGGCCAAAAATGCCCCGACCTGGGGCCCTTTAGTTTTTCATAGACTTGAATAGGGAAAACATTTAAAAATATTCTTCTCTGAAACCACAAGGCCCAGGTCTTTGTTATTTGGTATGAAGCTTCAGCTAGTGGACCTCTACCAAGATTGTTCAAATTATAGCCCTGGGTCCAAAAGTGCCCCCGCCCCGGGGCCGTTTGGTTTTTACATAGACGTATATAGGGAAAACCTTTATAAAAGAAGTAAAGGCAATGATCAGGAATGGATATAATTAACCCACAGCTCCCATCAGAGACACCGAAGGGAAGAAATACAAACATGAAGCAACAGACCACAAGGGAAATACCAGCAGCGGAAAGCCAAAAGGACAGTTACTTTACCACAAAATGGCCTAAAGGCTACCCAAAATAAAATAATATGTGCGACACAAACCATAACAAAAATAAACCCCGACAGAAGAACCGCCTTGGAACGGTCAGCGGAAACGAATTCCACTGGGGGGGGGGCTTAAATCGATTTTACGTGGCCACAATCCTCGCCCTTTCTTCCGTCGCGATTAAGACAAATAATTCGTTCAGTCCGCATGAAGGCCACTTTACTGAAAGTATGAGTCCCAATATTTGGTGGGACAAGAAGGAAGCAAAAAAGATAGGTTGAGTAAATGCCATTATTCATAGTAAAAATAATGTGGTGATGAATGAATGTCTATTAACTATTATTTGCAATGAACAGAATCAATCATCAACTTGTGTTGTTTACAAGCGTAAAGAAATCCAGCTAAAGTGTACGTTTTTGAGTCTATTTTCCGATTCTTTTTCGGAGGAATACTTTCCAATAAATGCGCACCGCATCATGCGCGTGAAATTTACTTCATGCAGAATGGAGGTAAAATCCAGAACCATTATCGACAAACGTTTGCTCCTGATTGGGAAACCAGATATCTAAGCAGAGACTGACAAGTCCGAAATCGCGCCTGGCTGGTGCACTTTGACCTTACAACGCCCTGTCTTTTGAGTCCTGAAAGCATTAAAACTGACGCCCGGTCTTTTGAGTCCTGAAAACGGTAAAACTGACGCCCGGTCTTTTGAGTCCTGAAAACGGTAAAACTAGAGTAAGTAAATCACATTAATATTGCAGCACTGTCCCACTTTGTAGACAAAACGATCCGTCTGTGTATTTATAACGGTTCAATTATGACACTCCCGCCCATAGGGGCTTGAAGAAATATATGGGCTGCATGATGCTTCCACGCAGAGCTCAATCCGGCCCACACACCAGTACTGGTAAACCGCTTAGAGGATCTAAGCCTGTCCAGGAACCGCGGTGTGAGGCGGACCGTCCATGCTAATAAAGTAGAAGTAAAGCAAAGATCAGGAATCGATACAATTAACTTACTCCACCCATCAAAGACACCAAAGGGAAAGAAACACAAACATTAAGCGACCAGACCACAATGGAAACCTAAACAAAGGAAGGCCATATGGACAGTTACTTTCCCACAAAATGGCCATATGGCCATCCAAAATAAGAAGACACAAGTGATACACACAGTAAGTAACAAACACCACCATAAATAAACTGCCACAGAAGAACCGCCTTGGAACGGTCAGTGAAATGATTTCCACTGGGGGGCTTAAATCGATTTTACGTGGCCACAATCCTCGACCTTACTTCCGTCGCGATTTAGACAAATAATTTGTTCAGTCCGCATGAAGGCCTCCTTACTCATCAGTGCAACATCTCCGTGAACACAAAAAAATCAAAGAACCACAGGTGAGACAACGGTGAGGACTCGACAGCAAGAAACCACTGAAATGCTGGAGCAAAAGAAAACCAACAGTTGGTTTCATTGGGCGACAGGGCTTGAGATGTCATTTAATCTCAATGTCGGGTAAAAGTCCCACAAAATTGGAAGCAGCGTCTCCAAAATGACCTTTACAGTGTTGACGGGGACGTAAAACCTAAAATCAAACAAATCAATTATGACACTATTGTTAATCCCTGTCATATAATTGCGAATTGCCTGCGGTGCGTGTCTTTCATTTCTGGTGTACGGCGCTATCGATAAGCCAACTTGAAAATATGGTAAAGTTATGTCTCTAATTTGCGTTTATTCCCAAATCATAACATTTAACCCACAATCAATGTGAAAATGATTTAATCGCTCCTCAGACAAGTAGCTACATCTAACGGTAGATGTATGCATAATAAAAACGGACTATTTTACTATCTCGTGCATGGTTAGGTTTTCGCGCCAAATAGTAGACGCTTGGCGGGAAAAGTCGAACGCTGTTGGTTATTGACACGGAGCTACTATGGATAACACGGGAGCTGTGCAAAGTAATGTTTTCAATCCATCTCTATTCACAACCGTTTAGCTATCGAGAAAATATTTTTACCAGTTCCAGACATTTTTTATGAAAGAGATACACCCAATTAAAATAACGCAATGGCATTAAAGACGTGTGGTGTTCTGAGTCTAGCTGTTGTTTTTCTTTTGCTCCAGCATTTCAGTGGTTTCTTGTTGTCGAGTCCTCACCGTTGTTTAATCACTGTGGTTGTTTGATTATTTGTGTTCACGGAGATGTTGCACTGATGAGTTAGGAGGCCTTCATGCGGATTGAACAAAGCATTTGTCTAAATTGCGACTGAAGTAAGGGCGAGGATTGTGGCCACGTAAAATCGATTGAAGCCCCCCAACGGAATTCGTTTCCGCTGCCGGTTCTTCTGTCGCGGTTCATTATGGTTTGTCTTTGGGTGTTTGTGTTGCTTATAATATATTATTTTGGATAGCCTATTAGCCATTTTGTGGGAAAGTAACTGTCCTTTTGGCTTTCCGCTATTGATGTTTCCTTTTCATTAGGTCTGTTGTTTCATGTTCGTGTTTCTTTCCTTTGGTGTCTCTGATGAGAGCTGTGGGTTGATTGTATCGATTCCTGATCATTGCCTCCACTTCTATTTTGCTGGCTTCGGATGACGTCATTTACCGATCACGTGCAGAAAAATGGTAGCGTTGGTTTGTGTGCGGCGATTTGTATGGCGGAAAACTTTGATTTTCGCTTTGAACTTGCTTGTGTGAAAGTTTTGGGCTCGTTTTGGATGAAGTGGGTCCTCGTCTGGTTGGATCATTAAATTGTACCTGTATCGAATTTTCGATGACTCGTTGGGCAGTTCGGTAAAAGAGCGGTATTTTATCACTTATCGTACAAATGAAATGGTAGGGATGATCCAGTGATTTTTTTCCTGCATCTAGGACGCATAAATAGGACTGGGGACGCAAAATCAGTAAATATGTGCGTCCGTCGGACGCAAAAATTTCATTGGCGAAAAATCCAACTTTCTTTTTCACTGCTGTAAAATATTCACTTCCAGCGGTTTCAGAGAAGAAGAAACTCCATGCCATTAAACGTGTTGTTGGAACAAAATGCTCTCCTCCACAGTTTTCCAGGAAAGAGGATGTAGTATTAACGCGACTGCGCATTGGCCATACTAGAGTTACTCATTCTTATATTTTTAATGTAGATGATCAGCCTTCTTGTCCGCCCCCGCCCATCGGGGCTTGAAGAAATATATGGGCTGCATGATGCTTCCACGCAGAGCTGAAACCGTCCGCAAACTAGTACTGGATCTAAGCCTGTCAAGGAACCGCGGGGCGAGTCGGCCCGTCCATGCTTATAAACCCTATTGGTTTCATTGGGCGACAGGGCTTGCGATGTCATTTAATCTCAATGGCGGGTAAAAGTACCACAAAATTGGAAGTTACGTCTCCAAAATGGCCTTTACAGTGTTGACGGGGACGTTAAACCTCAAATCAGACAATCAATCAGTCTTCTTGTGGAGGTTGTGATCAGCCATTCACTGTGAAACATATCTTAATTGACTCTGTTGACTTTTCACCCTCACGTAAATTATATTTCAAAGCTGACACTTTGCAACTACTGTTTCAAGACTGTTGATAATATTTTATTCTTAAAAAGCAATTGGACTTTTTCATAAGATCTAACTGTTCCAGATTTTGCCAAGAGGTGCAGATGTTGTTCGCATTTAAGCACTGCGTCTACCGTTACTTCATCTGTAAACGGTAGACGCTTCTCTGTAGTTAACATGTCTGATTTGACATGACAGTCTACAGATTTAATTTATCTAATTACTTGACGTGCTGCAAACTGTAATATGCAGTACGTCGGTCAAACTAACCGCATGCTTAAAACTAGATTGAACGAGCATTATCGTAGAATGAGTAAGCCTAAGAAAACTGACACTTTCTTGTACCGTCACTTTCGACGTACAGGTCATTCTGTAAATAACATTATTATACAACCAGTGGAAAAACTTTATTACGATGCAAATTCTACATCTAGATTCAAAATAATCAAAAGACATGAAGCTGAACTGAAATGGATTAAATTTTTACAGACCCCTTTTCCACTGGGATTTAATGACAACATTTATCATGAGGGTAATATTTCCAGAATGCCGGACTTTGATATTTTCTCACTCCTGGAATGTCGAAAACGCAGAACTAGATCTCACGGCACCAGGAAAAATGGTAACTTTAAACGCAAATCACGTGCGTTTAAACGAAACAATACTAGACTGAAGTGACTGTCAATTATATTATTAAATCATGGACGCCACTCTATGCTTTCATTTTTAAGTTCATTACCCGTTTCTGTTTTACGTCTTCTGGACACCGAGGCGAATAAATTCTACGATAGTTCTCATAAGTTATATGATGCGGCTCTCTTAACTAGAGGCTATACTCAGCATACTCTCCGTCCTTACATTGATTCTGAAATTAATCATAAACGTCATTTCTTCAAAATATCCTTCATTAATAAGGGTATGGATTTTATAGATTTGCCCAGTATCTTCCGTGAGAGATCGGTGCTTTCTTCCATTCCTGCTTATTTTCAAAATACTGAAACACCTATAATTTGCTATAAATATAACAAACCTGTTAGATCTATCATTTTTAATTTCAATAAACTTGTTTCAGATCTTGATATTGATACTAATACTCCTGATTCATGTGATTGTAAAAACTCAAAGTATTGCTATCCTGCTGCTGGTCATGTAATTACTGGCAATTTGAAAATTATTCCTGATTCTAGGATAAGGAATATAATTTCTAAAGGACCGAAATATCGGTTTCCTTCTAAAATTGATTTCAGTAAATGTAGAGATGAAATCGCTGCTTCCTTGAATGAATTCGGTAATCGATGGTGTAAGCGAGAGTATGTTGAGTGTAAAGCCCTAAAGGACTGGAAACTTAGAATTTTAAGACTAGTGAATAAACGCATTTCTTTCTATTCTCAAAATACTAACTTATTACCTCCTAAGCCCAAGACGTCTTTACGTCATCTTAAACTAGGTATTCAAGAATTTCATAAGAAGTTTGTTTTGGCCCCTGCAGACAAGGCCGCTAACAACGTCGTCGTTGTGTGACGGCTCCACTATGTTAACACGCTTAAGCAGGAGCTTGGTGGTACTAAGGCCTATGAACTTCAGCCTTTGGCTGAAGAGAGAGCTATAGTAGATAAACATGTTTGTCTTTCAGCCACCAAGTTTGCTGTGTGTGTTAACGAAGGCCAAGACAAGCTTCCTACGCTATACTGGTTACCAAAACTTCATAAAAACCTGACAAAGCACGGTTTATTGCAAATTCTAGTTCTTGCACTACCACTGAACTTTCTAAATTATTAACTTCCTGTCTTACTGCTATTAAAACGCACGTAATTAAATATTGTGATAAAGTCTTTGAAAGATCAGGAAGAAATCTGTTTTGGTCTAT
This sequence comes from Lucinisca nassula, assembly GCA_963580285.1. NCBI lineage: Eukaryota > Metazoa > Mollusca > Bivalvia > Lucinida > Lucinidae > Lucinisca > Lucinisca nassula. The sequence goes on from OY757020.1 coordinate 43,946,074, forward strand.
AAAAAATTCGAATGAGGTTTTAAATAAATTGAAATCTAGACAGTTTCGTGCTTCTAGTCTGTCTACCTACGATTTTTCCACTCTTTACACTACACTTCCTCATAATATTATAAAAGAAAAGCTTAATGATTTAATTGAATGGGCTTTTCACAGAGAAGATTCTCTCTATCTTGCATGTAATGTCAGAAATGCATTTTTCACTTCTAAAGAGCATAAGAATTATACACTTTGGTCATGTCAGAAAGTGTGTGATGCCCTCACCTTTCTACTTGACAATATTTATATTAGATTCGGTACTAAGTTATTTAGACAAATTGTGGGTATTCCGATGGGTACTAATTGCGCACCTCTTGTGGCTGATCTGTTCTTGTATTGTTATGAAAGAGACTTCATTTTGTCGCTTTCCATTGATAATCAATCTGAAATTATTGAAGCTTTTAGCTCTACTTCTAGATATTTAGATGATTTATTAAATATTGATAATACCTATTTTGATGGTTTGATCAGTCAGATTTACCCCCTAGAACTTCAGTTAAATAAAGCAAATTCTTCTGATACCGAGGCCCCGTTTTTGGATTTACATCTATCTATTGTAGATGGATTTGTTTCGTGCAAAATTTATGATAAACGCGATGACTTTGATTTTGAGATTGTAAATTTTCCTTTTTTGGATGGTGATGTTCCTCGTGCGCCATCCTATGGCGTTTATATTTCGCAATTAATTCGATTTGCTAGAGTGTGTAGTCATGTAACTGACTTCAACACTCGTAATAAATTATTAACGGCTAAACTCCTTAATCAGGGTTATCGGTACCATAGACTACGCAAAGCCTTTTCAAAATTTTACAGACGCCATTCTGATTTAATTTCAAAATTCAATATTGGACTTTAATCTCTACTGCAACAAGGTCTATCGGAACCCGAATTTTATGGTGACTTAGTATATAAATTCAGAAAAATATATAACCGCAATGACTTCAGCACCCAATTTCGTAAAATCATTCTTCGATATAAAAAGATTGGGTACAACATGGATATTATACGACAGCTTGCATGCATGGTAGTTAACCCAATCACGGTTGGCGACTTTGCTTCCCTCTTTAATTGCACGCCGGTGGGTCAGGCCTCAGATTCTATGACGGCTCCAACGTAAAGGCTTATTGAAAATTAAAGAGATAATGTTGGTTGGTGCCTGATGCTCTGTCTCTGGTCGGGCTCATCGGAGTCTAACTGTTGGTTTTCTTTTGCTCCAGCATTTCAGTGGTTTCTTGCTGTCGAGTCCTCACCGTTGTCTCACCTCTGTGGTTCTTTGATTTCTGTGTTCACGGAGATGTTGCACTGATGAGTTAGGAGGCCTTCATGCAGACTGAACAAATTATTTGTCTAAATCGCGACGGAAGTAAGGGCGAGGACTGTGGCCACGTAAAATCGATTTAAGCCCCCCAGTGGAAATCTTCCACTGACCGTTCCAAGGCGGCTCTTCTGTGGCGATTTATTTATGTTGTTGTTTGTTACTTACTGTGTGTATCACTTGTGTCTTTTAATTTTGGATGGCCATATGGCCATTTTGTGGGAAAGTAACTGTCCATATGGCCTTCCTTTGTTTAGGTTTCCATTATGGTCTGGTCGCTTAATGTTTGTATTTCTTTCCCTTTGGTGTCTTTTATGGATGGAGTAAGTTAATTGTATCAATTCCTGATCTTTGTTTTACATCTACTTTTTATACATTATCATTCTGACTTTTTACTTTTAATATCCTCATAATTCTTCATGCCGTTGAACCATTAACCATTTGACGCTTATGACCCACAAAGAGGGTTGGCGCGTCGTTAAACACAAAAACCATCATCATTATGAAACCTGATCAAACCCCCTTGTGGCGTTTTCAGTGATTGAATTTACATAACGTTTCCGCGCTGTCTCAGCTTTGTGGTATAGTGCAGTGCTAACATCTTCCCTGTCCTTCGCATCTAACGTTATGGCGGAGCTCACATGGGGTGACGATACACGACACGCTTTAGGAGATCACCAGGATTTGTTATGAGCTGCCCACTTAAATTTAAAAATAGATAGTGCGAGTTTGCATCACTAAATGGAACTGGCCGCCTATACTCAACATAAAAACATAGCCACTCCCATTCTTTTGCGACCGGCAAAGGAACAAGGGCTTCATTAGAGGCACCAGTCTTATGGTCACTGGAAGGTAGTAGACAGAAAGAAAGGTGGCTACCATCCACCCTCGGCTTGCTCATATTGGCCTGGTGAAAACGACTTAAATGTTCCTCGTGCGCCATCCTATGGCGTTTATATTTCGCAATTAATTCGATTTGCTAGAGTGTGTAGTCATGTAACTGACTTCAACACTCGTAATATATTATTAACGGCTAAACTCCTTAATCAGGGTTATCGGTACCATAAACTACGCAAAGCCTTTTCAAAATTTTATAGACGCCATTCTGATTTAATTTCAAAATTCAATATTGGACTTAAATCTCTTCTGCAACAAGGTCTATCGGAACCCGAATTTTATGGTGACTTAGCATATAAATTCAGAAAAATATATAACCGCAATGACTTCAGCACCCAATTTCGTAAAATCATTCTTCGATATAAAAAGATTGGGTACAACATGGATATTATACGACAGACTGCATGCATGGTAGTTAACCCAATCACGGTTGGCAACTTTGCTTCCCTCTTTAATTGCACGCCGGTGGGTCAGGCCTCAGATTCTATGACGGCTCCAACGTAAAGGCTTATTGAAAATTAGAGAGATAATGTCGGTTGGTGCCTGATGCTCTGTCTCTGGTCGGGCTCATCGGAGTCTAACTGTTGGTTTTCTTTTGCTCCAGCATTTCAGTGGTTTCTTGCTGTCGAGTCCTCACCGTTGTCTCACCTCTGTGGTTCTTTGATTTTTGTGTTCACGGAGATGTTGCACTGATGAGTTAGGAGGCCTTCATGCGGACTGAACAAATTATTTGTCTAAATCGCGACGGAAGTAAGGGCGAGGATTGTGGCCACGTAAAATCGATTTAAGCCCCCCAGTGGAAATCTTCCACTGACCGTTCCAAGGCGGCTCTTCTGTGGCGATTTATTTATGTTGTTGTATGTTACTTACTGTGTGTATCACTTGTGTCTTTTGGTTTTGGATGGCCATATGGCCATTTTGTGGGAAAGTAACTGTCCTTATGGCCTTCCTTTGTTTAGGTTTCCATTATGGTCTGGTCGCTTAATGTTTGTATTTCTTTCCCTTTGGTGTCTTTTATGGGTGGAGTAAGTTAATTGTATCAATTCCTGATCTTTGTTTTACTTCTACTTAAAATAATGTTTGTAAAAGCAACTGGCCTGTGACCCCAACTTACGAAATGAGCAAAACGGTAACGTTCATTGAGAGCAAATCATATGGCTTGATAGCCTCCCCTGGGTTTTTCCTACATCGTTAAATTACCTCCTCAGCAGCAAGTGTCAGCTTATCAAGCGCATCCGAAAACTCGTCCACCACCTCCTGACTGTTATCTTTTTTCCAAGGCCATATCAGCCATTTTGCTAGTCTTCTCTTTCTTCTTAACTTATTTTGACTAGATCTAATCTCATTCGCTTGATCTTTGATAAGTTTCAAGTCAGCCATAAGATTGGCATGCGAACTCCGGTAGTCGGGCACACTTATCTTTTTATAAAGAGGTCCAGCGCCTGGAAATATTTTGACATAGTTTCCGCTCCAAGGTCTGCATCGGTCATGCCCCCAGGTATTAGACTTCCTGCCTTGCCGTGGCCCTGGGGGCTCAATTCCCACTGGGCACATTGCCGCTGTGGTCTCTGTGCCCACTGGGAAGAGCTAAAGGAAGTACCACCCGTTTGCCGTGGGTGGCGTCCTGTAAGCCGGAAGAAGGGATCCTGGAGGTTGAGGGTTACCTGAGGTGGCGGTGCTTCAGGTACCCAACACGCCTCTTTGGCCTGGCTTTTCGGTGTAGACGGGTGGCCGTGCGGTCCGGCACGGTCAATCGGCTGGTCACGCCGAGCCCTAGAGATACCGCTTTGCTTTCTCTTCAACTCTTTTTGTATCTTTCCTGATACCAACCATATGCCCATTTACCTTACCCTTTTCTGTCTTTTTATCTCTAGAAGGCGGTGGCTAAACGGATCAATCGTGTGGGCATTTTGTTTATGCGAGTATATCTCACGTGTATCTCTAACACCTGCGAGTTGGATAACCACTCCATTATGGTGTTCCCTTGTAGGGCTCCACGGAGGGCGGAGAGCACTTGGGACGAAACTATAATTTTTTCCTTATGCCTAATGGAAAAAAACATAACCGCAACGCATCCAAACGTAAAAAAGATGAGGAATCATCCGAAACGGATGAACCCAGTCAGAAGTCTAGTCAACAGTCAAGCCAGCAGTCTGCAGCACCAAAGCAACTTAATTTTCCACGCTTCTTGGTAATGTCTTCATGTGAAGATACACGCACTGTGTCAAGTCTATCCCCATTCGTGATAGAAAAGAGCATCATGTCCATTGCCGGACATCCCAAAAGCATAAAAACGCTTAAGTCAGGTGACCTTTTATTAGAAGTCGAGAGAGAGCAGCAGGTGAAAAGCCTGCTTGGTACCACAAAGCTCTTCGATCTCAAGGTCAAAGTATCTCTGCATAATACACTTAATTCGTGTAAAGGTGTTATCCGCAGCCCAGAGCTCCGTCCTTGCAGTGATGCAGAGATAGTTGAGAACTTGAGATCGGAAGGCGTCATTGGTGTACGTAACATCCAAGTTCGTAGAGGTGGTGTATTGAAGCCAACGGGTACCTACGTGTTGACTTTTAATACACCAGTTCTGCCCAAGAAAATAAAAGTAGCATATCTTTCAGTTAACGTGGATGTATATATACCAAACCCTCTCAGATGTTACTCGTGTCAGGTTTTTGGCCACCACGAAAGCAGATGTCAGAAGAAAAAACTCTGTCCAAATTGTGGTGAAGAAAAACATGTCGATAACCATCAAAACTGTAAGAATGAGGCCAAATGTGTAAATTGTGGTGGCAAGCATGCTGTTTTCTCTCGAGATTGTCCGGCATGGAAAAAAGAAAAAGAAATACTTACTGTCAAATACCAAAGGGGGATAACATTCCCAGAAGCGCGGAAAATTGTTGACGAGCGATACACAACACCAACCACCAGTTACGCCAGCATCACAAAGGGTGCTGGTAAACAAGTTTCAAGCTCCGCAACACAGACTGTTGAATCATGCATAGCTGAATTAAAGAAATCCGGTGCATGGAGCAAATCCACTCCAGCACCACAAAGTTCAACCAATTTATCAAATGGCGCAATCCAGGTTGCTGCGGATCGGTCGACAGCGACCGTACCGAAGCCAGCGCCGCATGTAAAAGAGAAACTCGACCCAGGTCGAACTAATAAATGATGATGATGATGATGATTTCGTGTTTAACGACGCGTCAACCCTCTTTGTGGGTCATAAGCGTCAAACGGTTAATGGTTAAACGGCATGAATAATTATGATGATATTAAAAGTAAAAAGTCAGAATGATAATGTATATAAAAATCTGAAACAGTTAAATCTTATGAAAAAGTCCAATTTCTTTTAAGAATAAAATAATATTATCAACAGGTACATCTCGAAACAGTTGTTGTAAAGTGTCAGCTTTGAAATATAAAATACGTGAGGGTGAAAAGTCAACACAGTCAATTAAGATATGTTTCACAGTGAATGGCTGATCACAACCTACACAAGAAGGTTGATCATCACCATTAAAAATATAAGAATGAGTAACTCTAGTATGGCCGATGCGCAGTCGTGTTAATACTACGTCCTCTTTTCTGGAAAACTGTGGAGGAGAGCATTTTGTACTAACGACAGGTTTAATGGCATGGAGTTTGTTATTTATTGCACGGTCCCATTCGCCTTGCCATTCCGACAAGATGTATCGGTTAATAAATGGTTTAAAATTATTAAAAGGAATTTTAAAAACAGATGGATCAAGATTGAGCGATTCCTTTGCTTTCTTGTCAGCATATTCATTGCCGACAATGCCAATATGGCTCGGAAGCCAACAAAACAAGATTTGGTGTGTTTTAGAAATTTCATGATGTTTTTCGATCAATTTTTGAATTTGAGGATTTTTAGATGATGAATGGTCTAAAGCCTTAAGCACAGAAAGTGAATCCGAAAATATAATTGCTTTTTGAATTGTTGAAGAACTGATAAAATCTAAAGCTAGGTCTATTGCTTTGGCTTCAGCTGTAAAAATAGATGAACCATCTGGAAGGCGCATGGTTTTGTGCGTATCTTTAGAAACATACGCACAGCCAACTTTATCTCCTTCTTTGGAACCATCAGTATAGACTTGCTGGTAATCATTGTAACGTGACTGCAGTACCTGAAAGTGTTGTTTGAGAAGTATTGGATTTGATTCGGATTTTTTTCCATCATGTAAGTCGAACAGAATAGAAGGTTTTTTAATACACCAAGATGGCACTTCGGCCGTTTCATGTTTTTGAATATTTTTAAGGTCGATACCTGAATTTTCTAGCAGTGGTAAAATACGTAATCCTAAAGGTTTGATTGCTGTGGGTTTTGTTTCATACTTATCTACAAATTGAGGTGGAAATGAAATTTTTGATGCCGGGTTAGATGGATTTGCAGCAAGTCTAATAGCATACTGAAGAGAAAGTTTCTCTCTGCGCGAGGTTAAAGATGGTTCACCTGCTTCTACATAAAGGCTTAATACGGGAGAAGTACGGAAGGCTCCCATGGCCAGACGAAGGCCTTGGTGATGGATAGTATCCAAGGATTTTAAATAGGACTTTCTGGCAGAACCATAAACAACAGACCCATAATCTAATTTAGATCTTATTAAAGACCGGTAAAGATGTAATAAAGTATACCGATCTGCTCCCCAACTTGTATGAGCTAAAACTTTCAAAAGATTCAAAGCTTTTAAGCATTTCGCTTTAAGATATTTAATATGGGGAATAAAAGATAACTTTTGATCAAATATGACCCCAAGAAATTTGGCTTCTTCAACAACAGGAATTTGTGATCCGTATAAAAACAGGGAAGGATGTTCGTGTTTCTTCCGTAGTTTACAAAAATGAACACACTGCGTTTTCGACTTGGAGAACTTGAAACCATTTTTATCAGTCCATTTTTCTATTCTTTTTAAATTTTGTTGTAACTTTCGTTCAATTGTTTTCATATTTTTTGAACGGTAACATATACAAAAATCATCAACATACAATGAACAATCAGTTTTGTCGTCCAAACATTGTACAATATTGTTTATTTTGATGTTAAATAGCGTAGTTGAAAGAATACTACCCTGTGGGACACCCTGTTCTTGATCATAGAAATCTGACACGGTAGACCCCACACGCACCTGAAACATGCGCTCCCCTAAAAAGCTTTCAATAAAACTGGGAAGTTTTCCTCTTAAGCCAATGTTATGTAGATCTTTCAATATTCCATAACGCCATGTTGTATCATATGCTTTCTCCAAGTCGAAAAAGACAGCTACTACGTGTTCTTTGTTAATAAAAGCATCTCGTATAAATGTTTCTAGTCTTATTAAATTGTCATTGGTACTACGTTCCGAACGAAAGCCCGATTGATATTCTGAAATGAGGTTGTTGGACTCTAAGTACCAGACTAATCTCTTGTTTATCATTCTCTCCAATGTTTTACACAAACAACTTGTCAAAGCTATCGGACGATAATTTGTAGGTTCTGCATGATCTTTCCCTGGTTTCGGAATTGGTACAACTGTAGCTACACGCCAGCTCTCAGGACAGACCCCCGTTTCCCAAATATTATTAAAGATATCTAAAAGTGTTGTAAGAGAACTTTTTGGCAGATGCTTAAGCATCTGATAATGAATTTCATCGGGGCCGGTTGCCGTATCATGTGATTTTTCAATGGCTTCAACGAGTTCGGATAAGTTAAAAGGTTTGTTGTATTCTTCGTGATTAAGGGATTTAAAGTTTAGATTTCTTTTCTCTTGGTCCTTTTTGAAATTTCTAAAAGTGTCAGAATAATTACGTGATGATGAATTTCTCAAGAATGTGTGGCCAAGAGTATCTGAAATATCTTTTTTTGTTGAAGCTATTGTGTCAAATTCAGTATTTAAATGTGTAAAACTAGAAGACTTTGTTTTTCCTGAAATTTTTCGTACCATATCCCAAACCTTTTTAATGGGGTTTTTATAGTTCAATTTGGAGACATATTCTCTCCATGACTTTCGTTTGGAAGCTCGGATTGTTCGCCGAGCTTTAGCTCTAAAAACTTTTACGTCGTTGAGCTTTTCTGAAGTGGGATTTTTGCAGAACTTATTTAGAGCCTGTTTACGCTTTTTAATAGCTTCTTTACAGTCATTATTAAACCAAGGCTTGCTTTTCTTTGTATTTGTGGAGGTCTTTGGAATGCATTGTTCTGATATGTTAATAAGTGTATCTGTAAAATCAGAAACAATGTCGGATGATTCATTAAAATGATCAATTGATAACTCTTCTTCACATAAATTATGGAATAATTCCCAGTCGGCTTTATTCATTTTCCATTTCTGGTTACAGTCCTCATCTGGTTCGTTTACACTCTCAATTATAACAGGGAAGTGATCACTTCCGCACTGATCATCATGAACAGACCAGTCATAGTCTAAGAAGAGAGATGGGTGGCACAAAGAGAGATCTAAAGAAGACAAATGACCTGTCGCAGGGTGAAGGTAAGTATAAGATTTATCATTCATCAGGCAAAGATCGCTCTTTGCAATAAAATCTTCGACAAGTGCTCCTCTGTTATTGATATCTTTACAGCCCCATAGAATATTGTGACCATTGAAGTCGCCAACTAAAAGATATGGCGATGGAAGTTGACTCAGCAATGTGTCAAGCTGTTCGGGCTTTAAAGAAAATGAGGGAGGGATATATAGAGAGCAAATTGTAGTTTCTTTATCCAGAGAAACTGACACTGCCACAGCTTGTAGGTCTGTTTTTAATTTGATCTCTCTTTGTGGTAAACATGATTTAACAAAAATTGAACTGCCACCAGATGGTTTGTTACCATCAGAGTAGATATAGTTGTATGTATTGAAACCCCTGACATCAATGTTGTCATCAGTTTTTAAAAAAGTTTCTTGCAAACAAAAAACCGATGGGTTTAATAACGAAATAAGTAATAACAGTTCGTTATAATTTGATTTAAGACCTCGACAATTCCATTGTATTATTTTGTGTTTTAAATCCATTTTATGAAGAGATTAAGACTAGAAACTATATTGGAGCTGCAATTGGTGATATAGATCTGCTACCACCAGCTAGTGGTGTTGCAGACCTCGATCTGTTATTGCTACTTGGTGATGATGGAGCTTCAAACTCCATATCACTGTCACTCAAAGATCCGAATCTGTTCTGAAATTTTATATTGTCTCTTTCCATTTTACGTTGTCTGTCTGTTAGTTTTAGAGACAATTGCTTTTTCGGATCTTCCGATCCCTTATTAGTTCGACCTGGGTCGAGTTTCTCTTTTACATGCGGCGCTGGCTTCGGTACGGTCGCTGTCGACCGATCCGCAGCAACCTGGATTGCGCCATTTGATAAATTGGTTGAACTTTGTGGTGCTGGAGTGGATTTGCTCCATGCACCGGATTTCTTCAATTCAGCTATGCATGATTCAACAGTCTGTGTTGCGGAGCTTGAAACTTGTTTACCAGCACCCTTTGTGATGCTGGCGTAACTGGTGGTTGGTGTTGTGTATCGCTCGTCAACAATTTTCCGCGCTTCTGGGAATGTTATCCCCCTTTGGTATTTGACAGTAAGTATTTCTTTTTCTTTTTTCCATGCCGGACAATCTCGAGAGAAAACAGCATGCTTGCCACCACAATTTACACATTTGGCCTCATTCTTACAGTTTTGATGGTTATCGACATGTTTTTCTTCACCACAATTTGGACAGAGTTTTTTCTTCTGACATCTGCTTTCGTGGTGGCCAAAAACCTGACACGAGTAACATCTGAGAGGGTTTGGTATATATACATCCACGTTAACTGAAAGATATGCTACTTTTATTTTCTTGGGCAGAACTGGTGTATTAAAAGTCAACACGTAGGTACCCGTTGGCTTCAATACACCACCTCTACGAACTTGGATGTTACGTACACCAATGACGCCTTCCGATCCCAAGTTCTCAACTATCTCTGCATCACTGCAAGGACGGAGCTCTGGGCTGCGGATAACACCTTTACACGAATTAAGTGTATTATGCAGAGATACTTTGACCTTGAGATCGAAGAGCTTCGTGGTACCAAGCAGGCTTTTCACCTGCTGCTCTCTCTCGACTTCTAATAAAAGGTCGCCTGACTTAAGTGTTTTTATGCTTTTGGGATGTCCGGCAATGGACATAATGCTCTTTTCTATCACGAATGGGGATAGACTTGACACAGTGCGTGTATCTTCACATGAAGACATTACCAAGAAGCGTGGAAAATTAAGTTGCTTTGGTGCTGCAGACTGCTGGCTTGACTGTTGAATAGACTTCTGACTGGGTTCATCCGTTTCGGATGATTCCTCATCTTTTTTACGTTTGGATGCGTTGCGGTTATGTTTTTTTCCATTAGGCATAAGGAAAAAATTATAGTTTCGTCCCAAGTGCTCTCCGCCCTCCGTGGAGCCCTACAAGGGAACACCATAATGGAGTGGTTATCCAACTCGCAGGTGTTAGAGATACACGTGAGATATACTCGCATAAACAAAATGCCCACACGATTGATCCGTTTAGCCACCGCCTTCTAGAGATAAAAAGACAGAAAAGGGTAAGGTAAATGGGCATATGGTTGGTATCAGGAAAGATACAAAAAGAGTTGAAGAGAAAGCAAAGCGGTATCTCTAGGGCTCGGCGTGACCAGCCGATTGACCGTGCCGGACCGCACGGCCACCCGTCTACACCGAAAAGCCAGGCCAAAGAGGCGTGTTGGGTACCTGAAGCACCGCCACCTCAAGTAACCCTCAACCTCCAGGATCCCTTCTTCCGGCTTACAGGACGCCACCCACGGCAAACGGGTGGTACTTCCTTTAGCTCTTCCCAGTGGGCACAGAGACCACAGCGGCAATGTGCCCAGTGGGAATTGAGCCCCCAGGGCCACGGCAAGGCAGGAAGTCTAATACCTGGGGGGGTCGAACTAATAAGGGATCGGAAGATCCGAAAAAGCAATTGTCTCTAAAACTAACAGACAGACAACGTAAAATGGAAAGAGACAATATAAAATTTCAGAACAGATTCGGATCTTTGAGTGACAGTGATATGGAGTTTGAAGCTCCATCATCACCAAGTAGCAATAACAGATCGAGGTCTGCAACACCACGAGCTGGTGGAAGCAGATCTATATCACCAATTGCAGCTCCAATATAGTTTCTAGTCTTAATCTCTTCATAAAATGGATTTAAAACACAAAATAATACAATGGAATTGTCGAGGTCTTAAATCAAATTATAACGAACTGTTATTACTTATTTCGTTGTTAAACCCATCGGTTTTTTGTTTGCAAGAAACTTTTTTAAAAACTGATGACAACATTGATGTCAGGGGTTTCAATACATACAACTATATCTATTCTGATGGTAACAAACCATCTGGTGGCAGTTCAATTTTTGTTAAATCATGTTTACCACAAAGAGAGATCAAATTAAAAACAGACCTACAAGCTGTGGCAGTGTCAGTTTCTCTGGATAAAGAAACTACAATTTGCTCTCTATATATCCCTCCCTCATTTTCTTTAAAGCCCGAACAGCTTGACACATTGCTGAGTCAACTTCCATCGCCATACCTTTTAGTTGGCGACTTCAATGGTCACAATATTCTATGGGGCTGTAAAGATATCAATAACAGAGGAGCACTTGTCGAAGATTTTATTGCAAAGAGCGATCTTTGCCTGATGAATGATAAATCTTATACTTACCTTCACCCTGCGACAGGTCATTTGTCTTCTTTAGATCTCTCTTTGTGCCACCCATCTCTCTTCTTGGACTATGACTGGTCTGTTCATGATGATCAGTGCGGAAGTGATCACTTCCCTGTTATAATTGAGAGTGTAAACGAACCAGATGAGGACTGTAACCAGAAATGGAAAATGAATAAAGCCGACTGGGAATTATTCCATAATTTATGTGAAGAAGAGTTATCAATTGATCATTTTAATGAATCATCCGACATTGTTTCTGATTTCACAGATACACTTATTAACATATCAGAACAATGCATTCCAAAGACCTCCACAAATACTAAGAAAAGCAAGCCTTGGTTTAATAATGACTGTAAAGAAGCTATTAAACAGGCTCTAAATAAGTTCTGCAGGGGTCCCACTTCAGAAAAGCTCAACGACGTAAAAGTTTTTAGAGCTAAAGCTCGGCGAACAATCCGAGCTTCCAAACGAAAGTCATGGAGAGAATATGTCTCCAAATTGAACTATAAAACCCCCATTAAAAAGGTTTGGGATATGGTACGAAAAATTTCAGGAAAAACAAAGTCTTCTAGTTTTACACATTTAAATACTGAATTTGACACAATAGCTGCAACAAAAAAAGATATTTCAGATACTCTTGGGCACACATTCTTGAGAAATTCATCATCACGTAATTATTCTGACACTTTTAGAAATTTCAAAAAGGACCAAGAGAAAAGAAATCTAAACTTTAAATCCCTTAATCACGAAGAATACAACAAACCTTTTAACTTAGCCGAACTCGTTGAAGCTATTGAAAAATCACATGATACGGCAACCGGCCCCGATGAAATTCATTATCAGATGCTTAAGCATCTGCCAAAAAGTTCTCTTACAACACTTTTAGATATCTTTAATAATATTTGGGAAACGGGGGTCTGTCCTGAGAGCTGGCGTGTAGCTACAGTTGTACCAATTCCGAAACCAGGGAAAGATCATGCAGAACCTACAAATTATCGTCCGATAGCTTTGACAAGTTGTTTGTGTAAAACATTGGAGAGAATGATAAACAAGAGATTAGTCTGGTACTTAGAGTCCAACAACCTCATTTCAGAATATCAATCGGGCTTTCGTTCGGAACGTAGTACCAATGACAATTTAATAAGACTAGAAACATTTATACGAGATGCTTTTATTAACAAAGAACACGTAGTAGCTGTCTTTTTCGACTTGGAGAAAGCATATGATACAACATGGCGTTATGGAATATTGAAAGATCTACATAACATTGGCTTAAGAGGAAAACTTCCTAGTTTTATTGAAAGCTTTTTAGGGGAGCGCATGTTTCAGGTGCGTGTGGGGTCTACCCTGTCAGATTTCTATGATCAAGAACAGGGTGTCCCACAGGGTAGTATTCTTTCAACTACGCTTTTTAACATCAAAATAAACAATATTGTACAATGTTTGGACGACAAAACTGATTGTTCATTGTATGTTGATGATTTTTGTATATGTTACCGTTCAAAAAATATGAAAACAATTGAACGAAAGTTACAACAAAATTTAAAAAGAATAGAAGAATGGACTGATAAAAATGGTTTCAAGTTCTCCAAGTCGAAAACGCAGTGTGTTCATTTTTGTAAACTACGGAAGAAACACGAACATCCTTCCCTGTTTTTATACGGATCACAAATTCCTGTTGTTGAAGAAGCCAAATTTCTTGGGGTCATATTTGATCAAAAGTTATCTCTTATTCCCCATATTAAATATCTTAAAGCGAAATGCTTAAAAGCTTTGAATCTTTTGAAAGTTTTAGCTCATACAAGTTGGGGAGCAGATCGGTATACTTTATTACATCTTTACCGGTCTTTAATAAGATCTAAATTAGATTATGGGTCTGTTGTTTATGGTTCTGCCAGAAAGTCCTATTTAAAATCCTTGGATACTATCCATCACCAAGGCCTTCGTCTGGCCATGGGAGCCTTCCGTACTTCTCCCGTATTAAGCCTTTATGTAGAAGCAGGTGAACCATCTTTAACCTCGCGCAGAGAGAAACTTTCTCTTCAGTATGCTATTAGACTTGCTGCAAATCCATCTAACCCGGCATCCAAAATTTCATTTCCACCTCAATTTGTAGATAAGTATGAAACAAAACCCACAGAAATCAAACCTTTTGGATTACGTATTTTACCACTGCTAGAAAATTCAGGTATCGACCTTAAAAATATTCAAAAACATGAAACGGCCGAAGTTCCATCTTGGTGTATTAAAAAACCTTCTATTCTGTTCGACTTACATGATGGCAAAAAATCCGAATCAAATCCAATACTTCTCAAACAAAACTTTCAGGTACTGCAGTCACGTTACAATGATTACCAGCAAGTCTATACTGATGGTTCCAAAGAAGGAGATAAAGTTGGTTGTGCGTATGTTTCTAAAGATACGCACAAAACCATGCGCATTCCAGATGGTTCATCTATTTTTACAGCTGAAGCCAAAGCAATAGACCTAGCTTTAGATTTTATCAGTTCTTCAACAATTCAAAAAGCAATTATATTTTCTGATTCACTTTCTGTGCTTAAGGCTTTAGACCATTCGTCATCTAAAAATCCTCAAATTCAAAAATTGATCGAAAGGCATCATGAAATTTCTAAAACACACCAAATCTTGTTTTGTTGGCTTCCGAGCCATATTGGCATTGTCGGCAATGAATGTGCTGACAAGAAAGCAAAGGAATCGCTCAATCTTGATCCATCTGTTTTTAAAATTCCTTTTAATAATTTTAAACCATTTATCAACAGATACATCTTGTCGGAATGGCAAGGCGAATGGGACCATGCAATAAATAACAAACTCCATGCCATTAAACCTGTCGTTAGTACAAAATGCTCTCCTCCACAGTTTTCCAGAAAAGAGGACGTAGTATTAACACGACTGCGCATCGGCCATACTAGAGCTACTCATTCTTATATTTTTAATGGTGATGATCAGCCTTCTTGTGTAGGTTGTGATCAGCCATTCACTGTGAAACATATCTTAATTGACTGTGTTGACTTTTCACCCTCACGTATTTTATATTTCAAAGCTGACACTTTGCAACAACTGTTTCGAGATGTACCTGTTGATAATATTATTTTATTCTTAAAAGAAATTGGACTTTTTCATAAGATTTAACTGTTTCAGATTTTTATATATTATCATTCTGACTTTTTACTTTTAATATCATCATAATTATTCTTGCCGTTTAACCATTAACCGTTTGACGCTTATGACCCACAAAGAGGGTTGACGCGTCGTTAAACACGAAATCATCATCATCATCATGCATCGGTCATGATTTGAGCAAGACTATGAAGGGTTTCCACACCTGTCAAATCGGACAATTTAAAAAAAAGGGTCTTCGATCTTAGCATAAAACTTCATAATTCGCCCCATATTGTCACACACATTATTGAGATGAGCTTTGGTGAAAGAGTTCGCCTTCAAAGCGGATTCAAAACATACCAGGTACTTGTTTCCTAAAACGGTTTTTAGCTTCATTCCGAGGCGAAGTCCAGCGTCTTCAAGGTGAGTGATTTTTAGTTTTACGTCCCACCAACAGCTAAGGTCATACGGTGACGGGACCTCGGTTTAAAGACTCATCCGAATGTCTGCAGAAGCCCGGGATCGATCCTGTGATCCCTGGTTTACAAGGCGAGTAGTGTAACCACTGCACCACGGAGGCTTCTGACCTCTTCAAGGTATTGGTTCTCCGTCCGATGATGTCTCAGACATACGCTTTCCCAGTGACTGATCATCTTTAGCTCATCTGAGCACGAAGTGCTCAAGGTGAGCTTTTGGGATCAGTCTTTGTCCGTCGTCCGTGCGTCCGTCGTCAACTTTTGCTTTAAACAACTTCTTCTCCAAAACTGCTGGACAGATTTTGATCTAATTTCACAGGAATGCTTCTTGGGTGATCCTCTATCAAAATTGCTCAAACTGTTCCGCTCGGGTGAACAAGATGGCCGCCAGAGCTAAAAATAGAAAAACCTTTAAACGACTTCTCCTGCTTAACCAGTGGATGGATTTTGAAATTATTTCACAGGAATATTCCTTGGATGACCTTCTACCAAAATTGCTCAAACCCTTCCGCTCGGGTGAACAAAATAGCCGCCAGAGCTAAAAATAGAAAAAACCTTTAAACGACTTCTTCTCCTTAACGAGTGGATGGATTTTGTAATTATTACACAGGAATGTTCCTTGGGGACCCTCTACTAAACTTGCTCAAATCGTTCCGCTCGGGTGAACAAAATGGCCGCCAGAGCTAAAAATAGAAAAAGCTTTAAAGGACTTCTTCTCCTTAACCAATGAATGGATTTCAAAATTACTTCACAGGAATGTTCCTTGGTTGACCCTCTACCAAAATTGCTCAAACCGTTCCGCTCGGATGAACAAGATGGCCGCCAGAGCTAAAAATAGAAAAACCTTTAAACGACTTCTCCTTAACTAGTGGATGGATTTTGAAATTACTTCACAGGAATGTTCCTTGGGTGACCCTCTACCAAAATTGCTCAAACCCTTCCGCTTGGGTGAACAAGATGGCCACCAGAGCTAAAAATAGAAAAACCTTTAAAAGACTTCTTCTCCTTAACTAGTGGATGGATTTTGAAATTACTTCACAGGAATGTTCCTTGGGTGACCGTCTACCAAAATTGCTCAAACCGTTTCGCTCGGGTGAACAAGATGGCTGCCAGAGCTAAAAATAGAAAAACCTTTAAACGACTTCTTCTCTTTAACCAGTGGATGGATTTTGAAATTATTTCACTGGAATGTTCCTTGGCTGACCCTCTACCAAAATTGCTCAAACCGTTCCGCTCGGGTGAACAAAATTGCCGCCAGAGCTAAAAATAGAAAAACCTTTAAAGGACTTATTCTCCTTAACCGATGGCTGGATTTCAAAATTACTTCACAGGAATGTTCCTTGGGTGACCCTCTACCAAATTTGCTCAAACCGTTCCGCTCGGACCCCCAGGTATTAGACTTCCTGCCTTGCCGTGGCCCTGGGGGCTCAATTCCCACTGGGCACATTGCCGCTGTGGTCTCTGTGCCCACTGGGAAGAGCTAAAGGAAGTACCACCCGTTTGCCGTGGGTGGCGTCCTGTAAGCCGGAAGAAGGGATCCTGGAGGTTGAGGGTTACCTGAGGTGGCGGTGCTTCAGGTACCCAACACGCCTCTTTGGCCTGGCTTTTCGGTGTAGACGGGTGGCCGTGCGATCCGGCACGGTCAATCGGCTGGTCGCGCCGAGCCCTTGAGATACCGCTTTGCTTTCTCTTCAACTCTTTTTGTATCTTTCCTGATACCAACCATATGCCCATTTACCTTACCCTTTTCTGTCTTTTTATCTCTAGAAGGCGGTGGCTAAACGGATCAATCGTGTAGGCATTTTGTTTATACGAGTATATCTCACGTGTATCTCTAACACCTGCGAGTTGGATAACCACTCCATTATGGTGTTCCCTTGTAGGGCTCCACGGAGGGCGGAGAGCACTTGGGACGAAACTAGAATTTTTTCCTTATGCCTAATGGAAAAAAAAAATAACCGCACCCACGCATCTAAACGTAAGAAAGACGAGGATTCATTCGAAACGGATGATCCCAGTCACCAATCTAGTCAACAGTCTAGTCAGCAGTCTGAAGCACCTAAGATTTTAAATTTTCCACGCTTCTTGGTTATGACATCAGTCGAGGAAACTCGCACTGTGTCAAGTTTATCGCCTTTTGTAATTGAAAAGAGCATAATGTCCATTGCCGGACACCCAAAAAGCATCAAAAAGCTTAAGTCAGGTGATCTCCTCCTGGAAGTAGAGAGAGAACATCAGGTTAAAAGCCTGCTTGGTACCACAAAGCTCTTTGATCTCAAGGTCAAGGTGTCTCTGCACAATACACTCAATTCGTGTAAAGGTGTCATCCGCAGCCCAGAGCTACGTCCTTGCACCGATGCAGAGATAATTGACAACTTGAGATCTGAGGGCGTCATTGCAGTACGTAACATCCAAGTTCGTAGAGATGGTGTATTGAAGCCAACAGGTACTTACGTGTTGACCTTTAATACACCAGTTCTGCCCAAGAAAATCAAAGTAGCATATCTTTCGGTTAACGTAGAGGTATATATACCAAACCCTCTCAGATGTTACTCATGTCAGGTTTTTGGCCAACACGAAAGCAGATGTCAGAAGAAACAACTTTGTCCAAACTGTGGTAAAGACAAACGTTGATAATCATCAACACTGTAAGAATGAGGCCAAATGCATCAATTGTGGTGGCAATCATGCTGTTTTCTTTCGAGATTGTCCGGCATGGAAAAAAGAAAAAGAAATACTCACTGTAAAATACCAAAGAGCGATAACCTTCCCAGAAGCGCGGAAAATTGTTGAGGATCGAAACGCAACACCAACCACCAGTTACGCCAGCATCACAAAGGGTGCTGGTGTAAAAGTGTCAAGCTCCGCAACACAGACTGTTGATTCATACATAGCTGAACTGAAAAAATCTGGTGCATGGAGTAAATCCACTCCAGCGCCACAAAGTTCAACCAAGTTACCAAATGGCGCAATCCAGGTTACTTCGGATCGGTCGACAGCGACCGTACCGAAGCCAGCGCTGCATGTAAAAGAGAAACTCGACTGCGGTCGAACTAATAAGGGATCGGAAGATCCGAAAAAGCAATTGTCTCTAAAACAAACCGACAGACAACGTAAAATGGAAAGCGACAATATAAAATTTCAGAACAGATTCGGATCTTTGAGTGACAGTGATATGGAGTTTGAAGCTCCATCATCACCAAGTAGCAATAACAGATCGAGGTCTGCAACACCACGAGCTGGTGGTAGCAGATCTATATCACCAATTGCAGCTCCAATATAGTTTCTAGTCTTAATCTCTTCATAAAATGGATTTAAAACACAACCCCCAGGTATTAGACTTCCTGCCTTGCCGTGGCCCTGGGGGCTCAATTCCCACTGGGCACATTGCCGCTGTGGTCTCTGTGCCCACTGGGAAGAGCTAAAGGAAGTACCACCCGTTTGCCGTGGGTGGCGTCCTGTAAGCCGGAAGAAAGGATCCTGGAGGTTGAGGGTTACCTGAGGTGGCGGTGCTTCAGGTACCCAACACGCCTCTTTGGCCTGGCTTTTCGGTGTAGACGGGTGGATGTGCGGTCCGGCACGGTCAATCGGCTGGTCGCGCCGAGCCCTAGAGATACCGCTTTACTTTCTCTTCAACTCTTTTTGTATCTTTCCTGATACCAACCATATGCCCATTTACCTTACCCTTTTCTGTCTTTTTATCTCTAGAAGGCGGTGGCTAAACGGATCAATCGTGTAGGCATTTTGTTTATGCGAGTATATCTCACGTGTATCTCTAACACCTGCGAGTTGGATAACCACTCAATTATGGTGTTCCCTTGTAGGGCTCCACGGAGGGCGGAGAGCACTTGGGACGAAACTAGAAATTTTTCCTTATGCCTCATGGAAAAAAACATAACCGCAACGCAGCTAAACGTAAAAAAGACGAGGATTCATCCGGAACGGATGAACCCAGTCAACAGTCAAGTCAGCAGTCTCAGCATTCTACTCAACAGTCTAGTCAGCAGTCTGCAGCACCAAAGTCAACCAATTTTCCACGTTTCTTGGTAATGACCTCCAGTGACGATGCACGCACTGTGTCCAGTTTATCACCATTCGTGATAGAAAAAAGCATAGTGTCCATTGCCGGACATCCCAAAAGCATAAAAAAGCTTAAGTCAGGTGACCTTTTATTAGAAGTCGAGAGAGAACAGCAGGTGAAAAGCCTGCTTGGTACCACAAAGCTCTTCGATCTCAAGGTCAAGGTTTCTCTGCACAACACTCTTAATTCATGTAAAGGTGTTATCCGCAGCCCAGAGCTGCGTCCATGTACTGATGCAGAGATCTTTGACAACTTGAGATCTGAGGGCGTCATTGGCGTACGTAACATCCAAGTTCGTAGAGGTGGTGTATTGAAGCCAACAGGTACTTGGGTGTTGACTTTCAATACACCAGTTCTGCCCAAGAAAATCAAAGTAGCTTACCTTTCAGTTAACGTAGAGGTGTATATACCAAACCCTCTCAGATGTTACTCGTGTCAGGTTTTTGGCCACCACGAAAGCAGATGTCAGAAGAAGCAACTCTGTCCAAATTGTGGTGAAGAAAAGCATGTCGATAACCATCAAAACTGTAAGAATGAGGCCAAATGCGTCAATTGTGGTGGCAAGCATGCTGTTTTCTCTCGAGATTGTCCGGCATGGAAAAAAGAAAAAGAAATACTTACCGTCATATACCAAAGGGGGTTAACATTCCCAGAAGCACGGAAAATTGTTGACGAGCGATACACAACACCAACGACCAGTTACGCCAGCATCACAAAGGGTGCTGGTGTACAAGTTTCTACCTCCGCAACACAGACTGTTGAATCATGCATAGCTGAACTGAAAAAATCTGGTGCATGGAGTAAATCCACTCCAGCACCACAAAGTTCAACCAAATTATCAAATGGCGCAATCCAGGTTGCTCCGGATCGGTCGACAGCGACCGTACCGAAGCCAGCGCCACATGCAAAAGAGAAACTCGACTTGGGTCGAACTAATAAAGGATCGGAAGATCCGAAAAAAAAACAATTGTCTCAAAAACAGACAGACAACGTAAAATGGAAAGAGACAATATAAGATTCCAGAACAGATTCGGATCTTTGAGTGACAGTGATATGGAGTTCGCTGAAACTCCATCATCACCAAGTGGCAATAACAGATCGAGGTCAGCAACACCACGAGCTGGTGGTAGCAGATCTATATCACCAATTGCAGCTCCAATATAGTTTCTAGTCTTAATCTCTTCAAATAATGGATTTAAAACACAAAATAATACAATGGAATTGTCGAGGTCTTAAATCAAATTATAATGAACTCTTATTACTTATTTCGTTATTAAACCCGTCGGTTTTTTGTTTGCAAGAAACTTTTTTAAAAACTGATGACAACCTTGATGTCAGGGGTTTCAATACATACAACTATATCTATTCTGATAGTAACAAACCATCTGGTGGCAGTTCAATTCTTGTTAAATCATGTTTACCACAAAGAGAGATCAAATTAAAAACAGACCTACAAGCTGTAGCAGTATCGGTTTCTCTGGATAAAGAAACTACAATATGCTCTTTATATATTCCACCCTCATTTTCTTTAAAGCCCGAACATCTTGACTCATTGCTGAGTCAGCTTCCATCCCCATATCTTTTAGTTGGCGACTTTAATGGTCACAATATTCTATGGGGCTGTAAAGATATCAATAACAGAGGAGCACTTGTTGAAGATTTTATTGCAAAGAGCGATCTTTGCTTGATGAATGATAAATCTTATACTTACCTTCACCCAGCGACAGGTCATTTGTCTTCTTTAGATCTCTCTTTGTGTCACCCATCTCTCTTCTTGGACTATGACTGGTCTGTTCATGATGATCAGTGCGGAAGTGATCACTTCCCTGTTATATTTGAGAGCGTAAACGAACAAGATGAGGACTGTAACCAGAAATTGAAAATGAATAAAGCCGACTGGGAATTATTCCGTAATTTATGTGAAGAAGAGTTATCAGTTGGTCACTTAAATGAATCATCTGACATTGTTTCTGATTTCACAGATAAACTAATTAATATATCAGAACAATGCATTCCAAAGACCTCCACAAATACTAAGAAAAGCAAGCCTTGGTTTAATAATGACTGTAAAGAAGCTATTAAAAAGCGCAAACAGGCTCTAAATAAGTTCTGCAAAAGTCCCACTTCAGAAAAGCTAAACGACGTTAAAGTTTTTAGAGCTAAAGCTCGGCGAACAATCCGAGCTTCCAAACGAAAGTCATGGAGAGAATATGTCTCCAAATTGAACTACAAAACCCCCATTAAAAAGGTTTGGGATATGGTACGAAAAATTTCAGGAAAAACAAAGTCCTCTAGTTTTACACATTTAAATACTGGTTTTGACACCAAAGCTTCAACTAAAAAAGATATTTCAGATACTCTTGGTCACACATTCTTGAGAAATTCATCATCGCGTAATTATTCCGACACTTTTAGAAATTTCAAAAAGGACCAAGAGAAAAGAAATCTTAACTTCAAATCCCTTAATCACGAAGAATACAACACACCTTTTAACTTATCCGAACTCGTTGAAGCCATTGAAAAATCACATGATACGGCAACCGGCCCCGATGAAATTCATTATCAGATGCTTAAGCATCTGCCAAAAAGTTCTCTTACAACACTTTTAGATATCTTTAATAATATTGGGAAACGGGGGTCTGTCCTGAGAGCTGGCGTGTAGATACAGTTGTACCAATTCCAAAACCAGGGAAAGATCATGCAGAACCTACAAATTATCGTCCGATAGCTTTGACAAGTTGTTTGTGTAAAACATTGGAGAGAATGATAAACAAGAGATTAGTCTGGTACTTAGAGTCCAACAACCTCATTTCAGAATATCAATCGGGTTTTCGTTCGGAACGTAGTACCAATGACAATTTAATAAGACTAGAAACATTTATACGAGATGCTTTTATTAACAAAGAACACGTAGTGGCTGTCTTTTTCGACTTGGAGAAAGCATATGATACAACATGGCGTTATGGAATATTGAAAGATCTACATAACATTGGCTTAAGAGGAAAACTTCCCAGTTTTATTGAAAACTTTTTAGGGGAGCGCATGTTTCAGGTGCGTGTGGGGTCTACCCTGTCAGATTTCTATGATCAAGAACAGGGTGTCCCACAGGGTAGTATTCTTTCAACTACGCTATTTAACATCAAAATAAACAATATTGTACAATGTTTGGACGACAAAACTGATTGTTCATTGTATGTTGATGATTTTTGTATTTGTTACCGTTCAAAAAATATGAAAACCATTGAACGAAAGTTGCAACAAAATTTAAAACGAATAGAAGAATGGACTGATAAAAATGGTTTCAAGTTCTCCAAGTCGAAAACGCAGTGTGTTCATTTTTGTAAACTACGGAAGAAACACGAACATCCTTCCCTGTTTTTATACGGATCACAAATTCCTGTTGTTGAAGAAGCCAAATTTCTTGGGGTCATATTTGATCAAAAGTTATCTTTTATTCCACATATTAAATATCTTAAAAGCGAAATGCTTAAAAGCTTTGCATCTTTTAAAAGTTTTAGCTCATACAAGTTGGGGAGCAGATCGGTATACTTTATTACATCTTTACCGGTCTTTAATAAGATCTAAATTAGATTATGGGTCTGTTATTTATGGTTCTGCCAGAAAGTCCTATTTAAAATCCTTGGATACTATCCATCACCAAGGCCTTCGTCTGGCCATGGGAGCCTTCCGTACCTCTCCCGTATTAAGCCTTTATGTAGAAGCAGGTGAACCATCTTTAACCTCGCGCAGAGAGAAACTTTCTCTTCAGTATGCTATCAGACTTGCTGCAAATCCATCTAACCCGGCATCCAAAATTTCATTTCCACCTCAATTTGTAGATAAGTATGAAACAAAACCCACAGCAATCAAACCTTTTGGATTACGTATTTTACCACTGCTGGAAAATTCAGGTATCGACCTTAAAAATATTCAAAAACATGAAACCGCCGAAGTTCCATCTTGGTGTATTAAACAACCTTCTATTCTGTTCGACTTACATGATGGAAAAAAATCCGAATCAAATCCAATACTTCTCAAACAAAACTTTCAGGTACTGCAGTCACGTTACAATGATTACCAGCAAGTCTATACTGATGGTTCCAAAGAAGGAGATAAAGTTGGTTGTGCGTATGTTTCTAAAGATACGCACAAAACCATGCGCCTTCCAGATGGTTCATCTATTTTTACAGCTGAAGCCAAAGCAATAGACCTAGCTTTGGATTTTGTCGGTTCTTCAATAATTCAAAAAGCAATTATATTTTCTGATTCACTTTCTGTGCTTAAAGCTTTAGACCATTCATCATCTAAAAATCCTCAAATTCAAAAATTGATCGAAAAACATCATGAAATTTCTAAAACACACCAAATCTTGTTTTGTTGGCTTCCGAGCCATATTGGCATTGTCGGCAATGAATATGCTGACAAGAAAGCAAAGGAATCGCTCAATCTTGATCCATCTGTTTTTAAAAATCCTTTTAATAATTTTAAACCATTTATCAACCGATACATCTTGTCGGAATGGGACCGTGCAATAAATAACAAACTCCATGCCATTAAACCTGTCGTTACTACAAAATGCTCTCCTCCACAGTTTTCCAGAAAAGAGGACGTAGTATTAACACGACTGCGCATCGGCCATACTAGAGTTACTCATTCTTATATTTTTAATGGTGATGATCAACCTTCTTGTGTAGGTTGTGATCAGCCATTCACTGTGAAACATATCTTAATTGACTGTGTTGACTTTTCACCCTCACGTATTTTATATTTCAAAGCTGACACTTTGCAACAACTGTTTCGAGATGTACCTGTTGACAACATTATTTTATTCTTAAAAGAAATTGGTCTTTTTCATAAGATTTAACTGTTTCAGATTTTTATACATTATCATTCTGACTTCTTACTTTTAATATCGTCATAATTATTCATGCCGTTTAACCATTAACCGACTGACGCTTATGACCCGCCAAGAGGGTTGACGCGTCGTTAAACACGAAATCATCATCATCATCATCATTTATCAACAGATACATCTTGTCGGAATGGCAAGGCGAATGGGACCGTGCAATAAATAACAAACTCCATGCCATTAAACCTGTCGTTGGTACAAAATGCTCTCCTCCACAGTTTTCCTGAAAAGAGGACGTAGTATTAACACGACTGCGCATCGGCCATACTAGAGTTACTCATTCTTACATTTTTAATGGTGATGATCAGCCTTCTTGTGTAGGTTGTGATCAGCCATTTACTGTGAAACATATCTTAATTGACTGTGTTGACTTTTCACCCTCACGTATTTTATATTTCAAAGCTGACACTTTGCAACAACTGTTTCGAGATGTACCTGTTGATAATATTATTTTATTCTTAAAAGAAATTGGACTTTTTCATAAGATTTAACTGTTTCAGATTTTTATACATCATCATTCTGACTTTTTACTTCTAATATCATCATAATTATTCATGCCGTTTAACCATTAACCGTTTGACGCTTATGACCCACAAAGAGGGTTGATGCGTCGTTAAACACGAAATCATCATCATCATCATTACCGGTCTTTAATAAGATCTAAATTAGATTATGGGTCTGTTATTTATGGTTCTGCCAGAAAGTCCTATTTAAAATCCTTGGATACTATCCATCACCAAGGCCTTCGTCTGGCCATGGGAGCCTTCCGTACCTCTCCCGTATTAAGCCTTTATGTAGAAGCAGGTGAACCATCTTTAACCTTGCGCAGAGAGAAACTTTCTCTTCAGTATGCTATCAGACTTGCTGCAAATCCATCTAACCCGGCATCCAAAATTTCATTTCCACCTCAATTTGTAGATAAGTATGAAACAAAACCCACAGCAATCAAACCTTTTGGATTACGTATTTTACCACTGCTGGAAAATTCAGGTATCGACCTTAAAAATATTCAAAAACATGAAACCGCCGAAGTTCCATCTTGGTGTATTAAACAACCTTCTATTCTGTTCGACTTACATGATGGAAAAAAATCCGAATCAAACCCAATACTTCTCAAACAAAACTTTCAGGTACTGCAGTCACGTTACAATGATTACCAGCAAGTCTATACTGATGGTTCCAAAGAAGGAGATAAAGTTGGTTGTGCGTATGTTTCTAAAGATACGCACAAAACCATGCGCCTTCCAGATGGTTCATCTATTTTTACAGCTGAAGCCAAAGCAATAGACCTAGCTTTAGATTTTATCAGTTCTTCAACAATTCAAAAAGCAATTATATTTTCTGATTCACTTTCTGTGCTTAAGGCTTTAGACCATTCATCATCTAAAAATCCTCAAATTCAAAAATTGATCGAAAAACATCATGAAATTTCTAAAACACACCAAATCTTGTTTTGTTGGCTTCCGAGCCATATTGGCATTGTCGGCAATGAATATGCTGACAAGAAAGCAAAGGAATCGCTCAATCTTGATCCATCTGTTTTTAAAATTCCTTTTAATAATTTTAAACCATTTATCAACCGATACATCTTGTCGGAATGGCAAGGCGAATGGGACCGTGCAATAAATAACAAACTCCATGCCATTAAACCTGTCGTTAGTACAAAATGCTCTCCTCCACAGTTTTCCAGAAAAGAGGACGTAGTATTAACACGACTGCGCATCGGCCATACTAGAGTTACTCATTCTTATATTTTTAATGGTGATGATCAACCTTCTTGTGTAGGTTGTGATCAGCCATTCACTGTGAAACATATCTTAATTGACTGTGTTGACTTTTCACCCTCACGTATTTTATATTTCAAAGCTGACACTTTGCAACAACTGTTTCGAGATGTACCTGTTAATAACATTATTTTATTCTTAAAAGAAATTGGTCTTTTTCATAAGATTTAACTGTTTCAGATTTTTATACATTATCATTCTGACTTCTTACTTTTAATATCGTCATAATTATTCATGCCGTTTAACCATTAACCGACTGACGCTTATGACCCACCAAGAGGGTTGACGCGTCGTTAAACACGAAATCATCATCATCATCATCAGCCTTCTTGTGTAGGTTGTGATCAGCCATTTACTGTGAAACATATCTTAATTGACTGTGTTGACTTTTCACCCTCACGTATTTTATATTTCAAAGCTGACACTTTGCAACAACTGTTTCGAGATGTACCTGTTGATAATATTATTTTATTCTTAAAAGAAATTGGACTTTTTCATAAGATTTAACTGTTTCAGATTTTTATACATCATCATTCTGACTTTTTACTTCTAATATCATCATAATTATTCATGCCGTTTAACCATTAACCGTTTGACGCTTATGACCCACCAAGAGGGTTGACGCGTCGTTAAACACGAAATCATCATCATCATTTAAAACACAAAATAATACAATGGAATTGTCGAGGTCTTAAATCAAATTATAACGAACTGTTATTACTTATTTCGTTATTAAACCCATCGGTTTTTTGTTTGCAAGAAACTTTTTTAAAAACTGATGACAACATTGATGTCAGGGGTTTCAATACATACAACTATATCTATTCTGATGGTAACAAACCATCTGTGGCAGTGTCAGTTTCTCTGGATAAAGAAACTACAATTTGTTCTCTATATATCCCTCCCTCATTTTCTTTAAAGCCCGAACAGCTTGACACATTGCTGAGTCAACTTCCATCGCCATATCTTTTAGTTGGCGACTTCAATGGTCACAATATTCTATGGGGCTGTAAAGATATCAATAACAGAGGAGCACTTGTCGAAGATTTTATTGCAAAGAGCGATCTTTGCTTTAGGGAATGATAAATCTTATACTTACCTTCACCCTGCGACAGGTCATTTGTCTTCTTTAGATCTCTCTTTGTGTCACCCATCTCTCTTCTTGGACTATGACTGGTCTGTTCATGATGATCAGTGCGGAAGTGATCACTTCCCTGTTATAATTGAGAGTGTAAACGAACCAGATGAGGACTGTAACCAGAAATGGAAAATGAATAAAGCCGACTGGGAATTATTCCATAATTTATGTGAAGAAGAGTTATCAATTGATCATTTTAATGAATCATCCGACATTGTTTCTGATTTCACAGATACACTTATTAACATATCAGAACAATGCATTCCAAAGACCTCCACAAATACTAAGAAAAGCAAGCCTTGGTTTAATAATGACTGTAAAGAAGCTATTAAAAAGCGTAAACAGGCTCTAAATAAGTTCTGCAAAAGTCCCACTTCAGAAAAGCTCTACGACGTAAAAGTTTTTAGAGCTAAAGCTCGGCGAACAATCCGAGCTTCCAAACGAAAGTCATGGAGAGAATATGTCTCCAAATTGAACTATAAAGCCCCCATTAAAAAGGTTTGGGATATGGTACGAAAAATTTCAGGAAAAACAAAGTCTTCTAGTTTTACACATTTAAATTCTGAATTTGACACAATAGCTTCAACAAAAAAAGATATTTCAGATACTCTTGGGCACACATTCTTGAGAAATTCATCATCACGTAATTATTCTGACACTTTTAGAAATTTCAAAAAGGACCAAGAGAAAAGAAATCTAAACTTCAAATCCCTTAATCACGAAGAATACAACAAACCTTTTAACTTATCCGAACTCGTTGAAGCCATTGAAAAATCACATGATACGGCAACCGGCCCCGATGAAATTCATTATCAGATGCTTAAGCATCTGCCAAAAAGTTCTCTTACAACACTTTTAGATATCTTTAATAATATTTGGGAAACGGGGGTCTGTCCTGAGAGCTGGCGTGTAGCTACAGTTGTACCAATTCCGAAACCAGGGAAAGATCATGCAGAACCTACAAATTATCGTCCGATAGCTTTGACAAGTTGTTTGTGTAAAACATTGGAGAGAATGATAAACAAGAGATTAGTCTGGTACTTAGAGTCCAACAACCTCATTTCAGAATATCAATCGGGCTTTCGTTCGGAACGTAGTACCAATGACAATTTAATGAGACTAGAAACATTTATACGAGATGCTTTTATTAACAAAGAACACGTAGTAGCTGTCTTTTTCGACTTGGAGAAAGCATACGATACAACATGGCGTTATGGAATATTGAAAGATCTACATAACATTGGCTTAAGAGGAAAACTTCCCAGTTTTATTGAAAGCTTTTTAGGGGAGCGCATGTTTCAGGTGCGTGTGGGGTCTACCCTGTCAGATTTCTATGATCAAGAACAGGGTGTCCCACAGGGTAGTATTCTTTCAACTACGCTATTTAACATCAAAATAAACAATATTGTACAATGTTTGGACGACAAAACTGATTGTTCATTGTATGTTGATGATTTTTGTATATGTTACCGTTCAAAAAATATGAAAACAATTGAACGAAAGTTACAACAAAATTTAAAAAGAATAGAAGAATGGACTGATAAAAATGGTTTCAAGTTCTCCAAGTCAAAAACGCAGTGTGTTCATTTTTGTAAACTACGGAAGAAACACGAACATCTTTCCCTGTTTTTATACGGATCACAAATTCCTGTTGTTGAAGAAGCCAAATTTCTTGGGGTCATATTTGATCAAAAGTTATCTTTTATTCCACATATTAAATATCTTAAAGCGAAATGCTTAAAAGCTTTGAATCATTTGAAAGTTTTAGCCCATACAAGTTGGGGAGCAGATCGGTATACTTTATTACATCTTTACCGGTCTTTAATAAGATCTAAATTAGATTATGGGTCTGTTGTTTATGGTTCTGCCAGAAAGTCCTATTTAAAATCCTTGGATACTATCCATCACCAAGGCCTTCGTCTGGCCATGGGAGCCTTCCGTACTTCTCCCGTATTAAGCCTTTATGTAGAAGCAGGTGAATCATCTTTAACCTCGCGCAGAGAGAAACTTTCTCTTCAGTATGCTATCAGACTTGCTGCAAATCCATCTAACCCGGCATCCAAAATTTCATTTCCACCTCAATTTGTAGATAAGTATGAAACAAAACCCACAGCAATCAAACCTTTTGGATTACGTATTTTACCACTGCTGGAAAATTCAGGTATCGACCTTAAAAATATTCAAAAACATGAAACCGCCGAAGTTCCATCTTGGTGTATTAAACAACCTTCTATTCTGTGCGACTTACATGATGGAAAAAAATCCGAATCAAATCCAATACTTCTCAAACAAAACTTTCAGGTACTGCAGTCACGTTACAATGATTACCAGCAAGTCTATACTGATGGTTCCAAAGAAGGGGATAAAGTTGGCTGTGCGTATGTTTCTAAAGATACGCACAAAACCATGCGCCTTCCAGATGGTTCATCTATTTTTACAGCTGAAGCCAAAGCAATAGACCTAGCTTTAGATTTTATCAGTTCTTCAACAATTCAAAAAGCAATTAGCATGATTCACTTTCTGTGCTTAAGGCTTTAGACCATTCATCATCTAAAAATCCTCAAATTCAAAAATTGATCGAAAAACATCATGAAATTTCTAAAACACACCAAATCTTGTTTTGTTGGCTTCCGAGCCATATTGGCATTGTCGGCAATGAATATGCTGACAAGAAAGCAAAGGAATCGCTCAATCTTGATCCATCTGTTTTTAAAATTCCTTTTAATAATTTTAAACCATTTATCAACAGATACATCTTGTCGGAATGGCAAGGCGAATGGGACCGTGCAATACATAACAAACTCCGTGCCATTAAACCTGCCGTTAGAACAAAATGCTCTCCTCCACAGTTTTCCAGAAAGGAGGACATAGTTTTAACACGACTGCGCATCGGCCATACTAGAGTTACTCATTCTTATATTTTTAATGGTGATGATCAGCCTTCTTGTGTAGGTTGTGATCAGCCATTCACTGTGAAACATATCTTAATTGACTGTGTTGACTTTTCACCCTCACGTATTTTATATTTCAAAGCTGACACTTTGCAACAACTGTTTCGAGATGTACCTGTTGATAATATTATTTCATTCTTAAAATAAATTGGACTTTTTCATAAGATTTAACTGTTTCAGATTTTTATACATTATCATTCTGACTTTTTACTTTTAATATCATCATAATTATTCATGCCGTTTAACCATTAACCGTTTGACGCTTATGACCCACAAAGAGGGTTGACGCGTCGTTAAACACTAAATCATCATCATCATTATCAACAGATACATCTTGTCAGAATGGCAAGGCGAATGGGACCGTGCAATAAATAACAAACTCCGGGCCATTAAACCTGTCGTTAGTACAAAATGCTCTCCTCCACAGTTTTCCAGAAAAGAGGACGTAGTATTAACACGACTGCGCATCGGCCATACTAGAGTTACTCATTCTTATATTTTTAATGGTGATGATCAGCCTTCTTGTGTAGGTTGTGATCAGCCATTCACTGTGAAACATATCTTAATTTACTGTGTTGACTTTTCACCCTCACGTATTTTATATTTCAAAGCTGACACTTTGCAACAACTGTTTCGAGATGTACCTGTTGATAATATTATTTCATTCTTAAAATAAATTGGACTTTTTCATAAGATTTAACTGTTTCAGATTTTTATACATTATCATTCTGACTTTTTACTTTTAATATCATCATAATTATTCATGCCGTTTAACCATTAACCGTTTGACGCTTATGACCCACAAAGAGGGTTGACGCGTCGTTAAACACTAAATCATCATCATCATTATCAACAGATACATCTTGTCAGAATGGCAAGGCGAATGGGACCGTGCAATAAATAACAAACTCCGGGCCATTAAACCTGTCGTTAGTACAAAATGCTCTCCTCCACAGTTTTCCAGAAAAGAGGACGTAGTATTAACACGACTGCGCATCGGCCATACTAGAGTTACTCATTCTTATATTTTTAATGGTGATGATCAGCCTTCTTGTGTAGGTTGTGATCAGCCATTCACTGTGAAACATATCTTAATTGACTGTGTTGACTTTTCACCCTCACGTATTTTATATTTCAAAGCTGACACTTTGCAACAACTGTTTCGAGATGTACCTGTTGATAATATTATTTTATTCTTAAAAGAAATTGGACTTTTTCATAAGATTTAACTGTTTCAGATTTTTATACAATATCATTCTGACTTTTTACTTTTAATATCATCATAATTATTCTTGCCGTTTAACCATTAACCGTTTGACGCTTATGACCCGCAAAGAGGGTTGACGCGTCGTTAAACACGAAATCATCATCATCGTTCCGCTTGGGTGAACAAAATGGCCACCAGAACTAAAAATAGAAAAGCCTTTAAACAACTTCTCCTTAACTAGTGGATGGATTTTGAAATTACTTCACAGGAATGTTCCTTGGGTGACCCTCTACCAAAATTGCTCAAACTGTTCCGCTCAGGTGAACAAGATGGCCGCCAGAGCTAAAAATAGAAAAACCTTTAAAGGACTTCTTCTCCTTAACCAATGGCTGGATTTCGAAATTACTTCACAGGAATGTTCCTTTGGTGAAACTCTACCAAAATTGCTCGAACCATTCCGCTCGGGTGAACAAAATGGCTGCCAGAGCTAAAAATAGAAAAACCTTTAAAGGACTTCTTCTCCTTAACCAATGGATAGATTTCGAAATTACTTCACAGGAATGTTCCTTGGGTGACCCTCTACCTAAATTGCTCAAACCGTTACACTCCAGTGAACAAGATGGCCGTCAGAGCTAAAAATAGAAAAAAACATTTAAACAACTTCTTCTCCTTAACTAGTGGATTGATTTTGAAATTACTTCACAGGAATGTTCCTTGGGTGACCCTCTACCAAAATTGCTCAAACCGTTCTGTTGGGTGAACAAAATGGCCACCAGAGCTAAAAATAGAAAAACCTTTAAATGACTTCTCCTTAACCAGTGGATGGATTTGAAATTATTTCACAGGAATGACCGTTTGGTGACCCTCTACCAAAATTGCTCATACTGTTCCGCTCGGTCGAACAAAATGGCCACCAGTGCTTCTCCTGCTTTACCAGTGGATGGATTGATAGTCCTGGGGCCAAAAACGGCCTTGTCCCGGGGCCCACTGGTTTTACATAGGGTTATATATGGAAAACCTTTAAAAATCTTCTTGTCTGAAACCAGAAGGCCCAGGTCTTTGATATTTGGTATGAAGCTTCATCTAGTGGACCTCTACCAAGCTTGTTTAAATTATAGCCCTGGGGCCAAAACTGGCCCCGCCCTGGGGCCCACTGGTTTTACATAGGCTTATATTGGGAAAACCTTTAAAAATCTTCTTGTCTGAAACCAGAAGGCCCAGGTCTTTGATATTTGGTAAGTAGCTTCGTCAAGTAGACCGCAGCCAAGATTGTTCAAATTATAGCCCTGGGGCCAAAAATGCCCCCGCGCCAGGGCCCACTGGTTTTACATAGGCTTTTATAGGGAAAACCTTTAACAACCTTCTCGTCTGAAACCAGAAGACACAGGTCTTTGATATTTGGTATGAAGCGTCATCTAGTGGACCTCTACCAAGATTGTTCAAATTATAGCCTTTGTTGATGTTTGGTATGAAGCTTCACCTTTAAGACCTCCCTCAACATTTTGCACATCAAAGCCCTTGGGCCAATAATGGCCCTCCCTGGGGCCCACTTGTTACACTATGGATCAGGTGAGCGATCCAGGGCCATCATGGCCCTCTTGTTTTCTATCACTCGATAACGGCCTTCCGTCTATTGCGTCGAGAGTGAGCTGGACCTGGAAATATTTTTACTTAGTTTCC
Source organism: Lucinisca nassula (assembly GCA_963580285.1). Classification (NCBI taxonomy): domain Eukaryota; kingdom Metazoa; phylum Mollusca; class Bivalvia; order Lucinida; family Lucinidae; genus Lucinisca; species Lucinisca nassula. The sequence continues at coordinate 43,979,387 of OY757020.1, forward strand.
GCTCCAAGGTCTGCATCGTTCATGGCTTGAGCAAGACTTTGAAGGGTTCATACTTGTCAAATCGGACAATTTAAATAGAAATAGGTCTTTGTCCTTAGCATAAAACTTCATAAATTGCCCCATATTGTCACACACATTATTGATATGTGCTTTGGCGAAAGAGTTTCCCTTCAAAGCGGATTCGAAGCAGACCAGATACTCATTTTGTTTCCTAAAACGGTTTTTCAGCTTCATTCCGAGGCGAAGTCCAGCCTCTTCAAGGCATCTATCGATCATTAAACGCCTCTCTGTAGGCGTTGAACCAGAAATTGGAAATTGGTTCTCCGTCCGATGATGTCTCAGACAGTCGCTTTTGCAGTGGCTGATCATCATCTTTCATCACTCTCGATAACGGCCTTCCGTCTATTGCGTCGAGAGTGAGAGTATTGAACAGGAGGACTAAGATCAGGGGACCCAGTTAGATTGTGAATGTGCAGAAACTGAAGTGTCCCGGTCTTGTACTTGTGGCGGAATGTGCAACACTTCGCGGTTGCAGACGAATTGCTTCGCAATTTCGGCAACAACAAAGTAGTGTTGGATGAACTCAACGTTGGGATTATCTGATTGAGCATGTCCGGTGTAATTTTTAAACGGGCAATGAGATTGACATTGAACTTGTGCTCCACCTGCTTTTCGTATTTGTCAGGGATTTTATAAAATGACTTAAGAGCTATACATTGTACTACGAATGCCCACCCCATATTTTGCGATAACCTGCTGTGTTGTGCGTTCAAGTACAAACCAGTCCAGAGACACGATTATATTTAAGGCAGTGGCTATTCGTACGGCCCCGTACGAATAGCCTGCATTCGTACGGCCCCGTACTTTTAGCCAATATAGGCCATATTGGCTAATCGTACGGCCATTATAGTTCGGTACCAAGAAAGTGATACTGTTGGTCGTCAGCTCATCGTACGGCCTTGAAAGACTAGCCATTCCTAGCCCCGATTCAGGGACAACTCGGCACATAGTTAACTCGGCACATGACAATCTATTTAAGATTTTTTTTTAAAAAAGGAAATGCAAAAAAATAAACTAGAAACTATTTTATTTACTATGCATATTTTATATACATATTATAAAATAGCAATAATAATAAAACAGACAAATAAAGTATTAATGTACAGCTTAATAAGCTTTATAACTATTGTGGGCTGTGTTTGCTATGTGCCGAGTTTGTATAGATGAGTTTAGGACGCCACCGGTCGCTAAGGAAATGCTATCCCACGATTCCGTATTTTTGCGCATGTGCAGTTTTGTTTGGCAAAAAAATAACCGTTGTTCAGACTGATCCGATAGCAGTTATTAATTTCTTTTAATTTGACAATTTTAAATAGAGCGTAAGGTAAAGGTAACGTATGACTTGTGTCACTGTGGCGTCCAACTGATAATGGCTGGCAATTGAGAAAGACCTGCTATCCTTACAGCAGGTAAGGGTAGAGGAGAGTGCTCTTTTTCCTTCTGTTTCTACACTTCCATTCACTTTCCTCTTTCTCCTCTGTCCTTTACTTTAACCTACGATCTCTTCTATATAATTTTTTTCTCCCTTTCTGTGGGAGACGAGACAAAATTACCCACATGGGTTGACGTGTCGTTAAACCCAAAACAACTAATAATTAACTGACAATGGTCGCGTCATGTTGCGCTAATCGCAAAACCTACGATGCGACAGTGAAGGTGATTGGTTGGTTGGTTGAATTGTGGTTTAATGTCAGCGTCAACACTATTTTGGTCATTTTGGAGACGTTGCTTCCAGTTGTGTGGGACTTTTACCCGAAATTGAGATGAAATGGCATATCAAGCCCTGTCGCCTAATGGAACCAAAAGGCGTATATGCATTTGAGGGTTTGACTCACATCACTTTGCCTGGGCAATCTTAGTCCTTCTAAGCGGTTTACAAGCACTAATGTGTGGTCAGTTTCAGTTCTGCGCGGAAGCACCATGCAGCCCAATCTATTTCTACAAGCCCCGATGGGCGGGGGCGAGACAGTGAAGTTGAATGGAAGGATTACCAACCTGACGGATTCAACCTGTTGGTGATAAAGATCAATCGTTAACAACACGTAACAAGTTGTTTGAATATTGCAATTCACCGTGCCCGCGGCCACCACCCATCGGGGCTTGAAGAAATAGATGGACTGCATGATGCTTCCACGCAGAGCTGTAACCAACGCGCACGAGTACTGATAAACCAATAAGAGGATCTAAACCAGCCCAGGCAAAACGGTGCGAATCGGACCATCCATGTTTATAAACCCCATTGATTTCATTGGGCGACAGGGCTTGAGATGTCATTTCATCTCGATATCGGGTAAAAGTCCCATAAAATTGGTAGCAACGTGTCCAAAATGACCTATACAGTGTTGAAGGGACGTTAAATCTCAAAACAAACAAACACATCCCCGTCCCCGTTAACACTATTTGGGTCATTTTTGAGACGTTGCTTCCTATACCCACATTGAGATTAAATAACTTCTCAAGCCTTGCCGCCAAATGAAAAAGGTGTGGTTTATAGTGGTTTACCAGTACTCATGTGCGGTCAGTTTTAGCTCTGCGAACCCAGGGCCTCTCGTATACCGTACAAACACTCTACCGACTGAGATACCGGGCCACTTCTTCGACCTTTTACATTCCCTCCCCCCACCCCACTGCCTAATGAGATTCGTCCCGAATCTCTAAGTGCTATCCAGTCTGGCTATGGTACTTTCATGTTCAGGTTTTTCAAAGTATCGCTTCTGAAACTCTGTCAGTAATGTTTTTGCTTAACTGCCCATTTTTTTTCCTGCAAGTCAAGTCAGGTCAAAGATTTATTCAGGCCCCCCTAACTCAGGGTATGAGAGTTAAACAAACATTCATTTAAAACATACAGCAAACAACAAATAGCATGTATATGTATAATAACCTATAAAATCAGAGAATTCGGACATGGTATCTGCTAAGTACTGTTGTGATTCAAAAGATTGTGAACTGCAGTTTGTGTTTCTTTGATTTGAGATTTAACGTCCCCGTCAACAATGTAAAGGTCATTTTGGAGACGATATTTCCAATTTTGTGGGACTTTTACCCGACGTGGAGATGAAATGACATCTCAAGCACTGCCGCCCAATGAAAGCAATAGGAGTTATAACCATGAGCGGTCCGACTCGCACCCTTGCCTGGGCAGGCTTAGATCCTCTAAGCGGTTTACTAGTACTCGTGTGCGGGTCGGTTTCAGTTCTGCGTGCAGCTCATCTATTTCTTCAAGCCCCGATGTGCGGGGCCGCAGAACTGCAGTATAAAAGTATATGAATGCTGTGGATGAAATGACAAACTCTATGCTTAAAAACTCTTATTTTTCCGTAGTTTACTGTACACACACGGGCTCGATTGATTACTTTTTGCCACACAAGACTGCGCATGCGCAGCGTAACCAAGGAAGTTAATCAGCCTAATCTCATCTATAGGCCAAGTTTGTTATGTGCCGAGTTGGCAATGTGCCGAGTTTGCTATGTGTCGAGTTGTTCCGCTACCCTAGCCCCTATGCGGTTGGTTATATAAATACAGACTTGAGGAAGCACTTCATTACAGAGTAGTAGATCCATGGAACTCCTTTAAGTGAGAGTGCATTTAATCCTGCAAACGATTCAGAATACAGTACTAAAGTATAAGCTTATTTTTGCTCCTTACGATAAGGCGCATTTATTGGGGGAACTAGTACTCGTGTGCGGGTCGGTTTCAGTTCTGCGTGCAGCTCATCTATTTCTTCAAGCCCCGATGTGCGGGGCCGCAGAACTGCAGTATAAAAGTATATGAATGCTGTGGATGAAATGACAAACTCTATGCTTAAAAACTCTTATTTTTCCGTAGTTTACTGTACACACACGGGCTCGATTGATTACTTTTTGCCACACAAGACTGCGCATGCGCAGCGTAACCAAGGTAGTTAATCAGCCTAATCTCATCTATAGGCCAAGTTTGTTATGTGCCGAGTTGGCAATGTGCCGAGTTTGCTATGTGTCGAGTTGTCCCGCTACCCTAGCCCCTATGCGGTTGGTTATATAAATACAGACTTGAGGAAGCACTTCATTACAGAGTAGTAGATCCATGGAACTCCTTTAAGTGAGAATACATTTAATCCTGCAAACGATTCAGAATACAGTACTAAAGTATAAGATATATTTTTGCTCCTTACGATAAGGCGCATTTATTGGGGGAACCGTTTTAGGTCCATGTCACACGACCAAAATGGCCGCCATACCCATATATGGTGACACTCATAAAGCTAAAAGCATCCGGCGGGTCGTGCACTTCAGCTGAAGCACTGGTTACTATTTATTTTGCTTGACTGCAGAACACTTCATGGCAATTATTCAAAAGCACATAAGAAGATGTATATAATGACGCATTGTACATTAAAGAATCAAATGTATTGTTTTAAAAGTAACAGGCATATTTCTAAATTAGGTTCCACAGAGAATGTCTATTTGATTTGAGGTTAAACGTCCCCGTCAACACTGTAAAGGTCATTTCGGAGACCTTGCTTCCAATTTTGTGGGACTTTACCCGACATTGAGATGAAATGACCCTCAAGCCCTGCCGTCCAATGAAACCAAAGGGTTTATAAGTATAAGCATGGGCGGGCCGACTCGCACCGCTGTGCCTGGGCAGGCTTGCCTCTCTCTAAGCGGTTTACCAGTACTCGTGTGCGGTCGGTTTCACCTATGCATGGAAGCATCATGCATCCCATATATTATTTCAAGCTCCGATGGGCGGGGGCCGAATGATGTATTGTACATTCAAGAATCCAATGTACGCCTTCAAAAGTAATAGGCACATTTCTAAACTACGTTTCACAGAATTTAACAATGGGAAAAAGGATTAACAAAAACCTAGCAAACACACAACGTTGCCAAAATGTCGTTACAAAGTCGCTGCAACGACACGACTTTGCAGCGACGTTTTAACGACATTGTTAGGACGTGTGATAACGACGTATTGTACATGTAGAAATCAAATGTATGGTTTCAACAGTAACAGGCACATTTGTGAGCTACAGTCAACAATTTTAACATTGGGAAAAAGTAAAAATCACACCCAGGGAACACAAAGTCATAACGTCGAACGTTGCAACGTCGCTGCAACGTCACGAATATGCATTGATGTTGTTATGACGTTTTGTGTTACTGGAAAGTGTATAAAAATGTTAACAAGTGGATATTAAAACATTAAATATAGCTATTTTGTAATTTAAGACTTTCTTTCTGCCAAGGAAATTGCCACATGTCTTATATGGTTTACATTATTTTCTCATTTTTTCTCCAAGACATAGGTTTGGGGTACTCGTTAGAACCGCCTCAATGTGGCGGTTCTAACGAGCACCCACAACCTATATTTGTAGTAAAACTAAGAAAAACATCACGAATTTTGATCAGAAAAGTAGCCATTTTGGAGATGTTAAAAATTGCACTATATCGCACGGGTGTGTTAACGTAATGCTTATTATCACTGCATGTCGTGAGTTGTGAGTAAACGACTTCTAACAACAGTCAAGATATTAGAAAAATGTCCGTGCCAAAGCCGTTTCATGATGATGATGATGATGATTTCGTGTTTAACGACGCGTCAACCCTCTTTGTGGGTCATAAGCGTCAAGCGGTTAATGGTTAACGGCATTGAGAATTATGAGGATATTAAAAGTAAAAAAAAATAGTTTGATATGTATAAAAAAATTAAACAGTTAAATCTTATGAAAAAGTCCAATTTCTTTTAAGAATAAAATAATATTTTCAAAAGGTACATCTTGAAACAATTGTTGCAAAGTGTCAGCTTTGAAGTATAAGTTACGGGACTGTGAAAAGTCTACACATTCAATTAAAATATGTTTCACAGTGAATGGCTGATCACAGCCTACACAAGAAGGCTAATCATCACCATTTAAGATATAAGAATGAGTAGCTCTAGTATGGCCAATGCGCAGTCGTGTTAATACTACATCCTCTTTCCTGGAAAACTGTGGAGGAGAGCATTTTGTTCCAACGACAGGTTTAATGGCATGGAGTTTGTTATTTATTGCACGGTCCCATTCGCCTTGCCATTCCGACAAGATGTATCTGTTGATAAATGGTTTAAAATTATTAAAAGGAATTTTAAAAACAGACGGATCAAGATTGAGCGATTCCTTTGCTTTCTTGTCAGCAAACTCATTTCCGACAATGCCAATATGGCTCGGAAGCCAACAAAACAAGATTTGGTGCGTTTTAGAAATTTCATGATGTTTTTCGATCAGTTTTTGTATTTGAGGATTTTTAGATGATGAATGGTCTAAAGCCTTAAGCACAGAAAGTGAATCAGAAAATATAATTGCTTTTTGAATTGTTGAAGAACTCATAAAATCTAAAGCTAGGTCTATTGCTTTGGCTTCAGCTGTAAAAATAGATGAACCATCTGGAAGGCGCAAGGTTTGGTGCGTATCTTGAGAAACATACGCACAACCAACTTTATCTCCTTCTTTGGAACCATCAGTATAGACTTGCTGGTAATCCTTGTAACGTGACTGCAGTACCTGAAAGTCTTGTTTGAGTAGAATAGGATTTGATTCGGATTTTTTGCCATCATGTAAGTCAAACAGAATAGAAGGTTTTTTAATACACCAAGACGGAACTTCGGCGGTTTCATGTTTTTGAATATTTTTAAGCTCTATGCCTGAATTTTCAAGAAGTGGTAACACACGTAATCCAAAAGGTTTGATTGCTGTGGGTTTAGTTTCATACTTATCTACAAATTGAGGTGGAAATGAGATTTGGAATGCTGGGTTAGATGGATTAGCAGCAAGTCTGATAGCATACTGAAGAGAAAGTTTCTCTCTGCGCGAGGTTAAAGATGGTTCACCTGCTTCTACATAAAGGCTTAATACGGGAGAAGTACGGAAGGCTCCCATGGCCAGACGAAGGCCTTGGTGATGGATAGTATCCAATGATTTTAAATAGGACTTTCTGGCAGAACCATAAACAACAGACCCATAATCTAATTTAGATCTTATTAAAGACCGGTAAAGATGTAATAAAGTATACCGATCTGCTCCCCAACTTGAATGAGCTAAAACTTTCAAAAGATTCAAAGCTTTTAAGCATTTCGCTTTAAGGTATTTAATATGGGGAATAAAAGATAACTTTTGATCAAATATGACCCCAAGAAATTTGGCTTCTTCAACAACAGGAATTTGTGATCCGTATAAAAACAGGGAGGATGTTCGTGTTTCTTCCGTAGTTTACAAAAATGAACACACTGCGTTTTCGACTTGCAGAACTTAAAACCATTTTTATCAGTCCATTCTTCTATTCTTTTTAAATTTTGTTGTAACTTTCGTTCAATTGTTTTCATATTTTTTGAACGGTAACATATACAAAAATCATCAACATACAATGAACAATCAGTTTTGTCGTCCAAACATTGTACAATATTGTTTATGTTGATGTTAAATAGCGTAGTTGAAAGAATACTACCCTGTGGGACACCCTGTTCTTGATCATAGAAATCTGATAAGGTAGACCCCACACGCACCTGAAACATGCGCTCCCCTAAAAAGCTTTCAATAAAACTGGGAAGTTTTCCTCTTAAGCCAATGTTATGTAGATCTTTCAATATTCCATAACGCCATGTTGTATCATATGCTTTCTCCAAGTCGAAAAAGACAGCTACTACGTGTTCTTTGTTAATAAAAGCATCTCGTATAAATGTTTCTAGTCTTATTAAATTGTCATTGGTACTACGTTCCGAACGAAAACCCGATTGATATTCTGAAATGAGGTTGTTGGACTCTAAGTACCAGACTAATCTCTTGTTTATCATTCTCTCCAATGTTTTACACAAACAACTTGTCAAAGCTATCGGACGATAATTTGTAGGTTCTGCATGATCTTTCCCTGGTTTCGGAATTGGTACAACTGTAGCTACACGCCAGCTCTCAGGACAGACCCCCGTTTCCCAAATATTATTAAAGATATCTAAAAGTGTTGTTAGAGAACTTTTTGGCAGATGCTTAAGCATCTGATAATGAATTTCATCGGGGCCGGTTGCCGTATCATGTGATTTTTCAATGGCTTCAACTAGTTCGGATAAGTTAAAAGGTGTGTTGTATTCTTCGTTATTAAGGGATTTGAAGTTTAGATTTCTTTTCTCTTGGTCCTTTTTGAAATTTCTAAAAGTGTCAGAATAATTACGCGATGATGAATTTCTCAAGAATGTGCTCCCAAGAGTTTCTGAAATATCTTTTTTGGTTGAAGCTATTGTGTCATATTCAGTATTTAAATGTGTAAAACTAGAGGACTTTGTTTTTCCTGAAATTTTTCGTACCATATCCCAAACCTTTTTAATGGGGGTTTTGTAGTTCAATTTGGAGACATATCCTCTCCATGACTTTCGTTTGGAAGCTCGGATAGTTCGCCGAGCTTTAGCTCTAAAAACTTTTACGTCGTTTAGCTTTTCTGAAGTGGGACTTTTGCAGAACTTATTTAGAGCCTGTTTACGCTTTTTAATAGCGTCTTTACAGTCATTATTAAACCAAGGCTTGCTTTTCTTAGTATTTGTGAAGGTCTTTGGAATGCATTGTTCTGATATATTAATAAGTGTATCTGTGAAATCAGAAACAATGTCGGATGATTCTTTAAAGTGATCAACTGATAACTCTTCTTCACATAAATCATTGAATAATTCCCAGTCGGCTTTATTCATTTTCCATTTCTGGTTACAGTCCTCATATGGATCGTTTACGCTCTCAATTATAACAGGGAAGTGATCACTTCCGCACTGATCATCATGAACAGACCAGTCGTAGTCCAAGAAGAGAGATGGGTGACACAAAGAGAGATCTAAAGAAGACAAATGACCTGTCGCAGGGTGAAGATAAGTATAAGATTTATCATTCATCAAACAGAGATTGTTCTGTGCAATAAAATCTTCAATAAGTGCTCCTCTGTTGTTGTTATCTTTGCAACCCCACAGAATGTTGTGACCATTGAAGTCACCAACTAAAAGATATGGCGATGGAAGCTGACCCAGCAACGACTCAAGATGTTCGGGCTTTAAAGTAAATGAGGGTGGAATATATAGAGAGCAAATTGTAGTTTCTTTATCCAGAGAAACCGACACTGCCACGGCCTGTAGTTCTGTCCTCAATTTGATCTCTCTTTGTGGTAAACAAGATTTAACAATAATTGAACTGCCGCCAGATGGTCTGTTACCATCAGAGTAGATATAATTGTATGTATTGAAACCCCTGACATCTATGTTGTCATCAGTTTTCAAAAAAGTTTCCTGCAAACAAAAAACCGATGGGTTTAATAAAGTAAGAAGCAATAAGAGTTCGTTATAATTTGACTTTAGACCTCGACAATTCCATTGTATTATTTTGTGTTTTAGATCCATTTTATGGAGAGATATTTATTAGACTAGAAACTAATGCGTCGTTATCGACGAAATAATTACCTTATATAAGGTATCCTTGTAATCTTGCTACCTTTGCGAGGATTGGTTGGAGAGTCGTCATCATCCATTAGTTCTTCATCATCCTCGTCAGATGGTAGCCCTATCTGTGTGTAATGTTTTTGGATCGGTTCTCCCGATCCCTTATTGGTCTGACCGGAGTCGGATTTCTCTTTTACATGCGGCGCTGGCTTTGGTTCGGTCGCTGTCGACCGATCCGAAGCAACCTGGATTGCGCCATTTGACAAATTGGTTGAACTTTGTGGTGCTGGAGTAGTACTCCATGCACCAGATTTTTTCAGTTCAGCAATGCAAGATTCAACAGTCTGCGTTCCACGGTTCGTGACTTTAACACCAGCACCCTTTGTGATGCTGGCGTAACTGGTGCTTGGTGTTTTGTAACGTTCTTCAACAATCTTCCTCGCTTCCGGAAAAGTTATCGACCTTTGGTATTTGACAGTGAGTATTTCTTTTTCTTTTTTCCATGCCGGACAATCTCGAGAGAAAACAGCATGTTTGCCTCCACAATTAACGCATTTGGCTTCATTCTTACAGTTTTGGTGCATATCGACATGTTTTTCTTCACCACAGTTTGGACAGAGTTTTTTCTTCTCACATCTGCTTTCGTGGTGACCGAAAACCTGACACGAGTAACATCTGAGAGGGTTTGGTATATATACCTCTACATTTACGGAAAGATATGCTACTTTGATTTTCTTGGGCAGAACTGGTGTATTAAAAGTCAACACGTAAGTACTGGTGGGTTTTAATACACCATTTCTACGAACTTGTATGTTACGTACACCAATGACGCCTTGATCTCTCAAGTTTTCCACGATTTCATCGTCGCTGCAAGGACGTAACTCTGGGCTGCGTATGACACCTTTACTGGAATTCAGCGTATTGTGGAGGGACACTTTAATTTTGAGGTCAAATATTTTTTTGGCTTTAAGCAGAGCTTCTACATGCTGTTTTTTCTCGACTTCAATTAGAAGGTCACCTGACTTAAGCTTCTTAATGCTTTTTGGGTGTCCGGCTATGGACACTATACTCTTTTCGATTACAAAGGGTGATAAACTTGACACTGCACGTGTATCATCAAGTGATGTCATGACCAAGAAGCGAGGAACATTTGGTGGTACAGACTGCTGACTGGGTTCATCGGAGTCTGACTCCGACGACTCATCTTTTTTACGTTTGGTTTTGTTGCGGTTACTAGAAGAAGGGGGACCCATGAAGAAGGTTTTAAGATTCATCTCAAGTGCTCTCCGCCCTCCGCGGAGCCCTACAAGGGAACACCATAATGGAGTGGCTATCCGACTCGCAAGTGTTAGAGATACACGTGAGATATACTCGCATAAACAAAATGCTTACACGATTGGTCCGTTGCGCCACCGCCTTCTAGAGATAAAAAGACAGAAAAGGGTAAGGTAAATGGGCACATGGTTGGTATCAGGAAAGATACAAAAAGAATGGAAGAGAAAGTTAAGCAGTATCTCTAGGGCAAGGCGTGACCAGCCGATTGACTGTGCCGGACCGCACAGCCTCCCGTCTACACCGAAAAGCCAGGCCAAAGAGGCGTGTTGGGAATCTGAAGCACCGCAACCTCAAGTATCCCTCAACCTCCAGGATCCCTTCTTCCGGCTTACAGGACGCCACCCACGGCAAACGGGTGGTACTTCCTTTAGCTCTTCCCAGTGGGCACATTGACCACAGCAGCAACGTGCCCAGTGGGAATTGAGCCCCCAGGGCCACGGCAAGGCAGGAAGTCTAATACCTGGGGGAAGCCGTTTCATGAATGAAATAGATTATGGATAATTGAAGTAGTTAATTTCATTAACTTACCATCCTAAAAAAAAATTGATAATTTTTTAAACAATTAAATCTTTTCTGTTGACATGTATATACCATCGATATTAATATTTAACAACACTTTAAAGTATATATACATAAATAATATAATTCTGTTTCATACTGCCCAACGCACATTTAATATTCGCAATGTATATTTTTAACCTATTCCTTGGTACCGAATTATAGCCGTATGATTAGCCAATATAGCATATATTGGCTAAACGTACGGGGCCGTACGATTAGCCAATACAGGCTAATAGTACGGGACCGTACGATTAGCCAATACATGCTATTCGTACGGGGCCGTACGAATAGCCACTGCCTATATTAAATTCATCTTCCGCGGAGAGAAAATCAATTCAATATCGACTGAACTCGATTGGTCCTCCAGATCCATTAAACCTGGTGCAGAATCCTCGCCAGAGCTGACAGGAACTGTAATAGCGAAGCGCATCGCGAGCGAAGTGAGCTTTATGGTAGAGAATCTGACCAAGAAAATTAACATACAGACCTATATACTTTAAGCTTAGATCGTTCTGACGTCTTTTTCTGCCATCTGTCTTCGCGGAAGTTGTCTAATGGGGCGAAAACGAGGCTGACAGTCTGGTTTACCGTGTTTCCAGAACACTCGATGTTCATTTTTACCGTAGACAAGTCTAGCGTATGACAACAAATGAACAGAAACGGACCTTATAAACAGAATGGACTTGAAAAACAATAAAAAAAATCCCGAAGTGCTTATTTTTCATTATTTCTCCGGTTGAGTCCAACTGGGCACCGCCATATTGCAAGTACTTTTATTGTCCTTTTAAAATACTTTACATAATGAGGTGTACCTAAAACAAGCAGCTTGCAAAATTTACTTACAGAAGTATCTGAACAGAATAGAATATAATAGAGCTTACAACATCTTAGGTAATCAAATGACCAAATGTGACCGAATCAGTGTATGAACATAGCTAGATAATACCTACAATAATGATGATCTATCTATCAAGTTTGGAAAGGAAAGTTGGTGAGATGAGTTTGTACATTGCGAAAAGAGATTGTTAGTATAGTTAAATGATAAAAACAGAGACTGATCTTTAAAGGAGAAGCATGAACCCCCTGGCAAACAGCACTGCTAAACTGTGCCAGAGTGTGTAGCTTTACAACATAGGCAGGTAGACCATAATCACTGGATTTTTATTAACATGCGGGTACAGGGGTAACACCCACATAAATGAGCCGTATTCCAGGTAGCTGGCTTGATGCACGCATGGTAAATCTCACACCATATCTCCAGGTTTGTCTATAATAAGGGTCGGTAGCAGAGATCTTCCACACTCTGCAATCTCTCGGTCAGCTGCTTCAATATCATATTGGGCCCCAAAGGCCATTGCTTTTCATCTACCTGTATGTCACAGCCAGTGTCGAATGCACTGTTGATGTGTTTCACATGTCCATACCAGCGGAGCCTTTTCTCCTTCAGGATAAGGTCAGGTCCTCAATGACAGGCTGCGAATGTTGCTCACTGGACCTGGTGGTGACAGTGTCTTGTGGCTTGACATTGCAGATCTGTCTGACCATTTCCATGTCATTCCGCTGCAGACGCTGTAGGTTTGGCTTTGGCTTTGCCAATCGCCAAGTGTCACTGCCATGGAACACCGCACTCTGCACGCAAGAGCTGTACACACAGCAACGTGTCTTGAACGAGATGTGATAGGAAGAGAACTGGTAGCAGTTCCTTGAATTTCTTCCAGGATGTTTTCACAAGTGATGTGGTCGAAAGATCGAGGCCATGGAACACCGCACTCTGCACGCATGAGCTGTACATACAGCAACGTGTCTTGAACGAGATGTGATGGGAAGAGAACTGGTAGCAGTTCCTTGAATTTCTTCCAGGATGTTTTTACAAGTGATGTGGTCGAAAGATCGAGGCCATCCATTGCTGAGAGTATGTCTCCTATGTAGCAAAAGGAAGCTACCCAGCCTCCAGCTTGCCAGGTCTACCTTGGACTCCCCTATATTGTACCATACCCAAAAATATCTGTAAATTTTGCCATACCCCAAAAAATATTCCCAAATTATACAGACTTGCCTTCTGTGAAGAAAATGTGTTTTCACTAATTTTATGCCTATTATGATTGTATTTGGTACCAAAAGAGCTTTACACATTTCCTTACAGTATAGATCTGTAATTACTATAAATCAACTGAATTGATGTGCAGCAAGGAAAACATAAACATAATTAACACAGCGTCTGTTATGAGTGATATAATGTGTCAACAGAAAGCCAAAAATTAAAAGACAACGTCTCCTACCATATTGTAGTTCTGATATAACTTTAAGCTTCTGTGGTGTCATCAGCTTTGATGGCTCAGTGTAGGAGTGTCCGCTTTTTCATGAGGTCGTTGGTTTCGATCCCCAGCCATGCCATAGAGTTTGCTACTTTTTTCTGAAAGATATCAGGATAAGATATCTACCAGATATGCAAGTTTAATAAAGTTTTTATCTTTATGAAATACTATGCTTTGTTATTTCAGCATCAGTTGCATATAATCGTGTATGCTGTGCTCGCTCTTAGGTTCAGCCTATTTACATATTATGGCTAACACCTGGTGTTGGTGAGTGTTTGAGTTTTACGTCCCACCATTAGCTAAGGTCATACGGAGACGGGGCCTCGGTTTAAAGACTCATCCAAAAGTCTGGAGAAGCCCGGGGTCGATCCTGCGATCCCTGGTTTACATACAAGGCGAGTAGCGTAACCGCTACACCACAGAGGCTTCTACCTGGTGTTGGTATCTCATATATATTTGCACCTTCAGATGTCGACAAATCTGACACACCTACGCCAATCATACCAGCGGAGGGTTGCTTGAGTGAACTTTGATGATGATGATGATTTCGTGTTTAACGACGCGTCAATCCTCTTTGTGGGTCATAAGCGTCAAACGGTCAATGGTTAACGGCATTTAGAATTATGAGGATATTAAAAGTAAAAAAGTTAGTTTGATATGTATAAAAATCTTAAACAGTTAAATCTTATGAAAAAGTCCAATTTCTTTTAAGAATAAAATAATATTTTCAAAAGGTACATATTGTTGCAAAGTGTCAGCTTTGAAGTATAGGTTACGGGACTGTGAAAAGTCTACACATTCAATTAAAATATACTTCACAGTGAATGGCTGATCACAGCCTACACAGGAAGGCTGTTCATCGCCATTTAAAATAAAAGAATTAGTAACTCTAGTATGGCCAATGCGCAGTCGTGTTAATACTATATCATCTTTCCTGGAAAACTGTGGAGGAGAGCATTTAGTTCCAACGACAGGTTAAATGGCATGGAGTTTGTTATTTATTGCACGGTCCCATTCGCCTTGCCATTCCGACAAGATGTATCTATTGATAAATGGTTTAAAATTATTAAAAGGAATTTTAAAAACAGACGGATCAAGATTGAGCGATTCCTTTGCTTTCTTGTCAGCAAAACTCATTCCCGACAATGCCAATATGGCTCGGAAGCCAACAAAACAAGATTTGGTGCGTTTTAGAAATTTCATGATGTTTTTCGATCAGTTTTTGTATTTGAGGATTTTTAGATGATGAATGGCCTAAAGCTTTAAGCACAGAAAGTGAATCAGAAAATATAATTGCTTTTTGAAATGATGAAGAACTGATAAAATCTAAAGCTAGGTCTATTGCTTTGGCTTCAACTGTAAAAATAGATGAACCATCTGGAAGGCACAAGGTTTGGTGCGTATCTTGAGAAACATACGCACAACCAACTTTTTCTCCTTCTTTGGAACCATCAGTATAGACTTGCTGGTAATCATCATAACGTGACTGCAGCACCCGAAAGTTTTGTTTGAGTAGCATTGGATTTGATTCGGATTTTTTACCATCATGTAAGTCAAACAGAATAGAAGGTTTTTTTAATACACCAAGATGGAACTTCGGCCGTTTCATGTTTTTGAATAAGTTTAAGGTCGATACCTGAATTTTCTAGCAGTGGTAAAATACGTAATCCAAAAGGTTTGATTGCTGTGGGTTTAGTTTCATACTTATCCACAAATTGAGGTCGAATGAAATTTTGGATGCCGGGTTAGATGGATAAGCAGCAAGTCTAATAGCATACTGAAGAGAAAGTTTCTCTCTGCGCGAAGTTAAAGATGGTTTACCTGCTTCTACATAAAGGCTTAATACGGGAGAAGTACGGAAGGCTCCCATAGCCAGACGAAGGCCTTGGTGATGGATAGTATCCAATGATTTTAAATAGGACTTTCTGGCAGAACCATAAACAACAGACCCATAATCTAATTTAGATCTTATTAAAGACCGGTAAAGATGTAATAAAGTATACCGATCTGCTCCCCAACTTGTATGAACTAAAACTTTCAAAAGATTCAAAGCTTTTAAGCATTTCGCTTTAAGATATTTAATATGGGGAATAAAAGACAACTTTTGATCAAATATGACCCCAAGAAATTTGGCTTCTTCAACAACAGGAATTTGTGATCCGTATATGTTCGTGTTTCTTCCGTAGCTTACAAAAATGAACACACTGCGTTTTCGACTTGGAGAACTTGAAACCATTTTTATCAGTCCACTCTTCTATTATTTTTAAATTTTGTTGTAACTTTCGTTCAATTGTTTTCATATTTTTTGAACGATAACATATACAGAAATCGTCAACATACAAGGAACAATCAGTTTTGTCGTCCAACATTGTACAATATTGTTTATTTTGATGTTAAATAGCGTAGTTGAAAGAATACTACCCTGTGGGACACCCTGTTCTTGATCATAGAAATCTGACACGGTAGACCCCACACGCACCTGAAACATGCGCTCCCCTAAAAAGCTTTCAATAAAAGTGGGAAGTTTTCCTCTTAAGCCAATGTTATGTAGATCTTTCAATATTCCATAACGCCATGTTGTATCATATGCTTTCTCCAAGTCGAAAAAAAAACAGCTACTACGTGTTTTTTGTTAATAAAAGCATCTTGTATAAACGTTTCTAGTCTTATTAAATTGTCATTGGTACTACGTTCCGAACGAAAACCCGATTGATATTCTGAAATGGGGTTGTTGGACTCGAAGTACCAGATTAATCTCTTGTTTATCATTCTCTCAAATGTTTTACACAAACAACTTGTCAAAGCTATCTGACGATAATTTGTAGGTTCTGCATGATCTTTCCCTGGTTTCGGAATTGGTACAACTGTAGCTACACGCCTCTCAGGACAGACCCTCTTTTCCCAAATATTATGAAAGATATCTAAAAGTGTTGTAAGAGAACTTTTTGGCAGATGCGTAAGCATCAGATAATGAATTTCATCGGGGCCGGTTGCCGTATCATGTGATTTTTCAATGGCTTCAGGCCGGTGGGTCAGGCCTCAGATTCTATGACGGCTCCAACGTAAAGGCTTATTGAGAATTAGAGAGATCTAATTCTTGGTAATGTTGGTTGGTGCCTGATGCTCTGTCTCATGTCGGGCCCATCGGAGTCTAACTGTTGGTTTTATTTTGCTCCAGCATTTCAGTGGTTTCTTGCTGTCGAGTCTTCACCGTTGTCTCACCTCTGTGGTTCTTTGATTTTTTGTGTTCACGGAGATGTTGCACTGATGAGTTAGGAGGCCTTCATAAGGACTGAACAAATTATTTGTCTAAATCGCAGCGGAAGTAAGGGCGAGGATTGTGGCCACGTAAAATCGATTTAAGCCCCAAAGTGGAAATCTTTCCACTGACCGTTCCAAGGCGGTTCTTCTGTGGCGATTTATTTATGTTGTTGTTTGTTACTTACTGTGTGTATCACTTGTGTCTTTTAATTTTGGATGGCCATATGGCCATTTTGTGGGAAAGTAACTGTCCTTATGGCCTTCCTTTGTTTAGGTTTCCATTATGGTCTGGTCGCTTAATGTTTGTATTTCTTTCCCTTTGGTGTCTTTGATGGGTGGAGTAAGTTAATTGTATCGATTCCTGATCTTTTACTTCTACTTTTCAACGAGTTCGGATAAGTTAAAAGGTGTGTTGTATTCTTCGTGATTAAGGGATTTGAAGTTAAAATTTCTTTTCTCTTGGTCCTTTTTGAAATTTCTAAAAGTGTCAGAATAATTACGCGATGATAAATGTCTCAAGAATGTGCTCCCAAGAGTATCTGAAATATCTTTTTTTTGTTGAAGCTATTGTGTCAAATTCAGTATTTAAATGTGTAAAACTAGAGGACTTTGATTTTCCTGAAATTTTTCGTTCCATATCCCAAACTTTTTAATGGGGGTTTTATAGTTCAATTTGGAGACATATTCTCTCCATGACTTTCGTTTTGAAGCTCGGATTGTTCGCCGAGCTTTAGCTTTAAAAACTTTTACGTCGTTTAGCTTTTCTTTAGTGGGACTTTTTTAAGTCGTTTAGCTTTTCTGAAGTGGGACTTTTGCAGAACTTATTAAGAGCCTGTTTACGCTTCTCAATAGCTTCTTTACAGTCATTATTAAACCAAGGCTTGGTTTTCTTAGTATTTGTGGAGGTCTTTGGAATGCATTGTTCTGACATATTAATAAGTGTATCTGTAAAATCAGAAACAATGTCAGATGATTCATTTAAGTGATCAACTGATAACTCTTTTTCACATATATTATGGAATAATTTCCAGTCGGCTTTATTCATTTTTTCCATTTCTGGCTACAGTCTTCATCTGGTTCGTTTACGCTCTCAATTATAAAAGGGAAGTGATCACTTCCGCCCTGACCCCCAGGTATTAGACTTCCTGCCTTGCCGTGGCCCTGGGGGCTCAATTCCCACTGGGCACGTTGCTGCTGTGGTCAATGTGCCCACTGGGAAGAGCTAAAGGAAGTACCACCCGTTTGCCGTGGGTGGCGTCCTGTAAGCCGGAAGAAGGGATCCTGGAGGTTGAGGGATACCTGAGGTTGCGGTGCTTCAGATTCCCAACACGCCTCTTTGGCCTGGCTTTTCGGTGTAGACGGAAGGCTGTGCGATCCGGCACAGTCAATCGGCTGGTCACGCCTTGCCCTAGAGATACCGCTTAACTTTCTCTTCCATTCTTTTTGTATCTTTCCTGATACCAACCATATGCCCATTTACCTTACCCTTTTCTGTCTTTTTATCTCAAGAAGGCGGTGGCAAAACGGATCAATCGTGTAGGCATTTTGTTTATGCGAGTATATCTCACGTGTATCTCTAACACCTGCGAGTTGGATAACCACTCCATTATGGTGTTCCCTTGTAGGGCTCCACGGAGGGCGGAGAGCACTTGGGACGAAACTAGGAATTTTTTCTCATGGCTCATGGAAAAAAACACAACCGCACCCACGCACCTAACCGCAACGCACCTAAACGTAAAAAAGACGAGGATTCATCCGAATCGAATGAACACAGTCAAAATTCCAGTCAGCAGTCAAGTCAACAATCAAGTCAGCAGTCTGCTGAACCAAACTTTGACAATGTTCCGCGTTTCTTGGTCGTCACGTCGCTTGACGATACACGAACTGTGTCAAGCCTTTCTCCCTTTGTTATCGAGAAAAGTATTGTCGCCATAGCCGGACACCCAAAGAGTATTAAATCACTCAAATCAGGTGACCTTCTCTTGGAACTCGAGAGAAAACCGCAAGTTGTAAGCCTGCTCGCCACCAAAAAACTCTTTGATCTTTCGGTAAAAATATCTCTTCACAACACACTAAACTCATCTAAAGGAGTGATTCGCAGTCCAGAACTGCGTCCTTGTTCAGACGAAGAGATCATTGATAACCTGAAAGATCAAGGGGTTTTTGGTTTTCGTAACATCAAAGTCCGTAGAAATGGTGTACTAAAACCAACAGCAACTTATGTGTTGACTTTTGATACACCAATTCTACCAAAGAAAATCAAAGTAGCATATCTTTCCATTAACGTAGAGGTATACATCCCAAACCCTCTTAGATGTTACTCTTGTCAGGCTTTTGGCCATCACGAAAGCAGATGAAAGACAAAAAAAGAAAAAAACCTACACAAGATGACACATCAGACGCTGACATTTCTGACAACGATGACATTTCAATAACACCTGGCACTACAACTCAACATTTTCCGCGCTTCCTACTAATAGAATGCACCGAAGAAAATCAATCTATCACGTCCCTTTCACCCTTTGTGGTGCAAAAAGTAATTTCTAGCATTGCTGGTGAGCCTGAAAATATCAAAAAGTTATATAGGTCTAAACAGTTACTCGTTGAGATCAATAAAAGAGCTCATGCCGAGAATCTCTTAAAGACCACTACTTTTCATAACTTGAAAGTGAGAGTATTCCCTCATACCTCGCTGAATTCCTCAAAGGGGGTGATACGTTGCCCAGATTTGAGGAACTCCAGCGAGGAGGAGATTCTCGAGGGGACTCGGTCTCAAGGAGTAACTGCAGTCAAACGCTTCAAGATCAGAAAAAACGGCCAACTCAAAGACACAAACACTTTTGTATTTACTTTTAATTCACCAGTTTTACCTAAAACAATCAAGGTGGCATACCTTAGAGTTGACGTAGAAATTTACATCCCAAATCCGCTGCGCTGCCACGGTTGCCAAAAATATGGGCATCACGAAGATAGGTGTTCAAAGGACCCTCTTTGTGCAAACTGTGGCCAGCCAGCAAATCATACAGAACAGAATTGTAAAAATCAGCCCAGTTGCGTTAACTGTGGAGAAAAACACAGCGCCAACTCTAAGGAATGCCACGTTTGGCACAAAGAAAAAGAAATTTTAACAGTTAAATTTACAAGAAACATCTCGTTCCAAGAAGCGCGGAAAATCGTTGAGTATCCTACTCCTATTCCCGGAGTCAGCTATGCCAGCATCACGCAGACACCCGTTAAAAAGGTACCTGTTGAAGATGCTGTCACTCAGACTGATCCGATTCCTGGTCTCAAACCTTTAGAAAAACTGAAACCTCAAAGTAAAACTGACGATCAAACGAACAACACAAAAATTCAAACGCCACCACAGCCAATTCAAACATCACCACGGCCAATTCAAACATCACCACGGCCAATTCAATCAAATAAACAAGAAAAATTACTGAAAAACGGCACTTTAGAAATGATACAAAAAGATTTAAGAAAACAACAACAAAAACAACAAACATCTCAAAAACAAAAACAACAAACATCTCAAAAACAAACATCTGACAGACAACGCAAAATTGAAAGAGACCATCTAAAAAATCTGAACAGATTCGGATCATTGAGTGACAACGATATGGAGTTTACTGAAACTCCAATACCACGAAGTAGTAATAGCAGATCAATTTCACCAATAAATGCTCCAAAATAGTTTCTAGTCCTTTAAAATTCTCTCCAAAAAATGGATTTTAAACACAAAATAATCCAATGGAATTGTCGAGGTCTTAAATCAAATTATAATGAACTCTTATTACTTCTTTCTTTACTAAACCCATCGGTTTTTTGTTTACAAGAAACGTTTTTAAAACCTGATGACATCATCGACATCAGAGGAGTAAATGCATATAACTATATCTATTCTGATGGTAATAGACCATCTGGTGGCAGTTCAATTTTTGTTAAATCTTGTTTGCCACAAAGAGAGATCAAACTAGACACACAGCTACAAGCTGTGGCAGTCTCTGTTTCATTGGATAAAGAAACAACTATTTGCTCTGTATATATACCGCCTTCGTTTTCGCTAAAGCCTGAGCATCTTGAATCGTTACTAGATCAACTCCCTTCACCATATATTTTAGTTGGAGACTTTAATGGTCACAACATTCTTTGGGGATGTAAAGAAAATAACAACAGAGGACTTCTTATTGAAGACTTTATTACAAAGAACGATCTCTGCTTGATGAATGATAAGTCTTTTACTTACCTTCATCCTGCGACAGGTCATTTGTCTTCTTTAGATCTCTCTTTGTGTCACCCATCTCTCTTCCTAGACTTTGACTGGTCTGTCCATGATGATCAGTGTGGAAGTGATCATTTTCCTGTTATAATTGAGAGCGTAAACGAATCAGATGAGGACTGTATTCAGAAATGGAAAATGAATAAAGCCAACTGGGAATTATTCCATAATTTATGTGACGAAGAATTATCAATTGATCACTTTAATGAATCATCTGACATTGTTTCTGATTTCACAGATACACTTATTAACATATCAGAACAATGCATTCCAAAGACCTCCACAAATACTAAGAAAAGCAAGCCTTGGTTTAATAATGACTGTAAAGAAGCTATTAAAAAGCGTAAACAGGCTCTAAATAAGTTCTGCAAAAATCCCACTTCAGAAAAGCTCAACGACGTAAAAGTTTTTAGAGCTAAAGCTCGACGAACAATCCGAGCTTCCAAACGAAAGTCATGGAGAGAATATGTCTCCAAATTGAACTATAAAACCCCCATTAAAAAGGTTTGGGATATGGTACGAAAAATTTCAGGAAAAACAAAGTCTTCTAGTTTTACACATTTAAATACTGAATTTGACACAATAGCTTCAACAAAAAAAGATATTTCAGATACTCTTGGGCACACATTCTTGAGAAATTCATCATCGCGTAATTATTCTGACACTTTTAGAAATTTCAAAAAGGACCAAGAGAAAAGAAATCTAAACTTTAAATCACTTAATCACGAAGAATACAACAAACCTTTTAACTTATCCGAACTCGTTGAAGCCATTGAAAAATCACATGATACGGCAACCGGCCCCGATGAAATTCATTATCAGATGCTTAAGCATCTGCCAAAAAGTTCTCTTACAACACTTTTAGATATCTTTAATGATATTTGGGAAACGGGGGTCTGTCCTGAGAGCTGGCGTGTAGCTACAGTTGTACCAATTCCAAAACCAGGGAAAGATCATGCAGAACCTACAAATTATCGTCCGATAGCTTTGACAAGTTGTTTGTGTAAAACATTGGAGAGAATGATAAACAAGAGATTAGTCTGGTACTTAGAGTCCAACAACCTCATTTCAGAATATCAATCAGGCTTTCGTTCGGAACGTAGTACCAATGACAATTTAATAAGACTAGAAACATTTATACGAGATGCTTTTATTAACAAAGAACACGTAGTAGCTGTCTTTTTCGACTTGGAGAAAGCATATGATACAACATGGCGTTATGGAATATTGAAAGATCTACATAACATTGGCTTAAGAGGAAAACTTCCCAGTTTTATTGAAAGCTTTTTAGGGGAGCGCATGTTTCAGGTGCGTGTGGGGTCTACCCTGTCAGATTTCTATGATCAAGAACAGGGTGTCCCACAGGGTAGTATTCTTTCAACTACGCTATTTAACATCAAAATAAACAATATTGTACAATGTTTGGACGACAAAACTGATTGTTCATTGTATGTTGATGATTTTTGTATATGTTACCGTTCAAAAAATATGAAAACAATTGAACGAAAGTTACAACAAAATTTAAAAAGAATAGAAGAATGGACTGATAAAAATGGTTTCAAGTTCTCCAAGTCGAAAACGCAGTGTGTTCATTTTTGTAAACTACGGAAGAAACACGAACATCCTTCCCTGTTTTTAAACGGATCACAAATTCCTGTTGTTGAAGAAGCCAAATTTCTTGGGGTCATATTTGATCAAAAGTTATCTTTTATTCCACATATTAAATATCTTAAAGCGAAATGCTTAAAAGCTTTGAATCTTTTGAAAGTTTTAGCTCATACAAGTTGGGGAGCAGATCGGTATACTTTATTACATCTTTACCGGTCTTTAATAAGATCTAAATTAGATTATGGGTCTGTTGTTTATGGTTCTGCCAGAAAGTCCTATTTAAAATCCTTGGATACTATCCATCACCAAGGCCTTCGTCTGGCAATGGGAGCCTTCCGTACTTCTCCAGTATTAAGCCTTTATGTAGAAGCAGGTGAACCATCTTTAACCTCGCGCAGAGAGAAACTTTCTCTTCAGTATGCTATCAGACTTGCTGCAAATCCATCTAACCCGGCATCCAAAATTTCATTTCCACCTCAATTTGTAGATAAGTATGAAACAAAACCCACAGCAATCAAACCTTTTGGATTACGTATTTTACCACTGCTGGAAAATTCAGGTATCGACCTTAAAAATATTCAAAAACATGAAACCGCCGAAGTTCCATCTTGGTGTATTAAACAACCTTCTATTCTGTTCGACTTACATGATGGAAAAAAATCCGAATCAAATCCAATACTTCTCAAACAAAACTTCCAGGTACTGCAGTCACGTTACAATGATTACCAGCAAGTCTATACTGATGGTTCCAAAGAAGGAGATAGAGTTGGCTGTGCGTATGTTTCTAAAGATACGCACAAAACCATGCGCCTTCCAGATGGTTCATCTATTTTTACAGCTGAAGCCAAAGCAATAGACCTAGCTTTAGATTTTATCAGTTCTTCAACAATTCAAAAAGCAATTATATTTTCGGATTCACTTTCTGTGCTTAAGGCTTTAGACCATTCATCATCTAAAAATCCTCAAATTCAAAAATTGATCGAAAAACATCATGAAATTTCTAAAACACACCAAATCTTGTTTTGTTGGCTTCCGAGCCATATTGGCATTGTCGGCAATGAATATGCTGACAAGAAAGCAAAGGAATCGCTCAATCTTGATCCATCTGTTTTTAAAATTCCTTTTAACAATTTTAAACCATTTATCAACAGATACATCTTGTCGGAATGGCAAGGCGAATGGGACCGTGCAATAAATAACAAACTCCATGCCATTAAACCTGTCGTTAGTACAAAATGCTCTCCTCCACAGTTTTCCAGAAAAGAGGACGTAGTATTAACACGACTGCGCATCGGCCATACTAGAGTTACTCATTCTTATATTTTTAATGGTGATGATCAGCCTTCTTGTGTAGGTTGTGATCAGCCATTCACTGTGAAACATATCTTAATTGACTGTGTTGACTTTTCACCCTCACGTATTTTATATTTCAAAGCTGACACTTTGCAACAACTGTTTCGAGATGTACCTGTTGATAATATTATTTTATTCTTG
Source organism: Lucinisca nassula (assembly GCA_963580285.1). Taxonomy (NCBI): domain Eukaryota; kingdom Metazoa; phylum Mollusca; class Bivalvia; order Lucinida; family Lucinidae; genus Lucinisca; species Lucinisca nassula. The sequence goes on from OY757020.1 coordinate 44,003,720, forward strand.
AAAGAAATTGGACTTTTTCATAAGATTTAACTGTTTCAGATTTTTATACATTATCATTCTGACTTTTTACTTTTAATATCATCATAATTATTCATGCCGTTTAACCATCAACCGTTTGACGCTTATGACCCACAAAGAGGGTTGACGCGTCGTTAAACACGAAATCATCATCATCATCAACGAAAGCAGATGTCAGAGAAAACAACTCTGTCCTAATTGTGGTGAAGAAAAGCATGTTGATAATCACCTCAACTGCAAAAATGAACCCAAATGCGTAAATTGTGATGGCAAACATGCTGTTTTCTCCCGAGACTGTCCGGCGTGGAAAAAAGAAAAAGAAATACTCACCGTCAAATACCAAAGGGGGATAACATTCCCAGAAGCGCGGAAGATTGTCGAAGAGCGATACATAACACCAACCACCAGTTTCGCCAGCATCACAAAGGGTGCTGGTGTAAAATGTACCAGCTCCGCAACACAGACTGCTGAATCATACATTGCTGAACTGAAAAAGTCTGGTGCATGGAGTAAATCCACTCCAGCACCACAAAGTTCAACCAATTTATCAAAAGGCGCGATCCAGGTTGCTTCGGATCGGTCGACAGCGACCGTACCGAAGCCAGCGCCGAATGTAAAAGAGAAACCCGACTCAGGTCGAACTAATAAGGGGTCGCAAGATCCGATCAAAAAACATCAATTGTCTCAAAGACAAACAGACAGACAACGTAAAATGGAAAGAGACAATATAAAATTTCAGAACAGATTCGGATCTTTGAGTGACAGTGATATGGAGTTGACTGAAACTCCATCATCACCAAGTGGCAATAACAGATCGAGGTCTGCCACACCACGAGCTGGTGGTAGCAGATCTATATCACCAATTGCACCTCCATAATAGTTTCTAGTCTTTAAATATCTCTCCTTAAAATGGATTTAAAACACAAAATAATACAATGGAATTGTCGAGGTCTTAAATCAAATTATAATGAACTCTTATTACTTATTTCGCTACTAACCCCATCGGTGTTTTGTTTGCAAGAAACTTTTTTAAAAACTGATGATAACATAGATGTCAGGGATTTCAATACATACAACTATATCTATTCTGATGGTAACAAACCATCTGGTGGCAGCTCAATTTTTGTTAAATCATGTTTACCACAAAGAGAGATCAAATTAAAAACAGACCTTCAAGCTGTAGCAGTATCGGTTTCTCTGGATAAAGAAACTACAATTTGCTCTCTATATATCCCAACCTTCATTTTCTTTAACCCCCAGGTATTAGACTTCCTGCCTTGCCGTGGCCCTGGGGGCTCAATTCCCACTGGGCACGTTGCTGCTGTGGTCAATGTGCCCACTGGGAAGAGCTAAAGGAAGTACCACCCGTTTGCCGTGGGTGGCGTCCTGTAAACCGGAAGAAGGGATCCTGGAGGTTGAGGGTTACCTGAGGTGGCGGTGCTTCAGGTGCCCAACACGCCTCTTTGGCCTGGCTTTTCGGTGTAGACGGGTGGCCGTGCGGTCCGGCACGGTCAATCGGCTGGTCACGCCGAGCCCTAGAGATACCGCTTTGCTTTCTCTTCAATTCTTTTTGTATCTTTCCTGATACCAACCATATGCCCATTTACCTTACCCTTTTCTGTCTTTTTATCTCTAGAAGGCGGTGGCTTAACGGATCAATCGTGTAGGCATTTTGTTTATACGAGTATATCTCACGTGTATCTCTAACATCTGCGAGTTGGATAACCACTCCAGTATGGTGTTCCCTTGTAGGGCTCCACGGAGGGCGGAGAGCACTTGGGACGAAACTAGAATTTTTTTTCTTATGGCTCCTGGAAAAAAACATAACCGCAAATCACCTAACCGCAAATCACCTAACCACAACGCACCTAAACGTAAAAAACAAGAAGATTCATCCGAATCGGATGAACACAGTCAACAATCCAGTCAGCAGTCAAGTCAACAATCTAGTCAGCAGTCTGCTGAACCAAATTTTGACAATGTTCCGCGTTTCTTGGTCGTTACGTCACTTGACGATACACGAACTGTATCTAGCCTTTCCCCCTTCGTCATCGAGAAAAGTATTCTCTCCATTGCCGGACACCCTAAGAGTATAAAACAACTCAAATCGGGTGATCTTCTCTTGGAAGTCGAGAAAAAACAGCAGGTGGTAAGCCTGCTAAACACCAACAAACTCTTTGATCTAAAAGTTAAAGTCGCTTTACATAACACGCTCAATTCATCTAAGGGAGTGATTCGCAGTCCAGAACTGCGTCCTTGCTCAGATGAAGAGATAGTCGATAACCTTAAGGATCAGGGAGTTGTTGGTGTTCGTAACATTCAAGTTCGTAGAAATGGTGTACTAAAACCAACAGCAACTTATGTGTTGACTTTTAATACACCAATTCTACCCAAGAAAATCAAAGTAGCATATCTTTCCATTAACGTAGAGGTATACATCCCAAACCCTCTTAGATGTTACTCTTGTCAGGCTTTTGGCCATCACGAAAGCAGATGTCAGAGAAAAAAACTCTGTCCTAATTGTGGTGAAGAAAAGCATGTTGATAATCACCTCAACTGCAAAAATGAACCCAAATGCGTAAATTGTGATGGCAAACATGCTGTTTTCTCCCGAGACTGTCCGGCGTGGAAAAAAGAAAAAGAAATACTTACCGTCAAATACCAAAGGGGGATAACATTCCCAGAAGCGCGGAAGATTGTCGAAGAGCGATACATAACACCAACCACCAGTTTCGCCAGCATCACAAAGGGTGCTGGTGTAAAATGTACCAGCTCCGCAACACAGACTGCTGAATCATACATTGCTGAACTGAAAAAGTCTGGTGCATGGAGTAAATCCACTCCAGCACCACAAAGTTCAACCAATTTATCAAAAGGCGCAATCCAGGTTGCTTCGGATCGGTCGACAGCGACCGTACCGAAGCCAGCGCCGAATGTAAAAGAGAAACCCGACCCAGGTCGAACTAATAAGGGGTCGCAAGATCCGATAAAAAAACATCAATTGTCTCAAAGACAAACAGACAGACAACGTAAAATGGAAAGAGACAATATAAAATTTCAGAACAGATTCGGATCTTTGAGTGACAGTGATATGGAGTTGACTGAAACTCCATCATCACCAAGTGGCAATAACAGATCGAGGTCTGCCACACCACGAGCTGGTGGTAGCAGATCTATATCACCAATTGCACCTCCATAATAGTTTCTAGTCTTTAAATATCTCTCCTTAAAATGGATTTAAAACACAAAATAATACAATGGAATTGTCGAGGTCTTAAATCAAATTATAATGAACTCTTATTACTTATTTCGCTACTAACCCCATCGGTGTTTTGTTTGCAAGAAACTTTTTTAAAAACTGATGACAACATAGATGTCAGGGGTTGCAATACATACAACTATATCTATTCTGATGGTAACAAACCATCTGGTGGCAGCTCAATTTTTGTTAAATCATGTTTACCACAAAGAGAGATCAAATTGAAAACAGACCTTCAAGCTGTAGCAGTATCGGTTTCTCTGGATAAAGAAACTACAGTTTGCTCTCTATATATCCCACCCTCATTTTCTTTAAAGCCCGAACATCTTGACTCATTGCTGAGTCAACTTCCATCGCCATATCTTTTAGTTGGCGACTTCAATGGTCACAATATTCTATGGGGCTGTAAAGATGTCAATAACAGAGGAGCACTTGTCGAAGATTTTATTGCAAAGAACGATCTTTGCTTGATGAATGATAAATCTTATACTTACCTTCACCCTGCGACAGGTCATTTGTCTTCTTTAGATCTCTCTTTGTGTCACCCATCTCTCTTCTTGGACTATGACTGGTCTATTCATGATGATCAGTGCGGAAGTGATCACTTTCCTGTTATAATAGAGAGCGTAAACGAACCAGATGAAGACTGTAACCAGAAATGGAAAATGAATAAAGCCGACTGGGAATTATTCCATAATTTATGTTATCAATTGATCACTTAAATGAATCATCTGACATTGTTTCTGATTTCACAGATACACTTATTAACATATCAGAACAATGCATTCCAAAGACCTCCACAAATACTAAGAAAAGCAAGCCTTGGTTTAATAATGACTGTAAAGAAGCTATTAAAAAGCGTAAACAGGCTCTAAATAAGTTCTGCAAAAATCCCACTTCAGAAAAGCTCAACGACGTAAAAGTTTTTAGAGCTAAAGCTCGGCGAACAATCCGAGCTTCCAAACGAAAGTCATGGAGAGAATATGTCTCCAAATTGAACTATAAAACCCCCATTAAAAAGGTTTGGGATATGGTACGAAAAATTTCAGGAAAAACAAAGTCTTCTAGTTTTACACATTTAAATACTGAATTTGACACAATAGCTTCAACAAAAAAAGATATTTCAGATACTCTTGGTCACACATTTTTGAGAAATTCATCATCGCGTAATTATTCTGACACTTTTAGAAATTTCAAAAAGGACCAGGAGAAAAGAAAACTTAACTTCAAATCCCTTAATCACGAAGAATACAACACACCATTTAACTTATCCGAACTCGTTGAAGCCATTGAAAAATCACATGATACGGCAACCGGCCCCGATGAAATTCATTATCAGATGCTTAAGCATCTGCCAAAAAGTTCTCTTACAACACTTTTAGATATCTTTAATAATATTTGGGAAACGGGGGTCTGTCCTGAGAGTTGGCGTGTAGCTACAGTTGTACCAATTCCGAAACCAGGGAAAGATCATGCAGAACCTACAAATTATCGTCCGATAGCTTTGACAAGTTGTTTGTGTAAAACATTGGAGAGAATGATAAACAAGAGATTAGTCTGGTACTTAGAGTCCAACAACCTCATTTCAGAATATCAATCGGGCTTTCGTTCGGAACGTAGTACCAATGACAATTTAATAAGACTAGAAACATTTATACGAGATGCTTTTATTAACAAAGAACACGTAGTGGCGGTCTTTTTCGACTTGGAGAAAGCATATGATACAACATGGCGTTATGGAATATTGAAAGATCTACATAACATTGGCTTAAGAGGAAAACTTCCCAGTTTTATTGAAAGCTTTTTAGGGGAGCGAATGTTTCAGGTGCGTGTGGGGTCTACCCTGTCAGATTCCTATGATCAAGAACAGGGTGTCCCACAGGGTAGTATTCTTTCAACTACGCTATTTAACATCAAAATAAACAATATTGTACAATGTTTGGACGACAAAACTGATTGTTCATTGTATGTTGATGATTTTTGTATATGTTACCGTTCAAAAAATATGAAAACAATTGAACGAAAGTTACAACAAAATTTAAAAAGAATAGAAGTTTCAAGTTCTCCAAGTCGAAAACGCAGTGTGTTCATTTTTGTAAACTACGGAAGAAACACGAACATCCTTCCCTGTTTTTATACGGATCACAAATTCCTGTTGTTGAAGAAGCCAAATTTCTTGGGGTCATATTTGATCAAAAGTTATCTTTTATTCCACATATTAAATATCTTGAAGCGAAATGCTTAAAAGCTTTGAATCTTTTGAAAGTTTTAGCTCATACAAGTTGGGGAGCAGATCGGTATACTTTATTACATCTTTACCGGTCTTTAATAAGATCTAAATTAGATTATGGGTCTGTTGTTTATGGTTCTGCCAGAAAGTCCTATTTAAAATCCTTGGATACTATCCATCACCAAGGCCTTCGTCTGGCCATGGGAGCCTTCCGTACTTCTCCCGTATTAAGCCTTTATGTAGAAGCAGGTGAACCATCTTTAACCTCGCGCAGAGAGAAACTTTCTCTTCAGTATACTATCAGACTTGCTGCAAATCCATCTAACCCGGCATCCAAAATTTCATTTCGACCTCAATTTGTAGATAAGTATGAAACAAAACCCACAGCAATCAAACCTTTTGGATTACGTATTTTACCACTGCTGGAAAATTCAGGTATCGACCTTAAAAATATTCAAAAACATGAAACCGCCGAAGTTCAATCTTGGTGTATTAAACAACCTTCTATTCTGTTCGACTTACATGATGGCAAAAATCCGAATCAAATCCAATACTTCTCAAACAAAACTTTCAGGTACTGCAGTCACGTTACAATGATTACCAGCAAGTCTATACTGATGGTTCCAAAGAAGGAGATAAAGTTGGCTGTGCGTATGTTTCTAAAGATACGCACAAAACCATGCGCCTTCCAGATGGTTCATCTATTTTTACAGCTGAAGCCAAAGCAATAGACCTAGCTTTAGATTTTATCAGTTCTTCAACAATTCAAAAAGCAATTATATTTTCGGATTCACTTTCTGTGCTTAAGGCTTTAGACCATTCATCATCTAAAAATCCTCAAATTCAAAAATTGATCGAAAAACATCATGAAATTTCTGAAACACACCAAATCTTGTTTTGTTGGCTTCCGAGCCATATTGGCATTGTCGGCAATGAATATGCTGACAAGAAAGCAAAGGAATCGCTCAATCTTGATCCATCTGTTTTTAAAATTCCTTTTAACAATTTTAAACCATTTATCAACAGATACATCTTGTCGGAATGGCAAGGCGAATGGGACCGTGCAATAAATAACAAACTCCATGCCATTAAACCTGTCGTTAGTACAAAATGCTCTCCTCCACAGTTTTCCAGAAAAGAGGACGTAGTATTAACACGACTGCGCATCGGCCATACTAGAGTTACTCATTCTTATATTTTTAATGGTGATGATCAGCCTTCTTGTGTAGGTTGTGATCAGCCATTCACTGTGAAACATATCTTAATTGACTGTGTTGACTTTTCACCCTCACGTATTTTATATTTCAAAGCTGACACTTTGCAACAACTGTTTCGAGATGTACCTGTTGATAATATTATTTTATTCTTAAAAGAAATTGGACTTTTTCATAAGATTTAACTGTTTCAGATTTTTATACATTATCATTCTGACTTTTTACTTTTAATATCATCATAATTGTTCGTACCGTTTAACCATCAACCGTTTGACGCTTATGACCCACAAAGAGGGTTGACGCGTCGTTAAACACGAAATCATCATCATCATCATTTTCTTTAAAGCCCGAACATCTTGACTCATTGCTGAGTCAACTTCCATCGCCATATCTTTTAGTTGGCGACTTCAATGGTCACAATATTCTATGGGGCTGTAAAGATGTCAATAACAGAGGAGCACTTGTCGAAGATTTTATTGCAAAGAACGATCTTTGCTTGATGAATGATAAATCTTATACTTACCTTCACCCTGCGACAGGTCATTTGTCTTCTTTAGATCTCTCTTTGTGTCACCCATCTCTCTTCTTGGACTATGACTGGTCTGCTCATGATGATCAGTGCGGAAGTGATCACTTTCCTGTTATAATAGAGAGCGTAAACGAACCAGATAAAGACTGTAGCCAGAAATGGAAAATGAATAAAGCCGACTGGGAATTATTCCATAATTTATGTGAAGAAGAGTTATCATTTGATCAATTTAATGAATCATCCGACATTGTTTCTGACTTCACAGATACACTTATTAATATATCAGAACAATGCATTCCAAAGACCTCCACAAATACTAAGAAAAGCAAGCCTTGGTTTAATAATGACTGTAAAGAAGCTATTAAAAAGCGTAAACAGGCTCTAAATAAGTTCTGCAAAAGTCCCACTTCAGAAAAGCTAAACGACGTAAAAGTTTTTAGAGCTAAAGCTCGGCGAACAATCCGAGCTTCAAAACGAAAGTCATGGAGAGAATATGTCTCCAAATTAAACTACAAAACCCCCATTAAAAAGGTTTGGGATATGGTACGAAAAATTTCAGGAAAAACAAAGTCCTCTAGTTTTACACATTTAAATACTGAATTTGACACAATAGCTTCAACAAAAAAAGATATTTTAGATACTCTTGGGAGCACATTCTTGAATAATTCATCATCGCATAATTATTCGGACACTTTTAGAAATTTCAAAAAGGACCAGGAGAAAAGAAAACATAACTTCAAATCCCTTAATCACGAAGAATACAACACACCTTTTAACTTATCCGAACTAGTTGAAGCCATTGAAAAATCACATGATACGGCAACCGGCCCCGATGAAATTCATTATCAGATGCTTAAGCATCTGCCAAAAAGTTCTCTTACAACACTTTTAGATATCTTTAATAATATTTGGGAAACGGGGGTCTGTCCTGAGAGCTGGCGTGTAGCTACAGTTGTACCAATTCCGAAACCAGGGAAAGATCATGCAGAACCTACAAATTATCGTCCGATAGCTTTGACAAGTTGTTTGTGTAAAACATTGGAGAGAATGATAAACAAGAGATTAGTCTGGTACTTAGAGTCCAACAACCTCATTTCAGAATATCAATCGGGTTTTCGTTCGGAACGCAGTACCAATGACAATTTAATAAGACTAGAAACATTTATACGAGATGCTTTAATTAACAAAGAACACGTAGTAGCTGTCTTTTTCGACTTGGAGAAAGCATATGATACAACATGGCGTTATGGTATATTGAAAGATCTCCATAACATTGGCTTAAGAGGAAAACTTCCCAGTTTTATTGAAAGCTTTTTAGGGGAGCGCATGTTTCAGGTACGTGTGGGGTCTACCCTGTCAGATTTCTATGATCAAGAACAGGGTGTCCCACAGGGTAGTATTCTTTCAACTACGCTATTTAACATCAAAATAAACAATATTGTACAATGTTTGGACGACAAAACTGATTGTTCCTTGTATGTTGACGATTTCTGTATATGTTACCGTTCAAAAAATATGAAAACAATTGAACGAAAGTTGCAACAAAATTTAAAACGAATAGAAGAATGGACTGATAAAAATGGTTTCAAGTTCTCCAAGTCGAAAACGCAGTGTGTTCATTTTTGTAAACTACGGAAGAAACACGAACATCCTTCCTTGTTTTTATACGGATCACAAATATATGTTGTTGAAGAAGCCAAATTTCTTTGGGTCATATTTGATCAAAAGTTATCTTTTATTCCCCATATTAAATATCTTAAAGCGAAATGCTTAAAAGCTTTGAATCTTTTGAAAGTTTTAGCCCATACAAGTTGGGGAGCAGATCGGTATACTTTATTACATCTTTACCGGTCTTTAATAAGATCTAAATTAGATTATGGGTCTGTTGTTTATGGTTCTGCCAGAAAGTCCTATTTAAAATCATTGGATACTATCCATCACCAAGGCCTTCGTCTAGCTATGGGAGCCTTTGGTACTTCTCCCGTATTAAGCCTTTATGTAGAAGCAGGTGAACCATCTTTATCTTCGCGCAGAGAGAAACTTTCTCTTCAGTATGCTATTAGAATTGCTGCTAATTCATCTAACCCGGCATCCAAAATTTCATTTCCACCTCAATTTATAGATAAGTATGAAACTAAACCCACAGCAATCAAACCTTTTGGATTACGAATTTTACCACTGCTAGAAAATTCAGGCATCGACCTTAAAAATATTCAAAAACATGAAACCGCCGAAGTTCCATCTTGGAGTGTCCCACAGGGTAGTATTCTTTCAACTACGCTATTTAACATCAAAATAAACAATATTGTACAATGTTTGGACGACAAAACTGATTGTTCCTTGTATGTTGACGATTTCTGTATATGTTACCGTTCAAAAAATATGAAAACAATTGAACGAAAGTTGCAACAAAATTTAAAACGAATAGAAGAATGGACTGATAAAAATGGTTTCAAGTTCTCCAAGTCGAAAACGCAGTGTGTTCATTTTTGTAAACTACGGAAGAAACACGAACATCCTTCCTTGTTTTTATACGGATCACAAATATATGTTGTTGAAGAAGCCAAATTTCTTGGGGTCATATTTGATCAAAAGTTATCTTTTATTCCCCATATTAAATATCTTAAAGCGAAATGCTTAAAAGCTTTGAATCTTTTGAAAGTTTTAGCCCATACAAGTTGGGGAGCAGATCAGTATACTTTATTATATCTTTACCGGTCTTTAATAAGATCTAAATTAGATTATGGGTCTGTTGTTTATGGTTCTGCCAGAAAGTCCTATTTAAAATCATTGGATACTATCCATCACCAAGGCCTTCGTCTGGCTATGGGAGCCTTTCGTACTTCTCCCGTATTAAGCCTTTATGTAGAAGCAGGTGAACCATCTTTAACTTCGCGCAGAGAGAAACTTTCTCTTCAGTATGCTATTAGAATTGCTGCTAATCCATCTAACCCGGCATCCAAAATTTCATTTCCACCTCAATTTATAGATAAGTATGAAACTAAACCCACAGCAATCAAACCTTTTGGATTACGAATTTTACCACTGCTAGAAAATTCAGGCATCGACCTTAAAAATATTCAAAAACATGAAACCGCCGAAGTTCCATCTTGGTGTATTAAACAACCTTCTATTCTGTTCGACTTGCATGATGGCAAAAAATCCGAATCAAATCCGATACTTCTCAAACAAAACTTCCAGGTACTGCAGTCACGTTACAATGAATACCAGCAAGTCTATACTGATGGTTCCAAAGAAGGAGATAAAGTAGAAGTAAAACAAAGATCAGGAATTGATGTTGGTTGTGCGTTTGTTTCTAAAGATACGCTTTTTACAACTGTTTCGAGATGTACCTGTTGATAATATTATTTTATTCTTAAACAGAAATTGGACTTTTTCATAAGATTTAACTGTTCATCATTCTGACTTTTTACTTTTAATATCGTCATAATTATTCATGCCGTTTAACCATTAACCGTTTGACGCTTATGACCCACAAAGAGGGTTGACGCGTCGTTAAACACGAAATCATCATCATCCATCTTGGAGTATAAAACAACCTTCTATTCTGTTCGACTTGCATGATGGCAAAAAATCTGAATCAAATCCGATACTTCTCAAACAAAACTTCCAGGTACTGCAGTCACGTTACAGTGATTACCAGCAAGTCTATACTGATGGTTCCAAAGAAGGAGATAAAGTTGGTTGTGCGTATGTTTCTAAAGATACGCACAAAACCATGCGCCTTCCAGATGGTTCATCTATTTTTACAGCTGAAGCCAAAGCAATAGACCTAGCTTTAGATTTTATCAGTTCTTCAACAATTCAAAAAACAATTATATTTTCTGATTCACTTTCTGTGCTTAAGGCTTTAGACCATTCATCATCTAAGACTCAAATTCAAAAAATTGATCGAAAAACATCATGAAATTTCTAAAACACACCAAATCTTGTTTTGTTGGCTTCCGAGCCATATTGGCATTGTCGGAAATGAATATGCTGACAAGAAAGCAAAGGAATCGCTCAATCTTGATCCATCTGTTTTTAAAATTCCTTTTAATAATTTTAAACCATTTATCAACAGATACATCTTGTCGGAATGGCAAGGCGAATGGGACCGTGCAATAAATAACAAACTCCATGCCATTAAACCTGTCGTTAGTACAAAATGCTCTCCTCCACAGTTTTCCAGGAAAGAGGATGTAGTATTAACACGACTGCGCATTGGCCATACTAGAGTTACTCATTCTTTTATTTTTAATGGTGATGATCAGCCTTCTTGTGTAGGTTGTGATCAGCCATTCACTGTGAAACATATCTTATTTGACTGTGTTGACTTTTCAACCTCACGTATTTTATATTTCAAAGCTGACACTTTGCAACAACTGTTTCGAGATGTACCTGTTGATAATATTATTTTATTCTTAAAAGAAATTGGACTTTTTCATAAGATTTAACTGTTTCAGATTTTTATACATTATCATTCTGACTTTTTACTTTTAATATCATCATAATTATTCATGCCGTTTAACCATTAACCGTTTGACGCTTATGACCCACAAAGAGGGTTGACGCGTCGTTAAACACGAAATCATCATCATCATCCGCGGAGGGTGGAGAGCACTTGAGACGAATCTTCAAACATTCTTCATGGGTCCCCCTTCTTCTAGTAACCGCAAATTAACCAAACGTAAAAAGACGAGTCATCATCTGACTCCGATGAACCCAGTCAGCAGTCTGCAGCACCATCGAACAACAATATTCCTCGCTTCTTGGTAATGACATCACTTGATGATAAACGAACGGTATCCAGTCTTTCACCTTTTGTAATTGAAAAAAGTATAGTGTCCATAGCCGGACACCCAAAAAGCATAAAAAAGCTTAAATCAGGTGACCTTCTCATTGAAGTCGAGAAAAAACAGCATGTTGAATCTCTACTTAAAACGAACACAATTTTCGATTTAAAAGTAAAAGTGTCGTTACACAACACCCTCAATTCCAGCAAAGGTGTCATACGCAGTCCCGAATTACGTCCTTGCAGCGATGATGAAATCATTGAAAACCTCAGAGACCAAGGCGTCATTGGTGTACGTAACATCCAAGTTCGTAGAAATGGTGTATTAAAACCAACTACTACCTACGTGTTGACTTTTAATACACCAATTCTGCCCAACAAAATCAAAGTCGCATATCTTTCCGTAAATGTAGAGGTATATATACCAAACCCTCTCAGATGTTTCTCGTGTCAGGTTTTCGGTCACCACGAAAGCAGATGTGAGAAGAAAAAACTCTGTCCAAACTGTGGTGAAGAAAAACATGTTGATAATCATCAAAACTGCAAGAACGAAGCCAACTGCGTAAATTGTTGAGGTAAACATGCTGTTTTCTCTCGAGATTGTCCGGCATGGAAAAAAGAAAAAGAAATACTCACTGTTAAATACCAAAGGTCGATCACATTTCCAGAAGCGATGAAGATTGTTGAAGAACGTTACAAAACACCAAGCACCAGTTACGCCAGCATCACAAAGGGTGCTGGTGTTAAAGTCACGAACAGTGGAACGCAGACTGTTGAATCTTGCATTGCTGAACTGAAAAAATCTGATGCATGGAGTACTACTCCAACACCACAAAGTTCAACCAATTTGTCAAATGGCGCAATCCAGATTGCTTCGGATCGGTCGACAGCGACCGAACCGAAGCCAACGCCGCATGTAAAAGAGAAATCCGACTCCGGTCGGACCAATAAGGGATCGGGAGAACCGATCCAGAAAGGATCGGGAGAACCGATCCAAAAAGATTATAGACAGATAGGGCTACCATCTGACGAGGACGATGATGAACTAATGGATGATGATGACTCTCCAACCAATCCTCGCAAGGGTAGCAAGATTACAAGGATACCTTATATGAGGTAGGATATTTCGTCGATATCGACGCATTAGTTTCTAGTCGAAAAATTATCCATAAAATGGATCTAAAACACAAAATAATACAATGGAATTGTCGAGGTCTTAAGTAAAATTATAACGAACTCTTATTGCTTCTTACTTTATTAAACCCATCGGTTTTTTGTTTGCATGAAACTTTTTTGAAAACTGATGACAACATCGATATTAGGGGTTTCAATTCGTACAACTATATCTACTCTGATGGTAACAGACCATCTGGTGGCAGTTCAATTATTGTTAAGTAGAAGTAAAACAAAGATCAGGAATTGATACAATTAACTTACTCCATCCATAAAAGACACCAAAGGGAAAGAAATACAAACATTAAGCGACCAGACCATAATGGAAACCTAAACAAAGGAAGGCCATATGGACAGTTACTTTCCCACAAAATGGCCATATGGCCATCCAAAATTAAAAGACACAAGTTATACACACAGTAAGTAACAAACAACAACATAAATAAATCGCCACAGAAGAGCCGCCTTGGAACGGTCTGTGGAAGATTTCCACTGGGGGGCTTAAATCGATTTTACGTGGCCACAATCCTCGCCCTTACTTCCGTCGCGATTTAGACAAATAATTTGTTCAGTCCGCATGAAGGCCTCTTCTTTACCACAAAGAGAGATCAAATTGAAAACAGAACTACAGGCTGTGGCAGTGTCAGTTTCCCTGGATAAAGAAACTACAATTTGCTCTCTATACATTCCACCCTCAATTTCTTTAAAGCCCGAACATCTTGAGTCGTTGCTGGGTCAGCTTCCATCGCCATATCTTTTAGTTGGTGACTTCAATGGTCACAACATTCTGTGGGGTTGTAAAGATAACAACAACAGAGGAGCACTTATTGAAGATTTCATTGCACAGAACGATCTCTGTTTGATGAATGATAAATCTTATACTTACCTTCACCCCGCGACAGGTCATTTGTCTTCTTTAGATCTCTCTTTGTGTCACCCATCTCTCTTCTTAGACTATGACTGGTCTGTTCATGATGATCAGTGCGAAAGTGATCACTTCCCTGTTATAATTGAGAGCGTAAACGAACCAGATGAGGACTGTAACCAGAAGTGGAAAATGAATAAAGCCGACTGGGAATTATTCCATAATTTATGTGAAGAAGAGTTATCATTTGATCAATTTAATGAATCATCCGACATTGTTTCTGATTTCACAGATACACTTATTAATATATCAGAACAATGCATTCCAAAGACCTCCACAAATACTAAGAAAAACAAGCCTTGGTTTAATAATGACTGTAAAGAAGCTATTAAAAAGCGTAAACAGGCTCTAAATAAGTTCTGCAAAAGTCCCACTTCAGAAAAACTAAACGACGTAGAGTTTTTAGAGCTAAAGCTCGGCGAACACTCCAGGCTTCCAAACGAAAGTCATGGAGAGAATATGTCTCCAAATTGAACTACAAAACCCCCATTAAAAAGGTTTGGGATATGGTACGAAAAATTTCAGGAAAAACAAAGTCCCCTAGTTTTACACATTTAAATACTGAATTTGACACAATAGCTTCAACAAAAAAAGATATTTCAGATACTCTTGGGCACACATTCTTGAGAAATTCATCATCGCGTAATTATTCTGACACTTTTAGAAATTTCAAAAAGGACCAAGAGAAAAGAAATCTAAACTTTAAATCCCTTAATCACGAAGAATACAACAAACCTTTCAACTTATCTGAACTCGTTGAAGCCATTGAAAAATCACATGATACGGCAACCGGCCCCGATGAAATTCATTACCAGATGCTTAAGCATCTGCCAAAAAGTTCTCTTTCAACACTTTTAGATATCTTTAATAATATTTGGGAAACGGGGGTCTGTCCTGAGAGCTGGCGTGTAGCTACAGTTGTACCAATTCCGAAACCAGGGAAAGATCATGCAGAACCTACAAATTATCGTCCGATAGCTTTGACAAGTTGTTTGTGTAAAACATTGGAGAGAATGATAAACAAGAGATTAGTCTGGTACTTAGAATCCAACAACCTCATTTCAGAATATCAATCGGGTTTTCGTTCGGAACGTAGTACCAACGACAATTTAATAAGACTAGAAACATTTATACGAAATGCTTTTATTAACAAAGAACACGTAGTAGCTGTCTTTTTCGACTTGGAGAAAGCATATGATACAACATGGCGATATGGAATATTAAAAGATCTCCATAACATTGGCTTAAGAGGAAAACTTCCCAGTTTTATTGAAAGCTTTTTAGGGGAGCGTATGTTTCAGGTGCGTGTGGGGTCTACTCTCTCAGATTTCTACGATCAAGAACAGGGTGTCCCACAGGGTAGTATTCTTTCAACTACGCTATTTAACATCAAAATAAACAATATTGTACAATGTTTAGACGACAAAACTGATTGTTCCTTGTATGTTGACGATTTTTGTATATGTTACCGTTCAAAAAACATGAAATCAGTTGAACGAAAGTTACAACAAAATTTAAAAAGAATAGAAGAATGGACTGATAAAAATGGTTTCAAGTTCTCTAAGTCGAAAACGCACTGTGTTCATTTTTGTAAGCTACGGAAGAAACATGAACATCCTTCCTTGTTTTTATACGGATCACATATTCCTGTTGTTGAAGAAGCCAAATTTCTTTGGGTCATATTTGATCAAAAGTTATCTTTTATTCCCCATATTAAATATCTTAAAGCGAAATGCTTAAAAGCTTTGAATCTTTTGAAAGTTATAGCCCATACAAGTTGGGGAGCAGATCGGTACACTTTATTACATCTTTACCGGTCTCTGATAAGATCTAAATTAGATTATGGGTCTGTTGTTTATGGTTCTGCCAGAAAGTCTTATTTAAAATCATTGGATACTATTCATCATCAAGGCCTTCGTTTGGCTATGGGAGCCTTGCGTACTTCTCCCGTATTAAGCCTTTATGTAGAAGCAGGTGAACCATCTTTAACCTCGCGCAGAGAGAAACTTTCTCTTCAGTATGCTATCAGACTTGCTGCTAATCCATCTAACCCGGCATTCCAAATTTCATTTCCACCTGAATTTGTAGATAAGTATGAAACTAAACCCACAGCAATCAAACCTTTTGGATTACGAATTTTACCACTGCTAGAAAATTCAGGTATTGACCTTAAAAATATTCAAAAACATGAAACGGCCGAAGTTCCATCTTGGTGTATTAAAAAACCTTCTATTCTGTTCGACTTACATGATGGCAAAAAATCCGAATCAAATCCGATACTTCTCAAACAAAACTTTAAGGTACTGCAGTCACGTTACAATGATTACCAGCAAGTCTATACTGATGGTTCCAAAGAAGGAGATAAAGTTGGTTGTGCGTATGTTTCTAAAGATACGCACAAAACCATGCGCCTTCCAGATGGTTCATCTATTTTTACAGCTGAAGCCAAAGCAATAGACTTAGCTTTAGATTTTATCAGTTCTTCAACAATTCAAAAAGCAATTCTATTTTCTGATTCACTTTCTGTGCTTAAGGCTTTAGACCATTCATCATCTAAAAATCCTCAAATTCAAAAATTGATCGAAAAACATCATGAACTTTCTAAAACACACCAAATCTTATTTTGTTGGCTTCCGAGCCATATTGGCATTGTCGGAAATGAATATGCTGACAAGAAAGCAAAGGAATCGCTCAATCTTGATCCATCTATTTTTAAAATTCCTTTTAATAATTTTAAACCATTTATCAACAGATACATCTTGTGGGAATGGCAAGGCGAATGGGACCGTGCAATCAATAACAAACTTCATGCCATTAAACCTGTCGTTAGTACAAAATGCTCTCCTCCACAGTTTTCAAGAAAAGAGGACGTAGTATTAACACGACTGCGCATCGGCCATACTAGAGTTACTCATTCTTATATTTTTAATGGTGATGATCAGCCTTCTTGTGTAGGTTGTGATCGGCCATTCACTGTGAAACATATCTTAATTGACTGTGTTGACTTTTCACCCTCACGTATTTTATATTTCAAAGCTGACACTTTACAACAACTGTTTCGAGATGTACCTGTTGATAATATTATTTTATTCTTAAAAGAAATTGGACTTTTTCATAAGATTTAACTGTTTCAGATTTTTATACATTATCGTTCTGACTTAAATAAATTATTGGTTTAGACTCATATTCTAGACAGGTTTTTTATTATTTGGCCCCATTTTGATTTATATCAGTCTTTGAATTGACTGCCTATTCGAAATTCGCAAAATTGCAGTATGTTTCCTCTCGCTTTCTTTGCCGGATCATTGCAGGGTCACTGATGAGGTTTTATTAGCCGAAACTACGTAGTATGACCCATCTTCTTTCTTATGAATGTTTTCATTGCTCTTAAAGGAACTCATTTTTGATTTTTATTTAATATCATCATAATTATTCATGCCGTTTAACCATTTACCGTTTGCCGCTTATGACCCACAAAGAGGGTTGACGCGTCGTTAAACACGAAATCATCATCATCATCATCATCATCATCCGCCCTGATCATCATTAACAGACCAGTCATAGTCCAAGAAGAGGGATGGGTGACACAAAGAGATCTAAAGAAGACCAATGACCTGTCGCAGGGTAAAGGTAAGTATAAGATTTATCATTCATCAGGCAAAGATCGCTCTTTGCAATAAAATCTTCAACAAGTGCTCCTCTGTTATTGATATCTTTACAGCCCCATTGAATATTGTGACCATTGAAGTCGCCAACTAAAAGATATGGCGATGAAAGTTGACTCCGCAATGAGTCAAGATGTTCGGGCTTTAAAGAAAATGAGGGTGGGATATATAGAGAGCAAATTGTAGTTTCTTTATCCAGAGAAACCGATACTGCTACAGCTTGTAGGTCTGTTTTTGGGTCGATTGTTTATCAATCGACCCAAATGTACCATACGGTAGAAAGTCGATTCTTGCAAATGTCCACGTGACCAACGCGGAGATAACCACATGACCATTATTGACCAATCAATCAAAAGCGCGCGAAAAGGCTCTCTAGTGATATACACAAACGCCGATCACGTGATATATACAACGCCGAGCTCTCTTCCATACGCCATATTTGTTTTCAGAGATTATCATCAATATTATCGTAAGTATTTAATATAAATCCTTGAAGAAATGGTTCGTTCTTTATGAACTTGTTTTCCCTTTGCAGTCTTCTTCTCGAGCTGTACGGCCAGGTAAGAATGAAGTCTTAGTCAGCGTTTTTAAGCGAGGAATGCATCCGTGACCTAGTTCTTTGCATTTGGATCGGATTGTTTACTCTATTAGTGCTGGAGTCCACGTGACTATCACTGATTTGTAGGAATCCACGCAGATTATTTATAGAATTTTATCGCAGTGAGGTTAGCGTGTTTACTTAAAAGGTTAACTGTAAAATCTGGGCTGGAATAATGGGTTGGGCTAGGCAAACAGTGTAGACCCAGATCAGACGCCGCAGAACGCGGCGTCTGATCAGGGTCTTCACTGCTTGCTTAGAGTATAGGGATTTAAGGATCAGGCACCGAAAAACGCAGTGTCTGATCAGGGTCTACACGGTTTGCTTTCAGGAAAGGAGTTTAACGAAACAGTCCACGCTCAGGCCCATTTTTCCTAACTACACACAGAGACAATCGACCCACCAGTACTCTCAGTGCTTTGATTAATGTTTTTCTTTGTGGTAAACATGATTTAACAAAAATTGAACTGCCACCAGATGGATTGTTACCATCAGAATAGATATAGTTGTATGTATTAAAACCCCTGACATCTATGCTGTCATCAGTTTTTGAAAGAGTTTCTTGCAAACTAAACACCGATGGGTTTAGTAACGAAATAAGTAATAAGAGTTCATTATAATTCGATTTAAGACTTCGAAAATTCCATTGTATTATTTTGTGTTTTAAATCCAATTTATGCAGAGATATTCG